>JANVFP010000008.1:0-1200000 GCA_027919835.1 Lentinula raphanica | reverse complement strand
GCCTAACCCCCCAGTCCGAGTGCCGCGAGTAGATGGCTGGTGAGACTGAGGCTCTCGGAACTTGGGTTGAGTATTGAAATAGTAAAGTTTCTTCAGTAAGTCCTGTCATCTGCGAGTAAGAAAAAATGAGGGTCAAAGAGATACTTACTGCAGTAACTGCCCGAGCACTAGTCGAGGTCTCTCCTGCTTGTGTCTAGTAGGAAGATTAGTAGAGCAGAGGGAAAGAATCATGATAGGCAATATACTTTTCATCGCCGAAGACTAATAAGCATGTAGCTGGACACCCTTTCAGATACAGATGGGTTGCCAAGCATCTTGCCAGAAAATTTGCTTCGGTGCCAGGCCAAATTGCCTAACCTGGCATGCAGCCGTCCAAAGCCAAACGTGGCTGCTGTTCGCATTTTCTGAGCAGTTGTATATGTACATCGTTCTTTGCTGGAGGCGATTGGGCTGCCGTCGAGTTTAATGAGATCACAACTAGAGGGGAGTTAACACAGGCAAGTTTGAGAAGGAGGCCGTGATACATACGAGTCCATGATCCATGCTACGATATACACAGCAGACTGAGGACGATGTGTATCACAGAAGAATTGACTGCCCTGGTTATGACGCCGTGTTCGATGAGGAATCACTGGCATTTTCGCATAAGTCTTTCAAGCAAGACATTTCCTAAACATACTGAGTGTACTCCACTGAAGTTTTTGCCGAGACATCTTTCGAAGCCTCTTGAACTCAGTCTTGAAGTGCTGAGGAATCGAAGGAGATCTCCTGGTTTGAACCAAGTTCTGCATCGACTTCCGCGCTGTCTTGCGTCCCTTCTAAATGATTCAGAATCTCTGCGGCGTTCAATTGCTGCTCTTCCGTATCGGTGATTGCTTGGGAAAGCCCTTTGTAGGCTTCATTATCTGATATATCAACGGAGGACTCAACGTCGACGGCCATGATGAGGAAAGGAGACAAGGGGCAGTCTGAGGCTTCAGGAGCTCAAAAAGGAGCCCCTTTTATCTGACAGAGCTACAGCCTGTGGTTCTATAGTATGGGGTGAAGGGCTGGAAAGCGAGCACTTAACGACGCATCACTTGAGAGAGCTAAGGAAAGACAGGTCTTTAGATTCAGAACATTCATACACATTAGAATTTTCGAGCACGTTTTCTCTGAGGTAAGAGTAAAGAGTTTTCGACCTCATCTACGTCCGACAGATCACTCAAATCGTCAAGCCCGGCTTGTGTTCGTATGACTCCCTTCCAGTCGCCTCGGGATATATCTGCCCAGTGGGAAAATTTTGATAAGGAGAGTTTCCAGCGATTCAACCGATTAGACTCCCGTTCTCTGAGCTGTTCCGGAGAGGCCTTTGCCAGTGCAGTAGCATTTGACACGGCGATGATCATTGATATCAAGCTTTTGAGCAAGCTCGCGAGGGAATTTGTGAGTCTTTGAAACTTGGAGTAGAGAAGTTATAGGCCTTGTTGAGGACATCATGGCATTTTATCAACAACGAGGAGTAATCTGAACGCATCAACCATCGATGTGCTCCCACTCCTTTGCCATAAGAATGAAGAAGAGTGAGAGGAACCACTCACCAGGCTTGTGATTGTCGGAACGTTCTGCAGATTTCCAATCAAACGCTCTCCAGAAAAACACCAGAAATTTTGTACAACATTACAGAGGCGTATAAAATCATAGACGTGAAACCCGACGTGGTGAGATGGTACCCCGAACCAGCCCGAACCCCGGGAAAATTTCCTTCAAAACCCTGATATGGGCTATGTAATGCTGAAGGAATAATTCTCTTCGTTCCAGTGACATTGTCTGTTTGGCCATCAGAACTGAGGCGCACGTCAAGTGCATGGCGGTGTTGAGAACATCTTCCATCTCAGTGATATCTTCCGCTCGAACAGGTTATTCCTTCGTCCACATACTCAATAGTGCAAGGGGAAAGTAGAGACAGATAAGCAAACGCCAATTATGCGCTTTGAGTGTCCCTCCGGATTTCAGACAACAATCAAACGGAGGCTTTGAAATCCAAGAGGGGACTACCACTTCACGAATGCACCTATGGACCTGTGCAAGTACATCACCGCTGCGAATCGCTGGCCAAATCAGAGGTTCAACCGGCTTGCCAAGACGCTGGGGTCAATGTATTTTTTAGTTTTTATACAGTGATGCTTTAGTTGAGAACGCACCCAGGGGATGAGTTGCTCAATCAGCATCGCCTTAGTGGTGTTCCCGGACACAGGCCTCAGAGGAATCCGGTTGAGGTTCAAGAACTCGAAAGCGTCTTTGAACCATTTGATGTTAATCGCTTCTGGAGTATAGGAAGAGAGGGGAGCGGATCTTCGGGAACGAAGGAATGACTCTAGGGAGCTCTAGGGATATGATCAGCGTTATGCTGTTTCAATCGCGCGACAAACGTACCGAGTCTATGTTTACGCCCCTTGTAGGAAAATTGTAGACGAGAAATGCTTCCCAGTGCCGAGAACTACATTGCAATGTTAGTACACCATCTTCGAGGTTACGCCTAGATCAAGGACAATTGCCTGATTGCCGTCAATCCCAGATATATCCGCCTGCGTGCGTCAGCCCACAAAGAACACACGTGGAGAGGAAGGGGAGCTTACAAGGTTATCAGCGGAAGGATCGCAGCCTCGTTCTTCATCACCCTCGTGGCTTCTAGTCAGCGAATGTGAACTCGCTGAGTCTTCTGAACTTGCGAGTGTGCCTTCCAGGGAAGCTACTCGTTCCCTGAGATTGGCGATGTCTTGTTCGTAGGTTGTCTGCATAAAGAGCAATTACACGAGCAATTCAATGAGGGTAGGGAAAACGTCACCTTAGTATCTAGCAGCTCCTGGCGTAGTATAGCGCTGACATTGGAGGCGTTGAAATCTTTGGTTGGCGTTGATATCTTTAGTTGGCGTTGAAAAATCAAGAGCTGAGAGCTCAATTGACGTAGCAGACGGTATGTATACTCGTGATTTCTTCGAGCATCGATGATTGCTCGAGGGACCCAGTTCTTGAAAGCAATGAGAAGAATGGCAAGGAACTCAAAGAGGATGCCACATACCAAAACATCTTCTATAGTAATATCTAGTCCCCCCTGCTTTCTATTCGAGTCATCTTGGACCTTTTGCAAAGCTACATCTCGAATCTCCACCCCCTTCTGAAGCATAGCGATGCGCTGTCGGAGTTCTGAGATCACTTTCGGGGTGGCAAGCGACTCCTGGGCTCGAGCCACTATCCTCAATTATTGAACTTGGTGATTGTTGAGGAGTTCGCAACAGGAATTGAGACTTACCGGAGGTGTTTCTGTGGCATGGGCTTTGACAGGTGAGTGGCTCCGCTTCGTAGCCATGGCTGAAGTGAGTGAGAAGAATGAGGAGATCCAGGTTTGTGGACCGTCGACGCATTGATCACAGGAGAAGACGCGCAGGTGTATTATACTCCGTCAGTATTCACGGTCTGTGTAAGTATCGATCAACGGTGATGTTTGTTAGCGGATCCAGCAGTATCGGCTCAAACGGCGAAACATCCTTACCTTCGTAAGTGCCCTCCACGAATTCATCAACAGTCGCAAAACCGTTGTGTGGTGTCGAGAGATGCGATGGCATTGTAGGATTCATGAGATTCGCTTTGTTCCGAGGATTGGTCGTTCAACTTTTTGATTGGACGACTCCGTCTATTGAGTTTGACGTTGCTGCGAGGATTGCACCAATGGCGCTCGGTCGGCGTTGGCAACAATGATGACGACCATTGGCTACAATGACTATGTGAGTTACGAGGATGAGCCGTTGAATGCTTGAGTATATCAGATCGAAAACTCACGATTAGCTCTGCAAACAGAGAATTGAAAATCAGATACGCAGCAGTCTCATTCTGAGGGAGAGTTTTTTGCTTACCATCCGAAATGACTGCATCACGTCGTTTCAGTCGCAATACGAGCAGTGCGTATGCGGTACGAGCATCATAGGCCTAACACATGTTTGTTAATAGAGGAAATAGCACGAACACTGTAATACGTAGCTCAGAGTTTTTATTTCGCACATTGTTGCGTATTTTGTTGGTCTTTCGTATTCGCAGAGCGTTGCGTGTTGTTCTAAACTACACTAATGATTGAATACATGATGTATATGATCCCCGACACTATAACTGATGAGAGTCAGTAGACGATTTCGAGGAAGAAAAGAAATATTTACCTCACGCCGTCGATGACCTAACGAGGATAGGACGAATAATCGTCACCCAATCGTAAAACCAATCGTCCGAGAATGCGAATACTTCAACATGTTTTCTTCGGCCTGGAAGGAAAGTTGGCGATGGGGCGCTCGAAGAATGAGGAACGTACAGTTAAAACAGTAGTATTTGGGTCGTTCAAAGCATTCAAGCTCCAAAGATAGATGTGCCAGCGATTCTGCCAAAGCGAAGTTAGAATCGGAACCTCGATAATGATCAGTGACTTGGCTCACCTGCTCGACGTCTCCTCGTCGTAGCAATGGGGACCATCCAAACCCGATCGTCACAAGGACACTGCTGGTCCCATTCCCTCTTTCTCCGTTCGAAATCGCGAGACATGCCGATCTTCCATCGGCGACCGTTATCGACGAACGCATACAAATAACCCGGACCATCCGCCGACGAGGTTGGGCGAGCCCGCCGAAACGCGTAGAGAGCGCGCAATATGACTTTGGGTCGTTTGGCCATTGACTAGGAAGGTCAGAGAGATGGTTGAGGAAAAAGGATGTTCAGGTTGTGCAGAGGAAGCGGTTATCGTGTGGATGAGGATGTGAAACGTTGTGAGGACTAAATTCTTGAGTTTGGACCGTGGTGGATGGGATTAAGAAGGGTTTTGCCTGCTGCTGTCGATGGGATCAAGATGTATAATCGTTTGTGATCATTTGGCTTCAACAACTGCGAGAATCCTGGGAGACAAACACAACGGACGGACAGACACAGATTCCAGTAATTGTGAGTATCTAAGAAGCAATCATTGGGCAGGGTCGAGGGCCGAGAAGAAGGAAGAGGAGGATCCAAGTTAAAGGAAGGTTGGTGAAAGAAGTTTGAGGTAAGGGTATGGAGACGAGGAATTGGCCAAAGAGAGGGAGGGAAGCGGAGCAAGTGATGAGGTGGGAGACGGAGAAGGTAAGGAGGATTGCAGGGATCGGAGGATGGGGTCAAAATACCGAGGACTTGCTCCGCTTTTTCCCGATTGCGTGAGTTGGGTCCCGAGCCTTCCTCCTTCTCCTTCAAAATTTTGGGACACTCATACCCATCATGTGGTTCGTAGCCAGATATGACAATAACGGTTTGATTCCCTCGTCTTTCGTCCAAAGGGCTTTGACTGCTGAGTTGAGGGCAGTGGGAGGAGGGAGATGAAGGAGAGAAGGGTGTATTTGGCGGTTTAGCGGAAGAAGGAGGGGAGAGTAATCATTGGTTTTTAGTGGAGGGAGGACCAGGGCATACAGCTTGGGTAAATGAAGTATAGCTGTGTCCCCCAAGACTGCATGTGCCGCTGAATTCGAGTTGGGTATAGCTCCCACATCGAAAACGAACATATTCAATGCCGTGTCGGCTTCGTAAGTCAGGCTTTGCATTGCCATTGTTACCCTCTTTGTACGACGAAGGAGAGTTGATGTTGCGGTGATCTCCAAGGACATATTCTACCGACGAAGGCGACAACGCAGGAGCTTTTGAATCGAGACTGGCTGGATATAGCCAATCAATCGTAAAGTGCGCCGTCGACGAACAAGCCTCAGACGGTATTGAACAACAACATGAACAGCGTCAGATGCAATGAGTGTCCGGGGCTGCGAAAACGAAAAAAAAAAAAAAAAAAAAAAAAAACAAGACTCACGAATACTAGGATTCATCGATCCACTATTATCTTTCCCTTTTCCCCTCCCTGTACTTCCACCATCGCCAGGATGATGCACCAACGTCAGTTGCGTCTTCTTTTTCGAGAGTATCCGTGCTTGGGTTAACTGCACAGGACGAGTTGACTCAGAGGCCGAAGAACTTCAAATTCTCCACAGAGTTCCTCATCAACTCAATCAACACATCTCTTGCAAAGTCCTCTGGGTCCAGCTCACTGTCATTCTCGTCGTCGTCGCCACCATCAGCAATCAACCCAGAGTGAGATGCATTTGCAATCGGAGACAGAGGCGAAAGCAGTGATCTGCATTGATCGAAAGGCTGGAAAGAATATGCGGCTCCGTGAGCTTTCGTCGGATGATAGTTGGGGCTCACAAAGAAATATTCGGAGCCGACAGTCTTGCCTACGAGCTCGCGAAGAGTTGGTGAATTGCACCGTGTGTTAAACTTGAGCAGACAAATGATTGAGCATACGGCGTGGTGGCAATAAGGTCCTAATTTCCAATTGAAGTTGAATATCTTGAGACCAAGGGAGCGAATCAGTAGAAGTCAGAGAAAGGGAAAGGTGCAAGATCGATCTGACCAGATTGCGGATGTATGCAGGATTTCTGGTGAAGCATAACACTGGAGGATATGTTAGCACGTTCCGAATGAACACGCTCGAGATTTGCGGGATTGCGTTGCGGTAACAGCGAGTTCGCGAAGATTGACGTTAAACTCCGGAAAATGTGGGGTACGAAATCCCCGCACAGCAACTTGATCACCATGACGGATACTGGAAGCGCTCGACAATGAGCTAACTTGTAACGGCTCCCAGCGGTTACCCTCGGTTACCTGCATCTCAACTGTCAAACCCCAAAGGCTTGACATTCAGTAGATACCGCTCGATTCTCGACTCTCAATGCTCATTGGTTTCCTCTGTGTGAACAACATCCGAATGGGTCGTAAACTCGACTTTTCATTCATCAAGTTACGAAAACAGATACTTCTGAAGGCCTTTCCACCAGACGAACAAGGCGGTCACCAAGAGACTGATCACAGTGGGCAAAAGATCGAGCTCGAGCGCCGTATAGACCCAGACTGTAGCCAATGGAGGACACTGATTTCGATGTCAACACAAGAGGAATAGGACTAGGTTGGGAAACACGATTCGAATTCACTCGCCTGCCGCATATTGACCGTCCATGAGCCCAAAGCTATATCAACCGTGTACCCATTGCACATGACAAGAAGAAGAGGAAGGATTCAATCTCTTGGCTACATTTATGCCTATGGACTGTGGATGAACATAGTCACATTGTCGTCCTTCAGGAAGAGGAGTCAAATAGCGAACCATTGAGCAAGGCCAGAACTAGAGCAAGGATGATTTGAAGCAAGAAGACTGAATAGTAGTTTGCTCACTTGGGCCTCTCGAGCTCATTCCATCGAATAGTTCCTTGAAGCTTGCCTGTCGACCGTATTGATTGTGGATTAGGCTTTTCTGACCGAGCTCTGGTCAGCCTCACTCTCTCACTCTGAGGGCACAGCCAGTTGAAAGACGCACATATCCATGAGTAGGAGTAGAGAGCAGAAGGGTAATGATGATCATGCTGGTGTCGAGAATCTCGTCCATTGATGTATATTCCGAGTCCATTAGCATTAGTTCAGACCGTCTTTCATCTGAACTTCTTTTGTGTAGAACGCCGGACTCGTTGATGAGCCTCCATTGTTCATCTTCAGGTATGTCGATGAGAGGTGTAGCGTCAGATTTAGGCGGTTCCGGGTTTGGCTTGCGCTGGCGAATCCGAGCCATGATGATGGTGGTTGAGTAAAGAGAGAACGGCACGTCGGCAAACTTGCACCGGCACTCGACGGCCAGCATCAGTATCTCTGATGAGCGACCACGACGAGCTCCTAAGCGTCGTGCAAACACATTATCAGAAGTTTCTCTCCTCCTTCGACGGAGGTTTCTCTACCAGCCGCAGGAAAGGCAATGTACAATCTTCGATAGAAGAAGAAGAGGAAGAGGAGGACGAGGAATGGCAAGGAATACAATCTAACTCGGATGAAGGTACGTTGTTGACCACTATATGCACATTCGCTCACATCAAAGACTAACACTGTCATTCCAGACTTTGATGAAAACGACGACGATTTCACAGCGGCATCTTCCTCTACATCCAACGCCAATGTAATCGTTTTCTCTGACAAAACAGCTGCACCTAATCAGAAATGGGATGCTACTCCAAAATCCCAAGGGAAGGCTTTTATGGTATACCCATTTCTTCTATGTCCGGAGACAACCATCAAACAATCCCTGTTTAGTCTTCCAAGATATCCAAAATGCGAGACAATACCCTGCCCCACACCAAGAATCCTACCTTGGAGGAGACAGAAGAAGATCTGAAGGAACGGTAAACAAGCTCAGCTTTATTCTCGTCCATTTGTTCATCGTCTTTTTGAAATCAAGGTCGAATATCAAGAACGATGTACTACTTACTTCATAAACTAGTCCACACACAACTCCTATCAGGTTCTCTCAATCCCGAACTCGAACTCACCCCAGCCCAGCGACAAAAGGCTCTGTCTGGTCGGATTGTAGAGCTGACAGGGGATGCTAAACTTGGACGGAGAGCGGCTAGTGTGCACTGCAGAACATAATAAAGCATCCAAACGTGTAAGAGAGGGCTTGGTCCAAAAACAAAAAGAGGGGAAGGCTGCTCGATTAGAGGAGGTACGTCCATGTCTCTAGGCTGGTGCTCATCTTCACATCTTCTTTCCCAATGGCTATAGACAAAAAACCTAGGAAATTATCATCCGACGTTGAAAAGACTGCTGGACCCTGATTATGAGACGGCGAAACCGAAAAAACGCATACGGGGACTGCAGATGGGTGTTGGGAGCTTCAAAGATGGCACTCTGCGACTCAGTCGTCGAGAGATCGATTCGGTCCAGGCGCATAAGGGCGGTACGAGTGGTCGTGGCAGTGGGAGGGGTGGTTGGAAAAAACGACCGCGCAAACGACAGTTGCATAGCTCTGTATATACATCGTGCATTCTGAGATACATGGAAACCTTATGTGTACTTGATCGTTGAAATTGACCTGAATTCAAACCCCTCTTTCGATTCGTTCAAGTTTCTTGACCTCTGCCAATGCATGTGTCGTTTTGGTGATTGTATCCACAACCGAAATAGTCTGAGGATTAAAGAACGCGGTTGGGCCGATTACAATGCTACGGTACAATACATCGAGACTGAGGAATTCACGTCCATTTCTGTGTATGTCAATGCAGCAGAACTCGCTCTGAGAGGGGGAAGGACTCGACTGCCTCGCTTTCCTTTTCGTTGCAGTCGTACATCTGCTTGTAGAGGCCATCTACTTCTGCTCCAAGTTCGGGAGAGTAGGTTCGATATCCATATTAGGCATCATACTCATCAACCGAGGATAATGGACTTGAAAACAATGGTTTTTGACATCCCACCAAAACTGCTTGTCCTCGTCTGCCATTTGGCTTTGACTGACATCGGTGATGCCAAAACGCGCCAAGGCCCAAGAGTGCACGAACGGCATCAGGGTCAGCTGTGATGTCAGGGCCAAGCTGCACGAGAGCCTGAACGAGTGTTGTACCGGGTGGTAAGCTGTCAAAACTTTGAGGTTGGCATTGATGTAACATGAGATGATGAACACTCACCTCAAACTAGGCAGAATACGTTGGAGCATGGGGGCAACAGAATCTTTGCCATATTTGGTCTGTGCTGCCACGATAAGTGCTTGTCGTTGTGAGGCGTCCAGAACGGGAGAATCTGCAGGAGGATCGGAGAGCAGACTTCCCAGTAATTTGCTAACCTGATTTGGTGACAAGTCTGCAAGGTTGAAGGACGGACTATGACATAGGCTGAGGACTGCATTTTCGAACTCCTGCTTCACGACTGTTTGTGCTTGTGCGCTGAATTCTTTCCTGACTGGAGAAGAAACGATTGGAGCCGCGAGGACCAGTCGCTCGAGAGGTCGTAAGCCCACGCGATCAACGAATCGAATAAAGTCAAAACTCCTGAAAACTTCTCCTTCACCTCTATCAACACCGTCCCGAAAGCGTTCAGCAAGATATGGGTCTCGAGCTAATCTCTGGATTTCTTGTAAGAGCAGCCGAAAAGTGAGTGAGATCGAGGCGTCGAAGGTTGGAAGACAAACGCGCGTGAGAGTGCGCAATCAAGCGCCTGATGAAGTGCAGATAGGTATCTATACCATGTTGCTCCGAAAGCTGCAGAACGTTATGAGTTCCTGTTGGGTGTAGTTAATTGTAAAAACGCACTGATCGAATTTCCAGTTGATTCTGTTCATGATTGTCCTCCGTCAAGGTTGACAGCAAGAGTACTATCTGGGCTTTGACGATGGAACTCCCAAACGAGTTTTCCATATGCGAGCTGGTCCTCGACGGTGTGACCGAGTGCCAGACTGCAGCGTTCCCGAGTCCTGTCGCCATTTTTGAGGGTGGAATTTGATGGATAGCGGAAGGTTGTGAGGTGAAAAGGGATGGGTGGTAACTTGGAGGCGACGCGGCGCTTTTGAGGCTACGGAGCCACGCCGACTGACAGTGAGTCCAACGAGAGACGACCTTAGCTATGAGTTGTGAGGTGAAAAGGGATGGGTGGTAACTTGGAGGCGACGCGGCGCTTTTGAGGCTACGGAGCCACGCCGACTGACAGTGAGTCCAACGAGAGACGACCTTTTACAGGTCTCGCACGCTGGATAAGCGATGTTCTCACATCTGATGTACATCAACATCGCCCTAGTAGAGAAATAGACCGGTTTCTCGTCCGAGTCGGGAATTCGGTTGGCTTCTAGCTCCATTTCGAGGAGGGATTTGATCGCTGAGCGATTGAACCCGGCTCCGCTTGATCCAGTGAACAATCCGTTTGCGACACTATAGGATTGGAAGGTCGATTTACTGCCAGCTGAGTCGTACCAGCCTCGGAGAGCATGCGATTCTGGGATATCTGGATTTTGGGTCATGGTCGCACTCGCTACCATTCCAAGCGAGCGTCCTGTTAGAGCGAAGAGAATTCAGCCGAAATGATTCTCTATCGATGAAACAACACACTGACCTCCATAATCGCCGACTTTGACACCCTTAAAAGCAATCACCGGGCTTTGTTCATCAGGGCTGAAATTCTCAGCTTGGTTGCCCCAGAGAGTCAACCTTGTTGAAAACCCAGATTGATCGACCAGTGTCAATTCTCTCTTCTTCATCTGCAAAGACGAGGTTGCAGTTAGATAATTACGCGAGCATTCTCAATGATTCGAAATGCTAACAGTGCGACTAGTGGCTCGAGAAGTGATCTCAGAAACATCGCCGTAGTTATTCAGGATGGCGATTACATCTGCTAGGCAATGAGACCACTTAATACCTGTACGATTAGGCGTACGTACCACAAGTAGAGTCTTTAGGCAACTTTTGCAACTCCTGCAAGGTTACGAAGCTATACTTGATCATAGGAAGATTTGACGTTTCCAGACACTGTAATAGATATGCTCAGATAAAGAAGCGTTGCACATAGGCAAATCATACCTCTTCAATCTCGGATTTAGCCTCTAGAGTGATCTCAAAGTCATTCTGGACCTTGGAGTATTTTTTGTTCGCGAGGTTGACTTTTCCTTTCAAGGAGACGTAGTAGACCTTCCCTTCCTTCAATTTGGGGTAAAGGTTGTCGGCGATAGCGTTGAACGCGGTGGCTCTGATTTCACCCGTTTCATCCTTGAAAGTCACATTGAATACCTTGCCTTCCCCACGCAGATTCGAGAATGGTTTGAGTTCTGTCTTCTGAATGATCCTTGCTTTGATCGTCCAATAGTTTTGATAAGGACCAAGACTCTCAATAGGATGCCAGTTGTTCCTCTGGGGGAGACGACAGACAGAACTTAGTGCTGGAACCTGCTGCTGGAAGTGGATTTAGCAGTAGGCTGCCGAAGAGGGTTTTCAACCGCAGGAGTCGGAGCTTCCGGATTCAGCCGGATTCGCAATTGTTTCTATAAGAACTGGTTCTCCAATCCTCCCATCCTCTTGTCCAAGGATTCGTAAGGCCCTGACAATTACTACAAGTTAGTGCCTACGCTTCGCTTCGGCGGAGTGATGTGTTGAAGAAAGAAGAGGACAGGTGGGTGGATGTTGAGGCAAGCTGTGGCGACTACAAAGTCCAGAGGGGTGCAGGACCAAACATGTATATTGGCAGTTTGACCAGCTCAAATTGAGCGCCGGCAAACTTGAGTCTTTGAACGCGGCACGTGATGCCTGTCGCTCTTGCTTCGAACCACCATGCATGCCTGGGTGGTCGAAAAGGCTCGCGTCGAAGCCTCTCCACATTGACTCGGCTTTCTTTTATTTTCTCCTCTATGTACCCTCCAAAATCTTCCCACAAAACTTCAAGCTTCAAGCTTCAATCTTTGGCTACCACCATCTCAAACCTTGAAACTCATGAACACATCAACCTCAAAACTGGCACCCTTCCACCGCTACTGCTACATTCTATGCCTCTCAGAGAATGGAGATAGAGGGTTTGCACATGCTGAGGTCCGTATCTCCCCTCTCAACATTGATCTTATGCTCATAGCCTCGCTACTATTGTACCTCCCAATCCATTGCCTCCCACTGCCTTTGCTGCTGGCATGAGACAACAACTGCTAATGCTACTCCCACCTTTTCCCTCGCCGCTACTGCGCTACCATGGTCAACCCTCGCTACCACCATCAACCCTTGCTACCCTTGTTGATACTCACTATCACTGCCAACACTAGCTACCACCGTCGATCCTCGCTGCCGCCATCGACACTCGCTACCGCCATCAACCCTCGCTACCGCCGTCGATCCTCGCCGCCACTGTCGTCACTACCGCTACCGCTACAGCTAATGCTAATGTGACCTTAATGTCACCGCTAATGCTACCGCTACGCTACGCTACTGCTACTGCCTGTCTGGCTTCGGCCTTACTCTCGGTTGGCTTCGGCCTCCGAGCATGTAGTTAGGATACGTCCTGCTGCATGGGCTGCTACTGCTAAGGCAAAGGCCAATGCTACTGCCAATGCTACTACTGCTACTGCCATTGCTACTGCCAAGGCTGCTGCTGCTACTGCTAATGCTGCTCTTGCTACTGCTACTGCTACTGCTACTGCTGCTACTGCTACTGCTACTGCTGCTACTGCTACTGCTACTGCTACTGCTGCTACTGCTACTGCTACTGCTGCTACTGCTGCTACTGCTGCTACTGCTGCTACTGCTGCTACTGCTGCTACTGCTGCTACTGCTACTGCTACTGCTACTGCTACTGCTGCTACTGCTACTGCTACTGCTACTGCTACTACTACTGCTAATGCTCATTCTAATGCTCATTCATGATTCTCATGCTAATACCTGCCTGATGCTCATGCTACTGCTTAAATCTGCTTCTGCTCTGCTAAATTTTCTGCTTTTGCTTGCTTGGCTTAAGGCCTTTGCCACTGCTTCTGTCACTGGTGCTCATATGCTAGTCAACAAGTATATTACCCAATTATCTTGTCAGGCATACTCCTGTGTGATCCTTGCTAAGCAGAGTGCTACTCCTACTATCTGGGTATCCACGGTCACTGGATGCGTCGTGCACTCCTACAATTTGGGAATCGCAGCTGACCGTGGATACTTTACCGCACTGGGACCCGAAAGGCCTTACGGCCTTTTGCCCAATGACCTGCTAACTATACTGCACTATCTATCTGTGCATTGCAACTCTCCACACCATCTAAGCATCACGGTAGCATAGTACAAAGATGGCAGTTTGACCAGCTCAAATTGAGCGCCGGCAAACTTGAGTCTTTGAACGCGGCACGTGATGCCTGTCGCTCTTGCTTCGAACCACCATGCATGCCTGGGTGGTCGAAAAGGCTCGCGTCGAAGCCTCTCCACATTGACTCGGCTTTCTTTTATTTCCGCACCCACCCACCCAGTACATATGCTCATGTTTATATAGTATATTCCATCTCGCATATGCTAAGAACATGCAGTCCGAGTGTGGACCAACGGTCAGACTGCATTTGGGTCCCTCCCACCCAATCGCAGCTGACCGTGGATACTTTACCGCACTGGGACCCGAAAGGCCTTACGGCCTTTTGCCCAATGACCTGCTAACTATACTGCACTATCTATCTGTGCATTGCAACTCTCCACACCATCTAAGCATCACGGTAGCATAGTACAAAGACTGGATAATATAAGGTATATTATGCTGTATGACAAATTAAGTGACTCAACCACGACTGAAATAACGCGTCGCTAACCGTCTTTCTCGCACATAACCATAAGACAGCCTCTCTACACAAACTACAGTGTATTTCCTGAGGTTTTCTTCTACTACCATATTATTGAGGTGAGTCGCTAATTCGGCTTGTAGAAAATGCGCGCGGTCCGACAAAACGATACGGTAACGATCAGAGGGAAGATTCGTATTATCCTGTTGTCTACCAACTTTGTTCAAGGAGAGCACTTGAAGCGTAACAGAACGATCGAGTCAAAAAGTTCATCTTCACTGAGGGTAGCGCTGCTAATTCGTTGGCAAATTATGACGATATAATTCGGACAAAATCGGTATAGGGGGTTGGGCACTCTGATTATTTGATCAAGGAAGGAAGGAAGGAAGATATGAATCATGGTATTCGCATTTTGACTTGGACTGAATAAATAGTGTGTACCGCTCCACTCTGAGTAGGGTCATATAGAAATGGCCTGCACCTATTAGCACTAACACATATACAGTACGATAGTTCGAGTAGCTTTGTAGAAGACTGTTGTAGAAGACTGTTGGACCGTGAGCGAGCATAACGCATAGCGTCGTCGGAATATTCGGTGTAGATTCCCGTTTTGGTTGGCCGGTCGAAGCACTGGACACAACCTGTTATCGAGCATCAGTAATATAACGACCGATACAAGCCGACTTGCCTGACACGAACAAGTGTAGCGCCGGATAACACGAAATAACACGGGGGTAACGTGAGGATGAAGAGGGAAGGGAAAAAGAGGGTATGAAGTGGCGATCGAAGGTTAAAGAAAATAAGCTTGCATGTGTATTCAATAAACGAAGTGTATGGGATACGCGAAACACTCACCTGGACAAAGCAGGACAGACAATGATTGGAAGACGATTGCCCTCACGACCTGACACAAGAATCATATATACACGCAAGGACTGAAGACGATATGTCAGGAATCTTGCTGTCAATATGCGAGGAATACGTACCGACTGATGAATATACAACGGAACGTATGATCTAGAAACGACACGCAAAGAAAGGATGCTCTACTGCAGGAAACATGGTGAGTAATTTGCGAGAGTGTTGAAGGCAGATTTCATTCCAGGAAGCGTCCTATACATATTTGTGAGCCATTGACAGAACAGTGAATGTCTTGTCACTTTGCTCACCGTGACTTGTAAGAGGCCCATATGCACAAGCTCAGCACTGGCTTTGTCTAACATCTCGCGAACGACACCTCGAATTTCTGTCGACTCTGAATCTGCTAAGTTCACCAAAACCTCGAACAGATCAAGGGAATTCCAAGTGTGACCCTGAACATTAGCAGCAAGGGATTTGATATTGGGACTGGCGCATGCAACATCCTCGACTGTTACTATGCGGCGGCCAGGAAGCTGGACCAAGTTGAACGTGTCACCCGGAAGGGAGAGCAGGGCATCAAGAAGGCGAAGTTGGTAAAGGGCGTTCGACCAAATAGTCCAAAAACCGGTTATAGGGTGGGGATTGGCGTCACGAGAGCAACTGAGAAGGATGGCGATGAGAAGTTTGAGAGTTGGCGTGTCAACACCGTGTCGGTCGGGAACATCGAAAGATTTGATCACAGTTGCCCAATTGAGGTTGGCGTTGGGGAAGCTGTTTAAGGCTCGAACTAGAGCTGCTATATCACATATAACCGCTCCTTCAGTAGCCTTCCCGCTCAAGTTTAACATGATATCAACGACCTGTTCGTCTTGCGGAGGAGAAACATCGGTGATGCCAAAACGCGCCAAGAGTGCACGAACGGCATCAGGGTCAGTTGTAATGTCGGGGCCAAGTTGCACGAGAGCCTGAACGAGTGTTGTACCGGGGGGTAAACTGTCAAAACTTTGAAGTTGGCATTGATGTATTACATGAGACGATAAACACTCACCTCAAACTAGGCAGAATACGTTGGAGCATAGGAGCAACAGTATCTTTGCCATATTTGGTCTGTGCTGCCACGATAAGTGCTTCTCGTTGTGAGGCATCAAGAACGGGAGAATCTGCAGGAGGATCGGAGAGCAGACTTCCCAGTAATTTGCTAACCTGATTTGGTGACAAGTCTGCAGGGTCGAAGGACGGACTATGACATAGGCTGAGGACTGCATTTTCGAGCTCCTGGTTCACGACTATTTGTGCTTGCGCGCTGAATTTTACTCTGACTGGAGAGGAAACGATTGGAGCCGCGAGAACCAGTCGCTCAAGAGGTCGTAAGCCCATGCGATCAACGAATCGAACAAAGTCAAAATTCCTGAAGACTTCTCCTTCACCTCCATCAACACCGTCCCGAAAGCGTTCAGCAAGATATGGGTCTCGAGCTAATCTCTGTGTTTCTTGTAAGAGCAGCCGAAAAGATAGTGAGCACGAGGCGTCGAAGGTCGTGGAATTATTGTCGGAAGACAAACGCGCTTGAGAGTGCGCAATCAAGCGCCTGATGAAGTACAGGTAGGTATCTATACCATGTTGCTCGGAAAGCTGCAGGAGGTAATGAGTTTTTGTTGGGTGTACTTAATTGTGAAGACGCACTAAGTGAATTTGCAGTTGATTCCGTTCATAATTGTCCTCCGTCAAGGTTGCCAGCATTAACATTATCACGCCTTTGACGATAGCCGCATGCATGGCCGTCGTGTCCTCACACAAGTTATCCATATGCGAGTTGGTCCTCGATGGTGGGTCGCTGTGTTGAGGGTGGAATTGTTGATGAATAGCGGGAGGTTGTGAGGTGAAAAAGGATGGGTGGTAACTTGGAGGCGACGCGGCGCTTTTGAGGCTACAGAGCCACTACGGCTGACAAGAGTGAGTCCAACGAGAGAGACAACTTTTGCGATGATGACTCAGCAGTAAATTTGGTTGAATTTGGCAGACTCTAAGTACTTTATGAGTTCAAAGCCACAGTGCCACATTTCGGCCACCACCGGCATTGTCATTCACTTGCGCCGCTCGGCGGCAAGTCTCCCGAACGTCTCAACACTACAGGCTGTACTGACATTCAAGAACCTGCATTTGGTCCCATCATCTGCTAGAGGCCCTTCCAAGAACTTCTGAACCACAAACTATCTTTGACTGGTAAATGAGATCACTGTATATTCATTTTTGGCGTATCTGCCATAATTCCGGCGGTAGCCTCAGCTCGGCATCTGTTCTACTTCGGCATCTGTTGACTCCGGTTGATTCGGTTTATGGTGGAACTCTACTTTTGAAAGCCATCCTGAAAGGAGAGAGGTAACCTCTACTTCCAAGCATATCTCTACCTCTACCTCTACTCTACCTCTACTCTACTTTCACTCCAGTTGTCGCTGGTGTGAATCATAATGTCCTCGAATTTGGAGAGGATTGATAGGCGCTTAAAATAGACGCAGACACCTCAAATTTGCGTCTGAATATCGATTGTCACATTAAGTACATAGAAGAATATATCTAATAGTTTATTTCTTGGGCAGGACATAAGTGTAGGAAGCTGCATCGTCCTTGACGTCGTCATTAAACACATAAATGTGTTGAAGACGAAGAGGCAGATAGTGTGTGGCCGAAATGGCACGCATACGCCAATCTGACTTGCTGCTGAACACTTGTTGCTCGTAATTGGTAGCTTGAATGAAATGTCAGTAGATGCAGAGACCAACCGAAAGGATTCACGTACTCGTGACTGTCTGAATGGTATCACCGTGAACATTGGTGGTTTGCCTGTTGAATTTTTTCTCATACGCAAGGCTTATGGAACCGACTATTCGAAATTTTACGTCTGTACGGCAGTGACCTGGGCCTGTGCCTCCGAGCTCTTTCAGCTCAGCCATCTGTTGACGTTGAACGGAAGGCGCGGCGATTTCCTGACCCAAGATAATGTCTCGGATTTCACTGACCGTCAACGATGCAATGTTGACACTGTTCCTTTTACCGTAGTCTGCAGGAATCAGATCCTTCATGGCAACTTCGACCTTGATCCACTCTTCATCACTGAGGGTTGACCACACAAAGTGCAGTTCAGTGATAGTATTCTTGTCGGGATGTAGTATAATTGCAGACCGCTGCCGTACAAAGATAATTGGAACTCACGCAGAAAGTATCAGAATTTTGCAGAACCTTGACTTAATGAAAATACAAGTCTCTTCCGGTTTCTTTGAGCTAACGTCCTCAGGTGAGTAACACTCTTGCGAGTATTCTATCTTCGAGCCTAAGTTATATCAGCTCGATCAACAAAAAGCATTGAACGACGGACTTCGGGGTGCAAAGCACGCTCTCAATGGTACAGCTGACTACCATTGCCAGACCAGAAGTCTTGTCTCCAAAGAAGAGCAGTCCGATCGCGCAAGGCTAAAGGAACTCACAAGAAGTCCTAGTATCTCCTCTACCCAAATTTGCAAGTAACGCTCTGACAGCAAACAACTTCATCAACCTTTTTAACAACGATGATTCTTGCTACTCGGCAAGGATAAACTCGATGGTCTGCAAACGGCGCATCAGAACTTGACGAATCTATATACAAAGGCGACCGCACCTCTTGCATTACTCGACAGCCATACATCTGCTTGGTGAGCGCTCAAAGTTCACGATGAGGTGCTGCTGATAATTAAGATTAATATATGAGTTTATTAGCCCCATCACGTCGAAAGGAAGCTTAAGTCGACGAAGACCCGATCCTGGTGGCTGCGTCTAGGACTTCCTGAGGTAAACTCTCCGGAACAGGCTGGTGTGTTTCGAGTATACGGTCTTCAGCCATGCTGTCGACATCCGTGTCTTCTATGAATGGTGTACGTCCTGGTGATACAATATTTTGGTTCAGGAGAGCCCTCCTGACCGTCCTACGGCTCAAACCTAAGAAATCTGCGATACCGCTAGTCGTACGACGTCCATAAGCCCATCACAGGAAAGTAGGGTCTATGATTGCCCTAGGACGTCCAGCAGAGCCAGTCCGCTCCCAAGATATAACCGTTGGACGGCCGTGGTGACTCTGTTCCACTCGATGATTGTATATTGTCCGGAGGTCAAGAATCATGCGGTGTACATTTGTTCGGAGCATTTCCCATTCTGCACGATCGGGGAATATGGCTGAGTGCTGTTTCATCTCATTTGAGCCAATTTCCCCGCCGAGGTTTGCAAACTCTTCGAGGTCTTCACCAAGTAATGCTAGATGACGAGCATCTGTCGTGTCATCTTGAGATATTTGAGTGAGAGCAGATTGGAAGTGGTGGTTGTGCCTTCGAAACTCGTCCAGCAAGTATAGGTACGAGGTTGAAATCCGGAATGTTTGCATCTTGCATCGATGGAAGGCTGCTTGCTCCACAAAGAAGTGAACGTGAACATGGAGATACTAGGAAGGCTGCAGAAAGCAAAGAAAAGAGGAAACATAGCTGGTACAAGCTCATGGTTGAAATCAACAAAAACACGTCCAATTCAAATTTCGATGGTCCGAGCTGGTCCGAGTCAAAGGCTTTATGTAAGCGAGCTTACTGAAGCGGACCGGGACTGTCGTGCAAAAAACCTGAAAAAGCTCCGAGTCAGTTCTCCAAAACTGGGTTTTCTGTAACCGACTCCCCTTGTAGTGCTAGGTAGCTAGATACGATAGTGTGGTCCCAGTTGCAACTAACGTGAGGAAAACTCTCTCAGTGTTAGTACACGAGTTCACTCACCAGTGTCTTCATCAGCTTGAAGCGATGGAAACTTGAACAGAAGAACTTGACTTCTCTAGCGTCCATAATCTGATAGACACCGTAAACTCTGCCTCCGCCACTCCTACTGCTCCAGAAACTTCGAATTCGCCAGAAACCGTCGCCTCAACGGACCCGTTTGATCAAATTGCCACATTTTTTGTAAACGGTCTGTTTGACAACGATTCAACAGGTTTAGGCCGTGAGTTCATTGTTGAATTGACCATTATGGCTACTACTCATTCTTTCGACAAGTCACAAAAGCTTTCGATGCGCCCTGTAGTCCCCAACTTTACCCTGACAGATAGTCAATTACGTCTTCCCCGCCAAGTCCGTATCGTTGTTTTTGCGCGCAGTCATGAGCCTGATTTTCCATTTCAGCGGTTTCACTCCATTTGGCCCTCACAGCAAAGGCCTACCAAAAACCTCAAGGTCTAATTGAATATTACCACCTACAAATGGAGACACCCAACTCGCTGGTGAAAGTGAATGGCTGCATTACCTTAGATTCATCGTTAGCCATTAGTTTGGTGCTGAAGCAGTTCGCACCTACCATTGAAGATTCGCTAAAAAAAACCCAAACACGTGGATAGCGTCAGCGATGGAGCCGCCAACGTCTGAACGTCTGAACGTCCATTGAACACCTTAGCCAACTTTCGGCCAATAGGTCGCATACCAGAATTAGGGGACATTCCGGACGGACTAAATCAAAAATTGTTTGCGCTGGTAACAGATCAGCCGTCTGAATCTGTAAAAAAGTATTTTGCAGCAGTGTGGTCGCCCCTGTCTCCATCGGCGCTGCATTTTATCCTTCCTCATCGACTCCACGTTGTCTCCCCTCCCGGCTCCGTCCGGAACTTTGGACCACGTGTCAACGCCTGCTTCGCTCCCAATTGCATCCGAATCGTATTACACTTCCACATTTGTCAATCTCATCTCCATCCTCATCCTCATCCCAGTCCCTTCCATCTTCATCAAGGAAGACTAGGTCCTTGTTCTCTAAGCCCTCGAAGAAGCCTAAGCCCTTACTCCCTACTAGGACCTCGAGGAAGTCAAAACGTTCAATTGCTACACCTCACACCCCGGCACCCGATCTTTCTGGCCGCCCACAAATTATGAACATCGACGATGTGTGTCATAATCCACGGCGAGTCCTATGAAAAGACGAATGAGAGAACGGACGATCTCATAGATCTGATTCGTGATGGAGATATACGTACGATGTTCTGATCTGGTTGGGATACGACCATTCGAAGGGGCTCAAGAGACAGCACTATACCTGGTCAAGCGGTAGCCAGGACTCCTTCCATGACATCATTGCGCGAATGAAATGGACCGACAGAGACTTCAAAAAAAATTCAGTCTTTATCGATTATCTTTGGGCTTCCCAGGTCTCGAGTACGCATAAATGGGACCCCGAAAATGTTCCACCTCTCGATCCAAGTGAGTAACAGCAACATTGCTTGCATTAGAATACTTACCTACCGCGTTGAGCAGACCCGAAACATAAGTCGGCCCATAGGACGTGGCAACGAATTGTGTATTTGTTCTCGCATCCAAAATTCTTGCCTGAAGGGGTAAAACCAAACCCACAGTCAGCTGAACTAGATGAAGTAGATCTCCTGTATTTGAGACAAGAGGACATAGACTACTTCTCTGACGACATTGGAGACTTCCTCGTACCTTTGTCTGACTGAAGAAATCTTGTTGAATGGAGTGGAAGAAGAGCGAAACCAAATTCGTACCTTTCTTTTCCTTGATAATTAGATCTATTGCGTGATGAATTTGAACTAACCATGCATCTTACAGTACCTGCTATTGCCATTGGTCTCGTCTATTGGTTTCTGCCCATGCTACTATCTTGCCCTCTTGTGTACCTTTTGGCGAGTACGAATAACTACCTATCCTAAAATGTTTGTTAATACATGAGTATAGACAATGTGCATGAATCAATCTTACTTTCTGCTGTCCTTTGGTCCAAATATTTTTATATTATCGCTCAGTGCTAACTAATGAATGAATAATGATAACACGGACTTTGAGCTGATTAGATAGCGACCACGGTAAATACTTTTAGTGCCTAGAATACGTCAAACACAGATTCTCAGATTCCCAATAAAAGAAAATGTAGTAGTACACGTAGTAGTAGAAGTGTATGCCTGGTCATTCATGCAATGGCTCATACAAACGTCGAATTGGATCCAACTGGGCATTTGCTGATGATCGCATTGCATCATTTTCATGAACTGCAACAAGATCTGCGGCTTCAACCCATTGAGGTCCATAGGATGTGTCAAGAGTTTCGTCAAATCTTACTCGAATGCCGGGTTTGCGTCTGACCTTGACCACCTGAACCAACCACCGGGGAGGTTTCGATGAATCTAAGCGCATCATGTAAGTTAACCGGCGACACAATAGCCCAGTTCGATTCCCGGAGCAGATAAGGTAGAGGCCTTTGGCAATCCCGGCATTGGAAGGTATGCATAATGAGCGCGGGGTCTCGAGGATGGTGAAAGGGTCTACTTCAACGATATCACTGTCACTGGGCTTTCTCCCTCCAAGCCGGCTTCCTACGACAGAATAGACCAAAGTTGTTCCGTTGATATTTCGGAGAAGAACTTTTCGATCTCGCCCTGGGTTGGTCGTAGTGGCCACTAATAATTCCATGTCTTCAGGTAAACCTTTTGCGATACGAGGATCGAGTATCCAGTGCCGTGGAGGATCGGGAGAGCAAGGGTCCCAAGCTGGATCAGTCGCGGTGCTCGGCGGGGAAGAACAAGGGGTTGATGGACGGCTCGAATCTTCGAGTGTGCCATCTGTTATGTCTGAGTCGCTTGCCTGAGCAGTTTCTTCTAATAATGTCCCTTTGTTCAAGAGACGACGTTCTTCAGCTGAATACTGAGGAAGATAATCGGGCTTCAGATTCCAGTAACTATCCCAGTCCGTATGCGAGCCGGCCTCGTTGTTACCATCAATGTCATGGAGGAATCGATTGTTGTCCACGCGGCGAAGGCCGTCATAGTCGACCCAAGCGAACGGATTACTCATTCCCTGAGTTTCAAAACGGATTCGGACGGAAAGCCCGCTCAGGGTGCTTTTGTCTACTCGTGCATCCATGACGATGGCACGATAGCCCTTGTTTAAAAATTTGACGGGGTAAACTTGCAAGTTTTTCCAGGGGACTGCTCTAGTAGAGGGCTGAGTCGCCGGAGACATATTATGGTCGAAAGGTGCGCCCAAATGGTCTTTCGGGCGATAGCGAACTTGAACCTGATTTGAGGTTGAGTTTTCGACCTTCGTAAGCGTATTTGGGTGAAAATCAAGGAACTTTCATCAAATGAGTAAACTACTATGATGACTGAGAAGGAGATTTCACCTCATCGTGATGGTCCCGGAGCATCACCTCTACTTGAGCAGGCCCTACAGAAATCACTACGCCTTCCTGGTTCATCTCCTCTGCTTCAGCCAGTGTTTCAGGATCGTGATTTCGAGATTTCAGGGAGAGTCTTTGACAAGCACCAGACAGAAGGAGAACTATGTCGCCAGGGTTAAATATCTTCTCAAGATGAGTTTTCGACAGTATGTGAAGCGAATTAACCGTGAAGTTTGGGCCTCGCAAAGGAATATTGATTTCACAGTAGGAAGATCCGACGTAGTGAATAACGCCTTCGGTTTGCCCTGCAGGTAGTTCAAAGGGATACTCTCCTTCTGACGTACACCAAGTGCCATCAAAATCAGTAAAACGGACAGCCTCCCCAATGCGAAATTCCCAGGAGGATGGCGGAGGTATCGAACGTAGAGATTGATGAACCTCGGGATGATTGGAAGCCAAGAAATAGTGGCGAACGTCGGCTGGCATTTCCGAAGCAGTGTCCATATCCTTGAGTTTTACACGTACGAGAACAAGGCCGTTCTGCCAGTATTGTTCTAGACATATATAACGCTTTTGTGTTGGTGCGGAATGATCACATGAATGAGATGATTTACAGTGTCTAGCACAATCTAATTGTGCGGGAACACAAAATTGTCTAGCGATCAATTCTCTGAGTGGCCAAGGAAGAACGTCTGGGCGTTTGTTCAAAGCGCGCTTTCGTTTGAGCGTGGTTTTACCGCTGGAAAGGTCGTATACTTGGGACCAATCAAGTCTAGGATGCAATAAAACCAAGCGTTCCTCACGATCGTTGATTTCGTTGAAATCATCATCTATGACAAGCCCGACATCATTCTGATACAGGCCGCGATTGCATTTGATCCAGGTGCGAGGTGGGTACTCATGGGGCAAAAGTGGTTCCCGTAGTATATGTGCAATGCTCGCAGGATCCTCAATGACGCTATGGATGGGAAGAACTAGATCTGTGCGGGATGGTGCCGGAGAAATGTTATGAACAGACTCGTGGGCCGAAAAAACGACGCGGGGTGCTTTGGGGTATAAGAGGCCAGGAATAGTGAGCAGGTAAGATGCGAGTGTGATATTCTGAGGCAACATGCTTTGTGCCTGGAGATATATACCGCCAGGCAAAGTAGAAGGAAATGTGGCTCGAAGAATTAAAGGATCGATGTTTTGGTCTTGAATATCTGTGCGGATACGATTTATGATGCTTTGTTCGTACTGACGCTGGATTGATGGCGGTTGAGTTGAATTTAATGGGATAATTAATCCATTGACTCTTACCTGGCAGCGCACGTAGAACAGCTTATACCCGAAAATGGCTAGTCCTCCGTCGCCTAGATATTTCTTGATCCAATGCTTCAGCAACCGTTGTTCCTTGGTCAGTTCGACAGCATATGGGATGTCCCAATCTTGCTCTCGATCCAAGTCAGACGTAATATCCGGCGGGGGTGATAAGGGTAAAGTAGTTCGAGTCTCGCGATCTGTATGATCGAGAGCTCTGCTAGGTCGCTGACGATGTATGAATTCTTCAAGATGGTGAACCAACCGATCGAAGTGAGATGACGCATTGGCGGATGGAAGGTGATATTGCGGTGGTAGTGGCGTAACGCGAGAGCTGGATTCATCGTTGGCTTTTTTGCCATCTGAACTATCCCGCTCAAGATCATCGTATTCTTCAGCTTCAAGCAGAATGAACTGTTCAGGTCGCATCTACCCTGGAGAACGGCATATCAGTGTTCGTGGGACATCAGGTTACACGCGCGGATGGTTGTAGTGGTTTGGGGCAAGACTTTTTGACTGTGAGTCTCACCCAAATGTTCCGGAGTTAGCCTGCACCTTTGCAGATTATTTTCATGGGTTCCTGTGTCTTGATTGTGTTACGATAACGCTGCTATCCTACCGACTTCGCGCTGATGGATTTTTGGCTGAATTCAAGGCTGGACAGTCACAGAAAGGCTTGCCAGTTGCGACGGTAGTGGTGGGGACGCTCAAAGGAACCAGAATTACGTAATTACAGAAAAATCAACGAACTTTATAGAGCTCATCGGACGAGACAATGAGAAGGGAAACCTAAGGAAACTGACGCGTATTATGTCAACATGTAGCAGCTAGATTCGTGATGCGATCAATCCGATCGAGGGATTGATTAACCGATTGCCGATTCAATGAGACATACTTACTTATACCTGAACTTCCTCTTCTCAAGAAGCAAATACATATTCCAATGGTGTGCTCAACACCCTTTAGTAGAATTTCTGCTGATCCCACATCTCATAGGCTTCAACCACCAGAAAGGTTCGTGCATGAGGATTTCATGTCGAACAAAAATTTTCACTGTCCGATAGACTGGAGGCAAAACTTGTTCAGCCCTTTAGGACGTCGTCACTCGGAAATACACGTTACATCTCCACAAATGCGTTCATCGCAGATCGTTCAAGAAGAGGCTTGGGCAGTCAAATCTGTGACGAAATCTGCAAGGTCAAGGGGACCTTTGATATCCGTCTTGATCCAATGTTGAAGATCCAGTGAATCAGAATCCTGGTGGTACCTATCACAATTTCTCGCTCGAATTACAGGAAGAGTATTTGCCCACCAGCTCCTCGCCTCTTGTGGGGTTACCACACTATTCGGTGGCGAAAGTCGAGAGTGAATCCTGGGAACGATGTAAGTCATGCACATCATTTAGCACAGAAGCACTCTGACAAAAAATTAAAAGATACTCGGCCCTTTTCAGCTCTGTAATAGATGTGGCATATGGGAGGGTAACAACCGCGTGGAGCGTGGGATGCTGTCTGAAAACTGTACCTCGACAGTGAAGGAGTTTATCGTTCAGTCACCATATTCATACGAAGGAGGCGATGTGGAATGATCGCGTTGCTCTTCATGCCCCCAATCATGATGTCCAAGGTTTTGACGAGGGAATATCTATCATTCGACATAGCAGGTTTTCGGATATTTCAGATCCTTGGTCTACCAGGCTGCCATGTGCTCGCGAATCTTAATGCCAGTTGAGAGCCATGTACTTTAGCAGTATGAAGAAGGAGAAAATGCCAGAACTCACCATGTGTGTGTTTCTCCACCTAGTCCCTAGTAGCTGCACAACACTCAAATGTCTGACTCATCACATTGTTCAAAAGCGTTTAAGTCAGTCTGTATAGTTGAGGAGAACATACTCTGGGAGTATGAGACGAGAAGACCTCGATTTGCACGAGAAAGAACGCATTTACTCCTCGAATTCAGAGAATCTCATTTATCCCGTTGCCGAATACAAAATACAAATACATATTTCAAAATTAAAAAATAAAATAAAAAAAAAAAAAAAAAATGTATCTAAAACAAAAAAAATGACATCAATATCAAAACGTAAATGACAGAAAAAATTGAACAAAAAAAGATAAGAAACAGAACAAATTATCTGAAATGAGCAAATTCAGATTCTATCATAGCCGTGCAAAAGTACAAACTCAGACCACACTCTACGGACCTCACATGAAACCACTTGCTTCGCTTCGCTCGCAACAAACCACACACACTAGTCCGGTCCTCACATGAAACCGCTTGCTTCGCTTCGCTCGCAATAAATTGCCGCTAGATGCAGCTTGAACTTATTAATGCGGACTATATACAGGTGGACAGGTTGCATTTCTTGGAAACTTTGATGATGGCATGAAGGAGATTTTATCTGGAGGTTAACACTAAGAATGTACGTTATCAATCTGTAGTCGTCGTATACGGGGCAGAACAGTTCTCCTCGGGCGCTTCGCCATCCTCTGTAACGCCTCGAGGACATTCACACCAGCGACAACTGGAATGAAAGTAGAGTAGAGGTAGAGTAGAGGTAGAGGTAGATATATACTTGGAAGTAGAGTTCCACCGTAAACCGAATCAACTGGAGAATAAGACAGATGCCGAGCTGACGCTACCGCCGGAATCACCGGGACTATGCCGAATGGCGGACACATCAAAAATCAATATACAGTGATCACTTTACCAGTAAAACATAGCTAGTGGTTTCGGGATTTCTGAGAGGGTCTCTGTCAGATGGTAGGAGGAAATACAGGTTCTTGGGTGTGAGTACAGCCTGTATAGTGTTGAGACGTTCAGGAATCGGGAGACCCGCCGCCGAGCGGCGCAAGCAAATGACAATGCCGATGGTGGCCGAAATGTGGCTGTGGCGAGCGCTGCTTTGAACTCACGAAGTAGAGGTGTTACTAGACCAACAGGACTCCTTGTACCTTCTCTACTTAGAATTCCACCTCTATTCTCCCTTTACTTCGCTCCATTTTCGCTGGTGTGAAAGCTCTGCTGTAACGGAGATGAGCGTTAAAGTGCTGGCCTCAGTAGATTACATAATAATTCGATCCAGATGAAAGGACACTTCAGTAGGGTATATATAGACAGTTCATATGTACGATTTGCCCTTGGTTATCTTGAAAACACACCAGCTGCAACCGTTCTCTCGACGAGCTACCCCAAGTCCCCAACCACTCTTGTGGTGTTACCGCGACAATCGTCCCGCTACCGCTACATTTTCTCAGGTTGTGCTGGAAACTCCGATCCATCGTTGTAATTTGGTGAAACATCTACCGACCTGTTCTACACTAGAACCTCGCAGAGCTCTTTCCGACTGGAATAGCTACTCGCAGACCTGCTGGACAGTCATCTCGGGCTCCCGCTGTTTCTTCAAAACCTGGTCATCTGGCATAGAAATGCGGTGTAGAAGACCTTGAAGTCTTCGTCGGCAATGAGGCTCTTGCCAAGGCCAGGACACCGGGCTACGGTGTCTATGACAGCGACTAGTTAATGGCAGACTGCACCACCTCTCAATCCTCCTCAAAATTGAGAACAAACCGCTGAAATCTTCTTTGATTCATTCAACATCATGGGTCTATATATCGCTGTTCAAGCGGTGCTTGCCCTTGCCGCATCATGGTCGCCCAACCGTGTGACAGATCGTACACTGACAGGGACCGTCATTTTGACTCTGGTGATGGTGTAACACATGTTATTGCGTGTGCCGAGGGTATGTGATCGGTAGTGCCCTGTAGTAGCCTGTACAGTGTAGTGCCCCATCGCTGGCCGTAATATCACGAAATTCGTTCTAGACCTTATGCAAGAACGTGGTGAAACTGCCGCGCCACCAGAAGATCAGCTGCGGGTCGCTGGAAAGGTCAAGGAGAACTTTAGTTATGTCTGCCAGGATATCATGAAAGAATTTCGCAAATTTGACAGGGAACCATACAAGTATTTTGAGCGCGATACGATGGTGAGTGCATTGTCACCGGGCGGGTAAGTCGGATACTCTGCTTGGCCTTGTGCAATTCACTTATCATAGTATGTAACCAAAAATACAGCAACGCCGTTGGATATTTCTCATCCCGTAGGAAGGTTACTGATGCAAAGGCAAAGGATGCCAAAGATCTTCTGGTGAATGAGCGTCATGTTCATGATTGAAGTGTTCCCGAACTTCTCGTTCTTCTGTGGCGTTGTCAATATGGGATGTATTGACTAACGCACATGCGACCTAGAGCATTGGCATGAACTTGACATCGAGAAGACGTTTTGACCTTGGAGATTTCGTCACAGATTTGACTGCCCAAGCCTCTTCTTGAACGATCTGCGATGAACGCGTTTGTGGAGATGTAACGTGTATTTCCGAGTGACGACGTCCTAAAGGGCTGAACAAGTTTTGCCTCCAGTCTATCGGACAGTGAAAATTTTTGTTCGACATGAAATCCTCATGCACGAACCTTTCTGGTGGTTGAAGCCTATGAGATGTGGGATCAGCAGAAATTCTACTAAAGGGTGTTGAGCACACCATTGGAATATGTATTTGCTTCTTGAGAAGAGGAAGTTCAGGTATAAGTAAGTATGTCTCATTGAATCGGCAATCGGTTAATCAATCCCTCGATCGGATTGATCGCATCACGAATCTAGCTGCTACATGTTGACATAATACGCGTCAGTTTCCTTAGGTTTCCCTTCTCATTGTCTCGTCCGATGAGCTCTATAAAGTTCGTTGATTTTTCTGTAATTACGTAATTCTGGTTCCTTTGAGCGTCCCCACCACTACCGTCGCAACTGGCAAGCCTTTCTGTGACTGTCCAGCCTTGAATTCAGCCAAAAATCCATCAGCGCGAAGTCGGTAGGATAGCAGCGTTATCGTAACACAATCAAGACACAGGAACCCATGAAAATAATCTGCAAAGGTGCAGGCTAACTCCGGAACATTTGGGTGAGACTCACAGTCAAAAAGTCTTGCCCCAAACCACTACAACCATCCGCGCGTGTAACCTGATGTCCCACGAACACTGATATGCCGTTCTCCAGGGTAGATGCGACCTGAACAGTTCATTCTGCTTGAAGCTGAAGAATACGATGATCTTGAGCGGGATAGTTCAGATGGCAAAAAAGCCAACGATGAATCCAGCTCTCGCGTTACGCCACTACCACCGCAATATCACCTTCCATCCGCCAATGCGTCATCTCACTTCGATCGGTTGGTTCACCATCTTGAAGAATTCATACATCGTCAGCGACCTAGCAGAGCTCTCGATCATACAGATCGCGAGACTCGAACTACTTTACCCTTATCACCCCCGCCGGATATTACGTCTGACTTGGATCGAGAGCAAGATTGGGACATCCCATATGCTGTCGAACTGACCAAGGAACAACGGTTGCTGAAGCATTGGATCAAGAAATATCTAGGCGACGGAGGACTAGCCATTTTCGGGTATAAGCTGTTCTACGTGCGCTGCCAGGTAAGAGTCAATGGATTAATTATCCCATTAAATTCAACTCAACCGCCATCAATCCAGCGTCAGTACGAACAAAGCATCATAAATCGTATCCGCACAGATATTCAAGACCAAAACATCGATCCTTTAATTCTTCGAGCCACATTTCCTTCTACTTTGCCTGGCGGTATATATCTCCAGGCACAAAGCATGTTGCCTCAGAATATCACACTCGCATCTTACCTGCTCACTATTCCTGGCCTCTTATACCCCAAAGCACCCCGCGTCGTTTTTTCGGCCCACGAGTCTGTTCATAACATTTCTCCGGCACCATCCCGCACAGATCTAGTTCTTCCCATCCATAGCGTCATTGAGGATCCTGCGAGCATTGCACATATACTACGGGAACCACTTTTGCCCCATGAGTACCCACCTCGCACCTGGATCAAATGCAATCGCGGCCTGTATCAGAATGATGTCGGGCTTGTCATAGATGATGATTTCAACGAAATCAACGATCGTGAGGAACGCTTGGTTTTATTGCATCCTAGACTTGATTGGTCCCAAGTATACGACCTTTCCAGCGGTAAAACCACGCTCAAACGAAAGCGCGCTTTGAACAAACGCCCAGACGTTCTTCCTTGGCCACTCAGAGAATTGATCGCTAGACAATTTTGTGTTCCCGCACAATTAGATTGTGCTAGACACTGTAAATCATCTCATTCATGTGATCATTCCGCACCAACACAAAAGCGTTATATATGTCTAGAACAATACTGGCAGAACGGCCTTGTTCTCGTACGTGTAAAACTCAAGGATATGGACACTGCTTCGGAAATGCCAGCCGACGTTCGCCACTATTTCTTGGCTTCCAATCATCCCGAGGTTCATCAATCTCTACGTTCGATACCTCCGCCATCCTCCTGGGAATTTCGCATTGGGGAGGCTGTCCGTTTTACTGATTTTGATGGCACTTGGTGTACGTCAGAAGGAGAGTATCCCTTTGAACTACCTGCAGGGCAAACCGAAGGCGTTATTCACTACGTCGGATCTTCCTACTGTGAAATCAATATTCCTTTGCGAGGCCCAAACTTCACGGTTAATTCGCTTCACATACTGTCGAAAACTCATCTTGAGAAGATATTTAACCCTGGCGACATAGTTCTCCTTCTGTCTGGTGCTTGTCAAAGACTCTCCCTGAAATCTCGAAATCACGATCCTGAAACACTGGCTGAAGCAGAGGAGATGAACCAGGAAGGCGTAGTGATTTCTGTAGGGCCTGCTCAAGTAGAGGTGATGCTCCGGGACCATCACGATGAGGTGAAATCTCCTTCTCAGTCATCATAGTAGTTTACTCATTTGATGAAAGTTCCTTGATTTTCACCCAAATACGCTTACGAAGGTCGAAAACTCAACCTCAAATCAGGTTCAAGTTCGCTATCGCCCGAAAGACCATTTGGGCGCACCTTTCGACCATAATATGTCTCCGGCGACTCAGCCCTCTACTAGAGCAGTCCCCTGGAAAAACTTGCAAGTTTACCCCGTCAAATTTTTAAACAAGGGCTATCGTGCCATCGTCATGGATGCACGAGTAGACAAAAGCACCCTGAGCGGGCTTTCCGTCCGAATCCGTTTTGAAACTCAGGGAATGAGTAATCCGTTCGCTTGGGTCGACTATGACGGCCTTCGCCGCGTGGACAACAATCGATTCCTCCATGACATTGATGGTAACAACGAGGCCGGCTCGCATACGGACTGGGATAGTTACTGGAATCTGAAGCCCGATTATCTTCCTCAGTATTCAGCTGAAGAACGTCGTCTCTTGAACAAAGGGACATTATTAGAAGAAACTGCTCAGGCAAGCGACTCAGACATAACAGATGGCACACTCGAAGATTCGAGCCGTCCATCAACCCCTTGTTCTTCCCCGCCGAGCACCGCGACTGATCCAGCTTGGGACCCTTGCTCTCCCGATCCTCCACGGCACTGGATACTCGATCCTCGTATCGCAAAAGGTTTACCTGAAGACATGGAATTATTAGTGGCCACTACGACCAACCCAGGGCGAGATCGAAAAGTTCTTCTCCGAAATATCAACGGAACAACTTTGGTCTATTCTGTCGTAGGAAGCCGGCTTGGAGGGAGAAAGCCCAGTGACAGTGATATCGTTGAAGTAGACCCTTTCACCATCCTCGAGACCCCGCGCTCATTATGCATACCTTCCAATGCCGGGATTGCCAAAGGCCTCTACCTTATCTGCTCCGGGAATCGAACTGGGCTATTGTGTCGCCGGTTAACTTACATGATGCGCTTAGATTCATCGAAACCTCCCCGGTGGTTGGTTCAGGTGGTCAAGGTCAGACGCAAACCCGGCATTCGAGTAAGATTTGACGAAACTCTTGACACATCCTATGGACCTCAATGGGTTGAAGCCGCAGATCTTGTTGCAGTTCATGAAAATGATGCAATGCGATCATCAGCAAATGCCCAGTTGGATCCAATTCGACGTTTGTATGAGCCATTGCATGAATGACCAGGCATACACTTCTACTACTACGTGTACTACTACATTTTCTTTTATTGGGAATCTGAGAATCTGTGTTTGACGTATTCTAGGCACTAAAAGTATTTACCGTGGTCGCTATCTAATCAGCTCAAAGTCCGTGTTATCATTATTCATTCATTAGTTAGCACTGAGCGATAATATAAAAATATTTGGACCAAAGGACAGCAGAAAGTAAGATTGATTCATGCACATTGTCTATACTCATGTATTAACAAACATTTTAGGATAGGTAGTTATTCGTACTCGCCAAAAGGTACACAAGAGGGCAAGATAGTAGCATGGGCAGAAACCAATAGACGAGACCAATGGCAATAGCAGGTACTGTAAGATGCATGGTTAGTTCAAATTCATCACGCAATAGATCTAATTATCAAGGAAAAGAAAGGTACGAATTTGGTTTCGCTCTTCTTCCACTCCATTCAACAAGATTTCTTCAGTCAGACAAAGGTACGAGGAAGTCTCCAATGTCGTCAGAGAAGTAGTCTATGTCCTCTTGTCTCAAATACAGGAGATCTACTTCATCTAGTTCAGCTGACTGTGGGTTTGGTTTTACCCCTTCAGGCAAGAATTTTGGATGCGAGAACAAATACACAATTCGTTGCCACGTCCTATGGGCCGACTTATGTTTCGGGTCTGCTCAACGCGGTAGGTAAGTATTCTAATGCAAGCAATGTTGCTGTTACTCACTTGGATCGAGAGGTGGAACATTTTCGGGGTCCCATTTATGCGTACTCGAGACCTGGGAAGCCCAAAGATAATCGATAAAGACTGAATTTTTTTTGAAGTCTCTGTCGGTCCATTTCATTCGCGCAATGATGTCATGGAAGGAGTCCTGGCTACCGCTTGACCAGGTATAGTGCTGTCTCTTGAGCCCCTTCGAATGGTCGTATCCCAACCAGATCAGAACATCGTACGTATATCTCCATCACGAATCAGATCTATGAGATCGTCCGTTCTCTCATTCGTCTTTTCATAGGACTCGCCGTGGATTATGACACACATCGTCGATGTTCATAATTTGTGGGCGGCCAGAAAGATCGGGTGCCGGGGTGTGAGGTGTAGCAATTGAACGTTTTGACTTCCTCGAGGTCCTAGTAGGGAGTAAGGGCTTAGGCTTCTTCGAGGGCTTAGAGAACAAGGACCTAGTCTTCCTTGATGAAGATGGAAGGGACTGGGATGAGGATGAGGATGGAGATGAGATTGACAAATGTGGAAGTGTAATACGATTCGGATGCAATTGGGAGCGAAGCAGGGAACTATGGGAAGCCAAGGGTTCCCACGCCCGACCTTTTTCCACCGATTATATCCGTCCTGACCTTTTTGACCGATTTCGACCGATTGTAGCACGTGATACAGTCAGGCGCTCAACTTCATTTTACCGAACGCAATATCTTCTGTTTTTACTAGGGACTTTGACTGGATTCAAAGAATTTAAGGCTCTATATGTCAGTAGACTGTATTATGAGTGACTTGGAGTGCTTCAGGCTTATATTGCTTGAGGCAAATGACTAATCCTCAAAACAGTCATTGTAGTGACCAATTTGTAATATTAGGCGCGCGCTTGCGCGCGCGCAAAAAATTAGAATTAAGCGCTCACTTAGCACCCAGAATTTCAGTGAAAATTTTTGTGTGCACTGATCCGGCCTCGGCCATAATACATACACCTGTACTCAATGTCATGCATGTTGGTGAACACGTTACATTGGTCCGACACAGTTCCCTGGGACGGGAGCCCGGGGAGGGGAGGGAGACAACGTGGAGTCGATGAGGAAGGATAAAATGCAGCGCCGATGGAGACAGGGGCGACCACACTGCTGCAAAATACTTTTTTACAGATTCAGACGGCTGATCTGTTACCAGCGCAAACAATTTTTGATTTAGTCCGTCCGGAATGTCCCCTAATTCTGGTATGCGACCTATTGGCCGAAAGTTGGCTAAGGTGTTCAATGGACGTTCAGACGTTCAGACGTTGGCGGCTCCATCGCTGACGCTATCCACGTGTTTGGGTTTTTTTTAGCGAATCTTCAATGGTAGGTGCGAACTGCTTCAGCACCAAACTAATGGCTAACGATGAATCTAAGGTAATGCAGCCATTCACTTCACCAGCGAGTTGGGTGTCTCCATTTGTAGGTGGTAATATTCAATTAGATCTTGAGGTTTTTGGTAGGCCTTTGCTGTGAGGGCCAAATGGAGTGAAACCGCTGAAATGGAAAATCAGGCTCATGACTGCGCGCAAAAACAACGATACGGACTTGGCGGGGAAGACGTAATTGACTATCTGTCAGGGTAAAGTTGGGGACTACAGGGCGCATCGAAAGCTTTTGTGACTTGTCGAAAGAATGAGTAGTAGCCATAATGGTCAATTCAACAATGAACTCACGGCCTAAACCTGTTGAATCGTTGTCAAACAGACCGTTTACAAAAAATGTGGCAATTTGATCAAACGGGTCCGTTGAGGCGACGGTTTCTGGCGAATTCGAAGTTTCTGGAGCAGTAGGAGTGGCGGAGGCAGAGTTTACGGTGTCTATCAGATTATGGACGCTAGAGAAGTCAAGTTCTTCTGTTCAAGTTTCCATCGCTTCAAGCTGATGAAGACACTGGTGAGTGAACTCGTGTACTAACACTGAGAGAGTTTTCCTCACGTTAGTTGCAACTGGGACCACACTATCGTATCTAGCTACCTAGCACTACAAGGGGAGTCGGTTACAGAAAACCCAGTTTTGGAGAACTGACTCGGAGCTTTTTCAGGTTTTTTGCACGACAGTCCCGGTCCGCTTCAGTAAGCTCGCTTACATAAAGCCTTTGACTCGGACCAGCTCGGACCATCGAAATTTGAATTGGACGTGTTTTTGTTGATTTCAACCATGAGCTTGTACCAGCTATGTTTCCTCTTTTCTTTGCTTTCTGCAGCCTTCCTAGTATCTCCATGTTCACGTTCACTTCTTTGTGGAGCAAGCAGCCTTCCATCGATGCAAGATGCAAACATTCCGGATTTCAACCTCGTACCTATACTTGCTGGACGAGTTTCGAAGGCACAACCACCACTTCCAATCTGCTCTCACTCAAATATCTCAAGATGACACGACAGATGCTCGTCATCTAGCATTACTTGGTGAAGACCTCGAAGAGTTTGCAAACCTCGGCGGGGAAATTGGCTCAAATGAGATGAAACAGCACTCAGCCATATTCCCCGATCGTGCAGAATGGGAAATGCTCCGAACAAATGTACACCGCATGATTCTTGACCTCCGGACAATATACAATCATCGAGTGGAACAGAGTCACCACGGCCGTCCAACGGTTATATCTTGGGAGCGGACTGGCTCTGCTGGACGTCCTAGGGCAATCATAGACCCTACTTTCCTGTGATGGGCTTATGGACGTCGTACGACTAGCGGTATCGCAGATTTCTTAGGTTTGAGCCGTAGGACGGTCAGGAGGGCTCTCCTGAACCAAAATATTGTATCACCAGGACGTACACCATTCATAGAAGACACGGATGTCGACAGCATGGCTGAAGACCGTATACTCGAAACACACCAGCCTGTTCCGGAGAGTTTACCTCAGGAAGTCCTAGACGCAGCCACCAGGATCGGGTCTTCGTCGACTTAAGCTTCCTTTCGACGTGATGGGGCTAATAAACTCATATATTAATCTTAATTATCAGCAGCACCTCATCGTGAACTTTGAGCGCTCACCAAGCAGATGTATGGCTGTCGAGTAATGCAAGAGGTGCGGTCGCCTTTGTATATAGATTCGTCAAGTTCTGATGCGCCGTTTGCAGACCATCGAGTTTATCCTTGCCGAGTAGCAAGAATCATCGTTGTTAAAAAGGTTGATGAAGTTGTTTGCTGTCAGAGCGTTACTTGCAAATTTGGGTAGAGGAGATACTAGGACTTCTTGTGAGTTCCTTTAGCCTTGCGCGATCGGACTGCTCTTCTTTGGAGACAAGACTTCTGGTCTGGCAATGGTAGTCAGCTGTACCATTGAGAGCGTGCTTTGCACCCCGAAGTCCGTCGTTCAATGCTTTTTGTTGATCGAGCTGATATAACTTAGGCTCGAAGATAGAATACTCGCAAGAGTGTTACTCACCTGAGGACGTTAGCTCAAAGAAACCGGAAGAGACTTGTATTTTCATTAAGTCGAGGTTCTGCAAAATTCTGATACTTTCTGCGTGAGTTCCAATTATCTTTGTACGGCAGCGGTCTGCAATTCCTTCTTTTCCCCTTCTGACTCTGATATAGCGTTGATAGTCCTGACCCTGTCACTTCTATCAGTCGCACCTGAAGTTGATCATATCGTGGTCGCTACAGTTCGCGAATTGGAGCCGCACAAGAGTCGTTGTATGAGGGAACTGCTAGGAATGGTGGTCGATCGTTACTTCGATTAAAGCACAAAGTCTACCGGAGATGGGAACGATGGTCAATCAGTCACGATCTAAGTCTACCGGAGACTGGCGCCGATGTAAATCGTAGGCTCGAGGACCTTGCAATTGTTGTCCAGTCGTTCTTTCGCCCTCTCCATCACCCCGATCTTAGATTCCCCTCTATTCCCTTCCACTTTCTTGACTGGATTGTCCAATATACGAATGCGCAATGCCGTTACTCCAAAGTTGCAACAATCACTAAACTACACACACACACCTTCGACCCGCAATCGAGGGGTCTCAACAACCGGCAATCCCTGAAGCACCTTTGGCTGCAAAATTTCCTTTAGATTCACAAACGGTTGCCACTTTCAACGAGTGATTGGTGCCTGTACGAACTGAACGTATGAGGCGAATTGGCGTTCCCGAGATCATAGTCAGTTGAATTTAGGATTCGTGTACAGGCGGAAAGTCTCAACGATGAAGATGAGACTCGAGAGATTTGAGTTGAAATCCATACGGGCGCCTACTTCTTTAGCGCTCGTTTTCTAACCCATCGACAATTCCTTCTCGACCCCTTCCACCACAGCCGCGGCCAAAGACCGTTTTATTACTCACCACAAGCGCAACCACAGCCCTCTCATTACCACCACAGCCCTTATTCTTGTCACAACACGCTTTCTAAGCGATCCCGGCTCGTTTTCTGCTGCCCCACTGATCTCAAACCATGGCCAGACGATCTCGACGTATTCTACGCTCTCTATACGCGAAACGACAAGCGCGTTCGACGTCTCGAGCGGACGGACCCGGCTATATCTATGCCTTTGTGGATCGTGCTCGCCGATTCAAGATCGGGATGACGAAAAACTTCGCGCAAAGGAGGGCCCAATGGGATAAACAATGCCCCTCTTCTACACGTAGATGGTTAACCCCCATAGCCGTTAAGAGAAGACGGAGGGCCGGTGTGTTTTCAGTGAATCATGCCATGTCTACTGATTTATTGCCATCAGAATCATTGGCCCACCTCTTATTGGAATTTGGAATACCATTGCGCCGCTAGGCCCAAAACCCGATGCGCTCATTGTGAGTCCTTCTATCTCCGTATTGTTCAGCCGGGTAACGCTCTATGAAGGTCACAAAAAGCACGTCGAAGTCTTTGTCTTTGCTGGAAATGGCTCGATCGCATGGAATGATGTTGTTTATCCCTGCTTCTGAGAGTTGCGAGGGCGTGAGGTAGGTGTTCCCACTCTCTTTTTGAAGCCTCTTGACTGATTTCATTCTCAACAGTCATGTAAATAGTTAGATGACCAACATGTATTGATGGCCAAATTTAGTACCAAGCATAAAATATGCACCAAACACGCACCAAACGAACCCAAACGAAGCTCTAAGATACGTACACTGCGCTATCCACGTCGTGTCCTCTATTCACGAGCATTCTCTAGTCGTCACCTGGCTCTGTCGAGTCCAACGCTGCTGCAGGCCAACAAATTTATGGCAGGCTTCATGAACGATCCTCGAATATTCGTATCGTTTCTTCACACACGCACACACACACATGGATCCAGGCTGTTATCCAGAGCTAGCTGGCCGCGAGCGTTGCGAAGAGCATCGAGGACAAACGAAACAAACAGGTGCAGATATGATACCCATTGAAACTATCTGCAGACTTTCACGTTCTTCGATTCTCGTTGTAGGACTGGGATAATCTCTGCACCCCACAAACGAAAGCATTGGATAGGCTATTGAACGGGCTAGGTTCTCAACGCGTTCCGCCAGAATTTCATCTGACCTCCGCTGCATCTTCTATATTCGGCAGTCAGAATTCTGAAGACGAACAACAAGCATCTACGCGGCAAGTGAACGATATCGCACCTCTGTTTCAAAGTCCATCGGATACAATTCTAGGTTCCAAACGGAAGCCCCAGATTGATCGCAAAAACAGGAAAACAATCCGTGACTTCGTGGATGATCAGGCAAGGGTAGATATAGTTGAGAACATGAAGGAAGAACACACGGTTGTCGAGGTTTGAAGGCTTCTATATCTTCGCCTGCCTTGATCATTTGTTGATTTTTTTCCTCATCAGGACATAGTGAGCAGAATCGACGAATACTCGGAGAAGCTGAACACCGTCATCTGTTCGATCCGTGAATATTTACCTGAAGATATGCCCGTGCCATCTATAGAACAATTCATCAGCTCCCGGGACTCAGCTCAAGTTGGAATGGCTAGTCATCTGGAGAGTTTAGGTGCTCATTTTGATCAGATGTACAACGCACTCCGGGAATGCCAGGCAGGTGATGCTTTCAGTGATGATGATATTCAAGGTATCTATTGCGAAAGTCGAAGGTGAATCCTGGGAACTATGTAAGTCATGCACGTCGTTTAGCGCAGAAGCACTCTGAAGTAAAGATACCCGGTCCTTTTCAGCTCTGTAATAGATGTGACCTATGGGAGGGTAACAACCACGTGGAGCATGGAATGCTGGCTGAAGATCGTACCTCGACAGTGAAGGAGTTTATCGTTCAGTCGCCACATTCATATGAAGGAGGCGACTCTGTGGAATGATCATGTTTCTCTTCATGGCCCCAATCTATGTCCAAGGTTTTGACGGCAATATCTATCATTTGACGTATCGTATCGCTTACAAAGGACAAGCAGGTTTTCGGGTATTTCAGATGCTTGGTCTACCAGGCTGCCATGCGTATGGATGTACGAGCTTGCGTATATAATTGCCGCTAGACGCAGCTTGAGAATCTGGACTATGTACTGGTAGATAGGTTGCAATTCTTGGAAACTTTGATGATGGCATGAAGGAGATTTTATCTGGAGGTTAACACCAAGTATGTATGTACGTTATCAGTCTGTCGTCGTATAAGGGGAGAACAGATATCAGTGGCTGTGCATATAAGTTTCTTCTCCTTCTCGGGCGTTTCGCCGTCTGCTGTTTCCTTTGGACTATTACCACAATGTCTGTACTTGCGCCAATTATATGGTACAGGATACTCCAAAGCTGGGTATGACAATCTGTTGTCTCCGCTGATTAACTCAAAGTTAACCTATGATTTTCTTAGGTTTGCTGGAAACTCCGATCCATCGTTGTAAGTTGGTGAAACATCTACAAACCCGTTCTACACTAGAACCTCGTACAGCGTCTTTCCTACTGCAATAGCTACTCGCGGACCTGCTGGACAGTCATCTCGGGCTCCCGCTGTTCCCTCAAAACCTGGTCATCTGGCATTGAAATGCGGTGTAGAAGACCTTGAAGTCTTCATCGGCAATGAGACTCTTGCCAAGGCCAGGACACCGGGCTACGGTGTCTATTATCCCATCCGTCACGGAATGATCGATAACTGGGATCATATGGAACGCTATTAGGAGCAAACGATGTGCAAATATCTCAAGGCGGAGCCTGAGAATCATTACTTCCTGCTCGTGCGTCTACAATTCTTCGTAAAGTAGCATTGACAGTGACTAGTTAATGGCAGACTGAACCACCTCTCGATAATTTGATGACACACCGCTGACATCTTCTTTGAATCATTCAACATCAAGGGTTTATATATCGCTGTTCAAGCAGTGCTTGCCCTTGCCGCATCATGGTCGCCCAACTGTGTAACAGATCGTACACTGACAGGGACCGTCATTTTGACTCTGGTGATGGTGTAACATGTTATTCCGTGTGCCGAGGGTCATGTTATCGGTAGTGCAATCAAGCACATCCCCATCGCTGGCCGTGATATCACGAAATTCGTTCTAGACCTCATGCGAGAACGCGGTGAAACTGCCGCGATCCCACCAAAAGATCAGCTGCGGGTCGCTGGAAAGGTCTAGGAGAACTTCAGTTATGTCTGCCAGGATATCGTGAAAGAGTTTCACAAATTTGACACGGAACCATACTACAAGTATTTTGAGCGATACGATGGTGAGCGCATTGTCACCGGCGGGTAAGTCGGATACTCTGCTTGGCCTTGTGAAATTCATTTATCATAGTAGAAATACAGCATCGCCGTTGGATACGAACGATTCCTTTCCTTTCCCCCGAAATATTCTTCAATCCGAAATTATATTCATCTGACTTTATAACACCGTTACCGGAGGTTGTGGACGATGTCATCCAATAATCGCCTATTGATGTTTTTCGTGGCCTGTAAAGGTAAAATGGTCTCGCTATTGATACCAGACCGAGCTTGAATTCTTCCTTGAATCAGAACATCGTTTTGTCTGGTGGATCCACAATGTTTCAGAACTTTGGCAATCGCCTCATACAAGACCTGAAGCAGCTAGTTGATCGTCGTTTGGATGCTAGTGTCCTTGACAGTGGGAGCGTTTATAAGGTATCTATAGTATCTGTTGTTCCGACAGGCTGTTCTCTGAATTTTGTGCAGTCTTCGGGCGTTGAGGTCGATGTCATTTCTCACAAACTACAGAGGTATGTCTTAGAGACATGAACGGCTTAAATTCTCTAACGACTCCCTAGATATGCTGTACGGTTTGGTGGATCTTCATTGGCATCTCTTGTGAGTAGCCCCTTCTATTTTTAATGTTCTTCTTAGCCACTCAATATTTTTCGACTCGAAAAAGCCCGAATTTTACACCTCCTGTCATACCAAAGCTCAGTATGACGAGATCGGTCCCAGCATCTGCAGACGTTACCAAATATTCGGAAGCGCTAGTTATCGTCCATCATATCCTAGCTGGAAGATGATATCCACACTGTTTGTTTCAGCTTGCAGTTGCTGTACCTTCGGCTAACTCCTGTTAGTGAACATCTGTGTCAGATTCCAGACGCCAATCAGGAGCATTTGAGGCGGCTGGAGCATGTTCTTGACGAGTTAGACGAGCTCGGAGACATCATGACGGGTATATTACAAACTCAAGAGATTGTCGAGGTAGCGCTCATGTATCAAATTAGTCTGCTGCGCTGAATGTGAAGACCATTGCACGGAGATGCAAAGCCAACTGCTGACGGTGGAAGACTTGCAACAGCGCTTCATATCTTACCAAACAGCGTTTTGTAAATTGATTCTGGAGATTACTAGAAGACGGGTGTACAAAGAGGCTGCAGAGAATATCGTTCGGGGCATGATGGACCAACTAACAGCCATGACTCAAGGGTCCGAGTAATTAACGATGGTCGCTAGCTATGGTGAAGCTCACTTTCTTCGGTGTGCTTTTACTTATGAATATTCTCTCTGGAATAAACGATACATCTCCATTCATGGCCGCTCGTTTGAAAAGAGGGAACCTCGAGCAGTTAAATCTGCGACGGAATGTGCAGGAAAGGCCACGGGCCCGACGCTTAGGGTCTTGACACTGCCGTCGTAAACGCAGAGTAGAAAGTCACGCATTGTAATCTATGAGAACGTCTGCTCTATGTCTTCATGCCAATGCTTTATGTCGCATGTGTGTTAGTAGATGCATGTCGTATTAAATTTAGGTGTGCTGTAGTTACTATCAATATCCTCTCGGGAATACACGATACATCTCACAAATGCATCCATGCCACCAAAAAGCGAGTCTCGGTGACGGAAGGTAACAGCAAGCAGGAAGTTGATGTGGGCAGCAGCTCAATCGTATTCTGGGAAGTTTCGCTCGAATTTGGGATTGTCTTCCTGAAGCGACTCGAGAGCGTTGTTGTACAAGGCATACATAACTGGACAAACAGTCTGACAAAAATAACCTAAAATTATGATTGGCAGGTATAGGAATATACCACTCTCGGTCACATAATGGAGCAATGCGCTGCATGTCTGGGTCTTCTCGAAGTCCTTGAAGTATCGTGATATTGTGATGGGTGTGAGCAAACATAGCGGGTCGTTTCTGACCACCACAAAAACTACCGCCCATTGGTGCAGCGTCATGCGTCCCTCGTACGTTGACCTTCTTCTTTATCGAGGCATGCGCTCGTGTGAGTTTCTGCTGCAGACGTTCAAAATCTGATGGTCGGCAGCCCATAACGACGAGACCTATCGTGTATGATTTTGTCCGGCTGTTGGAAGTTAGGACATTTACAGCTCTTTGCGGAACATAAGGCGCGGCCGGAATTTTGCCGGTTTTTTTGAGAATTCCAAAAGTTCACTGAACCAATCTTCCATCGTGTATATCTTGCTCAAATCTTCTCTAAAACCTTAGCCGTTGAGTGCGTTCGAAAGCAGCATGAAGATACTACATTCCACAAGTTTCGTCCAAGGGTATCACTTGTCTGGTTCAAAAGTTATACAAGGATTGTATGATACAGGGTTAAATGAGAAGGAATTATGCAATGGCTCGATGCTTATTACCATGCCCAACCCAATCTCCTGCAAGTCTACCAGAATGTTGACATAGAGATGACTCAGAAGCATAGTACATCTTGTTTCGGGGTTCATCTTGAGAGACATTGAGCAAGTGTTATGAGTACGATCACCAGTACGATCATTCAGGAGCCTCGCGAGTGTATGTAGCCCACAATGCGCTACGATGCATTGTGGTGCATCACAACGTTTGGTCTGTTTTGCTGATGCAATCCAAACTTGCTGGGCAATGCCGATAAACTGAAATCAAGATTCAACGCATATTCTAATTGAGAAACAGACAACACAATGAGAGCTCGAGCAATGATATTTCTCTCCTTGAGGCCCATAGGCATAACATATCCCAGCTCTAACTCATGGCGGGATCACAACTTGTTTTCGTGAGGTTTGGTGGTCTGATGCAAACAGTCTGAATGGTATCATCGTGAACATTGGTGGTTTGCCTGTTGAATTTTCTCTCAATACGCAAGGCTTATGGAACCGACTATTCGAAATTTTACGTCTGTATGGCAGTGACCTGGGCCTGTGCCTCCGAGCTCTTTCAGCTCAGCCATCTGTTGACGTTGAACGGAAGGCGCGGCGATTTCCTGACCCAAGATAATGTCTCGGATTTCACTGACCGTCAACGATGCAATGTTGACACTGTTCCTTTTACCGTATCTGCAAGAATCAGATCCTGCATGGCAACTTCAACCTTGATCCACTCTTCATCACTGAGGGTTGACCACACAAAGTGCAGTTCAGTGATAGTATTCTTGTCGGGATGTAGTATAATCTTGGCCTTCTCATTGTTGATGTGAAGACCACGAAGCAGAAGAATAAGCCGGGAGAAAGCGGTACAACTGGATATTGACTTCAACCAGTCATCTATATTCAACTTGTTAGGGTCATTCATCTCATTCGTACGTGAAGAGCGCACCATAAAGACTGAACAAGACCATCTGTGGTTGCGTAGCACGTAGGATGAGATCGCCAAACTTCTCCATTTTCATGCATGCTTGGAAGGGCAGCTGTAGTTCACTTCCTTCGATGACAATGTTCGGGGAGTCAGGAAGATGAACTTCGAGCGGATCTGCAAATTTGTTAAATGATTCACAAGGGTATAGCATCGGTACAAACTTAACATGCCCTTCCGGGTAACAATGACTTGCTTGGGCTGTTCTTCGACTGGTAGAGATCTGACTAAAGCAGCAACTTCTTCGGCGGTCTTCCACTTGGCAAGTTGTCCAAGACGTTTTTGGCCAGCCCAGACGCTGGTATGAATGATCTTGAGGAACAACTGCCCAGAACGGGGGTTGAATATGAAGATTGCGCCATCTTTTGAAACCTACGATGAGACACGACGAATACAGAGATTAGTGTGACTCACTGATGGGTTTGGTTGTGAGATTTCCTTCGAACGTTTTGTGGCTGGAGGAGGTTTGAGCACAAGAACATATGCACCAGTACAACACTTACATCGTAACACGGTAGACATTGGTATCGTCGACAAACCCTGATGGCAGACATTAGAAGATGAGTAGGAAGCGCAACCAGCATTTCCTTACAAATGATTTGGTTGGAGAACAATTCGGAGTAGTTCTAAGTAGCACATCATGAGCACGACTCTTATGGCGTTTGATGAAATTGACTTGCCTGACTGTTCAAGTACGGCTCCGTTGGTTCTGAAGAGTATAGTTGCAGACCCTTCCGAATCCGCTCTCGTAGAACGTGGCAAGCCGGATTGGCCTTCATGATTTTGGCCATTGCTTGTTGGATCAGTGGCTTCATACCGGGGAACCAGTTTCCGTAGGCAGACCATAAGTTGTATGCCAGGTCCATACCAATCATGACACCCGTAGGAGAAGGATAGATACTCATTGGATCAGAAACCTAGGGAGTAGTGAGTATGGCGACAGGAAACGAAGGACGAGGAGACACACATAATCCAGGAACTTGGCTCTTGTGTATCGATCAATATCGTGAGTGTCGAAGTCTCCCCATCTGAGTTGCACGTCAATCCAGTACTTGTTACTCGTTGTACCATTAAGAACATCTTTGACCTTTGGAGATATGTTAGGCATTGATACAGACATAAAGATGTCAGTAACTCACATCGGTCACAAGGGAAGGCCTTGAAATGTTCCACTGTTTCTTGATTGAGACTTTGGGACATAAGAGATGTTTCTTGAACGTACCTTGTAGGCAGAAAACAGGAGGATATCGGCACATGAAGAATTCATCTTGTAATTCTTCCGAGGGTGAATTGTTTCCTTTTGGACTGTTTCAATTTGCAGAGGCTCCAACTCTCGGTTAAAGACTTGACAGGACCCGTGATAATACGCTGCAATGCCGTGCACGAAATTCAGCCTAAATCGCCTCTTTTGTACGAACCAAAATCTCAAAATTCGGGGTCATTTTGTACGAATCTGTGTACGGCCTCCAAAAATTTTCCTCACCCTGCACAACGCCTTAAAGCAGCTCATACTGCAAAAATCTTCTAAAGAATAATGAGCATTTGCAAATCACTTTCTACCTGTTACCTGTCGCTTCACCTTACCTCTTCCAAGCTAGCCGGCCTTAGTCAACCTCCAAGCACTAAATCCGACCTCGTTTTGTACGAAAAATCTCGCCGGCCTCCCGCCAAAGGCGGGTCTTTTGTACGAACTTGTGTACGGCCTTTTGCTCAAATCGGGACCTGTTTTGTACGAAATTATAAACGGCATATCAGTGTATTATCACGGGTCCTGACTTGACACTAAGGACGACGATCAGGATGAGCACGCGAGACATGGAATGCAAAGCACTAACCAAGTCCATCACCACACTCTCGTGGACTATACAGACATGTAAGTGAACCCTTTTATCGGAAGACAGATGACCAGCTTACTCTTCTGCCACAAATGGGCACGGAAAATCTGGATCAAACTGATCTTCAAGGTAGGAATTTTACCATGCCTGCCATCATGTCCATTAGGTAGTGTCTCTATAGTGTCGGCTAAGCACAACTCACATGAAAATTCCAGTAAGATCGAGTTGTACTTGGAAACCAACATATACGTTAGCACGGTTGATCGTTGGACTCCACCATAGAGTGAAACGACGGTTAGGGATTTGGTTCAGACCCGAACGTTGGGCATCCGTGAGTTTCTTGTATCGCATTGACTCTTTGAATCCAGATGCTTTCTCCCAGAAAAGACCTAACGCGATTGGTGAGAATAAATATTTGATCATGATGGGTTGTACTGAGCCACTTACCCTCCCAAGTTGGGAAGTAGGTCCCCTTGAACAAGGTGTGTTCTAGAATACCCTCTACACCACCAAGAGCAGCGATGACGTCCACTCGATAGTTGTTGAGTTGCCAGAGTTTACCATCGTGACGTTGAGACGTCCACCAGAACGGGTTGCTGAGAAGGGTTTCTGTGATGGCAGCCATGAAGCTGAAAGATACTTACTGCTTCAATAGCTGATATTGCTTCCAATCAGTACGGACACGCCATCCACGACCGTATGCAAGTCTGTCATGATGTTGAGCATCTGCGAGCTGGGATCGCCAAATAAGATACGCACGTATGTCGGTCTTTCTGGAAAAGGGTATTGATACGCGGGATACCTCGATCCCAGCTGTCCTCCAGATCCTCCAGAGTAAGACGGCGGTTCCTCCTTTCTGATCATCGAATATTCCGACCAGACTCGTACCGAATCCAAGAATTCTGCTTCCCACGGCTGGAGATAACGGTACAAGTTGGGAATGAGCTGGTCCTCCTCGTGCGACATTCCAGCACGGAAGTGGGTGACTAACACACATAGCATCAGCAATGGTTTTGTGGAAATGTGGACATGAACTGACCGGCAACGTCTGTCTGTTTGGACCATCGAAGATCACTTTGCGGGATGAGAACGTGGCCCATCGACAACATACCGAGACCACCGAGTTCCTTTGGAGTGTAGAAAACGACAGGAGGGAAACGAGAAGGCATTTTGCTGTTTAAGCCAATTTTGACTCGCGTTTGAATCTTGTTTTCCGCTTTGACCAACGAGTCGAGCAGCTCATTAGTATGAATCACTGCCTCTCGATAAAACGTCATCAATCCAATGAGAGCTGTGTTCCATTTATTGGCGATCTTGGAGAAAGTGGTAGATCCAGAGCTCATCAGCACCTGTCGTATTCTGTTGTTGAATTGTTGAACACCTATAAGAAGTCAGTCACAGTGCCGGGAAGATGCACAAGACATGCATACCCTCATCAGAAACACGCAAGAACGCCTGCGCAGTTCACTCCTTGGTTTGCTCGTTTGTCAAGTTCCATACAGCATCCTTGAGTGAAAATTGCTCTCCACTCATTGTCCGGATCTTCGGTAAGATACGAACTTCGAAGCCGCACATAGAGAACAAGAGCTGAGGGTTGTCCTTGGAGTAAACGCTCACAAATGTGTCTTCCCATTCTATGGTAGTCAAGGATCTAGGTAAACTCTGCTTCACGTTCCAGAATACAGCTCGACCCAGATTGACGTCGTCTTTGATGAGTCTCATCCTACAATCCCTCGGTCAACAACGTTTGTTATTATAGCAAATGACATTGTTGTTGGTAGGATCGGGATTGGCAGAAAGATATCGTTGAATGAGATCTCGCGATTCATCGGCCGTGAAGCGGAAGAGGATGTGAAGACGGTCGACATATCGCGAATAGAGTCGTATTGGATGGCGCGTTTCCGTAGCGGAGTCACGATACTGAAGGAAGTTGTTCGGCATCTGCGGGGGTCCAGCCATTTCGCTAGCCCTCTGAAGGCCCAAGATGAGGAGGTCGAGCACGAGTCCATAGTATTGGAAAGCGAAAGCCGAGAACTGGAGACCACGAATGAGACCGAATGCGTTCGTGTGCGCCATACCTGATGTTCATATAGATGAGTACTTGTCAAAAGCACCAGATAAAGATCACGTACCCTTGTAGGTCAAGACAGTGTTATTCTTGGCTGTGATATAATCCGCAAGATTGTGGTCGAGGATCAAACGAAGGAGACGGTTCAATAACGTCAAATCAACTTTTTCGTAGACTTTGGACAACACTGTCTCCATCATAACGTTACACTCTCCTTCACTAGTCTCCCAGATGTCGGTCAAATTGTTTATGCCTTGACACCATTTGTACACAAGGAGTGGGGGTGTTTCAATATCCTGAAGGCACGTCAGTTTCATATGCCTATAGGTGTGAATCATGACACTCACAGCAGGTTCGATCCAAGCAGGGAATAAACCTCTCTTGTCAGCCCTTTGGAACACGTTAGTATGGAGTCAAGACTATGCCAGAGCAACCACTTACTCAAAGAAGAGGAACTGATCAAGGTATTGAGATCAAAGAGCCATGTCAATCGCGCGTTTGGGACGAGGACTGGGTATACTTACCGCATCGGTGATCTTCTCAATTGGTTCGATATCATAGCAAGGGATGAGTTTGTCGTAAGTATCAAAAAACTCGATTCCTGCCTCCTTAAACGCCCGTTGAGTAAGCAGCAGACGTTTGATCCGGGAGAGACCTAGAGAAAACGACTTCATTCGACCGTTCCTACTGGAGGAAGGTAAAATAACTTACATTCGTGAGGATTGTCGTAGGCTTGTTCAATCAAAGCAAGCTCTTCACGCTGGGATTGATTAAAACGACCTGTTCATAATCATGAGTAATACTATCGCTAGAAACTAAATCGCTATACAGCTTACCCTTGACAGAATAAGCTTCCTTTAACTTCTCGAGAGCAAGGACCAGCAGTTTCGTATTGTGTTTGTAGGACAGAGGTCTGTACAAGGTGATCAGATAACAACTTCCAGAATCATAAATATTCTTACGGGAAAGGAATTGGGGCAAATTTGCGGCTTTCCAACCAATGGACTGTAGCCGTATAGATCGCGACTGCTTCTTCAGCACTGATGTAGGGACCATCTTTCAAGTATCCGTGTTGTCGCTCCTGCTCTGCTTTCAAATACAGCCCTAACAGCATTGTGATAAGTTAGCCTCAATGAACCATGACGACGACGACGACGATGCTGAACGCACGAGTTAAACGACCCAAGTTCTTCTTCACAACAGCCTTGTCAACAGTGGCGCCACGACGAATACGTTCACAATTGTAGTGGGCAACACTACAGTTAAAATTTGATGCATGTAAAGGAGTAGACAAGCAGAATACTTACGAACACCACCAGTCAGCTTTGCTTTTGATATACCGCAGAATGATGTTCTCGATGGCGGTAGGCATACCTGGGACCTTCCAAGCCTCGGACAAGTGCTGCAAGATCGTCTTCGACTTGTTTTGTTTGATGGACTCAGGCATCATGTCCAGGATATCATGCATGACCGCAGCTCGGAGCTCCAGATCGTAGTAAGACTCCACACGTTGTTTTGTGATCGTCTTTGCAACACCCTTGCTGTTTCGGCCTTCGAATTGACGAGCGAGAAGATTTCCAAGCCTATGAAAGTAATGACTTACCAAACGCATCAACCGACAAGACACAATGACTTACCATTGCTCCAGAAGGGGGACGATACCTCTCATGAAGAACAACCACACCCGCCATCCAAGGAGTCCAGAAACCGTTACCTGGACCCTTGCCAACCGGTCCTGTGTTGAATCTGTAGTAGATCAAATACCTCAAGTCTTTCGTCATGCGCACTTGACGCATCAGCTATCGATGAACATGTTAGATAAAATGAAGGAATATGAAGGGAACGACGAACCTTGTACTTGTACCGGTACATTCCAGTAAGTGCACCAATATGAGCGAAGATATACTGCAGGGCATCTGCCAATTGGAAAGCATCAACGTTTCCGAGCCTGAGTTGGACGTGTGCGTCGACGACGAGCTTTGTCAGTCGAAGAATTCTTCGACATAGATGGAAAGCATTTTCGAATCGTGACTTTTTTCGTTCTTTCGTTGTCAATGTCCTGGAGATAGTGTTTCAACAAAAGGGAAAACGACGGTCTGTGAGTCGACTTACTTGACAGGCTTCAGATTCATGTTATAGTCCAATTGAAGGTAGTTGAGATTTTTACGATGAATCAAGAGGTTCACATGTTGTATCCCTGACGGCAAACTTGGAGACCAGCTTCGATCCAGTCGAGCTTGGTGGTCTGGAAAAAGTTCGTCGCCTTCAGCTGGCAGAACAGATTCTCCTTTGCCATGGCCTTTTCCGGTCGTGTTCTCAGTTCATTGAGAGCGTAGCAGCAGGATGCGACAGATGTTGAAGCTTACAGGATATAATCAAAGACCTCGGTTTGGCGAGATCGTCGATGGTGTAGAACTGAGAGGGTTTGGGGGGGCGTCGATTGAGAGTGAGTGGCTTCAAGAAAACGCGTTCATCTGTAGTTTCTTCGTTCTGTGCGTCGTGTTCTTCAACATCCTTCATTAGACTGCCTGCATCAAAGCTGACGGTGAGGAGCTCGGCCTCTTCGTCTCCACGAGAGATGCCACTATATTCCTTTATTGTTCCGTAATGTACGCCAGAAAGCTGTGAAGAGTGTTAATATTGACAGTGAGAGAGTACCAGAACGAAAGAAAGAGAAACAACATGAAAAGCCTTAGCATGCCGGTGTATGCCAAGACACACCACATTCTGCTGCCCCAAAGTCGGGTCTGCATACTAGAGGCTTGGGCATAATGGAGCTAGGTCAAATCATAGTAATATCCCGAAATACGCAAGGTAGAATTGAGGCCACTCACATGCAGACATGAAGGTAAGAAGCTAAGAGAAAACGACTGGCGCCGGTGGTTTATCATGACAACGTGATCGCGTCATCATCATTCGGAATCGTACTACAACTTGGACTTGCAACTTAACTTCAAGAAATGGCCCAGCTGAATGCTTTGGCCAGTCAGAAATACATGTTATGAATGATACTCTATCCTATCTTTCAGTGCTCACCATTTGCTCACCGTTTGCTCACCGTCTCGCGCACCGGCCGTCCTACTTAGTGGAGACTTCGTCTGACGTAAGCAGCTCTCGATAGCAGGCGCGCTTTGCTTCCATTGTCAACTTACGTAAAGCTTCATTTTTTGTTGGGCAACGTCGACCACGAATCGCTGCTACTACTACTGTCTTATCGTTTCTGCTACTCCATCTTTTCTCGATCGGATGATTCAACATATAGAGGAATCGATTCATCTTCAGGAGATCGCGAGGTCGGGCAGTAGTCGTGTATTTCCAACCGTTATTCCAGTATCATCGGCGCGCCATGGGCCTCTTCCATCGAGTATTAAACCTAGACGACGCTCAGGATCAACTCCGCCTTTGGGTACAGTAACGCGTATGACAGACGTGATGCCTTCGAGTGATATGGAAGCGTCTCATAGTACCGGTGTTGCGGGCTCAGAGGTAGAGCAAGATTGGGAAATGGAAGATGAGGCTGAGTTAACCAATGATCAACGTTTATTGAAGCATTGGATCAGAGAACATATGGGTGTTGAAGAGTTGATGGCACCGGGTTTTAAGTTTTTTTACGTTCGCTGCCAGGTGCATTCCTTTGCTTAATCCACTGAACTCGAACTAATGCAGGAACCTTCAGCCCCAGTTCGAACAAAAAAATGTACATCGCATTTGCACAGATATTCAACACCGAGTTAATGACCCTCTGATTCTACGAGCGGCATTTCCCTCTACTTTACCTGGAGGTATATATCTTCAAGCACGAAGCATGCTCCCTCAGAACACTGTCCTTGCGGCATACCACCTCACAATTCCCGGCTTCTTGTACTCGAAAACCCCCCGATTTGCATTTCCAGTGCACGAGTTGAATCCCCACATATCTACAGCAGAAGCTCGCACAGAATTAGCGTTACCATCCATAGTCCCATTGATGATCCTGTGGGCATTCAATGCATTCCACGGCAACCGACCCATCTTGATCGATATCCCCCTCGTAGTTGGATCAAAGGCAAAAGCGGTCTTCACAAGGATTTGGACTTGTTGCAGACGAATTCGGTGGAACGGGCTCTCCGTCCAAACCCGTTACGAAACACAGGGAATAGAGAATTCGTTTGCCTGGGTCGACTACCACTTACTCCGGCGCATGGATAATGATTGGTTTCTTCATGACGTCGATGGTTCTGACGAGGCTGGCTTGCATACGAAATGGAATATTCACTGGCGTCTGAAATCTGTCTATACCCCCGCTTACTCACCTGGAGAACGGCGTAATCGGATATTACTGGAGGAGACTGCACTGGCAACTGGTTCCACGGGCGCAGGACCGACTCGTGCGACAACGTCCTATTTTCAACCCACTCAGTCTGGTACTTACCATTGAAACGAGCGTTGAACACGACGGGATCTTTGCCATGAGGCTTCGCATCGTAGAATTGAAAACTGCTGAGTGGGATCAAAGACTGCTTAGTGAACATCCATACTGACACGGTTCACAAAGTTGCTTTTTTTCCTTCTCGTGTTTTTGCTTTCTTTCGCATACTCACGCTCTGATCACCTATTATTCTGCCGTTGCTAAATCGTCCGCTGGTCTTTCGATCTTCACTCTTCCCTTCTCCCTTCACTCTTTCCTTCTCCGTTTGTCGCACTGTCTCGTTTCCTCCCGAGCTCGTACCTAGATTAGTGCAAGAAGGAAAACAAGTTTATACGATCTACTTCCGGGCCTTTATTTCCGAGAATCAGCCATCGGTTCGGAAAATGCGTACACAATGCATACATACTAGTCCACAAATACACTGACCTACTCGCACCGAGATCAACCGAAACATGAGAGCTAATATCGACGTCCGAGGCCTCACTGAGAGACGGTTGCTCAGGAAAGTCAAAATCATAATCTTGAGTGAACATACGAGCCAAGATACGAGATACAAGTCGCGTTTCGAGTCAAAATAATTCGGACAAAACCGATATAGGTGGCTGGGTGACCGGGTCCTTCACATCTGCATATAGATCAACGCCGCTCAAATTGTGTACCGCTCCACTCTGAGTAGGGTCGTATAGAAACGGCCTACTGACACATATACATGCAAGTTGGCGTGTAAGTATTGTGTATTGGTCATCAACTGGCGATTGGTCATTTTTTAGTGATTGGTCATCATTCTGTGATTGGAATGAAGCAGTATCGAGCAACCCGGGAGCAACCTCTAGTTCCGATCCTTCACCTACGTGTGTTTGTCGCAGGTTCGTCGTTCCATTTTGCTGATGCCTTGCTTTACTCTACTGACGTGTCCTTTATTTGGATCGACGGCAGGAACGATACTTTAAAAGACGCATGAAGCGGTCAACCCTTCTTCACCCCCCTCTTTTATCCTCCTCTTCGTTCAGCGTTTAGCTCGCCTTCAGCCAATTTTTTGAATTTCTCAGCAATTTCTACGGTCAGTACGCAGTGATTAACCGAATTCATGCATAAATCTGATATGTTCTTCAGTTATCATTTCATCTAATCGTCGTCATGGATTATTCTCAGATCGTCCAACAGTCCCTGCAAGCCATGCTTGCTAGCAATCCCCAGCTCTCTCTTCAGTTCTTGCAGCAGTCGTCTCCTCCGGCATCCGGTTCGAGTGGGCCACAGTTATCCGTTTCACCTCAGCCGTCAGCTCCTACTCCGTTGACGCCTACCTCTTCTTCCCCCGAAGGCTCCTCAGTCTCGTCTTCAGTTTCAGTTTCTGCAGCTCCGCCTGCTCTTACGGCTTCGCAGACAAGTCCTGCATCTGCAGCTTCGCAGACGATACCTGCACCGCTACCTTCTACTAGCATGTTAACGAGCTCGTTGCATTCCCAGCCAGCGCCGCCGATCACAACTTATCTATCTCCTCTCAGTATGTTGGCATCTGTTCGCGCTTCGGGTTCCAACAATGGTCCCCCGTCCTTTGCACCCCCAGCCTCACCTTTCCATAGCCTCACAACAATAGAGCGAGCGAATAGTGACCGTAACGAGCATGCAGCTCAGATGTCGACGAGCAACCCTGAAAGGAGGAGGAAGAGGAGAGATCAAGGTAGGAAGCCGCCTAGACTGGTTGGTGGTGTTGGTCCCTTCAAAGTAGAAGATACAATCACCACAGCGAGCGATGGAACGAAAGTTGTGAGCTTGGTCGTCCTCGTGTATCCGCCGCGCCTCAGTCCTGATGACTGTCAGGTATGTCTTCTTATATATCATTCTATAATTTTATGATACTAACATGATAATCATTTCAGATTCATAACCTCCCTCTCGAGCTTCACCACTATGTGCAGAACAGCGACGCGTTCCAGACTGTCCTCGAATCTCTCAAGCTAGTCTATCATTTTGACAATTTGTCTCTCAACACGAAGGTTGTCGACCTCCTTGACGTTGTCCAATCGTCTCTATCTCAGGCCGGTTGGACCTTTCCCCAAAATCCGAGCTCTGGTACCGAGCCATCGGCATTCTTCCGTCGTCACGAGCGCCTTGCTATACAGCTTCTGCGATTTGTTGGCCGAGGCAACATTAATAATAACGCGAAGACGCCTCGACTGATCCCAGGGAAAGTAGAATCTGAGACCATGACCTTGGCCCAAGTCGTCTGCAACAGCGCAGACTATGGGGTTGCTAAGTACGCTGTCACTCCCGAGAAAAAGTTTCTTCTTCACACCGGTATGGTCCGTGCTTCGATTTCCAAGGGTGATCACTGATTTTAATGCAATAGTCATCCGATCTCCCAATGTTTCCTTGAACGTTAACCTGTTCGAGAAAGGTCTTGGATCTGAGAATGTTGCACAGACCCATAACTGCCTTTCGAAACGTATATATGGAATCTTTCGTTCTGACGCGGACGCCCTTGTAGATGAGGGATATAGAGCACTTCACGAGGCCGAAATGGAGTTTGGGTGTAGAAGGAATACCGACGAGGAATCTACGGTATGTTTATTCTATCCATTTTAACGACTCGAATTGATTCGATCCTAGGACATGAGGGTAGTAGCTCAAATGCTCATGATGGAGCCGTCGAGTTCTACTTCTATCACCCAAGGTAAATTGCTCAATGAGTTGAACATTCCAACAGCTCACCGTTCACAGATTTACTCGACTTACCGCCCCCGATTCCTCCAACGATTCAAATTCAAGGTAGCCCAGACGCTCCGGAGACTGCAGTAAGTCGCAGGCACTCGTTCAGCTTGCACAGGAGTTCATGCGTTTCGTGATAGCCCATCAATATCCTTTGGGATACCACTTGGGTCCCTCCTCCAGTCGCCGAAATGTTTACTATCGTCGATCGTTCACCCATCTTCAAATACGTTTCGGAGCGATACCACCACGTATTCGATACTGAAGAATTAGGTTTCATGATCAAAGCGGATACCACGCATGCAATGGTTCAAGAATACACCAAGCTTGTACGCAAAGCAAACATAGATGGAGATTTCACTGCTGTCCTGTCGGAGCACAGACATTTTCAGTTGTGAGTGCGTTGTTCAGCGAATCAATTGATGTTTCTTATACATATTTCCAGAGTGAATATCGAACCAGATGGCTCCGAGACCTATATCACCTCGGAACCCGGCGTCGAAAAGGAAGTTATGAACATCTTCTTCAAGTCAAACTCCAGTGACGCTGCGAGCCTTCTTACGAACGTTATCGATGACTACACCACACTCGCCACCGTGCCCATGCTGTCGGCTTCAGATATATCGCCCACCAAGAAGGATGAGCTAACTCACTTTGGGTCGGTTGTCGGGTTATCCCTCATACACGGGGTTTATCCTGCAAATCTGAATCCTCTGCTTCTGGTATACCTCCTCAGTGGTTGCGATCTCGGCTCCATCATGAAAGACTTGGTGGTTGAATCCTTCCCTACACTATATCAGACTTTAAGCCGATGGCTCGCACTCAGATATGACGACAATAGCAATCTAAACTCATTTCAAGTACATTTTGCAACTTATCTACCGGTACGTTCCTCTAGTTGTCGCCATTGCACATACTCAAGGTTTCCCAGGTTGCGGCTTTACGTGATCGTTCTGAAAGACTCCATCAATCGCTGGCGTGTACAATGCTTCACAATGCCATCGTTGGTCCCGAAACCGTCGAACATCCATATTTCAAAGCTTTCTTGAAGGGCCTCCTCCTACCGTGTGGGATTCTGGGTGTGGACTTATCCGAAGTACGTATATATCTGTATGCTCGAATAGTGGTCGTACTCACTGTGCGTAATCACTAGATCGCAAGACGTTTTAGCGGTGGTACGAGTGAATTCGTTACCTCACTCCTCGAAACTCGCATCACAGGCGACTATTCTATGCTTCGAATCGATTACATCGACCATATCAACGGTTCTATTCAGCGTGAGCTCGAAGACGCTCTGTCGTCGCTTTTCCCAACATTATCTGACAAAGGATTTCCGGCCATCTTCCGAGAGTTTCTGGAAGGTTCAGGATTACCGCCACCTCTGACTATTCAAGGATTGCGAGGCAGGTTCGCAGATATAGTATCACTGGACGATGTTTCCAAGAAAGGATTCCGAATGAGAATGTTCTGCTGGGCAACTACTGGAGTGCCTCATATACTCCTCGATGGTTCTTATACTGAGGTGAGTGATTCTTGTTCATATTCGAGGCTATGCTTAAACGATCCATAGGTTTGTCTGATTGCAGACAACAGTCCCCAGTACCTTAGGAGCGTGCACAGCATTTGAATAATGGCACATGCTGCTTCAAGACCTGCACACGCATGATGCTCATACCCGCATCCTATCTTTTGAAGTTGTTACGGGCGCCGTCTAGCAATCCACGGGCGGTCATGGACGCAATCTTTAGCTGGCTATTCTTGCAGATTCTGGATGGCGTTGGGAATTACAACGTTTTGTAGGCAACGGGCAACATTCTTTTCGATATACCACGGTCGATTCGCTACTTGATACTAATAGATACATATGCCTCGCTCGTTACTCTAGCAATGTTGAAGTACACCTTAATTCAAATTGATGTTTTTATTCAAGGTAGTCATCTTGTTGAGCTCAGTAGCTTAACGAACTGTGATTGAACATCTAGTTGGGAGAGACTATTGGCGGCTATGATTCAAAATGTCTTTCCCCCTAAAAAAGTAAGGCTTAAACGATGTGTTATAGGCATGGAACTGATTTTGATCTGTATCTAGTGGCATCTGCGAACAACTTGTATTGACAAGGCTTTTATATCCGCCGTTCAACGCGTACATATGTATATTACCGACGTCCGGTGACATGCTGTGAGATATACGTACGGTATCCAGTCTCTGCGCTCGTCGTCTCGCGCACCGGCCGTACTATATAGACTTCATCAGCCCATCGTAAGCATTTCATGATAGCGGCGGGCTTTGATTCCATTGTCAACTTACGTAAACCTTCATTTTTTGTTGTTGAGCAACGTCGTCGTCACCAATAATCAGCACCAGCCACAAGTAATCGCTGCTAGCATATCATCCTGCCTATACTTGTAAGCATCGTCATGTTCAAATCACCCATCTGAAAGGACATGAGCCATCTCAATGAACAACATAGGCTAAAGGCCAGAAACATAGCAGAAACACTTGTTGAAGTACATGACTTCAATAAGCAAACATGCCAAAAAGTTCAAGTAGAGGCCATGCCAAATCTTGGGCAGAATTCATGCCAAAATTCATCAGAAAATATTCATGACACTCTAATAGCCGTGTATACTGACACCCATTCCAGGTCAGACTCGTATGATCCACAACTTAATTTGCTTGAAGCAGAGGAAGAAGATTCAGAATGGGACAGTTCAGATGGTGATGAAGCCACCACTCGTGCTACCGCGGAAATTCCATTGGAATATATTATCCCATCCGCTGATACTCCATATTTTTTCGATCGGATGATTCAGCATATGGAGGAATCGATTCATCTTCGGAATATTGTCAATGCGCGTACTGGCAGTAGTCGCGTTCTTCCAACCGTTATTCCAGTATCTTCGGCACGCCATGAGCCTCTTCCATCACGAATTACAACTAGACGACGCCCAGCATCTGTGCCTCCGCCGGCTATATCAAGGACGACTACCGCCAGACTACCACGTTCGGAATCAGCTCCGCCTTTCGATACAGTAATACGTATGACAAATGTGAAGTCTTCGAGTGGCATGGGAACGGCGGGCTATAGTACCGGTATCGCGATTAATGTCTCAGGCTCAGAGGTGGAGCAAGATTGGGAAATGGAAGATGAGGTTGAACCAACCAATGAGCAACGCTTATTGAAGCATTGGATCAAAAAATATATGGGTGCCGAAGAGTTGGTGGTACCGGGGTTCACGTTTTTTTACGTTCGCTGCCAGGTGGGATCATTCGATTATTCCGTTGAACTTGAACTCATGGAGAGAACCTTCAGCCCCAGCTCGAACAGAAAATCGTAAATCGAATTTGCACAGATATTCAACACCGAAATATTGATCCTCTGATTCTACGAGCGGCATTTCCCTCTACTTTACCTGGAGGTATATATCTTCAAGCACGAAGCATGCTCCCTCAGAACACTGTCCTTGCGGCATACCTCCTTACGATCCCCGGCTTCCTGTACTCGAAAATCCCCCGATTCGCATTTCCAGTGCACGAGTTGAATCACCGTATATCTACAGCAGAATCTCGCACAGATCTAGCGTTACCCATCCATAGTCCCATTGACGATCCTGCGGGCATTCAATGCATTCTACGGGAACCGACCCATCTTGATCGATATCCTCCTCGTAGTTGGATCAAATGCAAAAAGGGTCTTTACAAGAATGACGTTGGACTTGTCATTGCAGACGAATTCGATGAGATCAACTCTGATGTCGAACGTTTGGTTTTATTTCCTCCTCGAATCGACTGGGACTTGGTTCCCGATTTTTCCAGTGGCAAAGCCTCCCTTGGCAAACGAAAGCGCCAGCCAACAGAACGCCCAGAGGTTCTCTCGCGGCAAGCTGGAGAGTATATCGCTGAGAATTACTGCTTCCCCACCCAAATGGATTGTGCTAGACACTGCGAAACGCCCCATTCATGTTCACATTCTGAAACGACACACAAACGCTATCTATGTCTAGATCAACAGTGGCAGAACGGCCTTGTTCTCGTACGAATAAAGCTCACAGATATGGAGCTTGCATCGGAGATTCCAGCCGAGAATCGCTACTATTTTCTAGAATCCAAACATTATGCCGTTCAACAATCTCTCCTATGGATGCCTCCGCCATCATCCTGGGAATTCCGGATCGGGGAGGCCGTCCGTTTCACTGATTTCGATGGCCATTGGTGTACACCAGGTGGACGATATACATTCGAACTCCCCGAGGGCTGTACCAAAGGCGTGATTCACCATGTTGGTCCTGCAGATTGTGAGATTAACATCCCTCTGCAGGTGGCGAATATCACGGTCAACTCACTCCATACGATGTCAAAAGTCCATCTTGAAAAAATGTTCTATCCGGGCGATGATGTTCAACTTCTTCCTGGGGTCCGTCAAAAGCTTCGCTTACACCACAAAACGAATGGATACATGGCATTGGCTGAAACGAAGGCGATAGAGCTGGCAGGAAAGGAAGGTCTGGTGATCAGTGTTTGTCCTGGTAGAGTTGAGGTGCTGTTACAGGAGGGTCACAATGAGGTCCGGCTCACTTCTCAATCTGCGTACTGATAACTGAATGACTTCTAGAAGCAAATTCTTGAATTTCACCCAAATACACTCACAAAGGTCGAACAATCGGCCGCCGTTAACGACGTGGTATATCATCGCTTAAAACACCTTTCAACACACCAACACAGGATCCCTTTGATCGAACCCTCCACCGCTCAATTTCCTTTGAAGAACGTGGAAGTGTATCCCATCAAATATTCCAAAAAGGGTTATCGAGCCATAGTCGTAGATGCAAAATTGGATGAAGACACCGTCAGCGGGCTCTCCGTCCAAATCCGTTACGAAACACAGGGAATGAATAATTCATTTGCCTGGGTCGACTACCACTTACTCCGGCGCGTGGATAATGATCGGTTCCTTCATGACGACGATAGTTCTGAGGCTAGCTCGCATACGAAATGGGATAGTTACTGGCGTCTGAAATCTGGCTACTCCCCAGCTTACTCCCCTGAAGAACAGCGTGATCGGAAGAGGCGAAATTTACTGGAGAATAATGCACTAGCCACAGACGCAGAACCGACTCGTGCGACAACGCCCTGTTCTTTCAACCCACCCAGTCCGGGCACAGACCCAGCCTGGGATCCTTCTTCTCCCGATCCTCCTTCGCACCACTGGATCCTTGATCCGCGCATCGTGACGTCAGTTCAGGGTAACCTGGAACTGTTGGTAGCAACTACGGCCGACCCGAAGCAAGATCAACGGGTTTTCATACAAACTGTGCACGGTGTAACGAAGGTGTACTCTAACGTAGGAAACCTGCGAAGAAGTCCCAATAGTAGCAATATTGTCGAAGTAGACCCCTGGACCATCCTTCAAAACCCTCGATCATTCTCTGTACCTTCCAATCCCGCGACTGCCAAAGGCCTGTACATCATCTGCTCAGGAGAACACACTGGGAAGTTATGTCGCCGAGTCAACTATATGATGCGCTTGGATTCAACAAAACCCTCACGCTGGTTTGTTCAAGTGGTCAAGCTCATACGCCAACCCAAGCACAGGAAAGGTATACAATTCGATGAAATCATCGATACGGACGCTGGAGCTTTCTGGATTGAAGGCAAAGACCTGGCTACTGTGCATGAAACTGTGAGTATGCGAGCTAAGGGAAACAAACAGTTGGAATTGATTCGTACTACATATCAACCAATACATGAGTTGTAATCACAGAGACTACTTTATACTTCACATTTGGGACTCACTAATTATCGATACGACCTCTTATAATACTCAATGTACTATGTTCAACTAAGTCGTCTTATCATTATCTTATTTAACACACAAGAAATGCAAAGTGTAAACTTGTAGTAGATTGAGGATAGGTACAATTTAAAGAAATGGCATGGTCATTATGCATTAACCCTCGACTGCAAAGAAGCTTTCCAACGAATTGTAAGGTTAGTGCTTTTGGTATTTTCGATAATATCTACTGAGCATCCATTTTCAGCTGAGTCCAGGAGAATGAAGAACGTTCTGAGGACGAAATGTATGGAGGACACATTTAAAGGATAGAAGGGAGCTCGCGGATCTGCAAGGTGAGTTCTCAGGGTGGGATCTGTGTTCAAGGCATATAGTTCCAGCTTATAATACATATCGTAGAACGTCTGAGATGATTGGCCAAGATAGCCTATTTTTCCTAACTGTCAACGGAAATCCGCCAGTCTGTGCAAGGGACCTTGGAAGGTCGGCGGTTCCGTGGCAAATGCCATTATGGTATCGGCGTTGCACAGTGAGGGCTGAAACAGGCTGAAACCCACGGGCGAAAAGCTTTCGCATCGATATCGTACCATTGAAACCCCCTTTAGTTCTCAACCATCATCGCAGAAGGCAGAGAGGACGCGTTCTGATCAACCAACGTGTCTTCACCATCAAAGAAAGTGGCATATTGCATGGCAGGTTCAAATTGTAAGCAACGGGATTGGCTTGGGCGAGGTTAGTACTCGTGTCGACCAAGAATCTTTGAGCAGTTGACCATGTTAAATCCACTGCTAGGAATCTTCAAGGAAAAACCAAGCACTAAGCTCGAGTTTGCGGGAAAGTTGTTATCGCTCACGTTGAAATCATGTACGAATACTTGGCAAGGTGAGGTGCCAATAGAAAGAAATTCGCCCAGATATCTGCAGACTACTCAAAGCGGTTTAGCAATAAGTACAGCGAATCGACCAGCAGACGTCGGAAGACGTTCATCGCGATTGGTGGCGCCACATGGTTGCCATAGAATTGATTCGACCCTGAGGTTGAACGTTGAACTTGAACCGCGATCATGAACCCCCCATTTTCCTCGTCTTTACTGCTATCTGTGGTCTTACTGGTACTTCCATGTCTGAACTGGCATGCCTACTCAATATTCTGTCGGGCAAGCACTCCTATTTCATTACAAGACCCGAACATTTCAGGTCCCGCCGATGCCCTCACACTCCAGGACGAGTTTCAAAGACATTACCACCACTTCCAGTCTGTTTTGAACCAAATATCTCAGGATGACACGACAGATGTCTTTCATATACTACTGCTAGGCGAAAACCTCGAAGAATATGCCAATCTCGTTGCTCAGGTAAGTGAAACCCCTGAGCTAGTAAATATGCTCAAGCTCAGCGCGAACAGAATTCAGCGACATTTCTCGACCAAGCAGAATGGCAAACACTTCAAACAAACATACAAAGTATGATCATGGACCTTCGGACGATATACGATCAACGAGTGGAACAAAGTCATCATGGACGCCCAAACATCGTCTCTTGGGAGCACAGTGGTTCTGCAGGGCGACCTCGGGCAATTATTGATCCCAGCTTCCTACAGTGGGCTCATGGGCGTCGTTCGACTAGTGGTATCGCATATTTCTTGGGTTTAAGCACTAGGACGGTTAGGAGGTCACTTCTTGAATACGGCATAGTGTCTCCAGGACATACACCGTTTGCAGATAGAATGGATGCAAATAATGCTGCTCAGGACGACAGTCTTGATCCAGAAACCCTACCTCCAGAAGTTCAAAACGCGGCAAATGCAATCCAGTCTTCGTCGTCATCAAGTCGCCTTTCAAATATGTCCAACGATGATCTCGATACGATGATACAGTTGCTCCGTTCACATTATCCCAGTGCTGGGATACGAATATTGGATGGAATGCTGCGACGGCTTGGTCACGTCGTACCGTATGAAAGGATTCGACAATCTTTGATGAGAATTAACCCCGTTCAACGTACCTTCGACCGGATCCGAATTCGCCGTCGTCGCTACACAGTTCTCGGCCCTAATTCGCTTTGGCACCATGATGGGCACCAGCGTAAGAGTCTTGAGTCTTGTGCCATTATGTTGTATGGTGCTAATTTTTCCGGAACCAGGACTAATACGATGGGGTATTGTGATTCATGGGTTTATTGATGGTTATTCTCGTTTAATCGCAGCCCTCCGCGCACACAACAATAACCGCTCCTCGACCGTTCTCTCTTTGTTCATGTCTGCTGCTGCAAGATATGGATTACCTTCACGGATACGAGGAGATCATGGTGTGGAGAACGTATGGGTTGCGGCTTACCACAGGATACAGTAAAGCTTTTGTAAAAAACACTGATAAGTTATCGGGTACCTATTGCAAATAGTTGTGATAACCCGGAGGGGGTCCCGGAAATGGCCCCGGGGGGTGGTCATGCCTGTCACCACCTGTCACATATGGCTTATATTTACTGTTTTGGGTAATTAATAATCATCCAGATATTAAATAAGCAGTACATTTTCAAAAAAACCCGAAAATTCATAAAAATTCATAAAAAACCTAAAATAGCCTGATTAGGTCAGATCAGGATATGTAAGCAAATGACCTCATATGATCAAAAATGATGTAGGGCCAATGTAGGTACTAAAAATAGCCCAAAAAATCACTAAAAATGCAAAAAATATTTAGGGATGGTATAGAGCCTATTGCAGGCCCAGGCACATCAAAATTACCGAAAAAGGAAAAAATTGATCATGATCTCATCTTGTAGCAAAAAATCTGAAAAAAATCCTAAAAATAGTTAAAAAATTCAGGGGTGCCTTGTTGGCCCTGAAAATGCCAAATAAAAAAAATACGCGACAAGTGTAAAAATTTTCATCACTCCAAATCATTCCAAATTCACTATACAGTCAGTATATATGATGTATATGCTATATTTAGCATCCTAGTACCTTTATCGGGCTAAAAATAGAACTTGATCTCATCTGATAGCAAAAAATCTGAAAAAATCATGAAAAATACTCAAAAAATTCAGGGGTGCCTCATTGGCCCTGAAAATGCAAAATAAAAAAATTTACACGATACAATTGAAAAACAACATCACTCCAAATCATACCAAATTCACTACACAGTCAGTATATATCATGTATATGCCATTTATAGCACCCCTAGTACCCTCAATCACTTATATCACTCAAGAATCATACCAAACTGAATGATTTGGGGAGTAAATATATTGTACTTTAGCACACCTAGTAACCTTGATAACTTAGAACAATTTATATTACTCAATATGTTCAGTACACTTAGCACTTATCACACCTAACACACTAAAACTCATAACAGTACTTATATGTATTATACTTAACACAGTTGACAATGAAAATACTTAAAACAGTGTTATCAGTCACTATACTTAACACACTTAACAGTCAAAAAGTCGGAACAATTGTTATACTATAACACACTCATAACAATGAGTTTTGGGCGCTTATGGGCGCTTATTTGGTGTTTTTGAGTCGAAATTCATTAATAGCACACTCAATAATTTTTGTGTGGGCTCTATATTGTGTAAGGATGTTGTTTGCATCATACTACACTTGATACAATTCGGAGAACTCAAGATTACAGCTTTTGGGACTGGCTATATTGTGATCTTTTGTGAGATAACAGTGTTTTATGTAAATGTCAATGCATACACCCATGTTATGAAGTCAAACTGCAACTGGGTCATGAGAAGAGTCATCCTACAACCTATTCTATGCTAATTCTATGTGATACAGCCAACAGATCTGTAATGGGTGTCATTGAATAAGACATCTATTGTTACATGTAAGTGTAGACATCTATAGTGTACATAAAACATGTACATGTATATCACAGAGTCCAACAGTCATAGTGAGTATCTAACCCATGTCCAGACACTTCTAGTAGACTGTAGGAGTGATTCCCTCATGAACCACCATCTGTATACTTGCATTACATGGACATATGCATTGACATTTACATAAAACACTGTTATCTCACAAAAGATCACAATATAGCCAGTCCCAAAAGCTGTAATCTTGAGTTCTCCGAATTGTATCAAGTGTAGTATGATGCAAACAACATCCTTACACAATATAGAGCCCACACAAAAATTATTGAGTGTGCTATTAATGAATTTTGACTCAAAAACACCAAATAAGCGCCCATAAGTGCCCAAAACTCATTGTTATGAGTGTGTTATAGTATAACAATTGTTCCGACTTTTTGACTGTTAAGTGTGTTAAGTATAGTGACTGATAACACTGTTTTAAGTATTTTCATTGTCAACTGTGTTAAGTATAATACATATAAGTACTGTTATGAGTTTTAGTGTGTTAGGTGTGATAAGTGCTAAGTGTACTGAACATATTGAGTAATATAAATTGTTCTAAGTTATCAAGGTTACTAGGTGTGCTAAAGTACAATATATTTACTCCCCAAATCATTCAGTTTGGTATGATTCTTGAGTGATATAAGTGATTGAGGGTACTAGGGGTGCTATAAATGGCATATACATGATATATACTGACTGTGTAGTGAATTTGGTATGATTTGGAGTGATGTTGTTTTTCAATTGTATCGTGTAAATTTTTTTATTTTGCATTTTCAGGGCCAATGAGGCACCCCTGAATTTTTTGAGTATTTTTCATGATTTTTTCAGATTTTTTGCTATCAGATGAGATCAAGTTCTATTTTTAGCCCGATAAAGGTACTAGGATGCTAAATATAGCATATACATCATATATACTGACTGTATAGTGAATTTGGAATGATTTGGAGTGATGAAAATTTTTACACTTGTCGCGTATTTTTTTTATTTGGCATTTTCAGGGCCAACAAGGCACCCCTGAATTTTTTAACTATTTTTAGGATTTTTTTCAGATTTTTTGCTACAAGATGAGATCATGATCAATTTTTTCCTTTTTCGGTAATTTTGATGTGCCTGGGCCTGCAATAGGCTCTATACCATCCCTAAATATTTTTTGCATTTTTAGTGATTTTTTGGGCTATTTTTAGTACCTACATTGGCCCTACATCATTTTTGATCATATGAGGTCATTTGCTTACATATCCTGATCTGACCTAATCAGGCCATTTTAGGTTTTTTATGAATTTTTATGAATTTTCGGGTTTTTTTGAAAATGTACTGCTTATTTAATATCTGGATGATTATTAATTACCCAAAACAGTAAATATAAGCCATATGTGACAGGTGGTGACAGGCATGACCACCCCCGGGGCCATTTCCGGGACCCCCTCCGGGTTATCACAACTATTTGCAATAGGTACCCGATAACTTATCGGTACTTTTTACAAAAGTTTTACAGTATCAGCTGGGCTTACATGGAACACGCCCGAGGTTCAGGACGAGGATCGTATATTTGGGGAAGGTGCGATGTTGTATCTTCATTCGAACTCCCTTCCTGATTCCCATTTAGATCTGTTCACAACGTTCGTATCGAGAGACTATGGGTAGATGTATCGAATTACATTACTCAGCCATGGAACGACATATTTTCCGGGCTCGAGCAACGCTACCATCTGGATATCAGCAATCCGAACCACATTTGGCTTCTCCAGTATCTATTCATGGACACCATCAACATTATTCTAGCATTCTGGGCCGAGGGCTGGAATAATCACCGGAATACTCAGCGAGACGGACCAAGTCGTAGCCCAGAAGATATGTGGGGTTTCGACATGCTTGTCCATGGGATACGAGGCGATAGTGTGGACGACTTTTCTATGTCGGATCAAGAGTTAGCGGATTTTGGTGTTGACTGGGAAGATTTGGAAGATGAAGCGTTGTTACAATCACTACGGCGCAACTATGCACATGAAGAGGGTGCCAGCACTTGGCTCGGACGGCACGGTCCTCCACCAGTTCTCAATGAAGTGCATGTTGAACCCCCTTCGGGTTTGATGACCACTGCGGAGATCCAAGCTCTAGACTCTTTCCTCGAACCAATCTCTCAATTTTCGAATGAAGGTGACGTAATACGTTTGTGGTGCATGGCCCTTGCATACGTTCGAGCTTTGTATCCCGATTACTTTTTAGTTTATCTATCCTGCCATCTAAGTAGATCAATAGATGTGATTGTCGATGAAATATTCAAGCAGACGCGTTCATCCTCAAGCATTTCCACGACCATCTCTTCTCACTTGCCTTCCATGTTTCTTTCCAGCAAATCTTTGAGATTCTTTGACAGATTCTCCGTAGGCTTGTTTTATGTCTGCCTCGAATAATGGACTCTGAGGTCTGCTTAACTCATGAGATGGCTTCAGTAAGTACAGTCGCTTCCACTCGCCGCCTTTGGCTGATGAACTTTCGTAGAGAACTGATTTCATTCATTGGCCAACCGCGAAAAGATTCTACGCCAAGCCTGCTTCGATTGTGATTCCATATTCCACCACTACTGTTTACGCGAATTCGTAACTTCGTAGAGTGTTTTGACTGACGCTATCATCAAAATCCATGGAGACTTCAAGATCATGGTCCCGTTTTAGGGCTTGGCAGGTACAGTGGTCATCCATCTTCATATGATCATACCTTAGCCTATCCACAGACATAAACCATAAGCCTTTGACATCTCTCTCTTTTCTCTTCTTTTTCTTCTTCTTTCCACTTGAAAAAACTTGAAAAAAACAGTTTCTCCACAGACATAAACCATAAGCCATTTTGACTCTCATCGCTACACATTCATCTCTGAAAATAGTGGGGACTTCTCTTCAAAAATTGGAAGGAAATAAACCCTGCAGTAAGCGTTTTGAATTCTTCATACCTCGAGTCGTGGCTCATGATATCTACCGTACACGCCTTTGACAACTCCTTGTTCTCTACTCGTGCTCGTGAACAATATGCTTAAGGTATTGTTCTGCAGGTATTGCTACCGTTCAAGAAATCAGGTCCATCCGACAATGGAGCTATGGAACCTTCGGTAGCGAACGTCAAGTAGATATCACAGTCATGGATATCCGAAGATCTCGAGGCTAACGAATACCTTCGTATGGCCCATCGGTATATCGAAGTTCTCAGAGGGACGAATAACAACAACTTCCCCAACGTTGATCTCATCGTCGATGTCGCAAAACGTGCTGGTGTTCATGTCTAGGCTGATTGGGGACATGCTTCCGAAAATTCACGTCTACCGGAGAGCCTGACAGCTAGTAAAAACAAGATCGTCTTTATTGGTCCTCCTGGCAGCGCAATGAGGAGTTTAGGCGACAAAATTCCAGTACCATCGTCGCCAGCGTGCTCACGTTCCTACAATGCCATGGTCTGGAACGGGGATATCCGACACTGCTCTGTCCGAGGCTGGATACGTCATCGTCCCCGACTCGGCCTATCAGGCAGCTTGCGTTACGCCCGTCATGATCAAGGCCAGTGAAGGAGGTGGAGGGAACGGCATCCGAAAAGCGGAACATTCCGAAGCTTTCAAGAACGTGTGTCACGCTGTCGCTGGATACCTGGATGCGATCTACGATCATCGTGTTCTTATGCATTTGTTCATCTATATTCTGGGCTCATCTATATTCCTCTTGAAGCTGGCTGAAGCTGCTCGCCATCCCGAAGTGCAACTTCTAGCTGATCAGTATGGAAACGCCATCTCTTTGTTCGGACGTGATTGCTTTGTCCAACGTCGTTATCAAAAGAGTATCGAAGAGGCTCCTGTGACAATTGCCAAGCCCGACAAGAAAAGGGAACGCGCGGCCGTGCGTCTAGCAAAACTTGTCGGATATATTAGCGCTGGAATAGTCGAATGTACGTTCTCAGTTGTTGTTCTCTTTTACCCCTTCACCCACCTGTAAACAGATCTGTATAGTCATGCTGATGACTCTTTCCATTTCCTGGAAGTCGAACCACGCCTTCAAGTCGAAAATCCCACCATAGAAACGGTGTCTGGAGCCAAATTCCTTGCTGCTCAGCTCCAAGTAGCTATGGGCCTTACTCTCTACCGTATCAGACATATCCGCGCACCAGTGTTCTGGAGCCTGAGGGTATCGTCGAGATCAAGTTCCGACAAAATAGAATAATAGCCTCGATGGAGCGTCTTGATGCCGAGTACGCGAAAGTGAAAAATGAAAGCAAGGACAGCACAAAAACGAAAAAGCTGCTGCCACTGCTGCCCTTGAGAGACGAGAGGCTATCTTGCAGCCTACATATAAACAAATAGCCCGCCTTTACGTGGATCTTCATGAGTAAGTCTTTGTATTGCAGTCGCAGGTCCAGCTAACATGAAACACTTGCAGTCGTACGGGACGTATGGAGGCCAAAGGATTTGCCAACCTGCTGTTTGGAAGGATGCTCGAAGGAAGTTCTACTGGGCTGTTCGTTCTCGTATCACACGTTCTGCGGCTTCGACTCGACAACTGGCCGAGGCAAGCCCTGGTTCCAAATCCGAGTATCCACTTCGTCTACTGGATCCTTCAGCATCTATAGATGTTATCCTGGATGAGCTCCTGAGGGATTGGAAAAACTTGATCTGTCGCAAACGGTGACGCAGTTTCAAGTGGAGCTCAATACGATGTCAGATACTTTCTTTCATATCCTGATCTGGCATGGGGAAGTTGTTGCCCAGTCCCAGTGGAGAAAACAAGGCTACCAAGACGAGGAATACGAGAACTTTCAAGAGTTTCTAGAAGCTCGCGTTCACAATGCTCAAGTGAGTTGCTGTACACAGGTGCTTGCTCGTGTCGCGCTGATATGTAACGGTTTTTGAGGGACCTCCTCACCGATCGAATGATTGAGGTGGCAATCAAGCACCGTTCCCACTGGCAAAATCGAAACCCTCAACGAAAAACTGTCTACGATTATGTATGGTCAATCATCATGTGTGGTCGATCATCGTAACAGGTTATTATCATACATCTTATCAGCTTGTAAGTTTCCATGGGTCAATCATTTCGCTGTGGAGTGCAGACGCGATTCATGCCATAACGTTGCCGGATATATCCTACTGAACTCGTATTCAGCAATGGATGGATCTGAACACGATACTGAACCATCCTGAAGAAGACTCCGAATCATAATGGTCTGTTGGCGGAGAAGTTCTATCGTGCACCAAGTTTGAGAGCGAACCGAAACGAGCTCGTTGTCTAATTTGTAGGACTTGCGTGAATAAGGTATGTGTTCATGTTCTCAGATTACCACGTTTTTCTCTGGATCACAGTCCATGGTCTCGAAGATCGTGTAATGACAGAGGCAGTCGAAAACTTGGTAGATGCCGCTGGAATGTGTAATGTCGGTGAATACATGGTCATCAAGTAAGTCAAGCAGTGCCCCTTCCAATGATGGTACCAATTGTAAGCTAATGTGACGCAGCGATGAAAGCAACACGGCGCTGTAAGACGATTTTATGAGTCGGGAGTGAAAGAATGCATCTCAGATTGACGTACCTGACGGTCCCATTGGTCCTAAGCATCAGCGATAATCGGCTCAAGACTAGCTATCTCTTCGTTACTCATCCGTGCCCTTGTGTGGCTATGGTTTGTGGAAAAGAGTTCTCGTTGGGATCATCGGTGAAGGACTGTCGCACGATACCAGGCGGAGGCGGAGGAGGTGGAGAAATCATCGCGGCATGAAACCCGGCTGGAGCGTCGACAGGATATGCAAGTCCTGCTTGTTCTTCGGTCGAAGGAGCATGGACATTGTCGGAGATGTCGTTGCCCATATCCATACCTAGCTCGCGCATTTTCCTCTGTTTGACAAGAGCTCGGTGTTTCCGTTGCCTTTCACGAGCCGCGCTCAACCTCAAGATCTGGACAGCGTATCAAGTACGCTGAAAAGAGAAAGAGGAATGGGAGGATATCGGGGTGACGCCCACGATGAAGCTGTCGCTGCAAACGATAATGATCATGCAAGCTTCATATATCGATGTCGGTTTCGTTGCGTGGGTTGCGAAACGTTATCCAAATCCGGTAGGGCTTACTGAGGGCGGGAATAATGGAATGTATCGCGAGGCGGCAATTACCAAGTCGGGAAAGAGTGAGTCGGCTTAGAACCGATGGAAGTACGCAAGATCTTGATCAAGAAACGACAAGTCATTGCTTGGTAACTGATCCCATCGACTGCATCAACTCATCTTGCGCTTTCCAGCTTTCCTCCACGCTCATAATCCAGATCCATAAACCTATATAACTACCTCTTCCCCAGACACCATTGCCAGCCCTCCTCCAATCTCTCAGCTATGACCAAGCGACCCCGCCGAGTATTGCGCACTATGTACGCGTCCTGCAGAGCTCGTCCGACTTCTCTCGCAGATGGGCCCGGCTTTTTATACGTTTTCATCGACAACGGCAACAAGTGGAAGGTTGGAATGTCGAAGAACTTCGCTAGACGAAGAGCGGAGTGGAACAGGGAGTGTCCGTGTCCGAATCGAGTATGGATGAGGCCCATCGCGGTCAAACGAAGGCGCAGAGCAGGTACGTCGTTTGTTATCGATGTCGAGACCCAGCTGGCTCATCGTCGCCTCAGAGGCACTTGCGCATATCCTCCTCGAGCTCGCATGCTTCGACCGTCCGTACGATTACTGTCCCCACTGTACGTATTCAATCTCTCCACGCTCAGCTCGCCGACATTTCTGTCAAGGCCGCAAAACCCATCGCGAGGTGTTCATCTTCAATGGAAACCAGGCGAACGTGTGGAACTCTATCGTTGGTCCGTTGATTTCGAGTATCGTCAAGGCGTGAGGTGGGCTTTTCCCTTCTTTCTGAGACTTGTTTACTGACTCTGATTGATTACAGTGGGATGGATAGCGATATCTACCAATATTATTCATTGAATGAGCTGTAGTTTTTTAAATATTAAATTCAAGTACGAACAAAGTACGCCGCCACGTAGCAAAACACAAAAAACGCGCCACATATCCCATCAGATAAGTATTCCCGTCAATCCTTCATGACCCTCGACTCACGAAGCCGCCAGGACGAATCGAATCGAAGCCACGGAGGACGTGTACTCTAAAAATCAAGGCGGCGAGAAAAGGGAAAAAAAAGGGGGGGGGCATTTTGCTGGTGCGCAAATTCAGTCTACTGTTTTTTAATTCTTGCTAATCGCTGGAACGAGCATGATATCTGCCATGAGGCTTCGCCTCGTCGAATTAAAAATGCTTATGTATTCGAATTAAAAACTGCTTAGTGGGATCAAAGAATGCTTAGTAAACCAAAGCTATGTACAGAAATTAGAATTCAAGAACTTGCTTCTTTTTCTCGAGTTTGGGATCGTGTGAGTATGTAGATCAGTGTAAATCATGCACGGATCATGAATCTAAATTCTTTACGCATACGATCTGCTTCCGAAAGTCCGGCTCATTGAATGAGAATCGAACCAGCGACAATTCCGCAAAACCATCAATCAATCATTTCGGACAAGCGGTACATGAGCTAGAACGCGAGGTCTAAAGATGCATACACACTTATGTTCGAATTCAATAACGTACTCGCACCGTAACCAACCGCAGTCAAAATGATGCGAGTCCATATCTGTCGAAGATGAGTCTACATCGATACGCTATGAGTCCTTTCCGACTGAACATGACTCGATATCAAAAATTTTCCACGAGAGTTGTACAAATGAGTCGAAGTCTAACGTGCTGTTCTCCATACCTATCAAAGGGAGGGATGAATCATAGATATCGATTACTCAGAAAAGTCAAAGTTGAGATCCGTAGTGCTCAGACGAGTCGAAGTGCAAAGTTCAAGTCACGTTCCGAGTCAGAGTCACGGCTGCAGGTCCGGAAAGCTGATCGATGTCAAATATTGTCCGAAAATTACTTTCATAGGCTCGTCAGCATTAGCTGGAGTTCCATCAGTAGCACCTGAAGTAAGACCAATAGGTGCAGGCATGGTTTTGAGTACCGGAGTCAATGAAATCAAGTCTCGCAAAGCTGGAGCGCGTAGATTGATGTGACGGTCGATTCGGAATTCGGGCTCACGAGGAGGTATGGGAGTATCGATGTCAAATTCGTCATCGTCGTTGGCTTCATCACCGTTGTCGTCGTTTGGCTCCAGTCGGTCATTGAGGTCTTCATCATCTCCCTCCTCCGCTGCATTTAGTTCAGCCTCTTTGATTCGTTCCAGCCGCTCAGCCTCGATGAAGCGGAACCCAACCACAGGTTGCTTTTTGATCGTGGTGTCGTCTGACTTCTAGAAGGAAGAAGAACATTAGTTAGTATTCCTCTGACTCTGCAACAACTGACACACCTTTCGGTACCACTGTCCAACCTGGATCATGTCGATCAAAGTTCCAACAAGCTGATTACCTCGGAGGGGAGAGTTCAACCAAGTAATATATGAGTTTGTACGCTCGTCTGTCATTGAGTTGACTGAGATTGAGAAGATCTTGATGGCAAGAAACTGAGAGTAAGTTAGTCAGTGAGATCGTGAGAGATAGTCAAAAGAATTCCGCACAGCAAGGACATTTGCATTCGAGTTCCTTTGCAAACGTCGCCACCACTCGAGAGATGTTCGTTGACTGAGTGGTGCATTGAATGGCCGGCGACCATACCAAAAATCTTCGACTTGAGTTTTCAAGGAATCGGCAATGGCAACCTTCGAGCACTCTCCAAAAAGCCTCTCCCGACATTCATCTGAATCATTTTCAGGAAGATACAACACATCCCTCAACAACTTCTTCAAAACCTCCTTCAAACGTTCATAGGCATCCGGAAAGGGAGTACGGAGAGCGGCGCTTTGTTGGGACACGGATGGATTTTGGTGAGGCTGAGTAGAAGGGATTGTGATCGTCAGATTGGGCTTCAAAAAGTCCTGCGATGAGTAACCTGTGAACAAGGATCATTTGAGTAGGAATATAATCACAAGTCGATAGTGTTACGCACGAGGGTCAAGCAGAAGCAACGAAATACAGATCATTCGAGAAGAAAGCATTATAACGAGTGTTATAGATCGTTTTCACTTCGGGAGTGACGTTCGCAGGGATTCCTGTTGCCCCTTCAGGACGTTTCATCATTTCGTCGAGATACCCTGCAATTGCGAGCCAGAAAACGAAGACATCAGATGCATTTGCATCCGCTGCCTCGAGAGACCACAGTGCCCGGATGACTGGATCAATGTGTAAGCGTGCAATGACTGCCTGAACTTCTCGAGATCTCCGGAGAATGAATGAGCAAACAATTTCTGAATTTTTGGAGCCTGTACAACCAGAATCAGAATGGTGACTCGCAAGGTGCAGTACGAGAGGTAAGTAACTCACATTGAGGAACTTGATTTGTTTATCTGCGACTAGGCTTTGAATCGCAGGGAGATTAGGTAGGAGGGACATAGCAGATGTATGAAGGGAACCAAAACGTGTCCCAACCGGCTTCTGAATTCGTAGAAATTTGTCGCTGACTGCGTTGCTTGCAGACTGGGCTCGTCGGTACTCCAATAATCGATTCGTCGCCAGGCCTGATTTACTGAAATATTTGGCGATTTGTTACATGATATTCAACGGCTATTCATGCATTAGATACTTGTAACATAGAACTCTGAACTGATAGGGTCGCACCTCTTTGAAAGCCGCGAGCTTAGATATATCATCTATCATATTATGCAGCAGATGTACGCAATCATCCAGATTGACAACAGTTGGGATTTCTTCTGCAATTCCCGCTCGAACTTTAGCAGTGGTACTGGTACTGTCAGACACACATCCAGCCCAATTCGCCACACTGATGGACTTCATGATCTGTTGCATGTAATCGTTGAGTACGTCAGGGTGATTGAGAACAGACGCAATAGATACCGGTATGATCTTGCCTTTCACCCACTCTGCTGTGTGATTTTCGGATGCTCCTTGCGCGCCATCGAGGAGATACGCTGAATAGTAGAACAGAGTAAGCCATCAGAGAGGATCGAAAACATCATCAATGTACCTTCACGGGATGGCTTGATTGCATGTACGGTGTAGATCGTATCCTTACGTCGGATATTTGTACCTTTGTACCGTCAAAAGAACAGGTGAGATTACTAATCTCAGAAAGAGCCTTGTGTTGCTCTTGCCGTACGAAGATAGCTTCTTTTGGAATGAGCTCATCTCGAAATACTTTACTGGTTTTCACTTTGATCTTTGGGTTCATCGTCTTCAGTAGCTCCTGCCATTCTGGAGAATTCAAGATTTCGGGAACAAGACCTCGGGCACAAATAAGACGAATGATCAGATGGTCAACACGAAGCTGCGCCTCTGCACGCATACTCTCTTCCTTCTTTTTACCTGTCGCTTTCAATACCTTGACATCTAGCGTCGTCTGCTTTGTCTTCTTCTGCTCCGCCTCTTTCGTATCCGAGTCACTGGTGTTACCGTCGAGTGTCTGCTGAAGTTTCGCACCAACCGATTCCTTGAGGAAATGTGGAACCTCCCGGTATGCATTCCACCGCCACAAAAGCTTCAGAGACCCATGAGAGCGCATGTCCTTTGAACCATTTATGACACCATCGAAAAAGACCAGCAGCAGAAACTTTCCCCAGGTGGGAGACTGACGTTAGAGTGTTCGAGGAATGCTGAGGGAATTCCAGAACTAGCAAGGCCGCCTGTTGGCGGCAAAGCCCTTGCTTGAGGCTGGTTAAATGCTGAGAATTGGATGTTGAACGTTAACGTTGAGCGCGTTGACCATTGAAGCTGAAACCAAAAGATGAATGTTGAGATAGGTAAGTAGGGCCTGGTAGGCGCTTGCAGCTTGAGAAGGAAGCGCTGAAGGAAGCGCTGAAGTGACGTAGGTTGTTTATCCGATGTTTACGGAAAACAACGAATTAGCAGGGTAAGGGTATAGTCGGGGTATAGTAGAGCCCTTGGGCTTTGGCAAGCAAGGGTTGGTGGGGAAAATTAAAATAATTAAAGAAGTAGAATGGTCACCATTGGTGGCAAAGCGCTTGCTTGAGCTGAAGTGTGAGATATAGAAGAATAGAGCAGCAATCGTTACAGTCTGCTTTCAAGAAACATAAGTACTAGTAGCAGATTGATCATTGCTAGGTAGGTAGGCGCTGGTAGTCCTGCAGACAGAAGGGAGCGCTGAAGGAAGCGCTGGAGTGACGCAGTTCTCCGACTCTTGAGAGGAGGGTTTTGTGGTGTTCAAATGTCGAAAAATTCTGCAATCTTGCCCTTCTAGGAAATTTTACCGGTAGCAACTATAGCATGCTTATAGCCATACACACTCACCTTGGGATTCACTCCCCATGCTGTGACGTATTGGTGGTGACTAGGTGGCACGGTGTTCTGCTCGCGAAGCCTAATCCTAGTTGAGAAGCAGTGATAATAAAGGACGTTCATCGATGATTTTGGTGAGTATTAGCAGAAAGAACATGCGAAAAAACTCACCAAGAGCAGCCAAGAACATCCGAATGTTTTTTTTTTTTTTTGTGGAACGTTGCATTGAAGTGCACCATTGGGAGAACGACAAGGTCGTTTCCTTTGGCCGTTGTGTTATGCAAGGTCTCAGGACCAAGCTGCCATGCAAAGATATGGAACCACCCGAGGAAATGCATTATGCACAGGTGCCATGATGCCACCACGTGTGGGACTCCGCGTCGTCTGTTTTGCTCACTCACCTCCTTGCGCTCACCTTCCGACAGACCAATCGCGTGTACCCACTAAAACCCCGGTCTCTCCCAGGGCTTCTGGGAGGGATCATCACAGACTCTGACTACGTGTTGCCAGGTACTGTTAACTGTCTTCTTTGCGAGTTGGCGTTTGCCAAACCGGTTAAAAGTACGTGCGGAAGTGGGCCATCGCGCTTCGCGCGTGCCATATACTCGTCCGGAATGTCATTATATACACATGTAAGAAGCTTTATAGCTGCAGCTGGAATAAAAAATTTGAATTTGGGGTATGAGGGTAAGCACAGGCTCTGATCATTTGTATAATAGAGGAACACGTCAGAATTTGGATGAGCAACATAACGCATGTGAGAGAAAAGATCCCAGGCTTGGCGTGTGCAAGGGCCGGCGATGTGTATTTTGCAAATGAGAGTGAGGAAGGGTCTGAAAGCAGGAGGCTTTCATCATCGTGGCTAGATGACCCAGTAGCAAACATCCTCCCTATTACTTTACTGTACGTATTCATTGGGGCGGGGATACCCTTTGTTTCGCAAGCGTGTAGGACGTCCAATGCAGATAAAGGGATGATATTTTGTGGTGTGCAGGACAGGTGAAGATTTATGTGGAGATGGCGTTGCATAGATGGTGGAATGGAGCCTATGTTGAAAGACGTGTCAGCAAACTTCGTACATTGACATCATTTATTGACATCGCATTGAAACAACAATGAACTAAGACGAACCATCAATGAATTTCTCCAGACACATTTCAAACATTGTAACGTCCCTAGCCTCGATGTACAGCTGAAGAAGTGCATTCAATTGGTATTCTGGGACTGGAAGGTTGCAGCGCTAGGAAAGAAGTGAATGTAATTACTGAAATGAGAAAGGACAGGATAAAATGTCAGTCAACCGGAGAGAATTGGCTCACTTTCATCAATCCGACTACTTCTTCAACAACGCCTGCATCCCGATCATGGACACCGGTCCTAACAAGAGCTTCCCATTCTGATGTTGAGAGAAGAGGGACAGGTAATCGAAGCAAGCTCGAGCCATCATAAGTCGACTCATTCATTGGAGAAGTGACAGTGGAAGACAAAGAATTGACGGAGATAGCCTGATTGATCCTTTGGGCCTTCCGCTCGAGCTCTGCCAAGAAGTGGTCTAGTCGATTCACATCACGGTGAGGCAGTGGTCCTGTCGCCGTAGTCCCTGTTCCATCCGAATCGATGTCGAATCCCAATCGTCGATGGACATCCTCCAGAACACTCAGATCAGTGGGATACTGTTCGTCAGAAATTGTTCTGGTTGTTGATGCAGTTAAACCGGGATTGGTTCCGGTGTTGTCATCTGTATCAGTATCGACAGGATTTGCGGAAATTGGATGAGCAAGAATATCTTCGTGGAACGTTGCAAGGTCTTGTTCAGAGAATGAGAGGATTTTGTACTCTTTGGAGGCTTCCTGTATTATAATGGCAGCGCTCAGAATTCGCCTGTTATCATACGCACCTTTTCTTGAAGTTGCAACTTCACGGTCGGAACGAAGAAGAAATCGGATGAATTGTGGCTGTGCTAGAGCGCTCTATAACACGTGAATGGAGAAAGCGTGACTGAGGATTCCATTCCCAATTTGGTGAAAAAAATCCAGAAAAGGCAATTTTGAATAAAACCAAATAGGTCAATTTTTTGACACTTTTCCCACGGAAAACGGGCTATTATCTATAGGACGATTCCTTCATTTCATTCCGGACTCGTAAAGTGTGCAGTCCAGCTGGTATCTGCCTTCAACAGTGGCTGATGGGGTCTGTTCCATTAATGACCCGTTCGTTTCTCAGTTTCCATATGAGATGGGCGCTTTCGGAGACTATGATGCGGAAGAGCCGTGTTTCCCCTGGGGCTCATTTCTTGTCCGTGGTTTGGAGGTGGATTACTCCACATACCAATATGGTTCCAAAGGAGGGTGTCACCCATTCCGAATTTTGATGAGACCAGCCCTGCTTTGCTAGGTCTCATATGAGTTGTTGGCCCGGGCAAGAACACTCCAGTAGTATGTGTTCCATTGTTTCTGGGACCCGGCAGTATTGGCAGTTTGCTCGCTGTTCATATCCAGGTATTTGCTCCCAGTAGTTACCTACTTTGTAGGCATCATGGTATGTCATCCAGAGGAAGAATTGAATCCTTTTTGTTATGCCCCTATTCCGGATCGATTTCCATAGCGTTGCTTCGGTCGGGGTGGCTTCGTTTATTTCTGCTGCCGAGGCTTGAGCCATACCCGAGTTCCGTATAGTGGCGCGACGTTGAAGTTTAGCCTGGTATGTGGGTGTTCGAGCCTTCTTACGTTTGATTGCTTTCTCGGCTAGGGATTGCGTTATTTTGGAGAGTCTTAATCCAGTCAACCTGAACGGTGGTTGTATTTCAAGGTCTACCTCATCTCCTTGTTCTTTGTTTCGTCCCTCATTTGCTAGTCGGTCTGCTTCGTCATTACCTGCAATTCCAGAGTGGCCTTTAATCCAGGTCAGGGTGGTGGGTGCTTCCGTTGCCTGAGGAAGCTGACTGTCGAGCGAAGTTCCTGTTCATTTTCGATTCCTAGGAAGTCTTTGTTTCCCAATGTGGCAAGTGTTTGTCAACCCGTTGACAAATGTCTGCGAGTCGCTTTGGATATGTAGCGCCTGTGTTTTGTCGACCATGGAACATCCGAATGTTTCCTGATCTGAGTCTCCCAAATCTTCCAAGCTCAAAACCTGGACTTATCGCATCGTTCAAAAACCACTTCAACTGTTTACAGCACTCGATGTGAGTATATTTTGAGAGCATCAGACAGAAAGAGAAGGATTTGAGCGAGAAACGACCCATTCATGTCAAAATGAAGCAAAATCCTCTATGACATGCAAAAGCCAAACAAGTACAAACCCAGTCAAGTCTCTATCTTAGTCTACCCTGCATGAACTCGATTGCTTCTTCGCTCGCAAAAATGACAGGGTGTGGGCGTTAAACTACTGGTCTCAGTAGTTTAACGCCCACCATGATGTAAGCGGCATGAGATGCCATGGCATTGTGGCTGCTTTGTCAGCTTCTTTTAAGACTCAGAAAATTTCAAGTTCGTTTTCAACCCCCACCACCGTTCAACTTACAATTCCGACTCAATCCATAAGAAATGAGTGAGACATCAATGATGGTCTGAATCTTATGCTCCAAAACAGTGAGATTGCCAGCCTAGACCATGTAAGTTGATGAAAACTCTATTCCCTCTGACTGAGTTGTTATGCATCCTCAACTCGCGTTTTCAGCCTTTAGCACGTTTACTAAGAAACCAACGCGATGAGATATCCTCCAATCTGGCATTTGGTGTAATCACACGCGGTCAGAATCCCCAACGCTCTCTCACTTACGCCGACTGGGCCCCAGTTGGCTCGTATTGCCTTGGCCTACGGGCTCTTCATGTGCTCACCCATCCCGAGCTGCCGTTGATACCTTTTGGCCCGGAAAGGGGACCCCTTCCCGTTATGAAAGCCACGTTGACAGGACCGGTGAGTGTCATTGAAGTGAAACCTACGCCGTTCTCACAACAACTGACTAATTGACCTTAGCTGGGGCCATTGCTGAAAGACGGAGGCTGGGTTGCGGTTGTCAATCAGGCTCGCAAGGCCGTCAACAAATGGAACCAGAAGAAAGCTTCTCCAGCACCAAACGCCACCCTACATCCCATGCAACAAATGCTGGACCAAATCGATCACTACGCAGGAAAAGAGGAGTATACGAAATATTCAGAACATTTATTTTGCCGCACTGCATTTGGCATGGTTAGAGCAGGACTCTGCCCACGGTGCCCGAATTGACTATCCTGAGACTTCTCAACATTTTCAAATCACTTGCAGGGCATAGGCTCACAGTAAGTCATCCACAACCTCTCCTCCCACATGGCCACCTCAACCTCGTTGCAAGGTCTTGGACTTTACCATCGATCTTACAAGGCTCAACGTACAAACCCAACAACCTCCAAAATCCCCTCTTCCTCAGTCTTTGCCGTCTCACCGCTGTTGCTGCTCCGACCCATCGCACTCACGCAAAGCAGTTCTCATCGTGAGACCCTGTTACATGTTTGTATACATCATACTTTTGTGAATGCTACACGGAACTGACACCCATTTAGCTTGCTTATGCTCTCGGACCCCACGAACACCGGCCAACTGTACTTAAGGAGATGGAGGAGTTTATGTGGACCATCTGCGACGGGTTTCGAGAAATCAAATCACCGCGAATGAGTTCATGGACATGTTGGTCAACAATTTCCTCAGGACCTTATTGACACCGTATCTAAAGAGGACAACCACTTTTTCTGCCATGGTATGTTATTCTTGCTACGCTTTCCGCTTCACCATGACCTTTGCTTACCCCACCGCTCTGTGTGATCTGCAGATTATGACGAGAAACGAACTGAGATTGCGGAGGTGGTTTCATTGAGGAAATGATTCGAGCAGGGACCCCATCACCTGTTGGGGACAGACAGTACATCGAAAATGTGATCGGGGAACAACCCCGGCTCCTACACGTCCACTCTTTCAGCGCCCTCGTCCCCCAGGCCGGTCTCTCCTCTTCCCTACGTCCCCTAGAGCCTCAACACCCACTCGACTTCCACCACCGCATCTTCGTCTTCATCCCCATCTCCTTCTTCCCGAGCCATCTGTCCAATACTGGTCCTTCCGTCACGGCCATAATGTAGAGGTTCTTTGTCCCGACATCTTTCCGGCCCTCTGTCACAGAAGTGAGGACGAGGAGTCGCCTATTCGAGCACGGCAGCACCCTCTACAGATACGTAAGCCCTCCAGAGACGAGGACCAGGGTTCCGACATGGAGATTTCCAAACTAGAGGATAATGGTTCTCCCCTGCTAGGTCCAAAACCAACCGTTGACCTCAATGTGGAGCAACATCCGATAAGCCAAATCAAGACGTCTCATCAGCGAAAGATGTTCAATTCCCGCCGCTGCAAAATGAGACACCGACGATGAGACGATTGCCTCGGACAGGAAGATCAACCCCAGCCAGACCAGGAGATGGAGGGGATCGAGGGAGACAAGCACGAACTGCCCCCACCGCCGCCGCAAAGCAAGGACTCGATGAGGAGATGAACGCTGCGAGAAGGAAGATCAATCCCCTCCAGAGAAGCAGATAAAGGGCAATGGGGGAGAGCACCAAGAACTGCCGCCGCCGGAAAACCAAGAGGCAACGATGGGAAGATCGCCTCCGAGAAGGAAGATCAACCCCAGCCAGACCAGGAGATGGAGGGGATCGAGGGAGACAAGCACGAACTGCCCCACCGCCGCCGCAAAGCAAAGACTCCGATGAGGAGATGAACGCTGTCGAGAAGGAAGATCAATTCCCTCTAGAGAAGCAGGTGAAGGGCAATGAGGGAGAGCACCAAGAACTGCCGCCGCACCGCCGCCGCCAGAAAGCCAAGAGGACAACGATGGGAAGATCGCCTCCGAGAAGGAAGATCAACCCCCAGCCAGACCAGGGAGATGGAGGGGATCGAGGGAGACAAGCACGAACTGCCCCCACCGCCGCCGCAAAGCAAAGACTCCGATGAGGAGATGAACGCTGCCGAGAAGGAAGATCAATTCCCTCCAGAGAAGCAGGTGAAGGGCATGAGGGAGAGCACCAAGAACTGCCGCCGCCACCGCCGCCGCCAGAAAACCAAGAGGACAACGATGGGAAGATCGCCTCCGAGAAGGAAGATCAACCCCAGCCAGACCAGGAGATGGAGGGGATCGAGGGAGACAAGCACGAACTGCCCCCACCGCCGCCGCAAAGCAAAGACTCCGATGAGGAGAATGAACGCTGCCGAGAAGGAAGATCAATTCCCTCCAGAGAAGCAGCTGAAGGGCAACGAGGGAGAGCACCAAGAACTGCGCCGCCACCACCACCGCCAGACACGATGGGAAGATCGCCTCCGAGCAAGAAGATCAACACCCTCCAGACCAGCAGCAGAAGAGATCCAGGTGACGCCACCGACTGCCCGCTCCTCCCCCCAAAGCACAGAAGCCGAAGAGCAAGAGATGAACATGGATCCAGAGGTTGACAAATTTCATCTTCGTCAGAGGAAGAACCCTTGTCACAGGGGGGTAATGGAGGCGAGCCTCAACCTCTAGCGGCACCAAGCGCAAGCCCACCAGATCCCTTCCCCTTCGTCCGACCTTAGCCCACCTCCTCCTCAGACGACGACTCTCCTCCTCCGGGAAATGATGACGATAAAGAAGATGAGCCGGCGCCCGATCCAAACCCGAAGCCGAAGGGGAAGGGGAAGGGGAAGGGGAAGGGGAAGGGGAAGGGGAAGCCCGACCCAGCACCTGATCCGAAACCGAAAAAGCCCAGGCCACGTAAAAAGTCAAAGAAGGACAAGGACGAGGTCGAGAGCGAGGACGACCGTGAGTCCATTCACTATTTACACAAGCATTCTACCTGGATTCTATGTCCTCACCGTCTCTCTTTCCCATACAGAATATCCCGTTCCACCACAACCAAGCAATAGTGAGGTCACTGAAACTGGTCTGCGCCGTTCCGGCCGTATAATAGCACTTGGCACAGCTGCAACAGCAGCCGCTCTAACACGCGTAGCACCCAAACATGGACGTTCGTTGTCTCCACAGGATAAAGGGAGTGAGGAGGATGAAGACATGGAAGAGGATGTAAGTACTGCAACTGTCAACTGTACCAATGTGGTTTGACTGAGCCTGATCGTATTCAGGTTGTGATCCCCTTATATGAATCCATTCCTCACAACGCAGTAAGTCGTCCTGACTTCTCGGGTTGGCTTGACATTGATTGACATGTTGCTGCAGTTGCAGTCCCGGGAGACCTATCACCTACTCCATCATGATGGTACCCGATCAATCGAGTATGAATATTCTCGCATGTATGTCTTTCCCTTTACTCTGTGTTCTCGAGATTCATGCATTGAAATCCCTTTCAGCTTTTACTTCCCGCTGCCCAATTGCGGTATGTCATGAGTGTGATTCACTCGCAGGCTAAATCAGATGGACGGATACTCAACAACGGCCAGCCAAATCCACAATGGGTGCGGCCTGAGGACTATCCCATTCGGGAAGTCTCTGTCGACGATTGGGATGTGATGCCCATCCGTCGACGCCTTGCACTATACCGGCAGGCACGCGGGGGTTTCCTTATACGTGGAAGGGCTGCAGACCGTGAGCGATACAGTGTGAAAGAAGAGGACCACATCGACCGACTCTTGGGTGACTTGGAGAAGACACGTACCTTGCATGGTAAGTGCCTGCAAGTCAATTTGATCAGGTTTATCATTGATTGTCGTCCTGGCTTGATAGATGGCTCTCGTACATTGAAGAAAGCTTCCGATTGTCACACGCTTGGCACCCTCAAGGACGTTCAAGAAGCCGCGCTTACGGGCAACAAGGTTGTAAATTGCCTTGAAATTCCCCTTCCAGCTTCGTGTGTGCGTCCCCCCGAAGGGATTTGCACAAAGGAACATGCCGACGCGGCTGGCTTAGAGCGAGTCTACAAGAAGGGCCTGTCTTGGGGGCTTTTTGCCACGTCGCATGCTCTCCACCCATTCCATGTCGACTGTGAAGGCTACGGGACATGGGTAATGCCTCACACAGGCTCAAAATATTGGGTGATAGCAATACCTAGACAGGAGTCCGACTTTGCCAGCACCGAGATGTTTGGTTCAAGGTTTAGGGTAGACGGCCATAACAGCCAGCGGTGGGGCTTCTATGGATTCATCTTGGAACCTGGAGATATGCTGTGAGTACTCAACACCCGTTCCAATGCTTGCCAAAACAACCCAACAAATCTTGCAGAGTCATGCCACCGTGCACCCCTCATTTCGTCCTCACCCCGTCGCCAACTATATGCCACGGTGGCCACTACTATAGCTACTTAACGATGGCCAGAACAGCATATAGCTGGTACCACAACTTCGTTGCCGCGAGCACCATCACCAACACAACCGATTACAACGCATTTGACGGCCTCATGAGCATCATGTCCCTCTGGCACCATTCTATCATCGACAACAGCGAGACATATTTGGAAAGCATCCAGAAACTGAACATGGATCCAGCGGGGGCGAAGAGCGATGACGGTAAACCTATTCCTCCTCTTCATAGACATTCAACTAATTATCTATCAGGGCGTGACCTCATAGTCCATCTCCCAAATTTCTATTCTTTCGAAGACATCATACAGTTCCTCACCTTAGTAAATCTGGTGAAGATGATCCCTGTCCTGGATGTCCGCCGGTACAGAGAGAAAAGTGGAAAGTACAGTCCATCCGCCAACTTCGTGGTCCCGCCTGATTTCGCGGTTCGCTCACAAAATGCCTGTCTCCAGGCCAACGAGCTGCTATCTTGGGTATCGGCCAATTTCCGAATCAATCAATATGCCGGGCCTCCAGACACATTTGCGACGCATCTTCGGTTGAAGACTCTCAGTCGGTTGTATCTTTGCCACCAGGCTCAAACTCTCGTGTACGAAATGGTGAAGGGGAGGAGACGGGGATGCATCCCGAGGACAGGACGATAACCCCTGAGGCAGTCAAGAAGGCCATACAGGAAGAAGTGGTCCGGTACAGCCCGTGGATACAAAGGAGATGGCCGCCGGATAAAGATGACGAAACAGTGGAGGATTGGGTCACGCGATGGAGTAACGACGAACCTCAGACGTACGATTGGGAAACAGCGGTGGAGGGGAGGAAGTATGTGGTCTCGAGAATCGAACAATCGGATACGTAGTGCTAAGTACATCTCGGACCCGATGAAATGTGTTGTAGCTTGTTTTTTGTATTTTTAGATATTCTAGTATATAATTTTGCAGTTCCAGTTTCAAAATCTCCGACTCTTTAGAGGAGGGTTTTGTGAGGTTTTGTGGTGTTCAAATGTCGAAAATTCTGCAATTTTGCCCTTCTAGGAAATTTTATATTGCATTGTGTAATCAGCTGAGTAATGCAGTATTACCTTATGATGGCACATGATGCCAGAGGGTCTCATTTTGAATTTTCCTCCGTTTCACTTTCCACGGTATGTTCTTCCAGAGCTGCCAAAAGCCTGAACATTGAATGGACCGGTGTTAAACGTTGATTCTTGAGCTTGAACATTGAAGCCCGGTTGAAGCTCTTGAAGCTGGCTGGCTGGGGAAGATTGGTGAAGAACAGGAATGATTGCAAATTGAAACCACTGAGGTGTAGTGGGAGCACCTGGGAGCACGCACTTCCACAAGGATAATTCAACCGGGTATCATTTGTTCAACATCTCCTCTGTAAGTTATTATCTTCAATGTGTTCAAGACATTTCAAGAGTCGGAGACCGCCGCAAGGTCGGCACTACCGGTGATTTACTGCTCAGTGCTGAGTGGTTTTAAAGTCAAATTGACACATTCTGCTTAGTAATCCTCTGAGGGGCTATCGCCGAAGTGTTAATGCACAACTTACAACGATCATGGAAAAGATTATTTGATTGTATCAAGCTTCATTGTAGCCTGTAATCTTGCATCTGATTGACTGTGAGAACTCATCGCTACTTGAGTACGATCGATAACAATGAGAGTCATGGAGTGGAAGATTTGAGAGGATACGGCCCGTCTGGAGGGAGGCCTTGGAGCATGAGGGAGCATGTGTAGAGTTGTAGAGTCTTTCCAGAGTCCATGAAGATACTCAGGACAGGTAGAGCTCCCGACAGAGATGAGTCTCCATACGGGCCAGAAAGTAACGGTGTCCGCCGCCTCGTGCTTGTCGTGCTCGTTAGGGCCCTCCTTCTGAATCATACATCGCGAGAACAAAGTTTGAAGAGGCGGGAAAGAATCCGAAAGATCTCTTCATCAAACGATGGATGACTCCACATCCAAACGTCGCCCTTACCGAGCCTATACGTTCTCTTTCTCGTCAATCCTGCTTGCTCTCCACCTGGTTGAGGGATGTGTTCGTGTCATCCAATTGAAGGACCAAGGCAGTAGTATAAAGCAGGCAGAGCAGGTGAAGGGGGTGGTGTCGTGTATTGAGGAGACAGAGGAGATAGAACAAAAGAAAGGTGGGTAGGAATCTTTTGGACACAGCCCGGGAGAAGTGCGAGGATGTAGAGCGATACGGTGGATGAGCAAGTCATAGTCACTGTATTGGTTGATTTCCATAGCGTAAGGCATGGAGTGGTTTTGAATCGTGAAGAATGGTACGATGGTTGTGACGCGGTAGCGGGGAGACCAGATCGGAGGAGATGCAACCCGTATTATCTGGGCTTCATGAGATAGTGTAGAACGATTCGGGGTGGAAGGAAATGCGAAGCTGTGATCCAGAATATGATGTGATCAGGTATGCGAATTTTCATCAACATTCTTCATATCCTCGAAACGTCAATGCCAAACGGAAAGAAAACAACCGAGAGGATACGTTCAAAAATAATACCATATATTATCGAGATGCCTCGAATTCGTATGACATGTTTGGTCCTCTACCCTTTTTGGGCCACACTTATTGTCCTTTTCCCTTGCATTCACCTCTCGATTTAGTACGGGGCTCTACAGCCTCAACGTCCTCATCCACCCATCCGACCTCATCTTTATTTACTCATAACTCCGCCGAAGCGAAGCGTAGGCACCAACTTGTTAAGGTAAACGAGTAAACGGAGTGGGCGGAGGGTCCTGCATCATGTTGTGAGAGAACAAAGGAGGAGGATGACTGGGCTTTGCTGCAGCAATACACAGCGTTGAGTGTATGCGAAGATGCAAAGGGAAATTTGCTGCAGTAATAGACGATGATGGCAATGAATGAGAGGATGGGCGCCAAAATGACGCCGGCCAGACTTCCGCTGCTTATCTTATCAGTATCTTATCCTTCGCTAAGCCCGGCTCACCACGGACTACGATATATGCCAGCATGCATGTCTACTCGAGACTTAGCACACCCAGTGATCCAGATGAGCTCTCTATATTCTTTCATATAACAGCATTCACTGTGACAACTTCTCATCGTTTCCTCCCTTTAGGCTTTCCCCCCGGCCTCCCCCGGCCTCCTCTCCAGGCTCATCAACCTCAAAAAAATTGAAATAAGCCTTCCCTCCCCTTGCCACACATCTCTCACTCCCAGATGCAAAATGAGACAACTATGGCTCAAGCTCTACCGGGCCGTTTGTTATGTCTTTGAACTTCATGCTCGAATAGTTAGCCCAAGATGATACAATAATGGGCCAATCCAGAAATCACCCTTCCTTCTCACCTATCCTATATCAACTGATCCCTGCCTTCCTCAAGAATTCACTGTTCATACATGCTCACCTTACACTCCTTTACTATCTTACTTTCTATATCTTATTCTTCGAAATGAGTTGACGAGGTTCTGTTTTTTTGCATTACCTGAGTTACATGAGGTACGCCGTAGTCAACCAATAAATCTTGTTATCTTGTTTTCATCCTTTATGTACGTATAAAATGTTGCATGCGTGTTATCAGATGCATGTCATACCGACTTTTTTCAGGTGTATTGTACTGATCAATATTCTCTCAAAAACCTTGAAGACAATATACTCTGATATTCATGACTAGAACAACGAGAGCATTTTACAGCATATCAAAGATTAAAGTAATGTGTAGGATATTGATTCTGGATAACCAGGTCCATTGTAGTCGAAGCGAAGTCGTTTGCCTACAAAATGTTATAATTTCCGATGCTATCCAAGATCTGCAAGAGTAGCCAACTAGAAATTGTATCCATGACCTTTTGAGAATCAGTGGCTGGTGCCTGTAGTAAGCAGAGAAGGTAGGATGCGGGAATCAGCATCGAACGGGTGCAAGTCTTGAAGCAGCATGTCCCGTTGTTTATATATCGCATGCGTTGTTCAACTAGTGCCGCATCATCGCGAAGCCGAAGATACCGAGGCTCATTGTCAGCAACGAGGCAGACCTATGATGTGTGAGAACACTGCTCTGATAATCGGATATATAATCACATACCTCAATCTTAGGATCATCCAGGAGGATATGAGGGACTCCAGTGGATGCCCAGCAGAACATTCGCATACGATAGCCTTTCTGAGAGACGTCGTCCAGCGAGACAATGTCCGCGAACCTGTCTCGTAATCCTTGCATAGTCAGGGGAGGCGGTAACCCTGCACCCTCCAAAAACTTCTGAAAGAGAGCAGGAAACCCTTCATCAGCTAATTCTGGGAAGATTGGTTCCATGGCATCCCGAAGGGCGGCTTCCATGGCGTCGCTTATCTTGGGGATATATTCAAGTCGAAGTTTTGAATACTCTCCTGTGATCCGTGTCTCGATGAGCGACAAAACAAATTCACTTGTACCACCAGCATAACGTTGCGAAATCTAGCAATAACATATATTGAAGACTGCCAAAGGTCATGATTCATGAAAGTTGCCACATACTTCAGATAGATTGAGACCCAGCACCCCACAAGGCAGCAAAAAGCCGTTTCTAAACGCTACGAAATAGGGATGATCGGCAGGTTCTGGGCCTATGATGGCATTGTGTAACATTCTCCAAGCGAGCGAATGGTGGATCTTTTCAGAGCGACCGTGTAACGCTGACACCTAGCACGACTTCAGTATGTGTTACAACGGTGTTGATTATGAGCGCACATACCTCCAAATTGTGATACGTTGCGAAGTGTGGCTGGAATGAGACCAACGTGCTATCATCATCATGATGAAGTGAGAGCCATTGGATCAAGGTCTGATATAGAACAGGAAAGAATTCTTGAACTGTTTCTCTCGTGATTGAGGAGAGATCACAGTTGTTGAGGAGGTAGACTAGGAGCAGAGGATTGAGGTTCGCCGGATAGCTTCCGTGCACGAGTGATAATCCCACAACAGCCCCAAAGTAAGATAAATCATCCTTCTTTGTGTTGGATATGTCCGAAGCGGATGATATGGGAACTGTGGCAAGTGTAGTGTAGTCATCGATAACACTTGTCAGAAGACCCGCTGCATTTTGAAGGTTCGTCTTGAAAAACATGTTCATAACTTCCTTTTCAACGCCGGGACCCGAGGTAATGTAGGTTTCGAGGCCATTGGGATTAATATTCACCCTGAGAAAGACTATCAGAGACAAGTTGTTTCCAGTACATACCACTTACAATTGGAAGTGTCTGTTCTGAGAAAGAACAGTTGTGAAGTCTTCTTCGACTAACGCCTTGTGCACAAGTTGGGTGAATACCTCCACCATCTGAGATGTGGATTCCCCTTTGATCATAAAACCGTTTTCTTCGACACCGTATAGTTGCCGATGGTTGTTCGAGACAAGGTTGAAGACCGTCGACCGGTCCTCAGAGGAGAAAATCTCGGTGGGATCGGGGACATCAGGCGGGACCCACATAGCGTCCCAGAGAATTTTAACAGGCTGATGCAATATACATGAGAGGCACATCTGGCAACATATGTATGTGTATTTGCCACATACCGCTGGTTCCAGACCTTCCGGACTACCTTGAGAGGGCAACGACGGCGGCAAGCCACCTACAGCTGTGTACGATGAACCTATGAATTGGTATGAGATGTCGTTCTTCAAGCAAAAATGCACATAAGAATCACCTTGAGTCCCTGGAGTTGTGGAGCTGGAACCCAAATGCTCCGCGACGCTCAGTGTTTGTGCTACAACCCTTATCTCCTAAAGCCAGATCAGTTCAATGAGTAGTACTTCAAACAGACAAATACATACACTAGTATCCTCATCGGTATCCTTTCTACATCCTAACTCGATTTCACTCTCATTGAGTGCTCTATATCCTTCATCCACAAGAGCGTCGATGTCGGATCGAAAAATTCCATAGATACGCTTTGAGAGACAATGGTGGACACGAATCTCATTATCGGATCCAAGGCCCTTTTCGAGTAAATTGACGTTCAGCGATACGTTTGGTGATCGAATGACTGTTGTAACGAGGTCACCATATGTTTGAAAACCAAAGATACTGACACATACTGGTATTCAATAAAAATCTTTTTCCGGGTGTAACAGCATGCTTGGCGATACCATATTCTGCAACGTTATAAACGAGCTGCGCCAACGTCATATCCTCGGAGTCCACCTTTCCCGGAATTAGTCGTGGTGTTTTTGCATTATTATTTGGGTTTCCTCGACTGACAAATCTGAGAAGTTGAATTGCGAGACGTTCGTGGCGACTAAAAATAGAACAAGGCTCTGTAGTTGGACTGGGGGGAAAGTTCCAACCGAGTCGAAACAGAGACGTTCGTATGACTTCGAGCAAATCGACGACCTTCGTACTAAGCGGCAGGTTATCAAACTCATGAGCCAATCCGACGGTTTCAAGTACTGTCTGGAAGGCTTTACTATTCTGGACATAGTGGTGGATTTCCACCGGGATATTGAGGTCCTGAATCAGCATGAGCCAAGTACATTTTCAGATGAATATACCACACAACGTACACGATATTCTTCAGGGAGGAGTCGTGGAGGATACACAAGAACCCGCAAGCTGACAACTTCGGTGCCATCACTAGCTGTAGCAATAACATCCTCGATCTTGACAGGATCAACTACCCCGTGCAGTCTCGGCGGTTTCCTGCCTAAGCCTCTCTTCTTCTTCTTCTTGCCCGAGTTCGCGCTCGCTGAGAATTGGGCTGCGTGTTCATTCCGGTCGCGATTTGCACGCTCTATAGTCGTTAGACTTTGAAAAGGTGATATAGGGGGTGCTAAAGATGGATGTGAATGACCACTGGAGCTCGAAGCCCCAACCGATGCAAGCATACTGAGAGGGGACATGTAGGGCGTAACCGTTGGCGCTGGCAGAGAGTGCAACGAATTCGCCGAACTACTTGTAGAAGGTAGCGGGGCAGGAGAAGGTAGCGGGGCAGGAGAAGGTAGCGGGGCAGGAGAAGGTAGCGGGGCAGGAGAAGGTAGCGGGGCAGGAGAAGGTCTAAATGCAAGAGAGGGTCCAGGTGTAGGAGAAGGACCACGCATAAGTGACGATGCGGGACCGGGAGCTGAAGAATTATCGGAGAAAGGAACTGAAGAAGAGGAGTCCCGCGCCGAAGGGGTTGGTGCGGTAGTTGTAGATGATGTGGAGGGAAGCTGGCTACTCGAGCTAGAGGATGAATCTAAATTTTGTTGCAGGAATTGGAGTATTAAATGGGGATTATTGGAAAACATAGTTTGTAAAGATTGTTGAACAATCTGATTATAATCCATGACTCTGGTTCGAACAACACGTTAGTCGTTGTGCACGAATTCAGAGATCGATGTAGCGTACTAGGTCAGTAGAGAAAATGGGAATGTTTAAGGAGTGAGATATGAGATTACGCTCTCTGTGAAGGAAGGAAAATGCCATCTCATTCGTTTATAAAGGGCGTTCCGAAGGATGTGGTTGTTTCGTCAAATGCATCTCTGTGTGTATTGGGCTGTTTCCTTGACATGCAAAGGTTGATTCTATGAGGAAAAAGTGCATTATACATACCGTCTGAATTCTGGAAAAGCCGAAAGTTGCATTCAGCATTCATCACAATTAGGCGCCAAACGTCATGCACGTGATTTGCACACGTCAGACATGAGGACTCCGAGGAGAGAGGCTAGCAAAGCTAGCTTTTCTTATCTTCCTCATGAGCAACGTTATTACTAGGTATCCACCGTGGTACACGGTTGGTGCTCGCGAAGGAAGCATCAATCCAAATTCATTATGCATGTAATGATTGTAGTTCTCAATGAGGACTCAAGCTATATGAGACTACTGAGAGTTGTCCAACGGAAAGCGAAGAGAATGGCCCGAATCCTGAACAACTCATTTGATGTTGACAGAGATAGATTGCTGTGTAAAAGTAGGCGAACACAGTGGGCCCGCCGTTTCGGACAATGAATGAGCCTTACACGAGAGCTAACCCAATAGCCAGAGTAGCAATCTGTATATAGGTTATACAACGTATTAGCAGAGAGCATGAAAAGAGCAGAAAAGTTGAAGACACACTCGACAAAAGATATTCATTCCAAATTTTCCCTTTGAAGCCATAAAGCGCAGTTTTCCACCTCAGCACCCCATCCGAAAATGCACAGAACACCGATAGCATCAATATTGATCCTTTTCTGAACCTCTTGGAGAGAAAGAACAAGATTTGAACAGGAGAACGAGCATATATCTCAAAACGAACGAAATTCTATCGTTGCCACGTACGGAACAAACAAGTACAAACCCAGTCAAGACTCTATCCACTCACATGAACACAGTTGCTTCGCTTCGCTCGCAACGAGGGGTCGAATGGAATCGTCTCTATGCACCGCGATCCGTACCAAAAAGGCGATTTTTACCTTCCTTTTCTAGTAAATGTCACAAAACTTATTTTCCATTTCCAGATTGCTCCAGATTGCTCCCCATTGTGACATTGCTCCCATGCAACTCAAGGCAACTCATTGCGTCATCTGTCACATTTTCATTGTCACCTTTGTTCCTGTTCCTCCTTGTTCCTCGAACCAACGACGAACCTCAAAGTATCCATGAGGGCAAATCGGAAAAAGAACGTTTTAACAGGCATGTACCAGACTTCTTTGCTCAAGCTTCGAGATGCTCATCTTATTTTCATTTCGAGCTTCTGGCTGGCTGAAGAATCAAACTTGAACGGCCATAACGAACCTACACATGCTGGTTAGCCATGTGTGTCAGAACAAAAAACGGCCTGAATATCCCCTCTTTCATGGTTACTGGAAAGACCTGCTCAACATCTTAGCACTCGCAACCACCAACGAGCTCGATTTTCCCACCATCGACTACGCTGCGTGCAACAAACTTCGACGGGCAGACAATTTATCTACGACGGAAGCCTGTGAATATGGCTTGGCGTGTCAGTTCCTTGCTTTATGAAGACAGTTCCTTCGTTTGAATCATAATTATCTGCTAGAAACTACACAAACACGTCAAACCGAAAATTTATTGGATGTACCTTTACACAGGTTTTTGGACGAACTATTGATAAAGCTAGAGAACTAAGTTGCGAATCGTGAGTGGCGACAACAGGCAAGATGATGATCATTGATGCTATATTACACAGGATGCAATCTGAAGTCGCGTCCATGAGTGCTGTTAGAGCAGACGACACGCTATGGGTCGACCGATATCGACCTCAAACTTTCACAGATCTACTGGGTAACGCTGGCGTCGCGCGAGAGGCAATGGAGTGGCTCAAACTGTGGGATCAATGTGTTTTTGGGTAGAGCAGTAAGGCAAGAATTAGGAAGAGTGATGGTGATGGAGAAGAAATGGTTGATGTGAATGACGCACACCAGAGACCGAAACAGTGTGTGTGTGTTGTCCTGTTCAAGAACCTCTGGGTCGTCCGGCTTATCTATTAGTACTCTCGATCCTGCTATTATCTGAACCTGCCGGTCTCGGGAAGACGACACTGGTATAAAATCTTCAGGAAATGCCTGTAAAATTGTACATATCGCGCACTATACGTGATGGTGACCCGACTTCTGGTTGATCAGTTGATCAGGGTCCAGGGATATTTAGATTGTCCACAATCTTCAGCAGCTTACGCCAGATGATGTTCGCCCCTGTTGCTCAAAAAGCTCTCTTGCTGGCAAGTGGGCCCCATCCCCTAGAGCATCTCACGATCGTGTCACCAATATCTCTTTTGAGATTGCCCTTCTCCTACATCTTTCCTGGGCACGAATATCCCAACCAATTTCATCTGCCCTCTTCTCCTTTGGCTCCGCCCAATTTTAAGCAACTCAGAACTTGCTTCCGACCAGTACATGATCCTTTATTCCTACATAGGTCGTTGGGTTCCTCTTCGGACCGTTCTGCTCCTTCCTAAACCACTCGTGTCCTTCAATCAATGGTCTGAAATCCGCCACAATCACGGCGCATCCGTGTGCATGAAGAATAACACCGAGCATTTCTTCAAGCACGATCCCGGCCAGTTCCAGCAATATCTCATGGATGTCGAAAGCGGTAAGAAATCGATTAGCAGCGCGACACTTCTTTCTCATCAGATTGTCACTGAGGTAGTCAAACTTAGCTCCGCTCAAACAGAGAGCAAGTACCCAAAATTGCAGGCCTTCAAGAAAGAGCTTGCAGAGACGAGGCTGTGTGTGCTAGAGGCTCAATGGTTTCCCTTTTTGCGCGCTCAAGGAGTCCGGTGGCCTTAGACAACTCACTTGCAATCTGTGGTGTCTCTGGATTCATGGGCGTTCTTGAAAGCTCTAAATTTGCAACCCTGAGCTAATCGCACCATCTATATCCTTATCCCTTCTCCTCGCTCAGCTTGCTAAGCCTCCCTTCGACCAACGCTTCATCAATTTCTTCGCCTACCGCTAGTGAGCCTCACGAAGATAATCAATACGGGGAATGAACACGGATTTTAGCGCCGTGTTGTCTTCTTTTTCTGTTTCTATCATTGCTATGCACGTCTTCATATCCTCTTCGCACGCCTTTGCTCTTACTTTGACGGATTTTGTCTCCGGCTCTCTTTCCTCGCCTCTGTTGTTGACCCTCTGTGATAACTGTTCCACGATTTGCTCCTCTACTCTCAACTTCCGTGTTTCTGGTCATCTTTGCCCTTCTGTTGATATCATTTTGGGCTTTTTGTGAACTGTGTTACTTTCATGGTATTGACTCCTCCTCTGTCTCCGATGATGACTCGGACTCGTACATGCCATGCTTTGCAATGGCCCACTTCGCAAGTCTGGAGGACAGAACCGGGACGGAACATGCCACAAAATTGGGAGCAATTAGAACCTCCATAGGTAGCGTTACAACAAGAGAGCAGAGTTTTGGATTCCAGATATCTTCAAGATATCTAAATAGCACAAATGATATAATGGGAATACAACGTGTGGCAGAGATTATAACTAGCTACCACAATGCTCATACATCATATTTGTGTAATAACAGAGTTATAATATGCTGGTATGTGTTATAACAAGCTGCAAGGATTGTAACTCATTATTGCAAGTGAGCTCAGATTATAATGGTGTTATTGCGCTGAATATAACAAGTTCATATTGGCCCATGGCTCAAACGTCGGTCAGAATCCAAGACCACATCCTCCAGAGTTTCTTCTACCACAGGATCTGCAGATGAACATTGAACAAGCGAGGTTGTTGAAGTTGAGTTTGATAGAAGACGTCGAAACAGACAAACTTCGATTTTTTTGACGGCGCCTTCTTATTCACTTCACTTTTGGAGGTCAAATCGGCTGACATTCTGGGGTACCGTATAAGATAGACACAGTGATTCCCAGTTCTTCGTTTACTTCTACAGCAACAGACTTTCCGCCTCTTCACAACACCCCTGCACCTTCCTCTTATATGTCAAATTCAAGCGAGGACCGATTCACCTGTTCGTTCAGGTATGTGGAAGCTTGGAGAGGCATGAAGCCTTTCGTGAGATGGCGAGTGATCGATTTAGCATATCAGGTCCAAAGAACGACGGCCCCTCAATCTAAAATGTGTTTCAAAAGCCATAGCAGAGACAACAAGTTTGAGAAGGACGCGTACCGCCGCTCTGTCTACCGTGTATCCCCTCCATCATCCGCTACACCGAGGATGGTGAACGCGATGGAAAAATGTACCGATGGGCGCGCTGGTACAGTCACCCACCTGCATCGGTCGAAAGGGATGTAAGCGAGGAGATTCAGGGAGCCGTGGACACCAGACACCAGCAGACCATCTGAACACCTCTCTGCCTGCTCCCATCTTCCTCTGGGGCACCAGCAGAGCCTTGCCTAGATGAGGGGCTGGGCGTCTGCTGGTTTCTCAATAGGAAGATTGGTTATTGCGACAAGTGGGGACGTCTGTGTCTTGCTGGGTCAATGCCGCCGCGTTTTCCCAGTTTGCAGGTTCGTTCTCGCATGGCGTTTGCTTTATCGGTCTCTGTCAAGCGGCGTCCCTTCGTGCAATTCTAGATTAATGTTAGGTTAAACTTCGACGTTTCAAAGACTGAATTCCGTTGACACTCACTGCTGTTTGAAGCTTGACCTCTTCTCCTCCTTCGGCGAAACCAATGTGCTGTCAGTGTGTTGGTGGTTGAAGAACAAGTATGAGGTGACGTGAGAGTTCTGAGTTGACGATGAATATTGGTGTCTTGCTGTTTCAACGCCGCGGCGTCCCCGTTTGCGTCTCATCGTGTTGTGGTTTCGTGGTCCCGTCTGTTCCATCGTTTCCTCGGTTCGTCTTTGAGGGCTCTTTGTTTCGCCGGTATCCTTTATTCCCTCATCTTCTCTGCCCAACTTTCATTGTTTATCTTTCTCTCGCTCCCCCTGCTAGTTTATGTTCGATTATGCTGCCTGGAGTAGACCGAGAGGAGGTAGAATGTGGGAGACAAAGATACAGAGTGAGAGAGAGGTTGAACGGTTGTTAGTGGGTGGGATAATGGATTAGATTGTAAGTTTAACGGAGACGAGCGTTAAAGTGCTGGCCTCAGTAGCTTACATAACATTTTCGTCATTGGCTGTCACGTGGGGCGTGAAGCGCGCGCGACTTATATTAATAAAGCCTTTGGGTTGGGTATAAATTCACGCCTTTCACTTCTTATTCTCATACTCTCATCATGGCTCACCCACCAAAGAAAAAGCCTCGTCTCAAATCTGCTTTAACGAAGAGAATCAACGCCCGACGTATCAACTCTCCGACTCCATCGCCGTCTCCACCTTCACCGCCTCAAATTTCTTCAAGGACTCCTGCGTCATCCCGTCCTCAAATCTCAACCGCTAGCAACTCAACTCAAACGAACTCGCAATCTCAAGTGCCCAGAGCTCGAAATTCTGCTCATGAAGACTCGCAACAACAAGAAAGACTGGAACGAAGAAAGAAGCGCAAATACGAGGAGTTTGTAAAAGAAGTAACTGCTGAATATGAGGCCGAATCCAAATCGTGCGTGCTTTTTTCTAACTCCAGACTTTGTATATGCTCTGATCCTTGTCGAACTTGCAGATACAAAACCCTTTTACCATACCAGCAAATTGGATTATATGCGCCTTGGTGCCTTACGTTGTATCGGAATATAGCAGCCATCCTCGAATCAGGCCTTGAACGTGAAACGAGGCAAATGAAAGCAAAGACCAGGACACTCCGAGCGCCCGGTGGTGAAGAATCGAGTGACGACGAATCAGACCTAGATGAAGAGTAAGTCGCGATATTGTCTTCAGTGTGATATCATGTATAATCTACCAATCCTCAAGTGTTTTAGCCGAACGTGCTCAGTTGCTCACCATCTACGACAAGATCGCATCCACCTTCGCTCCCAGTATCAAACGCCTTCTCGAATCATTGAACTACGACGATATGGCAACATACAACATGATTGTCAACGTAGTAAGTGATTCTTATGTTCCATAAATTTGATTCATATACTCTGCATTAGATTGATCAAGCATTCTCGGAAGCCCGCCGCAACGATACAAGTCGACTCAAGAGTGAGGTACTCAAATTCATCCCTAACGTTTTCCAGACCTACAGCGACGCTCTTCCCGATGTGGATGAAGTTGTCGTTCTCGATCCTCCCTGCCTCTGCGATGCAAAAAGTGACCGAGGCGTGAATCATCCCATGATCGCATCGTTATTTTGCCCGTTTCGTAAGATTCGAGACGCTCTCCTCAGAAGCAACGAGACTCGTCGCGAAACGCAAGTATTCAATTCTCATGAACATGATATCACCTCTGATGCTCTTGTAGAACTTTGAACTCACTCATGTCGCATGGCATTCCTCTTACTGCTGATGATCTTCCTATGTTCCTTTATTATCTCAACAAGTTTGATTCCAAGAGTAAATGGGGTGGCCTGTGTCGCGCACCGTACACGGTTGTGCACGGAACGCGTCAGTGTACCGACCTTACGAAGATTCGGAGATCTAGGGTAGGGCAAGACTTGAGGGATTTTCGGACGAAGGTCCAGTTGGAGACTTAGTCGGACGATCGAGCAGTTGAAGGCAGTACCTCAGTAAAATTTCATTTGTTTCACCTTTTTCTCTACCATATGGACTCAAGACTCGCGTACGGTACTTAGATAGCGTAACGTAGTAGAAAATACTTAGATTATTCTCCCCCGACGAAAAGTTTATACGAACTCGAAACCGACCTAAGAGTCTACTCGATCACTAAGCTAACCATCCTCGGGTTTTCCTAACGAGACCCTTCCTTCGAACCCGCTTCTTGTTTATCCACCGGGATAGATAAGAGTATTACAGCCTGCTTCGTGGCCGTCTGCTGATCCTGGTAAGTGCATCATTGCTATATAGTGGGGTCAACTGATAGATGCAGTATAGGTTTGCCGTTGCATCTTACTCGGACCTGGTGCAGCTTTTGCACCTCGCCAGCGTTCTGCTCGAAAACCAAACTCGTTACTCCTGGGAATCACCCAGTCTAGCCCTGAGCTCATCGCTTATGTGGCCGTTCAGGTAATTTGGCACTTTCATGTTATAATTTTACTCACATCTTTATCAGGCACGATTCGCCCTTTCAAGCCGTTCTTCGTGGACTCGGTCAGACAGCAAATTCAAGTTTGACCGATTCTACTTCAATATCTTGGGTATCTTCGAGCATGCTTCGGACAAGTGGAAGGAATCTCTTTTCAGGTTTTGGAATCGGTTCGTGATTACATCTATTTTTGACACATATTCATGGTGCTTTAGTGAGTGCTTCCACGACGTTCCAAACACAGCCGAAGCACCTGCGAATGACTCAGAATTCGCATCTCTATTCACCGAAAGCTCTGCTCCTGAGGACGATGACAGTCAGGACGACGATCACCAACTAGGCGACGCGAATCAAGGTGACACGAATCAAGGTGATGCGAATCAGGGTGTCGATGAAGGTGGTGGTGATGATGATAACGGCGGTGACGGTGATGTCGATGGCGATGGCGGTCAAGGAAATGGTGGCGACGATTTTTATGGTGACGGTGGCGGCGACGAATGAAGTCTTCAGATACAGCTATGTTTACATTTCTCTGTTCTTTCTAGTGCGCGCGCGCACTTTATGTGATTGCCTGTGCTTGCTACTGCTGTCTATACTGCTCCTGTGTGTACTATTGAGCACTGTCAATGATGATCGCATTATATTTATTCTATATCAACGAAAGCAACCGTTATCTGCTGCTATCGGTAACAACGCCTATAATCTGTTATATCATACTTGTAATCTGTTATAATATACCTGGAAACTGTTATAATGTGGTTAAATGTGTAATAATCTACTGTAAGGATGACAGTGCGTTATAGCAGATTGCAGGTCTGCTATAGCGGATGACAGCTCTGCTATAGCGGATGGCAGGTTTGTTATAATACCGTTATAACACTGCTATAAAGGGAACCTTTGAGAAATAATCTGCTACCACCATGACAAGGGTTATTGCGAATAATAGGGAATCTAATGCCATTATAATATTCGTGCTCTTTTGCTGATGACTTGTAGACATAATGAGTCAGGATATAGATTATTGAGCAGATTATCGAGCAGATGGAAGAACGGGAGAGAAGGGACAGAGCTCGAAAAGACGGGAAGCCAGCGTTTTTATACCCAAAACGGTCTTTATCTCATTATGGACATAAATCAAAGACACATCAACGATTCCAGTGCTAAAGAGGTTTCTGAAAGTGGGCTACCTAGCGAAAAGAATGAGAGTATTTCTGGGAGGGAAAGGTGACAACGTCTCCATGATTTAGGTCCAGTACAAGGTGAGGTTCGTATATGTAGACAAAGACCACCTCCAGTAAACTTTCCTAGTACGAGGACAATGCAGCCACCTTTATCAAAACGGTCTTTGTGGGCAGAGGTAACCACGTTGAGATTGATAACGAAGCTCCCGAAAGGTTTGACTGGATTAGTATCCTGAAGGGGGAAAACACCTATGGAAGTTTCGATTTCTTCAAACAGATCTGGATGGCGTTGTAGTCTCTAAGTAGTCCACCGTGATGAGTTCTGGTTGAAGCATCTAATAAAGAACTCTGACCTTGCGTACAACTTCCTCTAGAATCTCTTCCAAGGAGGTACACAACAAATTGTACTCATTAGGGAAAATTCGAATGTCCTTGGGAGGCCATACGAAAAGCTGAGAAGCATTCATCCTCCCAGAAACGTTGCGGATCAACAGCAGACTGATTTTTGTAGGAAAATTTTTGGCCTGAGATTAAAAGGTTCAGATAATCCTTAATGCTTTAATCTTTCTGAAACAATCTTACCTTTGGACAAAAACGCCCGTAATAAATGAAGTGAAATGTAATAAGAAAGTAAGGGGTGGAAGGTAGATTGGCAGTATCTTGAGAAGTTAGCTTGACTGGAGCCACTTCACAAAAAGCTTGCAAAGCAGTCATCAAACGATCTCTCTTAGATACCCCAGGGTACTATCGACGTTGACTATGAGCTGAGAATCAGAGTCTAGAACCTGAAGTTCTCTTCTCAACAAATAATGAACAGTTTGTTTTCAGAAAAGTGACGAAAACCTACCCTTAGATCAATACCCTGGGTAAGTGGAGCCATTTTTGATTGCTCTTAAGTCAGCCCCTACGACGTACGTTTACTGTCCTTATGATATCTTTCCACCATCTGGTACTGAGTGTTAGCTGGTATGATCTTCCAAGTAGTAAAGAAATCGAATACCCCGATAGCAAACTCCTCTAATGTTAAAGGTATATTTCCGTTCGAAGCGTGCGTTCTCTGGGTCTGAGTCCATTCTCTCCGCTGATCTTTTGACTTAACAGGAAAGGGAGATCTTCTTTTCTCTTTCTTCATGGAAGATTGAGAACTATCGTAACTGGAAGTGGACTGTATCAAGAGGTAATCGTTGAGGAAAGACAGACTGTTCGCGAATAAAGATGTATTGCCTTGAGTAAGCAGAGAATTTCTTTCATCCTCACAATGTAAAGCAGAAAAAAGTCAGAGGAATTTATATCAAAGAAAGAAAGAAAGCAAAGTACCTGAAATCAACGGAGGTTACAGTTGGTCATCCAAGTCTCGACTTCCACGTAGAACAGAGTTGTTGATGAGACTGAGAGAGTAAAAAGGACCAGGAGAGACATTGTTCTCCGTGTATGTTATAAGCTCTTGCCATGTTTCTGAGCTTCTGTCCAACGTAAAAGCTGTTCTAAAGATTGGCTGAATATCAAAAGATAGTCATGGTCGATAACGATAGGACCTGCTCAGAATCAAACAAGTTGAAGTAACGGTCTAGATTTGCAACGTCTCCTGCTTCAAGAAAAGGAGGTATGTTGAAGTGTCGAAGCACCTCGCCTGCCATCATCGCAGGTATCTTGAGGGGTATAGTTCTTGAAAGCTTTATCACCAAAGGAATTAATTCTGTTTTTATCAACGTCTGAAAGGCTGTAAACAGGTGTAAAAGATAGGTGGAGGAACAATAACTATTCATCAATTCTTACCAGGAGTCTTGGGCTGCCTTATCTGATTGGCCAGGGCTATCACAACGTTACAAGAAACTGTTCTTCCTCTCAATTCAGCAGCCAGCCCAGATTTTAACGATATGATTATCAGCAAGTATACGGTTCCTGAAAATGTTCGTTAATTCATCTTCTCTGCCTAACCGCATAGACTTACCTGCAGCGGCCAGCCTAGCCCAACGCATGCCAGCACTGGACCAATTAAAGGATGAATGAAGAGAAATTCCTCGTTCCATCAGAGTTCTTAAAACTGGCTTGGCACAGGGCCTACATGTTGGGCGATGCAGAGCCTGGAAAAGAAGCACACTGCCCAAGTCAGCGTTTTCAGAAAAGGTAAGAGTCTTCCAAAAAACAAAACGTGGTAAGCACCTGTTGATTTTTTTGCAGCGATCATGAGTTCATTCAACATCTTAGTAAATGTCACTCCTAAATCTGAGGAATCTCCACGAGAGCAACGCCTAGCCAAGTTAAAGAGGGTATCTTCACCCAAACTTTCCTCCTCCTCCCACTCCATGCCACCCAGATTTTCCCTAAGCGTTTGAATCCAGGCATCACAATCGTCCGACTCCGCAGTGGTTCCTTTACCAGTGGCTATCTCTATCAATAAAGAATTGGCTTGAGCCAATACCTCATTGCTAGGAGAAGCTGGTGTGGAAATCTCAACAAATTCGTGGTCTTGTGAGGATGACCGGTTCTCGCCAGCAACTTTCCTTCTCTTGGAAGCAGCTACACTGACCCCACCTCGACCACAAACTCCACGATGAGCAGCCGGAGGTGGGTCATCTCCAGCCACGTTGTTACCACCACCTTCTTCTTCTACTTCCTCCTCTCTAGACCTTTTCCGCGAGCCGCGCTGCTTTCCATGATCTGTGAATAACTGTCTCAACAGAAGGGTGGAACACTCACCTGAGCTTGTACTTTCCCCTTGAGGCTCGCATAATCATCGATCATATTCCCCTCCTGCTCCTCAACTTCCTTTGATTGAGGCAGGCTCCTCCGACTTTGACACACGTCCCGTCAGGCAAGACTTCAGGGTACGGGTACACAAGGTCTAAATCATCTTCGTTAACCAATGGGTGTAAGAGGTCAACGTCTCCAAGATCGTCACCACTTCCGCCGTGGTAATCAGTTGAAACGTCTTCAGGTACGTCTTCGCCGCGTTCAACATTGACGTCCGAGGAAGGCTCTACGATGGGGAAGGGGAAGGGAAGTTCTTCATTGTCATCATCGAAGAGTTGTTCAGAACTGCGTTCGCCGTTGTAGAGAGGTTCAGCAAAGGGATCGTACGTCTGCGCCGCGTTCAACGTTGATGTCTGTAAGAGGCTCTAAGTTGAGGAATGGAGGTTCGTCATCGGCGTCAAAGGGTGGTTCACCGCGTTCGCTGGCGTAAGGTTCGGTTTCGTTGTTTTCAAGAGGTTCTTGCCTTTCCCAGGATGAAGGTTCACCGTCGTAGGCAACCGCGGAGAGAGGGATTTCGACGGAACTTTACTCACCTCTGCAAGGTGTGCTTCCAGCTCAGCCTCCCGTGCTTGTAAACGTTCTTCTCTAAGCCGGAGTTCACGTTCACAAGCGCTCAATCTCTGTTCTCTCAATCGAAGGATTTCCAAAAGTTTGACCTTCCAAGAAAGAGCCTCCGGGAGATGTCGTCATAAGTCGTTGGGCTTGGGCTGAAGAAGATGAAAGAGGTGGCCCTGAGCCTAGCTGCGTTGGGAAATCTGCCAGCTCTAAGGGGAGTAGATGAGAATAAGTTAAGAAGAGGGTCAAGTACAAGGCCCCTTATTTCTCTTGAGGAAGATGGAAAGACATCCGCCTTTATGTAATATCTCCTCTCCCCGCTTATCCCGTGTAAAATATCAGGCCACAGAACCCGACCTGGCCACTCGCAACTTTATAACCTGGTCGCTTGCAATTCATAACCTGGCCGCGCGCAACTTATAACCTGGACATACGAGGACATACGTATGCAAAGCTCTAGGAAAAATGAAACCTGTAGCCCATTTATTGTTTCTTCAATTTATGACTCTTGTCGGAAACTTTCTCCAACTCTTGTTGCGAGCGAAGCGAAGCAATCTGGGTTCATGTGAGGCAAGAGAGTCAAGTCTGAATTTGTACTTGTTTGTTATTTTGCGTGACAGCGATAACTTTCGCTCATTTTGAAATATATGCTCGTTTTCCCGTTCATTTCTTGCTCTTTTTCTCTGAACGGCTCAGATTTGAATGCTCGACGTGGATGCTGCTTGAGTTCTGTGGGCTTTGATTGGTGCAAAAAGACCAAAATCTGAACGTTTGGCAACGCTTTCAAGGAGATTTTGAAGAAATGGAATGTGCCGCCATCGAGTGAGTTGTTGCGCTCTTTCTCTCTGTTCATCATGATAGATCTGCTTTCTGCATTGCTAGATTCTCTGTCATGACCGCATTCGGTGCTCATGAACATTGCTCAATGGCGGCCCAACTTTCAAAGGCTGAGTACTGAAGACTTGACATTCTCATCTCACTTCGTCTCTGTTCACAACTCAATTTCTTGGTCATTCTTCTCTCCATTAAGCACTACAACTCTGAAATAGCCTAATGTACAATGCACATTTAGTATGTGTACCAAGAGCCAGGATTCTGAGCTTCCTTCGCGAGCACCAAACCGTGTGCCACGGTTACTTTATTGCGAGCGAAGCGAAGCAACTGGGTTCATGTGAGGACCGTAGAGTGTGGTCTGAGTTTGTACTTGTTTGGCAAAAACGGCGCAAGGCAAACGAATGATTACAAATATTGGTGCGGGCTTGGATTTCCGGGGGAACGATAGAATTTGCTCGTTTTGAGATATATGCTTGATATATGCCTGCAGTATGCCTGCTTCTGATCAAATCCTCATATTTTTCCTAATGCTCTCAGAAGTATGCTCGCCTCAAGTGCCCGAACCAGTCTACACACTTTTGAACGATGTGATTCTTCCAAGAGCTTTGTGCGTTTTACTGGGAGAAATTGGAAGATTCGGAGGTGCCGGCACATCTGGGTGAGTTTTGTGCTTTTTCCCCTTCATCTACTCAAATACTTTTCAGAGTACTCAATCAGCCTCATTAAAAATCACTCTCAACTAGGATTAAGCTTCGCGAGCACATCACCGTGCTACGGTGAATACCTTGTAAAGTAACAGTGGCACACGGTTTGGTGCTCGCGAAGGAAGCACGAACTGGTGTTTACTCATAATTTGTGATTTGATTGAGCAGCGACAATATTATATGTTCATTGTATACACAATATACACGAGTTGCATGCACAGTCCTAGAACAGCATAAAATGCTGGAGAAAGTTACAACAGTGGTGATACCATTCATGGTTCGGCGGTGCGCGTGCCACTGCAAGTGAATGAACGAGATGACAATGGGTTTTGAGAAGCGGTTACAGGAAGTACACAACAGCCTGTAGACGTTCACATTAGCAAAGAAAAAGAGCACAAAATTCACTTGAGGGTTTTGATCATGAAAGCGTCCAAACCTCTCCGAAGACAAACTGCTCAATTTTGCAGTCATAACACCGTTCAAAAACAGAGCGAACACTTTCTTCATTCACCAAGAGCATACTTTGAGAGCGAGATGAACCAAGGTTTGAGCGGGAAATCAAGCATATATGTCAGAACGAGCATGAAAATCTATCTGGGTGCCCGACTTTTACAAACAAGTACAAACTCCGAGGACATCACTCTGTCCTCACATGAACCCACTTGCTTCGCTTCGCTCGCAATAATACATTGAAAAGAGGCTTCTTTCTTTACAGAAGGAGATGACTGATGAGGCCTGAGGCACTAACCTGAATTGAATATTCTTTTTTTGCAAAACTCACCAGAAGCTCTGACGAAAAATTGATGCCAGCGACTTTTTCGCCGAATTTACTGGAAGCCTCCAGAAGAGTAGGGCCCGGCTGTTCCCTTACGGGACCCCACATCTGTGGTTTTGTGCTTTATAGTGTTGTATCTCAAGTTTTGAAACGAATTGAGGAGGTATAGTAGGGTATAGTGTACTGTATACCAACTTGTTTTCGGGTGGAGCCGAGTATTTTCCTTCCTTCCTCTGACGAAAATTTGATGCACAGTGACTTTATCGCCGAATTTATGTAATCATTGAGCGAAGCCATGATAAGCCGTGGCTCCGCCACTGCATAGAGAACCAGTACTAATAACAAGCATCATCATTTATGCAGTGCCGACGTCGTTCTCACAAAACCCGCAGATCTATACTACAACTCACTTTTTTCACGACGACCATCTTTACCAGTCCGCATGGAGCATCCATACCAAAGGGAGGCTTCAGAGCACCGAAAAGGTCGTGTTCCTAGGCTTCGACGTATAATATACGATGAAACTTCGATTGATACCATTGCCGCCAGTGCTGCTGCTTCTTCCGACGCAGAAGGCGTCACGGAACAGCTCAAGAAAACCTTTGCTATCATATACAAAAAGCATGGCTCACTCAAGGAAAGACGCGAACTCAATGTGAGGTATCGCCATGTTGTTCGTATCTACAATATAAATCTACGATTTATCTTGGAACTGATTCTCTACGATGCACTACACAGGGATGCGAGCAATGCGAAACGAGGAAGAAGCCTTGCGAGGTTCGAGCTACTGCCCTTCAGTGCAGCAATTGCCCCCCGTACGTCAAATGCACACGCGTGGCTGTAGTCAAAAAGCTACGTGTTCTGGATCTCATGGATATCACTGAACAACAATACGACGTCCTACTGGCCTGGCACAAACAATCTTTGGAGGATGAGCTACTGAAGCCTCTCAGAGAGGCTGTACAAATGGATGTAAGATAATCATGCATCAATGCAGTTGCATCGTTTTATCTCACGCAAACTCGCTAGCAAATGTCGAAAGTGGTTGAACCCCCCGGCAGTCCTAGTAGGAGTAGCAGCAGCGATGAACTGGGGTCCCCAGAGGCTGGTGTAAGTGGACATTTCTCAACCGATACACATTCTAATCGACCGCAGAGCCTTCAAGTTGGGCCAATCAGTCGCCCGGGAGAAAATAGATCTCAAGTCTCCAGAAATGAATACCCCTCTCATGATCTCGATATCACCCTGGCAGACGATGGAAATGCATCTCCAGACGAGACTAGATCAACACTTCCCTCCAAACTTGCTTCGAATCCATATCCTACAGCTCCCTACGTGTCCCATGTTCCTGCCATGTCACAGTGGGAGAACAAACAGCAAGGCTTGGGGCAACAAGAAGCTTGTGGTAATAGTATGGCTCTGAACCATCACGCTTTACCTCCGCGTTCGTATCATTCTACGGCCCCGTCTCGCTTGCCTTCTGCGAGTGTTTTACATAGGGTTCCTCCTTCATACTATCGAGGTTCCGAGGTGGATTTATGCTCGTCTGCATGCGATGTATCAGATGCTCAGCCTTATGGTGGGTCCTCATATTTCTCTGCCGATGTATATTACGAGTAATCGTGTTATCAGGCAATCCAGGACAACTTACTTCAGTAACCAATCGGAATCGAGTGTATTATTCCATACCCTATGACCGCTCTTCTACACACCCACCTTCACAATCATTGGAAAGTTACTACAGTGGAGGAACCCCTCGCTATAACACTGACGGGCAGGCCAATTATGACTATCATAGTTTGATGAGTCGACGATCGGACTCCCTGATTGATTCCACGCGCGCTGTTCAACGCTCTTCCTCTTATCCAGGACCTCCGGAGGTTGCAAAGCCGCTGCTCACGCGCAGCTGGAGTGCGGGCGTTATTGATTACGCTGAACAAGGAGCTGAAGCGTGTTCACCAGAAAGCTTTACTCAATTTGAGGACGTGAACTTGAAGGCTTCTCCGCCCCCGTCACACACGTGGGAGGGGGGAACCGCAGATGGAGCGTACTCTCATCCCGAACAGTATAGTATCGGGCACATGTATCAGGCAAACTCTGGCACGCCATCATGATAGCTATAGGACCTCAAGATTTTGATGCGGATGATATGATATCTTGGCATCTTCCATTGCGTATGTTGGAGCATTTTATACATACCTCTACTTACATGGCCTCTCAAGCCAATTAGTCAAATCAACCTTCCCTTTGCTATCTTGTTAGTTCGAACAGTATGTACATAAAACTTGAGTATTAGATTCGGAACTGGTGTTAGTTTTGGATCTTGACGTTGTATTATATGTCCCACTGAGATGATACAAATGACGCTGTAGAATCTCAGGCTCAAGGAAGATTAAAGCATTGGTCTATGCAAAGTGTAATGTTCGAACACAACACGAACGGCAACCATAAGTACATAAACCAGTCCGATCGAATTGCATGCTACACTGATTTTCTCAATAGGCCTGCTGTACTGATAAATATCCTCTCAGGCATACATAGTAGTACCAAACCTATGACCTGTGAGAACACGGCTCTGATCTTTGGATAATCTCATACCTTGATTGTAGGATCGTCCAGGAAGATATGAGGCACTCCAGTGGATGCCCAGCAGAACCTTCGCATACGATACAACGTCCGCGAACCTGTCTCGTAATCCTTGCATAGTCAGGGGAGGCGGTAATTCTGAACCCTCCAAAAACTCCCAAAAGAGAGCAGGAAACCTCAGGAAACCCTTGATCGGCTAATGCTGGGAAGATTGATTCCATGGCGTCTGCCATGGCATCGCTTATCTTGGGTGATAATCGATATAATCGATTCGAAGCTTTGAATAATCTCCTCAGTCCTGTGATACGAGTCTCCATAGGACCCGTGATAATACACCCAGATGTCATACACGAAACCAACTCAAATCTGGCCTGTTTTGTACGAACCTGGCAGCAAGTTTTGGGGGTCATTTTGTACGAACTCGTGTACGGCCCCTAGTAGATTTTGCCAAAATTTCCGGAAACCTTCCCAAACGGTCCTAGAAATCTGTCCGAGTTCGCGTATGGCCTATCCGAGCACGTACCCCCATCTGCTATCTTCTAGACAAAAATCCATGACTGGAACCCGGACATCCCACACCAAATTTGGGTCTCTTTTGTACAACTCATATACGGGATTTTGCCAAATTCGGGGGTGTTTTGTACGAATTCGTGTACTACATTTGGGTGTATTATCACGGGTCCTGTCTCCATGAGCGACAAAACAAAGTCGCTTATAACGTTGCGAAATCTAGCAATAACATATATTGAATACTGCCAAAGGTCATGATTCTTGAAGGTTGCCACCTGTTGCCACATACTTGAGATAGATTGAAACCCAACACCCAACACCCCACGGGCCACAAGGCAGCAAAAAGCCGTTTCTGAACGCTACGAGATAGGGATGATCGGCAGGTTCTGGGCCTATATCATGATCCCAGGCTCCAGCCAACAACAAAGCGCGAAACAATGCGGTAGCCGAGATGGACAGCACCACAGAATCAATGCGACGTTTACTTACAATACGAGGTCGTTTCGTAGCTCGATCATCTTCCCCTGCTGACTCTCAGTGAGAGAAAGAGCGAGGGGTGAGCGAAGCGAACCCCGAGCGGATGAAGCCTTGCGTATTCGACTAGCTGAGTCCAGTAAAAAAGATGTGAAGCGGCCGTTTACTTACAATACGAGGTCGTTTCGTAGCTCGATCATCTTCCCCTGCTGACTCTCCCTGCTCCTTACTAAAAGTTAATATCCTTGTCTGTGTCCTCACTTTCGTCCTCTTCGTCAGAAGACAAGCTACCCGAGTTTTGACATGTGGTTGCAGCTTTCCATTGTGCAAACATTGGTATATGAGGCCGAAGAGTTCTCGAGGAGACTTGTGCTCCTTTACACCTTTGACAGAAGCAGTTGGGCATCGTACTAGTAGTAGGAGAAGAGAAAAGAAAATCAGACGTCGAACATGTCAATACCGAAATCAGCCGATGTAAGCCGAGTCGGGCCTTTTCGCACCGAAACGCACATCGCTCTGTAGTATGTACACCCTTGTACACCGTGCACCACCACCACCACTACCACCATAATTCATTTAGGGCCAGCATGCGGCAAAGCCCGCTACCCTCGCTCTTTCAGTTTTGTCACTGGCACACTCATCATCTCACTACTTTTGGACGCCGAGTCTGCTCCGGATGAATCATTTGGGTAAAATTTTCCGTCTGGTCTTTCTGGGACACAACTCACTCACTTACTCATCATGACTCCAAGGCTACCTTGGTTCCGTCCAGGATCTTCACGTCGAACCAGTGCATTTCCCAAGCGCTGGTCGAGGTTACCTTGAATTTCTTCAAGGATCTTGCCTTCGACCCCATGTGCTTTCTAAGCACTGGTGTCTCCTACGTCTTCATGGGCAAACCTAGAGTCCCAGACTTCATCGATCCTGCACACACATCCAGACCAGATCCCACACTCCTCAGTTGTGCTCACGTTCATTCTACACGGCAATGAAGAACTGGTTTCGAGTCTCGACGACAGTGGAGAATTGGTTTGACCATTTGGCATTCGAGTCATGATCATTTTGTCACCTGGTCATATTGAGGGAGCTCAAAGTCGAAATCATCCACTAGTACTGGGGCAGATGGACTCTAGAAGTGATCTCACATTTTCTTCATTTCTCAGTCTGTAGTTCTGTTTTGTAATATCATATTTCGGTGAGTTTCGAAACGAGTTGACGAGGTATAAGTAGTGTACTTACTACATAATGTAGCATAGTCAACCAATCAAAACTTGTTCTCTTGTTTATTCAGTTGAGATTTTGCACGACAGGCATTCGCGACAGTCCAGTTTCCTTTCCACTTCGATTTCAACGAAAAACCAACGAGTTCAAATATCGAGTACAAAATATAAGGCAGACACACTATAAACAAGGACTATGGTACAGAAACCGTTCTGTAGTATTCAGTACACCGTCATCTCGTTCGGCTCCATTTTCAATTCCTGTTGACCCCAAGGGGTGTCCATCAAGTTCAGCAGGACTTCGCATTCTTCCTTGTAGTTCAATGGCAAGATACAAACAACCCCATACCTGATACGGGTGTTGCCCTAACGTCAATAGACATCAGAAGTCAGACGAAGAATCAAGTCATTGCCGACGGACGAACATTATAGTTGTCGCGTTTCACGCGAAGCACAAAGTTGTACGACTTGCAGCAGGCCTTCGCCAAAATGAAATTGTATTGGGCATCATCGCTGTCCTGGACAAATCCAATCAGTCGCATGAATAATATGTCCAATTGGACCTCAACCTACCTTGATCTCAATGATTTCATTTGCAGATTTTCCAAAGAGTGTATTGCCGACATCGTTGAACCCTTGGAACCAGGCTTGACCTGTGTGATCAGAAACAGCGAATGACAAGATGTACCTGTGAAAAGGAGACCATTACTGGATGAGAATATAACAGACATTGGTATACCTGTAAGTAGGGCGACTCAATAATTTGTCGCACTTATCACATCTCCACGAGCCCCCATCCTCAACAACCTTCCTCTTACAGGTCTCGCACGCTGGATAAGCGATGTTCTCACATCTGATGTACATCAACATCGCCCTAGTAGAGAAATAGACCGGTTTCTCGTCCGAGTCGGGAATTCGGTTGGCTTCTAGCTCCATTTCGAGGAGGGATTTGATCGCTGAGCGATTGAACCCGGCTCCGCTTGATCCAGTGAACAATCCGTTTGCGACACTATAGGATTGGAAGGTCGATTTACTGCCAGCTGAGTCGTACCAGCCTCGGAGAGCATGCGATTCTGGGATATCTGGATTTTGGGTCATGGTCGCACTCGCTACCATTCCAAGCGAGCGTCCTGTTAGAGCGAAGAGAATTCAGCCGAAATGATTCTCTATCGATGAAACAACACACTGACCTCCATAATCGCCGACTTTGACACCCTTAAAAGCAATCACCGGGCTTTGTTCATCAGGGCTGAAATTCTCAGCTTGGTTGCCCCAGAGAGTCAACCTTGTTGAAAACCCAGATTGATCGACCAGTGTCAATTCTCTCTTCTTCATCTGCAAAGACGAGGTTGCAGTTAGATAATTACGCGAGCATTCTCAATGATTCGAAATGCTAACAGTGCGACTAGTGGCTCGAGAAGTGATCTCAGAAACATCGCCGTAGTTATTCAGGATGGCGATTACATCTGCTAGGCAATGAGACCACTTAATACCTGTACGATTAGGCGTACGTACCACAAGTAGAGTCTTTAGGCAACTTTTGCAACTCCTGCAAGGTTACGAAGCTATACTTGATCATAGGAAGATTTGACGTTTCCAGACACTGTAATAGATATGCTCAGATAAAGAAGCGTTGCACATAGGCAAATCATACCTCTTCAATCTCGGATTTAGCCTCTAGAGTGATCTCAAAGTCATTTTGGACATTGGAGAATTTTTTCTTCGCGAGGTTGACTTTTCCTTTAGAGACGTAGTAGACCTTCCCTTCCTCCAATTTGGGGTAAAGGTTGTCGGCGATAGCGTTGAACGCGGTGGCTCTGATTTCACCCGTTTCATCCATAAAAGTCACGTTAAATACCTTGCCTTCCCCGCGGGCATTCGAATACGATTTGAGTTCTGACTTTTGAGTAATTCTTGCTTTGATCGTCCAATAGTTTTGATAAGGACCAAGACCCTCGATAGGAAGCCAGTTGCCCCTCTGGGGAGGAGGACAGACAGATAGTGCTGGAATATTGGTGATGGAAGTGGATTGAGCAGAAGGCTGTCGCCGAAGAGGGGTTTCGACCGCAGGAGTCGGAGCTTCCGAATTTGCATTTGTTTCTACAAGAACTGGTTCACCAATCTTCTCATTCTCTTGTCCAAGGATTCGTAGGCGCACGACAATCACCAGACTGTATTACAAATTGAGTGACTTAACCACGACTGAAATGACGCGTCGCTAACCGCCTTCCTTGCATATAACTACAAGACAGCCTCTCTACACAAACTACGGTGTATTTCTTGAGATTTCCTTCTACCACCATATCATTGAGCTGAGTCGCTAATACGGCTTGTAGTAAATGCGCGCCGTCCGACAAAACGATACGGTAACGATCAGAGGGAAGATGCGTATCCTCCTGGTGTTTACCAACTTTTTTCAAGGATACCACTTGAAGCGTAAGAGAACGATCACGAAGTTCATCGTCGTTGAAGGTAGGGCTGTTAATTTGTTGGCAAATGCCCGTGTCGAGTTGAAAGCTCATCGTGGTTTGGAGTAAAAAGAATTTGTGACCAAGCGCGTTCGCCGTTCTGTTTATAGGTCACAGGGTGACATGTACAATGAGTCATTGTCGCGCTTGACCGAAGCAACCGAATACACTCCTTTGTCAATTGGGTTGATTGTGATTGATGCAAAATGCAAAACGACAGTGATAGTACCAATGCATAGTCAGATAATCTGGGCGTAGATAGCTCACAGTGGTATAAGTACAATCGTTCATCCGTATAGCATTTGAGAGCAATAAGCGCTTGTGCGCTAATCGTGAGAAAGGGTTCGTCAACATTGGCGATCGCGCCTCATGCTGTCAAGGAGGAAGATCAACTGATACACTAAGTGATTTTTGATAGATCAATTGACATCTCATTCTTCAAATAATTTTGGTTCGTACGCGTCGCTCCTTACGTAGACAAAACCCCCATATTTTTTCAGGAAGAAAACATACTAGATATCTACATGATTTTGGAGTCATCACTCATGCACTTTGCATGCACTGGACTGGCCAAGTTTAATTTGCCAGTTGTTCCCGGACAAAGAAACGTCAGCAAAGTTTTTCTAATCAAATGTTTTCCGAGATTTATGCCTAGCTCAACCTTCCGGAGAAGACTACACCATTCATAGTCTCCTCCTGGGCACGCACACGTCCGGTCAAGCTCAAGAATATCTCCAAATCGTCACCGTCTCTACACCGTCTCCATCCCGACCGCGATATCGCTCCTCACTCTGACATTTTCTATCACGAATACTACCATGACCATCGTGGAGAGCTAGGTGGTTATACCATTCCGCCCTCGACTCGGATGCGGATAGCTCAGAAGATCGATCACCCATCCGGGAGGAGTCAACCGTGCGCGTTACATGCCTCAGAATCTTGATCTGCTGGCCACTCAAGCGGTGACGGGAGAAGTATCAGTGTTTGATGGGACGAAGCATACGATGGTATCTGAGCCGGATGGGGTGTCGAAGCCGGATATTCGTTCAGTTATGCACACCAAAGAATAGTGAGTGTGCTTCACCGTGAGTCCTGTTTTTGATTTTCAACATGTTTCGTGTTTCAAGGTATGTCTTGGCCTGGGATCCCTACCAGGCAGGACATATATTAGGCGCGTCGAAGGATATGACTGTATGCTACTAGTATGTTTATAGAACGGTGTTCTGCTTCTGTTCGCTGAAAGGCTCTCTCGGTGGATAGGGATGTCCAAGCTTACAGCAAGGAAAACACCGCCATCCCACCGACAACGATGTTCAGAGGACATACTTCGGTAGTCAATGATGTCGATTGGCACCCGAAGAAGGATCATCTTTTCGCAAGTGTTGGAGACGATAAGATGCCTATGCGGTCCGCGAATGGGATCTTCTAGACATTGGGTCGCTAACAGTGTTGTGATCAAAGATGGGATTTGAGGTCTCCTGGCGGTCCAGTCACCAAAATACAAGCTCACAATCGAGAAATTCGCTTTCGTTCCCGCAGATGAAGACCTTTTGATAACAGGCAGCGCTGACGAAGTGTGTCTTGACTTGTCAAATTTATATCTGTTGTACTTACCCGTTCTATCGTTGTCCGAATCAGCAAAACCGACCAGAAAATGTAACGGGTTACGGTGAATTGTAACGCATTGTAAGGCTCAGTCCCTCGCGCTGCCAAGAGCCTCGCGCGCGAGAAATCCTCGTGGTAGCCACAAGGTTCGAGCATCCTCGCGAGGCGGTCTTTCCTTACAACCTTACAAGGAAGTGCAAGGGGTGTTGTGCTTCACATTGTACTGCCTATATCTAATGTACCGTTCACATTGGATTTAATCACTATAATCGATTGACAAATAGCATATCATTTGATTAATCACACAACAAGCAATGATATACATAACGCAATACGCAGACGAGAGCACACATGAAAGCAATAAAGAGAGCATTGAATACAGAGACCACGAATGAAAACACAAACTAAGAAAATGTAGAATAAACACGGCTCCACCACACTGGTGGGGTCCCAAATAGGAACAGCCGGCACTAACAGCCCCGTCTGCAGCGATCTCAACCCGGCCAAAGAGGAAGGTAGACTGCAGGGGGGATGAAAGCGGAGGGGGATACAATGAGTATCAGTAGTAGTAGGTCTGATGTGTTGGCATCGGCAGTCTTCAGGCCAGCTAAACCCTTGCGGCATTCAAAAAGCTATATCAGGCTATATCTTCTTCGATACTTGTCAGATGAAGGAGAAAATCTTCTCACCATCTTGGAACACTATCTCCGACACGGATACGACCAGCGAGAGGCAGCGAGAGGCTAAACCATCTTTACGTCCAAAAACTTCCCTGGAAGCGAATCAGAAACAAGCGCTGTTACTTGTTCCAGAAATTCAAGGTCAGAACCGACTGTTTGTCTTCAGGGTATTCCTCAAAGAAATCGACGATCTCATTGTAGAAAACTTGATAGTCAGAATGACCGTCCGGTATGTTCCATTTCTCAACCGCTGAAAGTGCAAAGCGGTTCTAATGCAAATATCAGTTCATGAACAAAAAGAGTAATGAAACGTACCTGTACATATGCGATGTTTCTCCTGGTTACCTTTCTCATGCCGTGCTGCGATTGAATTCTTCCGATATTCGCCAGTTGTATGTAGCAGAGCCGAGACCAAGGAAAATTGCATAGAACACCTGTAGAACTCAGATAGAAAGCAGCAACAGGACGAAGTGACAACATACCTGCAATACGATAGGACCTGTAAATAGACCATCTTCAATGTTGTCGTCATTGACTTGCTCTTCGTTGTAGAGGAACGCCGGCCGATCAGTCGCTCGGATAGTGATGCTACCGTTCTGAAGCTTTTGGACAGACCTATAATGGGATAAGAAGATATATGCACAGTAATAGAATGTATGCTCACTCGAGATCATCAACCTTATCACGATAGCGGTGAGGAATGATAAGACGAAGAGTTGCTGGGTGGTTAATGCCACGAAGAGATTTCGGGTGTTTGGCAAGTGGTTCATCATCAAATGAAATAAAGTCAATTATCTCCCGACGGATGACACTCGTGTGGTACTGTCTCAGAATACTTCGAGATATCTAGACTTATTCAGTGAAGATTTTATGCATAGAGAAGTAGTACTCACTTTGTTAAGAGGATCAGCATACTTAAGCTGGCCCTTCTCCGTATGCGCCTTCTTCAACAGCTTTTCAATTACTGGTGCCACAGCTACAAGCTGGTCCCAAGCTTTGAGGAACAGTTTGTCCGCATCATCCGGCCTAGAAGAATTAGAAACAGTGATGTAAAATAATGGATACATACTCAAAATCATTCTCGAGTGACTCAAGCTTGGTCGCCTCAATGGCCTGTACATTGAGAAAGGCATCGATAGAGCAAATGGCCCAGCGGCCGACCTTGTCCATAGGATCTATGTGTCGCGTTCTGTAAAAAGAACAGTCAGGAATTGAGGAGATAAGAGATTACAATACATACCTTGATCGGATGACCCGCACTGTACTTTTCCTCTTTGGCGGTGGTGCTTCTTCATTAGGTGCAGCGCTGGAGCTAGGTAGAGTATCAGATGAGGATACTGTTTGAGTCGCTCTCGCTACTAGAGGATTCTGAAGATTCCGAGTCGCTTGAGGATTTACTTGAGCTTTCGGTGTCGGAGCGTATAATTACTGGAGGCTTGGGTTTTTGGGGTTGAGAATGATCTTGTGAAGACATTCGAGCCTTCTTTTGCACAGTTTGAGATGGCTTGAGCTTCTTGCTGGTTCGTTTTTGGGATGGCATGGTGATAGTAAGAGGAAGAGTCGATGAGCGCTTAGTCTTTACGAAACAGCGCTTAAATACCAAGTCACGACAAGTTTGATCAAAGGTTATGTAAGCTACTGAGGCCAGTAGTTTAACGCTCGTCTCAGTTACAATTCAATCAACTTGTCCTATCTCAAATTCGTTCAATGCCCAAAGTCCTTTGCAAAACCTGTGGTGAACCCTTTGATTAAGGCCGTGGTATATCGAACCATCAAAGAAAATGTATTGGCTCCACTCGCTCACATTCAGAAATATCAAACGACGGACTCTGGCTGCTACAACAGAGGATGAGGATAAGGAAGGGGAAGAGGGCACCGGTGATATCATTGAAGTCGAAGACGAGTTCAGAGGATGAGGATGAGGAAGGGGAAGAGGGCACCGGTGATATCATTGAAGTCGAAGACGAGTTGGGACCAGAATAATCATGGTGAGGACGGAGGTGAAGGGGAAAACTTGGAAGGATTTGCCGATTTTTGATATTTACTTGTTTCTTCATATTGAATTCATATGGGACTTCGCAGTTTCATGTTGAACGTGTAAAACATTCGATATGATTGGTTCTGCTCAATGCCAAGCTCTCCGCAAGCTCTGCACAAGCGGAGAGCTTGGCAACAAGTGGGCGCCTGCCATGCATTTCTGCGTTCGCATTCCTCACAGCACCTCTCAACGCCTCTCGATGCCTAGTATGTCATCTCGTCACCCTCGCAATGCCTTGTGCGCTTACTCGATAGCCCTCGCAATGCCTTGTACCCTTGTCCAATATTCCTCGCAACGCCTCGTACTGCAACGTACCTCGTTCCGATAATCCTTGCGAAGCCTCATATGGATGACCCGCCATCGCGCAGCATCGCAAACAATTAAATTTGGACGTGGCACCCTCAGAGTCATAATGTACTGTGAGTGAGCTGGCTTCTTACAATGCCTCATGTTCAACGGTCACTTTTGCTAGTATTGATATTATAAATTTATACAGCCTGCGCACACTGCCAGTGCCTACTCTTTCCTCCTGACAACGCATACTGGTTAGAGTAGACTATATCCATCATGATTGAGTGACAACTGATTAAACATCGGTACAGAAATTAGTAGTTGTTACTAGTAGTGGCTAATATGTTATATAATGTTACAGCGATCATAACTGTAGCACAAGCAATACCGACCCTCACGATGTATTGTAACTCCTCATACCAAGTGCACAATATCATCAGAGTTCCATGAATTCATGTAGGACAGCTACATTCCTTGCAAGGTATCATAACAATATGTATGAATCATGGGATAATATAGGCTCGCTATGCCAGCATGTGCTAGGTAGGCAACAAAGTAAAGAAGTCATTGCGAGGATAATCTTACATTATTCAAAGAGATCCATAACCGTCATCCCACTCCCAATTATCCTCGTCAATCCCACCATCTAGATCTTCACTTTCCTCCTCCTCATCTTCTTCTGGTACATCTTCATCATCTTCGTTGTCCTCTTCGTTGTCCTCTTCCTCATCCTCTTCTGACAATGAAGACTGGTCATTTTCGGAGCCCGACTCCAGTATATCCGAGTCCAGATGAGCAGGAACCATCTTTGCAGGCTGGGGACTACCCAGTTCAAGTTCGTCCTCTTCATCTCCGGATTCACCCCCTGTATTGTATTGCTCAATCTCATTTCGGAAGAGCTCTGGACGTGTTAAATGTCCTACTCCACCTCCGGGAAAGTAGCGTATGTACATGTCACGGTCGACGAAGCTGTATAACAAATAAATGTTGAATATAACACGAATGAATCAATGCGAAGGAACTCACATTCCAACATAGAAAAATTGCCAGTCATCCGTTTCACCTGGTCTTCGAGCAATCGTCGGCTCAGTTGTCTGTAAAAGACCATTCGTACGTTTATCATTAAACGCAGGCAAGAGATGGCATTATGTGCAGGATCAAGGAATCCACGGGTCCGATTCATCGACGAAGCCAATCTTGGGAAGGCGAGCAGACTGGTGTCCGGAATGGTGTTCGGGATCAATGCCAAGCCAGCGGACCCACAAAACTATCATTTCCTGTGGGCCTGAACGTGCGGTACTAGCAGTTGGGTGGTTCGAGACAACCCAGACTCGAAAGATTCGTAGTACGTGTGCATACCAGTATGGATGAGCATCCGGTCCAGTTTCCGGAGAAAGTACCATAACATCTGCATGGCTGTGTGGATTTATGGTATCTTGATCTCTGCGAACATCGTAGGTAGTGTAATTGACACCTAACGTCTGTAGCTCAACCACTTTGCGGTCTCTAATGTGGTTATGTTGGCGGTCCTCATCAGTAAAAGTATCATGTGTATCGCTGTCAAAATCTCGCTCCATCAGACGGCCCAAGAGATGATCCTGAAGTTTCGGCCAGAAGTCCTGGAAAGAGATAGATGAGCTCACACCGGAATGCTGTGAATCATTTTAGTTTGATACCTTTGCTGCCGGATCTCCGCTGGTAATATCAGTTTTCTTCTTGTTTGTCTTGCCAACATGATAATGACTAGTAACGTTGTCACCTGTATTCGAAACCACCTGCTGGCGGCGGCGCTCAGTATGTATGCCACGCTGATCGAGTGCATGCTGCGACCACTCCACACGCCTTAGTCGACGACCAATTTGTACGGGGTCATTCTTTTTATTGCCAAGACTATACAGTTTCTTGACCACTCGGTGGGCGAGTTCACCCTGCAGAGAAATCAGTATCATCACATTGAACACGGGGTATGATCTCTATACTTACCAGCTGTGTGGAATAGCTATCTGTGCCAGGACCAAAATGCCGGATGAAGGGGACATCATCTGCCTGCCATGCCACTTGTAGGTATTCAAGTTGAGAGTTTTTGGGCGAGCAGATCCTGAGCCAATGGCAGAGGTAGAGGTAGAGGCATTTGTCTTCTTAGCTTGCTCTGCAGTACGACGGTAGCGGGCGCCCCTTTCTCGATCAGTTTCCTTTGTCTTGAATTTCTTAGATACGTCACGGAATTCTCGCATCAGTTTCCCAAATTCTTGAGTGCGCGTCTCGAGGTAATCCAAAGTGCGGTCAGTATGCAACCGCAACTTTGCAAGAGCATGCCATTCAGCCGTCCGGTAGAGAAGGTTAATCAAGATCTCATTGTCGGCACTGTTTTTAAGCAAGCCATCAAATACAGGGATTGAACACTGATCCCGACAGATCAGTTTTGCCAACTCTTTGTGTCAGATATAGCTACTTGCCTGTAGAAGATCCTCGAAGTCTCGGGCAGCAAGCCGCTTCATTTCTGAGGCATTATTTGCGAAGAGACGTATAGTGTCAAAACCAAAAGTGGGGACTTGGCGGAACCTTGAAGACATTGGGTAAATCACAAACAATCTTTGGAGCACATAAATCACTTACCGATGATCTAGTTCACTGACTCAGACTAGACTTGAATCTTTAGCATGCAGCACACGGATGAGGTGCGCAAAAAGAGATTTGAAGACTCCGAGTTCAAACTCATGCATGAAATCTGGTGCGAGCATGTGCGATGGGTTGAAATCACTCCCAAGTCTGTCAACGAAGGCATTCTAAACATTATTTGAGTCAAATTATACACCGTAAAGAGGTTTCATACACACCATTGTTGGGACCGATGAGGTAGCTTTCAGCAATTCTTCAACACGCGCGCTTCGAATACCATAACCTTTACGATATATGTAATCGCGAGCTTTCTTCACCCTGCCAATCAAAAAGGTACGGGCTGTGTTCTTGCGAATTGCCAGATCTCGCCGAGTCCCCATCTGTTTTAATGAAGCTTTTGGGCAAAGGCATCGAGGACACGGACAATTCCCGAGGTCTCGAATGGTGGCAAGCAATACCCTGAGATTATATGTTAGCATGTACAAACCAGACTGGAAGTTGGTACTTACTTTTCTGGATAGTCTGCAGAGTAGGTGAAGAAGCGAGGGTAGATCCTACGTTTGATTCCATCATTACATTCGATAACAACTCCATAATGATAGGCATGAACAAATTCATCGTCCAGTAGGTGTCGCCAGACAGCATGATAGAGCTCACGATTACAGTGCGTAAGAACGTCCGCCTTCCGTTTTGCATGAAAAGTCGTGATGTCGTGTTTGATAGAGTCTGGAATGACAGGTATATATGCGAGTTGATTCACAGCACCAGAATTTGGTGACGATCGGATGTACTTCGAGAGATTACCAAAAAGCATGTAGACAGGCCATAGTTTTGCTGTTCCGAAATTGGCTAGCTGTGTGGCGTCTGACCAGCACATCAACGCAGCAACCACTTTTTCAGCCTTACATTCAGGATCATCGGTTGGTGCTCGTTGGACACGGTCGTGCTCGCGGAGGAATGCATCCGAGTTATAGAGATCAGTAAAAACTCGTTGAAACTCCAGTTCATCTTCCGAGCTGGCATTCGATGATGGGAGTTTTTGGAAGAGTCGGAAAGGTGTGTAGTGGAAATGTTTTGCGAGAGTGCCTGTGAAGGCCGCGCGTATCACTGACAGAGAAGGCCCGGGATGGAGAACGTTTTCGGCGGGATATTTTTGTCACCGGACGGAACCTCAATGTCAATGGAGGTCTCTTTGAATGAATCCTTCAGCTTATTGTAATCCCAATCTTCATCGGCCTTTGTAAGCTTTGCGTTTGTTTGCAGCCTGAGCATTGTACCCTTGGAGTTCAGAGACTTGGAAGTCAGGCCGTTGGATGAGATGTGCGAGTTCATTCATTTCACCGTGAGATTTTGTCGCATTACCATTGTTTTGCCATGCAGTCAGAAGAGTTTGTGTTGGATTGAGAGGTGAAGCAGACTCTGTTTCGCTCGAGCTGTCATCGTCATCAGGAATGCGCTGGGTAGGAAGATTGGAGAGGTCTTCGATGCCAACCTCACCATCGGGATCATACGACGGTTTGTGAGGATATTCCCGCCATAGCTGGAATGAGTTTATGCACGTCTTAAGCCGTTCTCGAAGCGTAAGAGTGATTCGTCGCATCGTTGGAAGTCGAACTTCAGGCTCGGAAGACTCGTCTTCATCATCCGAAGGTGCAACGATTGCAGAAGTGCCTTCAGGAAGGAAATCCCGGTAACGAGCAGGAAGTCGTCGGTTTCGTTGCGGCCTGCCAGAGCCTGTAACTGTCTCTGGCACATTGATATCTTCGGGGATGGCAGGTGGAGAGGCTTGAACAGCTGGGTCGGGTGCTGCAGATGGACCTGAGGCTGCACTGGCAAGAGAACCTCCGAGTCTGAGTCCACTACCTTCACCAGAGATGATAGGAGCAATTGAGGTCTGAGATGTGTGGGTTAGTTAAGTTGGTTCACTGGGTCAGAAATGAGTCGAACGCACTATGTCCAATCCTACGAGATTGAGGTCTTCATCGATATTAATATCCGAGGATCCACCAAGACCTTCGGTAGTCCAAGCTGGGTCTTGATGAGTGTTGCTAGGACCGGCTTGAGGAGACGTCTACAAGAAGTATGTCAATGAAACTAGCTCCGAGGGTCTTGGAATGAAAAATCAATATTACATTCGAGGTAGTGGATGACTTAGAATTACTTCCTGCATTTGTAGCTTGGAGACGAGCTTTTTTCTTCTCCTTGCGAGCGGCGATGTCAATGCGGCGACGTACACTTGGGGTATCTGAATCACTGTCCGAAGACTTCTCTATGTCGCTGTCAAGTTTCCGTTTCGATGCGTAATAGTCATTCCACTTCGGGCAAGAGTTCCTGTGTAAAGTCGCTGCACGTTTATTAGACCAAGGTCCAGCAGAGCAAGTGGGTACGCAGTTGTAAGGCGTATTTGGGGTTAAAGGGCAAGTCGAGTGTTCGAGCGATATAGATTTTGTGAAATCCTTGAAGGTACGGCCTTGTTTTATTGAACTTTGATAATTGTCGGAGGTGCCAAGAATCTTCGGACTCCGTCAATTCAGGCGGTTTGTGACTAAGAGTGTATCTTCGTTCAAAGTATCAGCAAGCAAAAAACTATGAGGATGAAGAGACAGAACCAGGGCCTCAAAGCCGAGTTCATAGTACTGAGCAGAAGTCGTTCGGACTCGATTAGGATAATAGGAGTTGATTCGATTGGGAGCAAATCTTATCGTAGGAGATAAAAACATTGGCAATTCTGGAGGTACGCGATCACCTGCTAGACCAAACCTCTATTGAATGATTAGAAATTGAGGCCCGGCGTGTATATGAGAACTGATATGAGACGAACCTTTCTTTTCCCTCAACCCCCATCTGCTCTGAACCCTCCTTCGAGTCTTAGAAAGCCCCAGTGATAATGCCAAGTGTGAGTTGTAATGCAAATCGTTCCCGATGACCATTGCAGTAACTGCTTTGTCTGTTGCTGTTTCCATGGGCAGCACCACCGCTCTAGTCGTGGTACGCGTTCCTCGCCTCCACGAGGGCAATCGCGTTCCGCTTCGCCTGTTCAACCTAGAGGACGCGGTACAAACTGCTCCCCTGGTCATTCCAACGCGCATCGCCGAAGTCCTTCCGTAGAGGCTCGTGATGCCGAGCTCAATGATCTTCCACGACAACTCCATGCACTGACGAATGCAAAGAAACCTGATGAAGATGGGAGAAAAAGGAAACGAGCGTGAGCTTGACCATCGTTGCCAGTGATAAGTGTCTGTATTGACTACATACCTAGGGCAAAGAACTCCGAATCTACCTTCCTTCAAATGGGACGTGCCATACCTCGTCGGGTCACCGTATCTGATGATCTCAACAATATCCAAGTTCAATGGGACGCGTATCGCGCGAAATACGAAGACGACAGCAGCCTTGATGAGCTTGCACCAGAACCTTCGGAGGAAGAGCAAGCTGAAAAGCGCCAGTGAGTATTGTCATACCTGTAGTCGATGAACAAATTACTCACTATGGGCATACATTAAGTCGGAGCGCGGCCATACTGCCGTGGAGGAGATGGAACATGTCGTCAAGGATTTCGTCAAGAAAGCAGGAAAAGAGGGTGGACGAGCAATGCTCTCTGAGGTAAGAACCCAAACTCGTTAGTTTCATCGGCATGGACTGACACAAATGCTGGAGCTTGAGAAAGGTGCCGAAAGCGCGAAGACACACGACACGCAGTCTGCTACCAAGATTGTTGGTAAAGAGCTGAATCGTCGTGTTCGGAAGATGAACGAGCAAAGGATGAAGGATTTTGAGGAGGCCAGTCGTCGAGTGAAAGAAGGCTTGACGACAGAACGTGAGAACGTTTATTGAAGGTGACCGTGTGGGAACAAATCTAATTCTCTCTTCCAGTCATACCACTTGCGCTCCTCCCAGAATTCGATGAATCTTCTCGTACTGGTCGCGGACTCCAGAACGATATGACCGGAAGTCTTCTTTGCCCAGGTGAGATTGATTGGAACAACGACATGTAGGTTACTTGTCTTTGTGAATTCACCATGAAATTTACTACTTTTTCCAGTATCCGCGCAGCTGTCAAGCGCCTGGATCCCGACTATGATTTTGCTGGCTCCGCTCATTCTCGCTGCTTCTAAAAAGACGAAAAATTCAATCCTGAAGCCCGACGAAGGTTACCTCCAAAGTCATCTATTGTTGCAGGTACGTCGCATATCGCCTGATTTGAATTGGTTTCAAATTCATGTCATTTAGGTCTATCGCACCATCTATACGTCGCCTTCGTCAGCAAACGAACAGTCCGAGGGCGTTGAAAATCTTCCATCTGCGAAGAAGAAGCAGGCTTCGAACAGCCATCGTGCCCATGTTGCCAATATCATTCATCTATCTGAAGTCACTGGCAGATCCATCGCCTATGCGGCCGTACATGTGAGTGTTATCAGGAGTTCTCAGAAGATCACAAACTCATAACTCCTCCATAGCTTCACCTTGCACTTACAGATGCTTCACGCTGGGTTCACTCCTATGACGGCTACAATTATCAAGACCTTTGGAACTTCATCGTCGATTTTTTTGAGGACCCGATTGATGACGAGGCGGCGAAGCAGGCAAAAGAACTGCTTAAGTGGTGGACTGAGTGCGTATCATCTGTTCTCGTTCTCTTGCTCATGGTCTTCACTGACGATTGGATTAGCCGTATCTTCACTGGAACGGGCTCTGCTTCAAACAGCCGCGGAACAAAGATGATGTCTCGCCGACAGGCAGTCGTAAAGACCCTCGGAACCCAGTCTTGAATGCGTGCATTGTCCGACGCCGTTTCGTATTCCTTCATCATCGCTTGTGACATTTTCAGTAGCAAAAACATGTATTCTTGGCTCGCAATGAACAACAATTTGTTGATTTCTGCATATATAAGATCATAAAATGTATATGGAATCGGATCGTATTAACTGAGCTACTGGCTTGAGAAATGACCTTTGTACATGACATTGGATGGCACCATAGTACTGTGCTATTCTCTTACTTAGACCATAGTATCTTGGCGAGAACATACCAATCATATGCAGTACACATCATAGTTCAACTATGATGAGATACAAGACATCCAGGACATCCTACTGAGACCATGAACTGGCTGTAATTAGTATTATGAAACTGGTGGTGGGGTACATGGCGTTATTCAATGCTATAGGATCTGTCAGTCCGCACCTGTGATTCGTCATCGCCCGTGACCTGTTAGGTTAGGTTAGGTTAGGGTTGGGGGTTCTCACGCGCGAAGCGCGTTTGGTTAGGGTTCGGGGTTGGGTTGGTTAGGGTTGGTTAGGGGTTTGGTGGGGGTTTGGGGGCTTGCCCCCATGGTTAGAGGTTAGGGGGTGAGGATATCTTCATTTCTGAAGAAGTTAGAAAAATTGAGAAAATGTCATGTGATGATCTTAGGTTACAGGTGATGACACATCACAGGTGCGGACTAACCGTCCTTGCTATAGCAAGGTTATAAGGTCCTATCCTCATCACAACAACCATATCCCCCATAACGTGTTACACACCCATTACACACCGTCGTAAGGTTTCCGCCATTTTACTGATCAGTGACTGAACCTGCGGACAATCTGATTCTCAAATCGTACTACTGGTAACTGAGGCGTGTGCATGATACATTCAAATCGCAATACTGACACTGGCACGATAGCTCAGCATCCTAAGATCATAATAGAACTTGAGAGGATCGAGCGCAGAGAGGATAAGAGTCCATACAAGAAACTAAGTAGGCAAACACAGATTAAATGGATATTGAATAGATACAACGTGCTTGTCCAGAGCTTCTTTGCGTGAGAAGTCCATAACGGTGAAAGCAGGGACCACGGTCATGGTAGGTTCATCGCCCTGTTCTCCTGATCACTGTGAATGATAAAAACCTGTTTTGGACTTTGGACCTGGGCGTGGGCGCAGCACATTCTGCAAAGATGACGAGCCTTCTGGTACTTTGGATTTTGGACCCGGGCGTAAGCATTGAACCTGAGATGCATAGCTCGACGGGACGAACGTCCCTGGCGGTCTGTTCAAAGGCCTAGTGTGCTGCTGCTGTTTCTGCGAAGTTCCTACCAATGATGTGTATAAAGAAGTAGAAGCAGATGGTCCCGTAGATACTTTCGGGGGGCTGGATCTATTCACCAACGTAGACGAAGTAGACGGTGGTGTAGAAGAAAGTGTCCTGTGATCGAATTTCACGCGCTTATGGTCCCTAGCAATGTCCGAACTGAGTGTACGTTTACTGTGATAGTCCGTATGGGAACGAGAGTTCGAAGGCGATGAAAGACTTGGTTTCCTGGCGACAGAAGCAACTTCCAAGACGGGCTTTTTGTAGGACTTGATGAAATCAATAATGGTTTTGCCAACTCGATCATTCAGACGGATATCATGATGCTCACGTCGAAGAACTTGACGCATTTGGGTGATTGCAGCAGAAAGTTCAGCGGAAGTGAGTTGCTTGCCAGCGGAGGGAATTACGCCATGGACGTAGATTAGAGTTAGGACACCGATGAACTCCACGGGAGACACCTAAAGCAAGAGGTTCAATCCATTTCAAATCATCTGGCCAATCAATCACGCATACATACCTTGGGGTAAAGTGAAAAAGGTTCAGGATGATCGGCTGTGAGACCAACCATCTTAGAAAATGTTCGTTTGACAACGTTTGAAAATGCAGGAGTGATGGGAGTAGCGTCGGATTCCAACCAGCGTTTGAGTTGGTTCGAGGTGCCCACACTTTTCACAGAGCATGGTCCATCAATTTCCCACTTATACATGATGTACGCAGACTGCGCGACGCATCGGAAGTCTGCGCCCCGAGAACGTTCCCAACGCAATGAAGGAGCAGCAAGGGTTTCCTTTGTCACGAACAAATCTTTCAACTCATTGACAAATTTTGATCGGCAAGTGTTGGATACTTTGAGCTTCTCGGCCGCGGATAGCGCAACGCCAAGTTGTACTCGCTGTGTTGTTATTGAAGCAAACAATGGGCATGGAGAAAATAAGGCATACTTGGAAGATTTCTCTCTCTTCATCATCGTCTAGTTCGTCAAATTCCGTGCACTTGACTTGGCGATTGACAAAGCTTGTCCGGACATCGTCAGGAAGTATATTCTTAAGTTTCGAAGATTCCTGAGCAACCGAAAACCACCAAAGTTTGGATGTATCGCTGTAACCTCCGAGTCATTAGCAACAGGATTGAAGATGTCTAGCTGTGTACTGAACTTACGGATGCTTGACTTGAAAACCAGGAGATTGAGTGAAGTCAGCGCCACGAAGCGGACAATGCAACAAGTACATACACGGAATCTGTGATAAGACTGATCAATACATCTGGAGCTCTGGATATGATATTGCAACTTACTTCCCCATCCATAAACCTGGATAGGAACAGGTTTTTTATACATTTTCAGTATGATATGATACATATACTTCTGTATGTCACTCACAATCTAATACTTGTCAAACGTTGTTTGCCATCGAGGCATGTCTTTTGTCTTTCATTTCTTTTTCCGTCATACGATACAGCTAAGAAACCGGTAGATGAGCTTCTGAACATCATCTAAAACACGTTCCACGATCTCACAAAAGATGAGAGACGGAATATAATGATTAGTGAAGATGCTGTCAATGAGCATCATTTGCTTGTCCCTCTTCCACGTCACATCTAGGGACTGGGAGATCAGAATTCGCAGACTGAGATTATAGAAACCTTGAAAGTACAGTACCTCTTTGATATTCAGGGTCGATATCGATCACGCCTCTTTTCATGTCATCTGAGTAGAACCGTTATCAATACAAGATAATAAGACAATACTACAACCTTACCGTACAAGCTACGGACTGAGTAAGTAGCTTCTCGAGGCCGTTTGAGAGCATTGGGCATTTCGAAAGTGGCTGTATCTATTTTCCTCGAAGAGTGTTCCAATATAGGCCCAATCATTTCGATCTCCGATTCAGAATCTGAGCCAGTCATCTTATATACTTGCGCGCTGATCTATATACACGTTGAGAGTTGGGTGAGAGTGTTGAAGTTGAAACGTGGAAGCTTGAAGACTAAGTTGACGAGTGACTGTGACCGGGATTTATAAGCACACCATGTGGCGTGTGACAAAGTTTGCTGGAATCATCATATCAGCAAAAGTGCACAAATGATATAACAGTAATAATATAACGTGTGGTAGACATTATAACATGCCAGCAGCCACAATGAGCAAAGATAGTATTCGTGTTATCACTCCGTTATAATATGCTGAAATGCATAAGTATGGGTTGTAAGCATTGAGATCAATTATTGCAGATAAGTAGCACCGGAGTTTTACACTGATACACACCATTATAAGTTCGTAACTGTTTTCGCTGTCTCGTTCTCATTCTCTTTGTTTGATCTATCCTCGACACCAATCTTCTTCAACATATTGAAAACCACCGGTCGAAGTCACTGTTCACTATATTTGCAAAGGAGATACACCCCCAAATTCCAATGTGTGCAACCGTGTCCCTACTATTTGCATCCGAAGTGAGTCCTCGGGTTATTTTGGGGTTTGGGTCCGGTGTGATTGGGGTGTGGAGGCGGGGGAGGATGGGGTGGACGGGGTGGACGGGGTGGACGAGTTGATAGGTATACATAGTGAGGTATAGTTGAGGGAGATAAATATGTAGAGGATACGCGTAATAGATACTCAGACTGTACAGTGTAACGTTCCGGGATTCCGCGGAAAGGCACGTGTAAGCGCCAAATTGCAACGTCAACTAGCCTCGCTAGCCATTCGACGCGTTCGTTGAATACGTCAACGATTTCAGACATATACGTCGTCCTTTATCCGCAGTGGTATAAGAACAAACCCTGGAGGCTATCACCCCCATTCTTCCTTTTTGTCCTCGACTACCACCATCTCAGCAATGTTTTTCATACTCTCCACAACTATATCCGCCACCGCCATTCAGTTTTGCATCCTTGATCATGATCATCTCATACACCATTCGTAAACGTCACAGCGACGAGATATCCATGTGCGTTCCCTCAGTCTTTCAACTATATGATATACTCACTGTAGGCTCACGGCTCATGGTCTTTTTGGCGGGAGAATTCATTTAGCTACGACATTGCTTCTCGTCGACAATTGGGAGTCTTTGGGACTTCAGGTGCGTATATTTGTTTCAAGAATGACATCCAATTTTGCACTCACTGGAACGGTTCACTCAACTTGCTATCTACTTATACCATGCTATCTCAACAGGACTGACGTGCATTCGCAGTCGACAGTGGGCAAATTTATGGCTGGGATGAGCCTCTCAACAGCCGCAGCAATGTAGTCGACTTGGTAGGAGTTACATATGATCCATTTGAATCTTGATTTTTGCTCACAGAGTCCATTTGCCTTCGTCAGGAAGATGAGTATGTATGTGGAGGGATTTTCTCTATTTGGATACATGCTCGATGAGTACAGTCCCGCTCCTTCTCTCAATGCACACTTCTCCATTAGAAATCGAAGGTGAAATATCCTTGTTGAAGACTGCGGTCTTTGTATGTAGGACAGGATCCGGTGCGTTCAAACCTTCTTCGTCATCCAAAACCAAATTCAAGAAATGGCGTCTTCAAGTCTTGCTTCTCCATGCCTGAATGCTTTCGTTCATCCAATAGATTCTTTCTTTCGCCGCTTTTGAGGGTTTCGAACTCAATTGGAGGGCGTTAGAGGTCAAGTAGGATAAGGTGAGGATGGTAGATGAGCTACTGAGACATTATTTGGATTTCTTGGATACGTGTTTGAAGGAGTGTTGACCAGTCCAAAGCTCCTGAAGGTGATCTCATCCTATGCTTTCTTCCCCTCGATCTTAAGAGACAAATCATCTGTTCCTCTAGGATTACAACAAACGGGTCGTCACCTGTGTAACATTCGCATTATACGCTGCGCCGTACACCAAATCTGCCAATCAGGCTATATCAGGCTATATCTGAGACGGAGACCGCCGAACGTCAACGGAGGACTCGGAGATGGGAGTATCAGCTCAGAATTACAGTACACCGAGACGCTCTCAGTTACGTGGATATCGCACAATCCAAGGTGAGTAACAACTTGTCGTCACTTCGAAAAGCTCATCGATTGTGCCTCTTCTCGGGTGAAGGCATCTCCAGCAACAAAGAACGGGTCGAATTTCTCGGGCGCAGGTCTTTCCAAGGCGACGACATCGTGTGCGGGTTTGGGAGGACTGAGGCCGTGACTGTTTTTTGAGAGTTGAAAGAAATCGGCGTTTGGAAAGATCAAGGGGGGAAGGAGGTGATTGTATCTTTCTCTCTCTGTGTGTGCATCCTTCATGCTTTTCTACCGATCCTATTTTCACTGTAGTTTGTATGTACCTGACCTGCATTAATGCATAATTTGATGTCATGCATTCAAATGGGTGCAAGGAACGATTATTACCTGCTAGAATTGCCTGGTATTTCTGCTACTACTGGCAATAATGTCTATAATCCGTCATTATATACCTGAAAACTGTTATAATGTAGTGAAATGTAATAATCTACTGTGATCATGACAGTCAATTATAGCAGATGACAGCTCTGCTATAGCAGATAGCAGCTGCATTATAATGCAGTAATAACACAGTTATAAGAGGGACCTTTGAGAAATAAAGTCCTGCTACAATGACAGGGATTATAGCGAATAACAGGAATTATAATGGGTTTATAATATTTGTGCTATTTTGCTGAGGCTCATCAGGGTACAGGTCAGTTCTATTCAACAAGAGAAACATACATTAGTCCACACTAAGGCGTCAAGGTACCCATCCGGATCCTCAAAGGCCACCCACATGTGAGCCCCTTGATGCATATGCATAAGCACTCCCGACGTGAGGATGACGCGAATCCATTTGTTCTCGATGGGATCTACCAAATGTACGATATCGATTGTCAACAGCAGCCTCATAAGAATATCGCTGTGGCCAATCCTGGCATACCTTCAATGTCTAGATGGGCTTTTCCGGCGATGAACAGAGCCATGCAGCTTGCTGTAGGAATATAGCTTGTGTAGTAGGAGTGAGTACACACTGGCAAAAATGAGTTAGTCATACAGTCAACTCACTGGTCCTTTGAAGCCTGCAGCTTGACGATCATCCTGGATTTTGATTCGATCTGTGATTGTAACCAATGACCTTTGAATACAGAACATGTCGCCTCAGCTGAAAGTATACTGTCGACAGTCAGTGCTCTCGATCGTGTCCGCTGCTGACATGGTGAACTTATCCGTAGGTCTTGTATAACCAGCTTGGATAGCAATTTCTGCTGCTTGTTTCTCGATGTTGTCCCCGCTCAACATGTTACATCCAGGATTGCCACCCAAGAGCGGCCACTCTGTCTGATGGAGCAGGAGATAAGTCTCCCGGAGGACTATCATGTCAGTAGTAGGTGCGGATAGACATGCTGATGGGTCACATAATTCAGCTGAGGTGGGCAAGAGAGTTCAGGTCCTTTTATGAGTACTGTGTCAAGGGATCAGTTGAGCGGGGCGAAGGAATCTCGATGTGTATCTACTGTCAGGCAGCTCACCTCTCATCTAACTCAGACATCAGCAAAAGTGACCGTTGAACATGAGGAATTGTAAGAAGACGGCTCACTCACAGTAAATTATGAGGGTGCCACGTTCAAATGTAATTGTTTGCAATGCTACGCGATGGTGGGTCATCCATATGAGGCTTTGCAAGGATTATCGGAACGAGGTACGTTGCAGTACGAGGCGTTGCGAGGAATTTCGGATAAGGGTACAAGGCGTTGCAAGGGCTATCGAGTAAGCGTACAAGGCATTGCGAGAGGTGCCGAGATGACATACGAGGCATCGAGAGGTGTTGAGAGGTGCTGTGAGGAATGTGATCGCAGAAATGCATAGCAGGCGCCCAAAACAAGCGCCCACTTGTTGCCAAGCTCTCCGCTTGTGCAGAACTTCCGGAGAGCTTGGCATTGAGCAGAACCAATCATATCGAATATTTTACACTCTCAACATGAAAGAACCGGGAAGTCCCATATGAATTCAATATGAAGAAACAAGTAAATATCAAAAATCGGCAAATCCTTCCAAGTTTTCCCCTTCACCTCCGTCCTCACCATCTTCTGGTCCCAACTCATCTTCAACTTCGATGATATCACCGTTGCCCTCTTCCCCTTCCTCATCCTCATCCTCTGTTGTATCCTCATCCTCGTCCAGCCTGGCGCCCATGCTATCATACAATTCCTCCAAGTCTCCCAGTCCAACAGTGTTGTGTTGCTCAAAGACTCTCGTTGCCAAAAGTGTAGCTTTGTGACCAACGCCGCCACCACGAAATCGCATGAACATATCCCGGTCGACCCACCTGCAACAATACTTATGAGTCATACAATGCTCGATTGAGAAGAGAACGACTCACATATTCACATAGTAACGGAAATAGTCCTGAATTTTGTCCGATCCTTGCCTTGCCAATGAAGAACCAGGCAGAAACTGGCTTGTTTTCTCATATGCAAAGGCCGGTATAACATGACACGCGCGGATAATATTACTTGGATCCACAAAACCAAATGCTTCAGGATCTTGAGCATCAATGAATCCTAAGCTTGGCATCCGTTTTGCATGGATACCGTATTCGTCCTGTTCACGAGCCAATCCAAACCATCGCACATGGAGGAAGTCAAGTTTTTGAGGAGCGAGGAACTTCTGCTGTTGACCAGAGTAGACGATATTGACATGATATATTCCAATGATCCGAGCGAACCAGTAAGGATGGTCATCGCACGTTTCTGAGTCTCCCGAGAGCATCATGATATCGGCATGGGTACGAGGGTTACAGGAATCTTGATTCCGACGCAAGTCGTACGTGGTGTAATTTAGTCGAACAACCTTGTGGCGAAAGATCCTGTTGTTTATGAATGTGACGGTGGCTCGTTCTGCTTCGGAGAATTTGGTTTCGTTTCGAGCAACACCTGGCAGAAGTCGCTCAAGAATATGGTCTTTGAGTTTAGGGAGGAAATCCTGGAAGAATCCAATGAGACCGTGCTCAAAAGTGAGAAGGAAAACACACTGTAAAAGCGGGGTCATCTTGAAGATTACCAAGCCAGGTAGTGAGGTTGTCAGAGTACCGAGTGTTGGAGGATATGTGGTATCGAGAAAGAGGGTCTGTGAAAGGTAGAGGATCAGAGTCAGCAAAAGTCAATGAAGTTTGTGAAGTTTGGGATCGAGTAGCATGCTTGCTGGCATTCTTTCTTCGTAAAAGATTCTTGAGTACACGACGACGTTGTTCATGCCGAGCAACCTGAAAGGTAAAGTTGATTTTATTGGTGCGGATGTACAGTCTTTTGATGCGACGATGTTCCAGTTCACCCTGTATCAAAGTAAGAAAATGTATATGTACAAGACACATTTGTAACACGCACCAGCTGTGTACTGTACGAGTCAGTTGTTCCAAATGTCCGGATTGTCCATGAGTAATCGCCGAGGGCATGGAATTTATAAGTATTGAGGTTGAAGAGTTTGCGTGGAGTATCAGTGTCTGAACCATTGTTTGCCTTTCTTCGAGCTCTAGCGGCGACTTCACAGGGAAGAAGTCGAGTATCAAATGTTTCGGCAGTTTTCTCAGCAAACTTGCGAAGAAGATGGCCCAGCTCAGTGGTAGCGAGCTCAAATGAATCCAGAGTGAGATCGGTATGAAGTCGAAGCTTGGCATAAGCATGCCAAGTAGCAAAATGGGCAAGCAAATCTTGAACGAGATCATCTATATCTTGCGACTTTTCAGCAAAGAGGCCTTCGAAACATGCTGGAGCACACTACACAGGAGACTGAGCACAATTTGGAGTGGACATTAAAGCTACTCACCTGAAGAAGATCTTCAAAGTCTCGAGCAGCCAATTTTTTCAATTCCGATACATTCTCTACAAAACGACGGACGGTACCACGTCCAAATGTAGGTACACTACGGAATCTGAGTCCGTCAAAAGTTAGTCAAGACTGATGAAAAGCAAGCGGTGAATGAACCTTTGGTTGAGTTCTTGTACAGTATCCTTGCCCATTGTATGACACATTCGAATGAGATGAGTGATAAGATCTTTGAAGGTGCCGAGTTCGACTTCATGTAAAATATCATTCACAAAGAGGCGAAAATAATTGAGACCGAGATCATGAAATGCCTCGGAAAATGCGTTCTGATAAGGATTGAGTGATGGTAAGACAAAAAAAATTGAACAACATACTCGGGTGGGTGTCATTGATTCAGACAACTCGTTATCAACACTGCTACTATTGATACCTTTCCCATGCTTGAAGAACCTCTTCCTTGCTCTTTCGATCATCTTTCTACGGTTCCGCGTATCAACACGGCGACACGATTGTCGACGAGCCATGTCTTCCCTTGTTCCCATCTCACTTGCATTCTTTTTCTCTGTGGTACATCGTGGACAGAAATGAGTACCCAGGTTCTTGATGCTTGCCAGAAGAACTCTTTTTATGGATAGGTTAGAGGCAGACTCATGAACAATGGCCTTGATATCACATACTTTTCAGGGTAGTCAGCTGAGTAGGTGAAAATGCGAGGATACAAGCGCCGGAGGACTCCATCTGGACCCTCGACAACCGTCCCATGAACATAGGCATTGAGAAAGTCAGGCGTAAACAGAAGCTTCCAGACAGCATGTTCGAGTTCACGCTTGAGGTGCGTCTTTACTGCCTCGCTCGGTGCTTGTCCAAAATGCTGGGTATATTCATCATATACATGTTTCGGAAGCTATTAGATACTGCAGGTCAGCGTAATCTATCATCAGATGTTGAATGACATACCAAAGGAAAATATACGAGGTGATGTGCTGCAAACTTACTTGGTTTTGCACGAGTATACTTGGATTGAGAACCGAACCATAGATAGCCTGGACAGATGGATGCGGTACCAAAACTTGCAAGATGCGTTGAATCAGAATAGGCCATAATTGGTGCAACAACACGTTCAAGATCACAGCCTGGTTCAGCTGGACTACTCAACACCTCGTTCTCCATCTCCAGAAAGGCATCAGATGTATAGACTTCGCCGTGGATACGGATTGGGTCTGGACGATCATCGCGCTGCCACATCTGCTTATATCCCCGTAGATGATACTCGGATGAAGCATCAGACGAGTATGCTTCCCTCATGACCTCCAATAAGTCACGATGAATAATGTCGTCAATGACCACCGTAGGTGCTTGATCCTCAGCGTTCCTGTGTCCAGGACATGGTAATGGAATTGTGACCGAGCTTCGTTTCCATCCTGCATGACTGTCAAAAGGCAGATCATTTCGGAGTGCTTGCGATGCGATGAACGTGTCAAGTTTTTTCGCTTCAGTTTGGGCATTGAATGTACGAAGGTCATTTGGATCAAAACCAGGCTGCTGTATAATTTCGTCGTTGACACGTTGAATTCCTGCGAGGCCGAATGAGTTATCGTTGCTCTCATCATATGCAAACTTCATCATATGATAGGTAGAAGCATTTGGGAATGGAGCGTAAGGATTTGTCGAATCAGAAGACGACGATGATGGAAATGTAGCGTTGGAGCCAGACGATGTGGTATCCTTTCGTGCACCAAAGCCGCTCTCAGAATCACGAGCGGTGGGAGGAGGGATGTTGAATGTAGCTGCGTCACAAATTTCATCCAGGGATGCAAAGTCATCAGGCTCGTATGTTGGAAAGCTGGTATACTCGCGAAAAAGACCAAACTCGTCAGGATCTGTTGACAGCATAGCTGGCTCAGGAGGAGGTGAAGGTGTTCGAGAAGCTGGTGCTGATGATAATAAATTGGGAGCGGGAGGAGTTGATCCATGCCGGGTACGAGTTGGGATGGTCGAGGAGATATTAGATTGCAAAGGAATGAAGTCACGAAAGGCAGCAGGAAGAAACCGCTGGCGTTTTGGACGTCCAGTTTGAGTGGTTGTAGTTTCACGAACCTCGGGCTCTACAGTGGCAAAGACGGGATCACCTTCGCCTTCAGGATGCACAAACATCTCAACATCGTGATCTTCAGTGATCCTAGGCTCGTGGACATCTATCTCAGCCTAATGGCAGTTAATACACAGAGTTGCACTGAGAAGAAGGATATTCATACAGGGTTGTGTTGAATTGCTTGATCCTGATGAATTGACTTCAGCTTTTTTTCTTTTCGCAGAGCTTTAGCGGCCAGAGTCCGTCGTTTTGAGATTTCTATATGTGAACGAGTGGAGCCAATACATTTTCTCTGATGGTTCGATATACCCCGGCCTTGATCAAAGAGGTCACCACATGTTTTGCAAAGGACTTTGGGCATTGAATGGATAAAGTACACGATCGAGAAAGGACTTGATCAAATACGAGCGTTAAACTACTGACCTCAGTAGCTTACATAACGTATTACTTGAAGACTAAGCGCTCATCGACTTTTCCTCTTACTATCACCATGCCCTCTCAAAAACGAACCAGCAAGAAGCTCAAGCCATCTCAAACTGTGCAAAAGAAGGCTCGAACATCTTCGCAAGATCATACTCAACCCCCAAAACCCAAGCCTCCAGTAATAATACGCTCTGACAGTGAAAGCTCAGATGAATCCTCAAGCGACTCGGAATCTTCGGAATCGTCCAGTAGCGAGAGTGACTCAAACAAATCCTCATCTGATACTCTACCTAGCTCCAACACTACACCTAATGAAGAAGCACCACTGCCAAAGAGGAAAGGTACAGTGCAGGTCATCCGTCCAGGGTATGTGTTGTGATTTTCTCCTTCCTCGATTCCTTACTGTTTTTTTTCACAGAAAGCGACGCATAGATCCTATGGACAAGGTCGGCCGCTGGGCTGTTTGCTCTATCGATGCCTTTCTCAATGTACAGGCCATCGAGGCAACTAAGCTTGAGTCACTCGAGAACGATTTTGAGTATGTATTCATGTTTTTACATCACCGTTTCTAATTCTTTCAGGCCGGACGATACGGACAAATTGTTCCTCAAAGCTTGGGACCAGCTTGTAGCTGTGGCACCAGCCCTTGAAAAGCTGTTGAAGAAGGCGCATACAGAGAAGGGTCAGCTTAAGTATGCCGATTCTCTTAACAAAGTGAGTACTACTTCTCTATGCATAATCTCTTCACTGAAAAAGTCTAGATATCTCGAAGTATTCTGAGCGCGAGACAGTACCACACGAGTATCATCCGTCGGGAGATAATCGACTTCATTTCATTCGATGATGATGATCCACCACTCGCCAAGCACCCAAAATCTCTTCGTGGCATTAACCACCCAGCAACTCTTCGTCTTATCATTCCTCAGCGCTATCGTGACAAGGTTGATGATCCGGAGTGAGCATACATTCTATTACTGTGCATATATCTTCTTATTCTGCTATAGGTTTGTCAAAAAGCTTCAGAATGGTAGCATCACTATCCAAGCAACCGATTGGCCGGCGTTTCTCTACAACGAAGAGCAAGTCAACGACAACAACATTGAAGATGGTCTATTTACAGGTCCCATTATTTTGCAGGTATGTTGTCACTTTGCCCTGTTGCTGCTTTACATCTGAGTTCTACAGGTGTTCTATGCGATTTTCTTTGGTCTCGGCTCTGCCACAACTGGCGAATATCGGAAGAATTCAATCGCAGCACGTAACGGCATGAGAAAGGTAACCGGGAGAAACATCGCATATGCTGCTGTACAGGTACGTTTCATTACTCTTTTCGTTCATGAACTAATCTCTGCATTAGACCCGCTTTGCACTTTCAGCGGTCGAGAAATGGAACGTACCGGATGGTCATTTCGACTATCAAGTTTTTTACAATGAGATCGTCGATTTCTTTGAGGAATACCCTGAAGACAAACAGTCGGTTCTGACTCTGAATTTCTGGAACAAGTGAGAACATCATTTGTCGCAGCGCTTGTTTCTGATTCGCTTCCAGGGAAGTTTTTGGACGTAAAGGCCAAAGGTCATGATTCTTGAAGGTTGCCACCTGTTGCCACATACTTGAGATAGATTGAAACCCAACACCCAACACCCCACGGGCCACAAGGCAGCAAAAAGCCGTTTCTGAACGCTACGAGATAGGGATGATCGGCAGGTTCTGGGCCTATATCATGATCCCAGGCTCCAGCCAACAACAAAGCGCGAAACAATGCGGTAGCCGAGATGGACAGCACCACAGAATCAATGCGACGTTTACTTACAATACGAGGTCGTTTCGTAGCTCGATCATCTTCCCCTGCTGACTCTCAGTGAGAGAAAGAGCGAGGGGTGAGCGAAGCGAACCCCGAGCGGATGAAGCCTTGCGTATTCGACTAGCTGAGTCCAGTAAAAAAGATGTGAAGCGGCCGTTTACTTACAATACGAGGTCGTTTCGTAGCTCGATCATCTTCCCCTGCTGACTCTCCCTGCTCCTTACTAAAAGTTAATATCCTTGTCTGTGTCCTCACTTTCGTCCTCTTCGTCAGAAGACAAGCTACCCGAGTTTTGACATGTGGTTGCAGCTTTCCATTGTGCAAACATTGGTATATGAGGCCGAAGAGTTCTCGAGGAGACTTGTGCTCCTTTACACCTTTGACAGAAGCAGTTGGGCATCGTACTAGTAGTAGGAGAAGAGAAAAGAAAATCAGACGTCGAACATGTCAATACCGAAATCAGCCGATGTAAGCCGAGTCGGGCCTTTTCGCACCGAAACGCACATCGCTCTGTAGTATGTACACCCTTGTACACCGTGCACCACCACCACCACTACCACCATAATTCATTTAGGGCCAGCATGCGGCAAAGCCCGCTACCCTCGCTCTTTCAGTTTTGTCACTGGCACACTCATCATCTCACTACTTTTGGACGCCGAGTCTGCTCCGGATGAATCATTTGGGTAAAATTTTCCGTCTGGTCTTTCTGGGACACAACTCACTCACTTACTCATCATGACTCCAAGGCTACCTTGGTTCCGTCCAGGATCTTCACGTCGAACCAGTGCATTTCCCAAGCGCTGGTCGAGGTTACCTTGAATTTCTTCAAGGATCTTGCCTTCGACCCCATGTGCTTTCTAAGCACTGGTGTCTCCTACGTCTTCATGGGCAAACCTAGAGTCCCAGACTTCATCGATCCTGCACACACATCCAGACCAGATCCCACACTCCTCAGTTGTGCTCACGTTCATTCTACACGGCAATGAAGAACTGGTTTCGAGTCTCGACGACAGTGGAGAATCTGAATTGGTTTGACCATTTGGCATTCGAGTCATGATCATTTTGTCACCTGGTCATATTGAGGGAGCTCAAAGTCGAAATCATCCACTAGTACTGGGGCAGATGGACTCTAGAAGTGATCTCACATTTTCTTCATTTCTCAGTCTGTAGTTCTGTTTTGTAATATCATATTTCGGTGAGTTTCGAAACGAGTTGACGAGGTATAAGTAGTGTACTTACTACATAATGTAGCATAGTCAACCAATCAAAACTTGTTCTCTTGTTTATTCAGTTGAGATTTTGCACGACAGGCATTCGCGACAGTCCAGTTTCCTTTCCACTTCGATTTCAACGAAAAACCAACGAGTTCAAATATCGAGTACAAAATATAAGGCAGACACACTATAAACAAGGACTATGGTACAGAAACCGTTCTGTAGTATTCAGTACACCGTCATCTCGTTCGGCTCCATTTTCAATTCCTGTTGACCCCAAGGGGTGTCCATCAAGTTCAGCAGGACTTCGCATTCTTCCTTGTAGTTCAATGGCAAGATACAAACAACCCCATACCTGATACGGGTGTTGCCCTAACGTCAATAGACATCAGAAGTCAGACGAAGAATCAAGTCATTGCCGACGGACGAACATTATAGTTGTCGCGTTTCACGCGAAGCACAAAGTTGTACGACTTGCAGCAGGCCTTCGCCAAAATGAAATTGTATTGGGCATCATCGCTGTCCTGGACAAATCCAATCAGTCGCATGAATAATATGTCCAATTGGACCTCAACCTACCTTGATCTCAATGATTTCATTTGCAGATTTTCCAAAGAGTGTATTGCCGACATCGTTGAACCCTTGGAACCAGGCTTGACCTGTGTGATCAGAAACAGCGAATGACAAGATGTACCTGTGAAAAGGAGACCATTACTGGATGAGAATATAACAGACATTGGTATACCTGTAAGTAGGGCGACTCAATAATTTGTCGCACTTATCACATCTCCACGAGCCCCCATCCTCAACAACCTTCCTCTTACAGGTCTCGCACGCTGGATAAGCGATGTTCTCACATCTGATGTACATCAACATCGCCCTAGTAGAGAAATAGACCGGTTTCTCGTCCGAGTCGGGAATTCGGTTGGCTTCTAGCTCCATTTCGAGGAGGGATTTGATCGCTGAGCGATTGAACCCGGCTCCGCTTGATCCAGTGAACAATCCGTTTGCGACACTATAGGATTGGAAGGTCGATTTACTGCCAGCTGAGTCGTACCAGCCTCGGAGAGCATGCGATTCTGGGATATCTGGATTTTGGGTCATGGTCGCACTCGCTACCATTCCAAGCGAGCGTCCTGTTAGAGCGAAGAGAATTCAGCCGAAATGATTCTCTATCGATGAAACAACACACTGACCTCCATAATCGCCGACTTTGACACCCTTAAAAGCAATCACCGGGCTTTGTTCATCAGGGCTGAAATTCTCAGCTTGGTTGCCCCAGAGAGTCAACCTTGTTGAAAACCCAGATTGATCGACCAGTGTCAATTCTCTCTTCTTCATCTGCAAAGACGAGGTTGCAGTTAGATAATTACGCGAGCATTCTCAATGATTCGAAATGCTAACAGTGCGACTAGTGGCTCGAGAAGTGATCTCAGAAACATCGCCGTAGTTATTCAGGATGGCGATTACATCTGCTAGGCAATGAGACCACTTAATACCTGTACGATTAGGCGTACGTACCACAAGTAGAGTCTTTAGGCAACTTTTGCAACTCCTGCAAGGTTACGAAGCTATACTTGATCATAGGAAGATTTGACGTTTCCAGACACTGTAATAGATATGCTCAGATAAAGAAGCGTTGCACATAGGCAAATCATACCTCTTCAATCTCGGATTTAGCCTCTAGAGTGATCTCAAAGTCATTTTGGACATTGGAGAATTTTTTCTTCGCGAGGTTGACTTTTCCTTTAGAGACGTAGTAGACCTTCCCTTCCTCCAATTTGGGGTAAAGGTTGTCGGCGATAGCGTTGAACGCGGTGGCTCTGATTTCACCCGTTTCATCCATAAAAGTCACGTTAAATACCTTGCCTTCCCCGCGGGCATTCGAATACGATTTGAGTTCTGACTTTTGAGTAATTCTTGCTTTGATCGTCCAATAGTTTTGATAAGGACCAAGACCCTCGATAGGAAGCCAGTTGCCCCTCTGGGGAGGAGGACAGACAGATAGTGCTGGAATATTGGTGATGGAAGTGGATTGAGCAGAAGGCTGTCGCCGAAGAGGGGTTTCGACCGCAGGAGTCGGAGCTTCCGAATTTGCATTTGTTTCTACAAGAACTGGTTCACCAATCTTCTCATTCTCTTGTCCAAGGATTCGTAGGCGCACGACAATCACCAGACTGTATTACAAATTGAGTGACTTAACCACGACTGAAATGACGCGTCGCTAACCGCCTTCCTTGCATATAACTACAAGACAGCCTCTCTACACAAACTACGGTGTATTTCTTGAGATTTCCTTCTACCACCATATCATTGAGCTGAGTCGCTAATACGGCTTGTAGTAAATGCGCGCCGTCCGACAAAACGATACGGTAACGATCAGAGGGAAGATGCGTATCCTCCTGGTGTTTACCAACTTTTTTCAAGGATACCACTTGAAGCGTAAGAGAACGATCACGAAGTTCATCGTCGTTGAAGGTAGGGCTGTTAATTTGTTGGCAAATGCCCGTGTCGAGTTGAAAGCTCATCGTGGTTTGGAGTAAAAAGAATTTGTGACCAAGCGCGTTCGCCGTTCTGTTTATAGGTCACAGGGTGACATGTACAATGAGTCATTGTCGCGCTTGACCGAAGCAACCGAATACACTCCTTTGTCAATTGGGTTGATTGTGATTGATGCAAAATGCAAAACGACAGTGATAGTACCAATGCATAGTCAGATAATCTGGGCGTAGATAGCTCACAGTGGTATAAGTACAATCGTTCATCCGTATAGCATTTGAGAGCAATAAGCGCTTGTGCGCTAATCGTGAGAAAGGGTTCGTCAACATTGGCGATCGCGCCTCATGCTAGCTCATGCTGTCAAGGAGGAAGATCAACTGATACACTAAGTGATTTTTGATAGATCAATTGACATCTCATTCTTCAAATAATTTTGGTTCGTACGCGTCGCTCCTTACGTAGACAAAACCCCCATATTTTTTCAGGAAGAAAACATACTAGATATCTACATGATTTTGGAGTCATCACTCATGCACTTTGCATGCACTGGACTGGCCAAGTTTAATTTGCCAGTTGTTCCCGGACAAAGAAACGTCAGCAAAGTTTTTCTAATCAAATGTTTTCCGAGATTTATGCCTAGCTCAACCTTCCGGAGAAGACTACACCATTCATAGTCTCCTCCTGGGCACGCACACGTCCGGTCAAGCTCAAGAATATCTCCAAATCGTCACCGTCTCTACACCGTCTCCATCCCCGACCGCGATATCGCTCCTCACTCTGACATTTTCTATCACGAATACTACCATGACCATCGTGGAGAGCTAGGTGGTTATACCATTCCGCCCTCGACTCGGATGCGGATAGCTCAGAAGATCGATCACCCATCCGGGAGGAGTCAACCGTGCGCGTTACATGCCTCAGAATCTTGATCTGCTGGCCACTCAAGCGGTGACGGGAGAAGTATCAGTGTTTGATGGGACGAAGCATACGATGGTATCTGAGCCGGATGGGGTGTCGAAGCCGGATATTCGTTCAGTTATGCACACCAAAGAATAGTGAGTGTGCTTCACCGTGAGTCCTGTTTTTGATTTTCAACATGTTTCGTGTTTCAAGGTATGTCTTGGCCTGGGATCCCTACCAGGCAGGACATATATTAGGCGCGTCGAAGGATATGACTGTATGCTACTAGTATGTTTATAGAACGGTGTTCTGCTTCTGTTCGCTGAAAGGCTCTCTCGGTGGATAGGGATGTCCAAGCTTACAGCAAGGAAAACACCGCCATCCCACCGACAACGATGTTCAGAGGACATACTTCGGTAGTCAATGATGTCGATTGGCACCCGAAGAAGGATCATCTTTTCGCAAGTGTTGGAGACGATAAGATGCCTATGCGGTCCGCGAATGGGATCTTCTAGACATTGGGTCGCTAACAGTGTTGTGATCAAAGATGGGATTTGAGGTCTCCTGGCGGTCCAGTCACCAAAATACAAGCTCACAATCGAGAAATTCGCTTTCGTTCCCGCAGATGAAGACCTTTTGATAACAGGCAGCGCTGACGAAGTGTGTCTTGACTTGTCAAATTTATATCTGTTGTACTTACCCGTTCTATCGTTGTCCGAATCAGCAAAACCGACCAGAAAATGTAACGGGTTACGGTGAATTGTAACGCATTGTAAGGCTCAGTCCCTCGCGCTGCCAAGAGCCTCGCGCGCGAGAAATCCTCGTGGTAGCCACAAGGTTCGAGCATCCTCGCGAGGCGGTCTTTCCTTACAACCTTACAAGGAAGTGCAAGGGGTGTTGTGCTTCACATTGTACTGCCTATATCTAATGTACCGTTCACATTGGATTTAATCACTATAATCGATTGACAAATAGCATATCATTTGATTAATCACACAACAAGCAATGATATACATAACGCAATACGCAGACGAGAGCACACATGAAAGCAATAAAGAGAGCATTGAATACAGAGACCACGAATGAAAACACAAACTAAGAAAATGTAGAATAAACACGGCTCCACCACACTGGTGGGGTCCCAAATAGGAACAGCCGGCACTAACAGCCCCGTCTGCAGCGATCTCAACCCGGCCAAAGAGGAAGGTAGACTGCAGGGGGATGAAAGCGGAGGGGGATACAATGAGTATCAGTAGTAGTAGGTCTGATGTGTTGGCATCGGCAGTCTTCAGGCCAGCTAAACCCTTGCGGCATTCAAAAAGCTATATCAGGCTATATCTTCTTCGATACTTGTCAGATGAAGGAGAAAATCTTCTCACCATCTTGGAACACTATCTCCGACACGGATACGACCAGCGAGAGGCAGCGAGAGGCTAAACCATCTTTACGTCCAAAAACTTCCCTGGAAGCGAATCAGAAACAAGCGCTGTTACTTGTTCCAGAAATTCAAGGTCAGAACCGACTGTTTGTCTTCAGGGTATTCCTCAAAGAAATCGACGATCTCATTGTAGAAAACTTGATAGTCAGAATGACCGTCCGGTATGTTCCATTTCTCAACCGCTGAAAGTGCAAAGCGGTTCTAATGCAAATATCAGTTCATGAACAAAAAGAGTAATGAAACGTACCTGTACATATGCGATGTTTCTCCTGGTTACCTTTCTCATGCCGTGCTGCGATTGAATTCTTCCGATATTCGCCAGTTGTATGTAGCAGAGCCGAGACCAAGGAAAATTGCATAGAACACCTGTAGAACTCAGATAGAAAGCAGCAACAGGACGAAGTGACAACATACCTGCAATACGATAGGACCTGTAAATAGACCATCTTCAATGTTGTCGTCATTGACTTGCTCTTCGTTGTAGAGGAACGCCGGCCGATCAGTCGCTCGGATAGTGATGCTACCGTTCTGAAGCTTTTGGACAGACCTATAATGGGATAAGAAGATATATGCACAGTAATAGAATGTATGCTCACTCGAGATCATCAACCTTATCACGATAGCGGTGAGGAATGATAAGACGAAGAGTTGCTGGGTGGTTAATGCCACGAAGAGATTTCGGGTGTTTGGCAAGTGGTTCATCATCAAATGAAATAAAGTCAATTATCTCCCGACGGATGACACTCGTGTGGTACTGTCTCAGAATACTTCGAGATATCTAGACTTATTCAGTGAAGATTTTATGCATAGAGAAGTAGTACTCACTTTGTTAAGAGGATCAGCATACTTAAGCTGGCCCTTCTCCGTATGCGCCTTCTTCAACAGCTTTTCAATTACTGGTGCCACAGCTACAAGCTGGTCCCAAGCTTTGAGGAACAGTTTGTCCGCATCATCCGGCCTAGAAGAATTAGAAACAGTGATGTAAAATAATGGATACATACTCAAAATCATTCTCGAGTGACTCAAGCTTGGTCGCCTCAATGGCCTGTACATTGAGAAAGGCATCGATAGAGCAAATGGCCCAGCGGCCGACCTTGTCCATAGGATCTATGTGTCGCGTTCTGTAAAAAGAACAGTCAGGAATTGAGGAGATAAGAGATTACAATACATACCTTGATCGGATGACCCGCACTGTACTTTTCCTCTTTGGCGGTGGTGCTTCTTCATTAGGTGCAGCGCTGGAGCTAGGTAGAGTATCAGATGAGGATACTGTTTGAGTCGCTCTCGCTACTAGAGGATTCTGAAGATTCCTAGTCGCTTGAGGATTTACTTGAGCTTTCGGTGTCGGAGCGTATAATTACTGGAGGCTTGGGTTTTTGGGGTTGAGAATGATCTTGCGAAGACATTCGAGCCTTCTTTTGCACAGTTTGAGATGGCTTGAGCTTCTTGCTGGTTCGTTTTTGAGATGGCATGGTGATAGTAAGTCTGTAAGAGGAAGAGTCGATGAGCGCTTAAGTCTTCAAGTAATAAGTTATGTAAGCTACTGAGGTCAGTAGTTTAACGCTCGTATTCGATCAAGTCCTTTCTCGATCGTGTACTTTATCCATTCAATGCCCAAAGTCCTTTGCAAAACATGTGGTGACCTCTTTGATCAAGGCCGGGGTATATAGAACCATCAAAGAAAATGTATTGGCTCTACCCGTTCACATTTAGAAATATCAAAACGACGGACTCTGGCCGCTAAAGCCTAAAGCTCTGCGAAAAGAAAAAAAGCTGAAGTCAATTCATCAGGATCAGGCAATTCAACACAACCCAGTACAAACATCCTTTCTTCTCAGTGCAACTCTGTGTATTAACCGCCATCAGGCTGAGATAGATGTCCACGAGCCTAGGATCACTGAAGATCATAATGTTGAGATGTTCATGCATCCTGAAGGCGAAGTTGATCCCATCTTTGCCACTGTAGAGCCTGAGGCTCATGAAAATACGATCACTCATACTGGACGTCTGAAACGCCAACGGTTTCTTCCTGCTGCCTTTCGTGACTTCATTCCTTCACAATCTAATCTCTCATCTACCATCCCAACTCGTACCCGGCATGGATCAACTCCTCCCATTCCCAATTCATTATCATCAGCACCGGCTTCTAGAACACCTTCACCCCCTCCAGAGCCAACTATGCTGTCAACAGATCCTGACGAGTTTGGTCTGTTTCGCGAGTATACCAGCTTTCCAACATACGAGCCTGATGACTTCACATCCCTGGACGAAATCTGTGATGCAGCTACATTCAATATCTTCAACGAAGGTGAACAATAGCCTGGCTAGCCGTCTCTAGTTCACGAAGAGTAAACTCGTTCGTGAATGAGTGAACAACTCGAGCTACGTCGTGTATCGTGATAGCTTTCTTTCTTAGATGAAGTCCACTATCCAACTATTGATGCATGATGACAGGATATCCTCAACGCCTCCTTCAAACTCCTTTGCCGATTCTTTTCAGCCAAGCCGTTCGTGATTGAGAAGAAGCTCTTGAGGATCACAACCGCGATGGCTCTTATTCCACTTATTCCACCTAGTCACGTGATGTAGCCTCTTCCTTCTGCTCGAACTTTTCCAACGCCCTTTTACACAAGCCACTACCGCCTATTGACTATTCCTCACCTCCGCATTCCCATGGCTCTCAATCTCATAACAGAACGACGAATCAAGACAATTGAAAACACGGAGGAAATGTCACTTACGTGCTCACAATCAACGCATTGCCCTCTTAGTTCCTGTTCTATCTGCCGACAATAGGACCTTTTTGTCAGTCCATTGCGGCCTCTTAAGCTTTCTAGATCCTAAGTACGTAGCATCAATCGTCTGCTTTACCTCCAAGACCGTGTTGTTCACCCCGACCTATGATTAGCTGTAATAGTGGCACCAGTTCATCGGGGCGCTGAGTGTCTTAGGGCGAGCAGCGATAATTGGTACGTCTTCCCGTTCAACTAGTCCTGGTATCAATAGTAACGGAGAAACTGTTCACTGTCTACCAAAAGTGGTCTTCACTGGACGAACGTGGGCGGTCTGGGGTCGTAACAGATTTGTTCTAGCCTACATGTCCTTCCTGGTTGTTATATGCGTGGCATTAGATATCGTGAGCGGGCATTTTTAGGCTTCACACAGTGGAGTTCCACTCAACACTATCTTTGCCTCTTCTAACACATGTTCCGGGTCTTCGCTGCTCTGGTGGCAGGTGGTTACGAGCTGTTACGAGCGGTGTAAGCGATTTTGCGAAGCGTCGGCGTGTCGGTTTTGGAGATGAAACAGACGTCATCGCGGACGGGTGTTGATGCAATGATCACTCTTTATTCAAGAACGATTTTTTCTTCTTGAAAGACGGCTAGCCAGGCTATGATCACTCATAGTACATACAAGACTTAGAAAGTGCCTGCGCTTCGCTTCGGCGGATACGAGTATACTCACAGTATTCGAAACGTAGTGGGTAGTGTATGTCAAGAAGCATGTTAAAAAAGTTAAGGTTCCATCACCATTGATGTTCAATGATAGAACAAATATACATAACAAAAGTCAGGAATGTTAGAGGGCAGTCGTGAAGTGAGAAAACATGTTGGAGATGTCTACTATGAGAAGAGAGATTGGGGACAAAGAAATGTGCCAAAAAATCAAAACTGTAGAGGATTTCCTTCGTCTTATGTTCAGCGTTCAATCCCCAACCACCCTGTATCCAAGAAGGCATCTACACCCTCTAAGCCAGTGCCTCAGATTTGTCGCACTCTTCCACTGGTCAGCCAAAACACGTTACTTTATAACATGTTGTAGCAGGAGAAGCCCAAATCTGAAGAGCGTAGGATGCTGTCCAGGAGTGTCCAGGTCTCCAAGTCTTTCGAGGCTCATTCAGTTTCTCCTTTGTCGGTGAAGGAACAACTTGAAGCTCATCTGAACAATCACCATTCCAACGAGATGAAATAGTAATACACCATCCAAGCTATTGTCACATGTCTGTCCTCCAACCCTTCCGCATCGTCTGCATCACGAGCTCCTGCGGTTGTCTCTGAGGCCTCTACTCCCAAGAGCGACAAAGGTAAAGAGAAGGCACCCGATCCTCAGCCAAGTTACATGCCCACTACCGGTAATGCCCACTTCCAGTAGCGCTTACTTCCGGTGGCGCCCACAAAGCCCTCGAAAATGTCCGAGCCATTGAAGCTTCCCTCGTCGCTCTCCAACACGACTTTGAATTCCCCTCCGCCGTCGCCTTCCACGATCATCATATTGCACCGCCATCTGGACATGTTATCGTGAGAGAGTACACTTTTCGGCCGAAATCCATACTCGTCCTTGACGCGTCCACGACGTCCATCCCTTCATTACTGGACGAATAGGTTCCGGAAGGTCCAGCATCTAGATTGAGTGCAACGACTGTCTTGCAATTCTCAAGCTACGAGTCTGACTTGGGAGACTAGCATCTGCGGTTTGAGTAGGATCGGACTCGAAATAGATGCTGGCCATCACATTAGGGCCGAGGTCAAGACTAGCGAAGAAATCGTCGGTAGTCATAGTGGAAGGATAAGAGGGAGGAGCGGAATCATCTGCAGCCTGAGGTACATGGGGCTAATCTATGCCGGCAGGGATTTGAGAACTGATGAAGGATCTGATTGAAAGGTGACCGGGGTAGATGTTTCCAAAGAAGGCATCGACGAGAATCCGCCACGTATCATGGGGAAGTTCCTCTTCCACGTTCCGTCAAATCGTTGGTCGTACATGGAACCACGATCGGGCCAAACGCCGCGTCCTCCTCTCTTCGCTCAAACATTCGCTCGTTTGGTCTTGGGCTTGGGAGGGGCGTCTCCCATGATCTGTCCAGCATGGTCACGCAAGAGGTGACCCGACGAATACCTGGCTGGTGCTGTAGATGAAGGGTACAAACACCGGTGGTCCACCATGGGTGAAGTAGACCCATGAATGACACCAGTCTAGGTGTCGAAGGGGTCGCGAATTTCGCGGGATGGATAAGGGCATCATTATTCACTTGGGTCGAGAAGTATTGGTACGACATGGGGATGTCGTATTTAGTGGCCATCGCGTTCGGGAGCCGGAGCAGACGGTCGAACTCGAGCATATCGATGATCTCCTGGTAAGTCGTCGCATAGTGGAGTCCGCCGGGTGAGAAGGCGACAATTTTGTTGGCCTTCACCCGCTTCATCCAAGAGCGAGGCTGGGTAGGAGTAGTAGGAGCAGAAGGGGTCTGAGAGACAGACATGTTCTTGGGAGATGAGATGAGTTTCGTGCTCTCTTTAAGCATTTCCTCTTCTTCTAACCTCAAACCATTATCCAGGTCTATACTGAATTGCATGGAGCTCACTGCTGCCACTACAGGGGCTTCGTTAGTCCCCATATTGGGCTCTAAGTTCGGATCTGGTACGTTCTCGCGCCCTCCGCTGGTCAATTCAGAAATATTGGAGATACCGATAGCTTCAAAACAGTCTCCAAGCGCGTCTAAGTGGTCAATCTGGTGGTACGGTAACCACGTCGTGTCTCCACTTTTCCATCCAACCTGGAATAGTGCATTCATTCGGATTCCAGAATGGGCAATGGGCCCATTCTCCTTCAACTTCTTCAAAGTCCACTACTCGAGTCTCGAGCCGTCCTGGGAAGAGACGGTCGTCATTCGGGACATGGATCCGTAGTAAGGATGCATGAAAAGCGTCGTGCACGCCTCGTTGTTTCAGACGATTCGGTAAGTTCAATTTGAATGTATCATTTCCATAGCTTTTCAAGATCTTGTATGGACCAATGTACTTTGGCACTAATTTTCTTGCGTAGCCTTTAGGGAACGCTATACTCTGAGTGGAGATGTATGCCAGGTCTCCCTCTTCAAATGAAGCAGGCCGGCGGCGCCGATTCGCATCGCGGGTCTGTTTAACTCTAGCATCTAGGATGCTGTCATGAGCCTGCATGATGCCTTGTTTCATCCGTTGAGCGTAAGTTCTAATTCCTGGATATTCATTCTTATCAGCCGAATTCCACAGGAACGAGCGGGGCATACGGCCGGTGTTCAGGAAGAAAGGTGAGTATCCAGTTGTCTCTGATCGTGCTGAGTTAATTGCTCGATCCCCAGATGAAGACTCTGTCGAGGCTGGCGAGTAAGTAAGCCCAGGCGTCGGAGGACAAGTATCGTTCATAGAGAGGGGTGGCAGAGTCTTCATCTGGGGATCGAGCGATAGAGATGCCCTGCTTTCGGCAATAAGAACATGGTCACTTCGATAGATGGCCTTACCCCCGCAGTTGGTCTATTTGGGAAATCTTCAGAGTCCTGGTCATGGTTAGACTCTTTACTTGCACCTACCGTTCCGGTCCTTGGTTCCATTGGACACGACATGATCCTCAAGCGAACATATCCTGCGCCTCCTGCCTTTGTGTTAGAAAAGACTCTCGTGGATTCCAATGTACTTTTGGATGCGAGGTTTCCATCTTGGACGTCAAACGAATTCATATCCTGCAACATGTTCCTGGTGGAATAGCATTATCAGGCCCTTTGCATGCGGGCATGTATCTCAGAGCAAACCAGAAGCCTCTATCGAATTCTTGCTGCCACTCGATCATTCTGTACCCTTTTCAAGGAACATCGCTTCTCATCTACTTGTACTTAGACAACTCGGTTGTACTATTTTATCATTTCTCCATTTATGAGTCGATTCTTCCTCAGGCTCTCTTGTCTTCTCTTGAAATGTATACGACCTTTTTACTGAATTATTATAGAACTTTCAGGATTTTTTTCCTTCGCTTGCGGTTTTCCTGGCCTTCGGTTTGCCTGTTTATACCTCAAAGTATGTCATATCTTTGTATGGGTGCACCTTCTATATGCCTTTCGTCCAATGCCTCTGTACCAAGTATGTAATATCGAATGCAGCGAGAACCTCGCTCATCCTTTCTTTCGTGAGGAGCGCTCAAAAATTGACGAGAGTTTACATTTACATACCATATTTCCTACCATTTGTGTCTGTCCAGATTATACATCTACTCACACTCAATATTTGTTACATTTATCTATAGATCATGATTCAGCACTATTTCTGTCCATGAGACTGCGACGATCTGTTCGGAATCATCACTCGTCAAAGAATTCCAATGGGGTATCTTTGGATTGTACAGCGCGCCAAGTGGTGGCTTGACCGTCAGCGTTCTTGTTTCCCTCATCCGTGAAATGTAAATGGACATCCTCGGTACCCTGCAAAAATAAGTCAACAGATAATATGTCATGCATAATCGAAGACTTCACCCAGTTCGGTGGATCATGAATCCTGGGGACATGAAACGACTCAGCACAAAGGGCCAATGATATCTTGCACGATTGGCATACCTAACATGAATGAATCCTTCACCCTCATCGCCATTGATAACAAAGAAGCAAGGGATCTGTATTGGCGGGAATAGCGGATAGTAACACACATTCAATTCAACAGCGAGCCAAGGGCCGGCTATTCGTAGCGCCAGCAGGGAAATTCGAGAATGATGTCTGAGATTGAGCAGAGGATTTTCCTACCCAGAGACGCCAATCTAGCGCATCACCAAGAGCACGCTCACAGCGACCGACTTCTCTTGGTGGAAGGCCAGATAGTTTAGCCCATGCTCGGTTCGAATAGCATTTGTCGTGCATAAATTTGGACGCGAGGATGAGGGACGCTATGAATGCTCGGCGTGGGCATAGCAGAGGTGAAGGAAGAGATGGCAAAGGGGAAAGTGATGGAGAGGGTGCTTTACTCTTCTTGAGAGTTTCGAATTCGTCGTCTTCAGTCGTTCCACTGAAGACGGCGGTGGAGCCAGAATATGAATCGGAGACTCTGATGACTGTGTGGGTGTCCATAGAATCATTGGATTCGTTGATAAGAATTGTGTCCGTTCCGATGCAGAGATCGGTGCAGAACTCGCTTCCTCGCGCGAGACCATCTTCTGTATTTACAGTAATCCGGTCAGCGAATTCCGTTTCGCCCTTGAATAGGTCGTCTGATTGAACTATCTCCGGTATTTTGGGACGTACGGCTTCCAAATAGCATAGGGCTATCTCGAGGACCCTCCTAGAAGTCCGAGATCGTCTTAAAATTTCTTGGACGAAAACTTTCATGGCTAGAAGGCTGCTGACGCTAGGGCGTGAGTCACATTCAGCCTGGTGAATACCTATTGCAAAGAATACAGGATGTTGGCAATTGTGTGCAGGTTGTGATGGATGCTGACAATTCCCCTTGGTTGAAGTTGACCGGTTGATAGATGAAACAGATGCGGGTATAGCGGCACAGGCTGAGGAGGTGGTCAAGAACACTTGGGGAATATCTTGAGGACGCCAAATATCACAAAGAGATTTCACTGCTTGGTCTGATAGCCTGTGAGGCCAAAGTAGAACTGAAGAAACAACTGAAGTTTACGTACCGACAAGGCAAAAAACGTACTTGTTCTTGTGGCGAGATTGGGCGTCCGGAGGTGCCAGCTGTAGTGTTGTTGATTGTGTAGGTTGTTGTTTGAGTGGCGCCCTATCACGGGGCGGAACAGATATTGGTGAGTTGAGTGCAGAAGAAGAATAAGAATTAGAGGACTTTGATGAAGGGGATCTGCATGAGGAGGGAGTTGAAACCAAGGTGGAACGAGAAGGAGGAACTTGATTGCCATAAGGTTGCCACCTGACACCATCGCGAGACGCAGGAGCCCGATGGGCAAGAGAATAGATTGAGCACATGTGTAGTTGCCAGTCAAGTTGGATGTTTAAGAAAGTGAAGAGAGACGAGTAGAGGAGATAGATAGAGGGTGTGGAGGATTGGGGAATTTTGCTAACATAGAGGGTTGGAATAGAAACGGCTGGTGATAGTGACGAAGAGATTTGACGCAAGTCATTGACCAAGTAAGTAGGTCGAGTTCGGCTGTCCTCGGCCGATCATGAAACTATTCTCTGCAGGTCAGCCTCTGTAGGCCTCTGTGGGTGAGCATTCAGATCCAGATATACAGCAATGGTCTTGTTTGAGAGAATTAGAATTTTCTTCGATCATTCAATTTGTCCTGCTTGAGCAAGGGAACCGTGAAATAGAGAAGCAAGTTGATAGAACATACACTTCCGAAATGTTGATCGACATTTCGAACGGCGCATTACAGCTCTTTGCGGAATATCTTGCATTCTCAAGCTACGAGTCTGACTTGGGAGACTAGGAACATAAGGCGCGGCCGGAATTTTGCCGGTTTTTATGAAAATCCCATGAAACGTCGTTGTGCATCTTCCAACGCGATTATCTCAATCAATTTTCACGCAAATGCATCGGGGTTGAGCTCATTTGAAAGCGCTGAAAGATACATTTTGCACCTTTGGTCCAGGGGGTTTACTCGCTTTACTCACAATTTATGATTGCTTCTGTGTTTTGCACCAATTCTCCGGGTTACGCACTTAAGATTTGCTCAAACTCCCTAAATAATCAGCTCAGGAGAGGAGAGTCCTCGTTCTCTGTTGAATTTAGTGGTACTTTTTGACCACTTTTTGATGATGAAATAGAAGAAAGTAGACTATGACTTGACTCTAAACTTATGATGCATGTCCTGGGTCAATATTTCCAGTGTCCTCAACAGAGAAGTAGTGAAAAAGCTTTCTCATGGGCCACTAACGTTAACACTTGATTCATGAACAGATACAATTTTCAACAAAAGAATGAGTACAGTATGTAGCTGTATTTTACACATCATTTTGGATAACTTTTGAACAAAATAGGTGAACCCCTCGGACAACAGGTGCAAAATGTAGTAATTTCTTAGCGCTTTCAGATGAGCTTAATCCAGATGCATTTGCGTGAAAATTGATTGAGATAATCGCGTTGGAAGATGCACAACGACGTTTCATGCAGGATTTTCAAAAAAAACCGGCAAAATTCCGGCCGCGCCTTATGTTCCGCAAAGAGCTGTAAGTAACACTTAGACTACAAGTTAGAGCCTACGCTTCGCTCCGGCGGAAATGATGTTTGTACAACCATTCAGGATAGTTTGTGCACTGAGCAGCACCCACATTGATCATTGAGATTATTAGAGGGAAAGAGACAGTTATCTAACCCTACGACGACAAACTTGAAGGATGTCTTCTTTTTGGGTAAAGGAGGATCGACAATTTGAAGATATCGATGTTTGGTTAACGGAAAATCATAACGAGGACAGTGATCACGTAGCAGCCACTACCAAACTTTCAGCAGATATTCAAGTAGTCGGCATCTCCGATTCGGCGATTCCAACCAGATGTCTATTTCAGAACATAGACGAAGAGGTGCGTAAAGATTTGCAAAATAAGTAGACAGTTCGAAGAGACAAGTTAGGAGGCAAGCAGCAAAAACTAAGAGCACCAATGTAGAGTAGGGTGAACGAGAAAGATACCTAGGATATGTGACGAACAGATCAAAAGGAGGGCACAAAATCTATTTGAACAACACATAGCAAGGTCAGATAGGAGAGAATTAGTGCACGGGACAAGGGAGTTGCCGATCGAAACACAGCAGCAAAAACTTGTTGACTTCGGTAGACAGAGAAGAGCCATGAGTTGGAAATTGTCAAGCGACTGTTCAATTTGCGAACTTCAAGTGAGCTATGTAACCCTAATAAGATCAAGGCTGATATGGCTTTAGCAAAGTGCGTGGGACGGAGATCACCTGGATCGACTCACGATTCAACACTTACTTGACTGGTGAACCAGCGTCGTCATCCGGATACACAAGATCCGCGTCTATATCCTCTAAATCACTGTCTCCTTCATTGCCATTGGTGTCTTCGATATCCAAGTCTTTGAGTGCATCGACCTCTTCATCAGGAAGACAGCAACATAGCTGGATATGGGGAGTCTCCTTCTTTGTCCTATTCATAACCGCAAACGCCCATCCCTGGTGGGGGGAAGAATGTTTTCTACCAGTTCCCAGTGAATCTGTGACCCTACGGTCCAAGGTAGAGGAATTGCGTGAAGCAACAGCTGCCGAATTTACTTCATTGCTAGAAGTTATAAGGTTCGCACCGTCGCGATATCTGCGAACGAAACGCGTGTTTACGCTGAGGCACGCTGATCGGTGGCGCTGATCGTTAGAGTTTTCCGGTGGTAGGGAGGAAATCGGCGACGCGACATAGCCTGACTGATCAACCACGAATAGGCGTACAATTTCCTCTCCAATCTTCGAGTCACCGGTGAACAGCTTTTCCATAACCCAAGAACCCGGTTCATACGATCGCTCTTCGTTTTCAGCGCGACGCCTACGCTTCATTCTTCCACTTCCGACCTCATCACCTCTAGACCGTTTCCTACTACCGCGTTTCGAGCTAGTGACTTTGGAAATCGCGTTTGTAGCTGACATCAGTGACTGAGATTCACGTTGAAATGATTAATGCATGTCAGCATGAAAATATTATCAAAACGAAATGGAATGAGGGTCGTTCAGTACCTTTACTGGTATTCAGAACGATCAAGTCCGCGGTATTTGGCTCAGAGTTCAAAGGTTCAAGGTTCAAAGGTTCAAGGTTCAAGGTCAAGGTTCAAGTCTGAAGCTGCCGAATTAATGAACTCTTTGAAGCCGTATCGGGCCGGCTCTCCATGACGCCGAGAATTCCGATTCAGCTTTTTCTTTCAGTAAATTTATGGTTGACTTTTGGTAAAAAATCTAATTATGTTTAATTTACCCTTCCTCCTTCCTTCCTTCCCAGACTCCTTCCCATCCACTGTTGCAAGCGAAAAAGAATTTGAAAGAAAGAGAAGACCGGAATAATTCCTTATATAGTATATCGTATATCTTATCACTATCTATTATCTTATCTTATATCACGTGGATGCAAATTTACCATGCTCTTCCCATAGAACGGCCGCCTCGAGGCGGCTGAGCCCTTGCTTGAGCTCTGAGAGACGACAAGGACTTGATACCAATGGATAGTTTAGAAGGCAGTTGACTCCAGAGCTTGAGCTTGAGCGCTCTTAGTGCATACATACATATCTTATCTCTAGATCATTCAGCGCTTGTCCTTATCGTGCTTACACATTTGTTTGTTCCCGATGTTTACGGAAAACAACCGGCGCCTATGAATTATACACCCCCAAGAGCCCTTGACAAGCAAGGGAATGCACTTTCTTTCACATTTTTTTCGCCTGCAAGAGTGGATGGGAAGGAGTCTGGTGTTTACCATAAGTACCACTATTCGAGAGTTCAAATTAATTTCATCATGATTCATAATCTTCGACTACTTATTTGGTCATGCATACAGACTGCAGCGTGTACAATAAGATAGGTATTCGGCTGTCCGAGGCCAGAAATACTGATATGAAAGTGGGTGAGTTTGCCTGGGGCTTGGCCCCGCGCAGCCCACCCGTAGATGGCGAGTGACCATGCGCATCCCAAACAGAGCCCGAGGCTCCTCCGCAGGTACTCGACGTCTACGGGGAGGCCTACCCAAACAGAGTTGAGGGCGAACTGAATCCCATATTCTTTGAACTATGTACTAGGAGCAATGAACCTGGAGAATGTGTAGTGAATCTTGCTGGGTATACTAAGCTGAAGCGGGAAGAATGAAAGACTTTGAAGTAAAGGGGTTCAAACGTTGAAGACCGGAGCTATAAGCACTACGGTACCAGTGGACAAAGGAAAAACAAGAGCAGTCAACAAAGCTCCAAAACAATGACATGCAATAAGGACAGAACACGGGAGCACAGAAACAGTGTTCATATTGATATTACTGATAGCCTTCCGGGGTGCTGAAGATAAGACACAGGCTCGATAAAAACTCTGAGCTGCTCCGAACGGCATGAAATAACAAGAATTGACAATTTCCCTAACTTTGCAGGATCAAGTAGCCCAAATTGTCCAACATGATCTGGAATATACATGTGAGTCAAGGTCTGCCAATATCCATAGGTCTCAATAATAAATGAACCGAACCGGGGACACCAAGCTGAAAATGATTTTGCCTAAATGACCAAAAAAAATAACATGGTGGGCCAATAATTGCCCGAAACATAACATAGTCTGATAAAGACTGCACATAACAAAGTCCCATAAAGACCGCACATAAGATATGACCTGGTCCAATAAAGACCAGGAAATAAGATGGTCCTGGCATAATGACAGGAAACATAACCGTCTGATAAAGACTGCAGATAACAAGGTCCAATAGACCACATATAACATGGTACAATAAAGACCGGAGCTCCATGAAGATGAAGGATATATAACACATCGAATACATCGGGTCCCATAAAAACCCGACATGAATCGCTGAGATAGCACCAGGAAAATAGAAAAATCAATTTTACACTTTGGGAAACACTCACCGTATGGCAATTTTTCAAATTGGTCTTGAGTATAAATCCAGAAAGGCTCTTCCTCGACAAGAAAATCTGCATTACACAAGGCTAGAAAGTTGATCGGTTTGGGAGGGTTGTCCAGAAGCGACGAGCGATGAAAGATCAAGCAAGGGAAATCATTATAGGAAAGAAGAAGTGACTGTGAGACTGATAACCATTTCTCAGTTGGGCTCTAAGATGCAAATCCTGATGGGATCTCGAACCGCAGAGGGAGCAAACATGCTCCATGTCGCATCCAGGACTACACTTTCCGTATATATTCCATCCTGTGCACACTTGATTATGACCGCGTTCGGGGGAACATAACTGGTTGTTGATCCACAGGGCCCAAACGAACTCCCCGTCACGGTCAACTGAGTGAGAATCGGTCCGATGGCCTTGTTTCCCACATCCAAGACAGCAAGATGCAGGCTGGCTCGTCTTACTACCTAGCGCCCTGGGTGCAGGTCTGAGGATAAAAAGGGAGGATAGGGCGAGAAGCGGGATTTAGAGAGACCACTGTTCGAGGATTTGACATAACCTTGGGTGTTGCATAGTACCTCCTCCTGGATGGAGTGTTTCATCTCGTCTAGTTTTTGCGCCAGCATCGCCCTATCCCAGGCTCGATTGTAGTTCACCATCGCGAATGAATAATTGAACATCGCCCTTTCCTCATGAAGCTTGAATTCTTCGGGCTTCCAGTATCTGTACGATTTCCAGGGATGGTCCTGATTGAGGAAGTACGCGAAGTGTTGCGACGCAAAAATGAATCGGTTCCCGGATTCCTTCTCCCTCGACCTCTTCAACTCATATTCGCAGAAATTCTTGGCCGCCTCCTTGAATTCTTCGAACGAAAGGTCTTCAAGGAGCATAGGGTCACCTTCGTCTATGCCCAGCTGCTTCCCTACGGCCTTTATACCTAGAACTTAATCCGATTTTGAGCCGTTTCGGAACTTTATTTTGGGCATAGTTTGGTGGAGCATCTCAATACGAGTGAGAGCGTCGTTGGTGAAGAAAGGGAGTGGGATGTTTTTGAAGTATTGACCCGCCTTCATCAGCTCCAACGGGATGGTGATCATCCTACGCTTCGTTGAGTCCCAAACAACCTCTAAGACGTCTCCGACTAGATAAGATTCTTCTTCTTCTGCTCGAGTTACAACAGAGTCCCTCTGTTTCTCCCCCTGCTTCTGCTTCTTCTCCTCGTCCGTCTTGGTCTTCATCCACCCCAGAGTCACGAGGCTAAGCTTTGCCTTGAGACGATCAAAAAGCGACGGCGTAGTGCGGATGAGTTCAATCTCCTCGAGTGCTATCGTCACGTAGGAAGCAGATGGAGAACCAGGTTTCGACGCGAGTCCTTGTTGTTTGAGGACGTCTTTTTTCCTCCTCGCGCGATTCTTCTCCTCGATAACATAATTCATATCTAACCTGGATTCCAAGTCGAGCCGCCTGAGGGCTGCGATTAGTTCCGGTGTTGCATGGGTTATATGCGTCCAATCTGGGTTGCTTAAAGAGGCAGAGGTCGGGAGAAAAGAGTTAAAAGAGGTTCCGAGTTGGGACATTTTAGAAGTGGGTGTAAATATTGAAAACGCGAAATCCAACAAAGATTGTGCGCGACGATGAGAGGCAGGAAGTAAGTAGTCTGATCAAAATCGGAGTAGGTTTACCGTACCTCGACTTCAACATCACGTGCAACTCACATGTCACTGAAAAATCTAATTAACGGGCGTCGCGTCTTCGCATCCCATCGTGTTTCTCGTCTCCATGGCTGTATTTGAGTCATCATTCAGATAGAAAATGTATACTACTGCATATTTACTAGCTTAGAGCTCTCGATTTGCATCACAAGAGCTCTAAATGTGCTGTATATTGACTGGAAGCACCTCTTTTTCACCATTGAGGAGGATGTTCAGTATGGAAATGCAGCATACATAGGTCAGTCAAATTGTGCTCACCATCTGCTGGAGTCTGAGCTGTTCTTGGGCAAGTGCTCACAAGAAGAGCGCACAAAACACCCAGAAAAGTAAGAACGACCTGCAAAATGCTCCTTAGACGCTTATTAGACGCTCATGGTGAGTCATGAAATTACATATCCCCGAAAAGTTAAGCCCAAAAAAGGAAAGATTTGGCAGTTCGAATCGAGGTCCGGGTAACACGCCGCGACTTTTAGCAGACTCTAATTCAGTAAGCTTTGCTTACAAGAGTCTGCCTAGGGGAGACTAGGAAGTAAGGAAAGGAGGAGAAAGGATGGGCGCCCAATTCGGCAGTGGGAAACCGTTCTGCCGGCGCCCATGCCGGCCTCTCATTGCCTTGCTATATCTTATATCCTATGAGAAAACAAGAAAACAAGAAAACAAAGCCTGCTCCGCAAACTTCTTCTATCGGAAAAAGAAAATGGAATACAAATCCATTGTCCACTGCGAGATTCGAACCCGCATCACTTGAGTAGACGTGCGGGCATCGAAGCGGATAGAACCCAAGCGCTCTAACCATTGAGCTAAGTGAACATGGAGTGGCTCAATCTAATAATCTACACAGCCCACAATATGGTAGGCTTAGCTCAATGGCAAGCCCACATTATAAAACCTTACTGTTCTTTTCTTTTATACACATTTTTACTTATACCAACTCGACGTCTCCCTGTTATTGTTATGCCATTGAACAGCAGACTCCGTGTAGTGATGGTAGAAGGCCTGAATCTTCGGCGTAGCAGCGTGAAACAAATGCTAAGCTGCTCGGTTCAAAGAATAAACCCATGTCTGTCGCGACTTGAAGCGACGATGAATAAATAGCCTTCTAGAGTGATAGTCACCACTTCTGGGTCTATGACTCGATCAAGAAAAGGAAAGAATGCTGAGGGATTGTCTAATGCAACGCTTTCACTGGATCTAATTCAGTAAGCTTAGCTTACAAGAGTCTGCCTAGGGGAGACAATTTCACTGGATGATGATCAGACAATGGGACATCTACAACCGTGACAGAAACTAAAGGAAGCAAATACACGACTTCCACTAGGAATGGAGGGGCAGGCCACGACGTTTTGAGAGAGACCAAGACTTGACAGAGGACTTTCTGCAGCAAGCAAGCCCAATGGTGGGAGAAGAGAGAGAGATCAAAGCATAGCAGTCACGTTCGAGCTTAAGCGGGCATAAAGGGATTGCGATTGAAAACAGATGAGCCACGAAATAGAGAACTTTCAAAGCAGCGAAAAAAAGTGTACTCTAGTGTACTTTGTAAAATTCATCTTGGAGAAGTAAAGTGACGAGCACTTTACGAGGTATAATCTAATTTACTTGAGACTATTTACTTTACCTTTACTTTCCTAAAGTACAGTGTGCTTCCGCTGCTTCGCAATCTTTGACGAAATAGACACGTCTCCTGGTCCATAGAAAAGCTAAATAAGCGCTCATGGTAAATAAGCGCCCCAGAATCACACTCATCGCGGGTCCGCAAAAAAGTTTGCTGAGTAACAAAAAACTTCTACCTCCAAACATGGAATTCGTTCCTGCTCCTGCTATCCATCGTGTCCTTTGTGCTGACTGCGAATCTCAATCGATCTGCTACTGTCTTCACATCTTTCTCTCATCAGGTACACCGATTGTACCCAATTCCGCTATTTTATGCGTCGCTTGCGAAATACGTGTGATGTTTGCCTATCAGTACAGATGAATTCTGATCAGCTTATAGCATGGACATAACAGAAGGAATACCCAAGCAAGGTACGATGAAACTCCAGATCTCTACCCACACATTCTGATTGCTCCATCACAGCACCGGTCTCATACTGCAGAAACTGCGAACGATTCCTAGCACCCCCGCAAGCTTGGGTCCTTGCAAGACCAGAATCATCTGAGCTGCTTGCGCTGTGCTCGAAAAAGCTGAAAGGATCAGCCAAAGTGTGGCTGACATAGGCACAGAACCACATTTAAAACGGTTACCCGTATCGCTAACGATCCAGAAGTATGCAGCTCATACTCTTCCCGATGAATTCCACTTACTGATGCATAGGTCCTCACCCGCACCATATTAGAACAAACCTTCGAAATAGAGTACCTCGTGCAGCATGGTCAATGTCCCGATTGTGCAAAACTTGCAGCTAAAAAGACCTGGAAGGCTCTTGTTCAAGTTCGGCAAAAGGTCTCTCATAAAAGGACCTTCCTTTTCCTCGTACAACCTATTTTGAAACATGGCGCTCGGAAGGACACGATCTCAGTAAAAGAAGTCATGAAAGGACTAGACTTTTTCTACAGTCAACGAAGCCATGCGGTCAAAATGATAGAATTCTTGACGGGTGTTGTTCCAGTAAGGTTAGTAACACATACCTTGCTTGATCTACCAAGATACACAGTAATACCGCCGACACCATGTACTAAGTACACCTATTCCGTCGAGATCATGCCCATCTGCAAAGACGATCTAGTTTGCATACCACCAAAACAGGCCCGACAGCTTGGCAACATCAGCCCACTCACCCTCTGCACAGCACTCGAGTCGGCAATTCCATCCAGGTGTCCTTTCTAAATTAGGTATCGAAAGATTATGTAATCTACTGAGGCCAGCACTTTAACGCTCATCTCCGAGTCCGTTACATACGCCTTCCAAAGGTCCTCCACGAGGATCTTTCTTCTTCAATACGCGTCCACGACGTCCATCACTTCATTACTGGATGGATAGGTTTCGGAAGGTCCAGCACCCGCGATTTGAGTAGGATCGCTTTTTCTATTCTATCAGTTGCCGTTGTGTAAACACATCACTTCTTTAAACACACATACCCATACCACTCCTTTCAAATACACTGCTCGTTTCATTGCTTGTTTAAATACTTTAATCACATTGAATGTTTAATCTTGAATACATTGTGTTTAAACACTTGAAAGTCAGGTTTAAATCTGGTTTGAATGGGCAGTGATTAACTCTCAGTCAGGAAGTGTTCAAACATACAACATATGAGCTCATCCTACGTATAAGATCCTCTAGAGCATCCAATGTTTAATCATTCGCTTGTTTAAATATGTTTCAATACTTGAGGGACCAGTCATTGGATGTTTAATGGTAATAGGCTCGATTTCTTCATTCTGCGTTTACGACGACAGTGTCAAGACCCTATAAAGTAACCGTGGCGCACGGTTCAGTGCTCGCGAAGGAAGCTCTAATCGCAAAGTTTACTCATGTTCCTCATTCTAAGCAGTTATGATATGCGGGCAATATTCATGACTAGAGCTCTGGAAGTAGTACTATGTAAGTGGAATATCAATGGCGATGACACAAAGGTTTCGGCGCGCAAGTGAAATGATATGACTGAAGTAAGTTTGAGAAGGCATTTGGCAGAGAAGTAAACATGGCTGGAACAACCAGAAGACCAGGATAAGTTGAATATGGAGCCCAACAGCTTGTAGACATTCACATAAGCAAAGAGTAGAGCACGAAATGTTGAGAACTCACTTGAGCAATGGGGGCCTTGAAAGCGTCTGAATCATCTCCAGGCAACCTCTCCAAAACAAACAGCTCAATTTCTACAGTCAAAACACCTTTCAAAAGCGAGGCAAACACTTTCTGCATGCAACAGGAGCACACTTTGAGAGAAATAAAAAGATAGACCAGAGTTTGAACGAGAAAGAGCGCATTCATTTCAAAAAGAGGAAAAATCCTCTGCAAACGCCAAACAGATATAAACACGGACACCATTCACCAGTGTCCTCACGAAACCACTATTGCTGAGTCGCTCGCAATAAGAAGTAATTTCAACGTCCCTGTGGCCTTCCCTGCACATTCCGTCGAAGATACTAGGTATACACCGTGGCACGGTGTTCTGCTCGCGAAGCCTAATCCTAGTTGAGAAGCAATGGTCATAAAGGACGTTCATCAATGATTTTGAGGAGATTTAGCAGAAAGAACTTGAACATGCAAAAAAACTCACCAAGAGCATCCGAATGTTTCCTGATCTGTGTCTCCCAAATCTTCCAAGCTCAAAACCTGGACTTATCGCATCGTTCAAAACCACTTAAACCGTTAACAGCACTCGAGGTGAGTATCTCTTGAGATCATCAGACAGAAAGAGAAGGATTTGAGCGAGAAACGACGCATTCATGTCAAAATGAAGCAAAATCCTCTATGACATGCAAAAGCCAAACAAGTACAAATGCAGTCAGGTCTCTATCCACCCTGCATGAACTCGGTTGCTTCGCTTCGCTCGCAATGACTGCTCAAGCTCAAAGTTCCCTCTTTTCGAACGATCGGCGATGAATGCGTTTGTGGAGATGTATCGTTTATTCCAGAGAGAATATTTATAAGTGAAAGCACACCGAAGAAAGTCAATATGGCATGCATTGACTAAAGCACATGCGACATAGAGCATTGGCATGAAGACATCGAGAAGACGTTTTCATAGATCAAGATGCCAAGTGACTTTCTACTCGGCGTCTAGGACGACAGTTTCAAGACCCTATAAATCAGAGCCATGAGAATGATTCAAGAAAAGCAAGATTCTATAGACGACTGCCCTTGAATGGGGTGACCGGAACATGTGAAGCGTAAACATAGAACTTGTCCTTGGCACTGCCTTCATCGTCATTGCGCCGCCCTAGTTATCACAGTCTAAGTCTTCGGAATCACCACCGCGACATAGAAATACTCACTTTATAGCTTGACCCTCAAACTGTGAGGCACTGCCTTAATTACCTGCGCCCATACATGCAGCCTGGTTCAACATTGGATCAAGACGGATATCGAAGGTCCCCTTGACCTTGCAGATTTCGTCACAGATTTGACTGCCCAAGCCTCTTTTTGAATGATCTGCGATGAACTCGTTTGTGGAGATGTAACGTGTATTTCCGAGCGACGACGTCCTAAAGGGCTGAACAAGTTTTGCCTCCAGTGAAAATTTGATTTTGTTCGACATGAAATCCTTATGCATGAACCTTTCTGGTAGTTGAAGCCTATGAGATGTGCCAGGATCAGCAGGAAATTTTACTAAAGGGTAGTGAGCGCACCATTGAAATACCTGGATCGGATTGATCGCATCACGGATCCGAACGTTTTCTACATGTTGACATAATCCACGCCAGTTTCCTTAGATTTCCCTTCTCATTGTCTCGTCCGATGAGCTCTATAAAGTTCGTTGATTTTTCTGTAATTACGTAATTCTGGTTCCTTTCAGCGTCCCCACCACTACCGTCGCAACTGGCAAGCCTTACTGTGACTATCCAGCCTTGAATTCAGCCAAAATCCATCAGCGCGAAGTCACTAGGATAGCAGCATTATCGCAACACACAGGAACCCATGCAAATAATCTGCAAAGGTGCAGGCTAATTCCGGAACATTTGGGTGAGACTCACAGTCAAAAAGTCTTTCCCCAAACCACTACAACGTTCCGCGCGTATAATATGACGTTCCACGAACACTAATATGCCGTTCTCCAGGTAGATGGGACCTGAACAATCCATTTTGCTTGAAGCTGAAGAATACGATGATCTTGAGCGGGATAGTTCAGATGGCAAAGAAGCCAACGATGAATCCAGCTCTCGCGTTACGCCACTACCACTGCAATATCACCTTCCATCCGCTAATGCGTCATCTCACTTCGATCGGTTGGTTCACCATCTTGAAGAATTCATACATCGTCAGCGACCTAGCACAGCTCTCGATCATACAGATCGCGAGACTCGAACTACTCTATCCTTATCACCCCCGCCGGATATTACGTCTGACTTGGATCGAGAGCAAGATTGGGACATCCCATATGCTGTCGAACTGACCAAGGAACAACGGTTGCTGAAGCATTGGATCAAGAAATATCTAGGTGACGGAGGACTAGCGATTTTCGGGTATAAGCTGTTCTACGTGCGCTGCCAGGTAAGAGTCAATGGATTAATTATCCCATGAAATTCAACTCAAACGCCATCAATCCAGCGTCAGTACGAACAAAGCATCATAAATCGTATCCGCACAGATATTCAAGACCAAAACATCGATCCTTTAATTCTTCGAGCCGCGTTTCCTTCTGCTTTGCCTGGCGGTATATATCTCCAGGCACAAAGCATGTTGCCTCAGAATATCACACTCGCATCTTACCTGCTCACTATTCCTGGCCTCTTATACCCCAAAGCACCCCGCGTCGTTTTTTCGGCCCACGAGTCTGTTCATAACATTTCTCCGGCATCATCCCGCACAGATCTAGTGCTTCCCATCCATAGCGTCATTGAGGATTCTGCGAGCATTGCACATATACTACGGGAACCACTCTTGCCCCAGGAGTACCCACCTCGCACCTGGATCAAATGCAATCGCGGCCTGTATCAGAATGATGTCGGGCTTGTCATAGATGATGATTTCAACGAAATCAACGATCGTGAGGAACGCTTGGTTCTATTTCCTCCTAGACTGGATTGTTCCCAACTATACGACCTTTCCAGCGGTCAAATCACGCTCAAACGAAAGCGCGCTTTGAACAAACGCCCAGACGTTCTTCCTTGGAGAGTCGGAGAATTGATTGCCAGACGCTTTTGTGTTCCCGCACAATTAGATTGTGCTAGACACTGTAAATTCTCTCCTACATGCGCTCATTCCGAACCGACAGAAAAGCGCTATATATGTCTAGAACAATACTGGCAGAACGGCCTTGTCCTCGTACGTGTGAAACTCAAGGATATGGAAACTGCATTGGAAATGCCAGTCAACGTTCGCCACTATTTCTTGGCCTCCAATCATCCTGAGGTTCATCGATCTCTACTTTCGATGCCTCCGCCATCCTCCTGGGAATTTCGCATTGGGGAGGCTGTCCGTTTCACTGATTTTGATGGAACTTGGTGTACGTCAGAAGGAGAGTATTCCTTCGAACTACCTGCAGGCCAAACCGAAGGCGTTATTCACGACGTCGGATCTTCCTACTGTGAAATCAATATTCCTTTGCGAGGTTCAAACTTCATCGTCAATTCGCTTCATATACTGTCGAAAACTTATCTTGAGAAGATATTTACCCCTGGCGACATAGTTCTCCTTCTGTCTGGTGCTCATCAAAGACTCTCTCTGAAATTCAGAAACCATGATCCTGAAACGCTGGCTAAGGCAAAGGAGATGAACCAGGAAGGCATAGTGATGACTGTAGGGCCTGCTAAAGTAGAGGTGATGCTGCAGGATCATCACGATGGGGTGAAGTCTCTTTCTCAATTATTGTCGTAATTTACTCATTTGATAACAGTTCCTTGATTTCCACCCAAATACGCTCACGAAGGTCGAAAACTCAACCTCAAATCAGGTTCAAGTTCGCTATCGCCCGAAAGACCATTTGTGCGCACCTTGCGACCATAGTATGTCTCCGGCGACTCAACCCTCTACTAGAGCAGTCCCTTGGAAAAACTTGCAAGTGTACCCTGTCAGATTGTCAAACAAAGGCTATCGTGCCATCGTCATGGATGCACGAGTAGACAAAAGCACCCTGAGCGGGCTTTCCGTGCGAATCCGTTCTGAAGCGCAGGGAATAAGTAATCCGTTTGCTTGGGTCGACTATGACTGTCTTCGCCGCGTGGACAACAATCGATTTCTTCATGACATCGATGGGAACAACGAGGACGGCTCGCATACGAACTGGGATAGTTACTGGAATCTGAAGCCCGATTATCTTCCTCGGTATTCAGCCGAAGAACTTCGTCTCTTAAACCCAGGGACATTATTAGCGGAAAATGCTCAAGCAACCTCGGACTCACACAGAACAGATGGCACACTTGAAGATCCGAGTCGTCTATCAACCCCTTGTTCTTCCCCGCCGAGCACCGCGACTGATCCAGCCTGGCACCCTTGCTCTCCCAATCCCTCACAGCACTGGATACTCGATCCTCGTATCGCAAAAGGATTACCCGAAGGCATGGAATTATTAGTGGCCACTACGACCAACCCAGAACGAGATCGAAGAGTTTTCCTCCGAAATATCAATGGAACAACTTTGGTCTATTCTGTCGTAGGAAGCCGGCTTGGAGGGAGAAAGCCCAGTGACAGTGATATTGTTGAAGTAGACCCTTCCACCATCCTCGAGACCCCACGCTCATTATGCATACATTCCAATCGCGGGATTGCCAAAGGCCTCTTCCTTATCTGCTCCGGGAATCGAACTGGGTTAATGTGTCGCCGGTTAACTTACATGAAGCGCTTAGATCCATTGAAACCTCCCCGGTGGTTAGTTCAGGTGGTCAAGTTCAGGCGCAAACCCGGCATTCGAGTAAAATTTGACGAAATCCTTGACTCATTCTATGGACCTCAATGGGTCGAAGCCGCAGATCTTGTCGCCGTTCATGAAACCAATGCATTGCGATCATCAGCAAATGCGCTGTTGGATCCAATTCGTCTTTTGTATGAACCATTCCAAGAATAACTAGGCATACCTATACTACTATGTATACTATCTACAATTTTTCATTGGGCAGGCATGAATGCCTTGAGCATGTGTTTATTCAAGTATTCTAGGCACTGAAGATTATTCGCTGTGTTCGCTATCTAATTAGTTAAAACACCATTGTACTAGTTATCATTATTCATCAAACAAAAAAAGAATTGAGTAGCCCATAAAACAGAAATACATTTGGACCAACGAACAACAAGAAGCAAGTAAGATTCATGCACGTTGTATATACACATATATTGACAAACATTTCATGACAGGTAATTATTCCGTACGCGCCAAAGGTACACAAGAGGGCAAGATAGTAGCATGGACAGAAACCAATAGACGAGACAGGTAAGATGCATGGTTAGTTCAAATTCATCACGCTATAGACTTCAATACTGTAATAGGGAAAACGGTAAGGTACGAATTTGCTGTGGCTCTTCTTGCACTATATTTACCAAAATTTCTTCAGTCAGACAAAGGTACAAGGAAATCTCCAATGTCATCAGAGAAGAAGTCAATGTCCTGCTGTTTCAAATACAGGAGATCCACCTCTTCTGAATCATCTGACTGTGGGTTTGGTTCTACCCCTTCAGGCAAGAATTTTGGATGCGAGAACAAATTCGTTGCCACGTCCCGGCCACGTCCTATGGGCAGACTTATGTTTTGGGTCTGCTCAACGCAGTAGGTAAGTATTCTACTCTGCTCGGGATGGGTCTGTAAAGTACTTTTTTACAGATTCAGACGGCTGATCTGTTACCAGCGCAAACAATTTTTGATTTAGTCCGTCCGGAATGTGCCTCAACTCGCGACCTATTGGCCGAAAGTTGGCCAAGGTGTTCAATGGACGTTCAGACGTTGGCGGCTCCATCGCTGACGCTATCCACGTGTTTGGTTTTTTTTAGCGAATCTTCAATGGTAGGTGCGAACTGCTTCAGTACCAAACTAATGGCTAACGATGAATCTCAGGTAATGCAGCCATTCACTTCCACCAGCGAGTTGGGTGTCTCCATTTGTAGGTGGTCATATTCAATTAGATCTTGAGGTTTTTGGTAGGCCCAAATGCAGTGAAACCGCTGAAATGGAAATTCAGGCTCATGACTGAGCGCAAAAACAACGATACGGACTTGGCGGGGAAGACGTAATTGACTCTCTGTCAGGGTAAAGTTGGGGACTACAGGGCGCATCGAAAGCTTTTGTCGAAAGAATGAGTAGCCATAATGGTTAATTCAACAATGAAACTCACGGCGTGAGTGAGCTCGTATACTAACACTGAGAAGGTTTTCCTCACGTTAGTTGCAACTAGGACCACGCTATTGTATCTAGCTACCTAGTACTACAAGGTGAGAGTCAGTTACAGAAAACCAGTTTTGGAGAACTGAGCTTTTTCAGGTTTTTTGCACGACAGTCCGCTTCAGTAAGCTCGCTTACATAAAGCCTTTGACCCGGACCAGCTCGGACCATCGAAATTTGAATTGGTCGTGTTTTTGTTGGTTTGCTCTTTTCTTTGCTTGCTGCAGCCTTCCTAGTATCTTCATGCTCACGTTCACTTCTTTGTGGAGCAAGCAGCCTTCCATCGATGCAAGATGCAAACATTCCGGATTTCAACTCCGTACCTATACTGCTGGACGAGTTTCGAAGGCACAACCACCACTTCCAATCTGCTCTTACTCAAATATTTCAAGATGACACGACAGATGCTCATCATCTAACTCGAAGAGTTTGTAAACCTCCTTTCTCAGGTGAGTAAACACAAACCTCGGCGGGGAAATTGGCTCAAATGGAATGACACAACACTCAGCCATATTCCCCGATCGTGCAGAATGGGAAATGCCCCGAACAAATGTACAAAGCATGATTCTTGACCTCCGGACAAAATACAATCATCGAGTGGAACAGAGTCATCCAGTCTGGCATTTAAATATAATATATTGACTCAATGACATCTTCTATAACAATGAATATTATAGCAGACATTCAAGCAGACATTGCCACACTCAAGGAGTATAACAAGGATTTTTCAAGGCCCTTCTCTTTGAGCACAATGGTTTTGACGCTGATTCAATATATACAGGGCTCGTCTTCGGCTTCTGATGGGCCCCTTGTGGTCGTCTCAATTGACAACACGGTATATAGTTCCATGTTCTCGCCGTTCTTGGCTGCTGTTTTTCGTCAAGGAAGCAACCCTCGACGCCATATTTCCGGTGAGTGTCTCTTATGTCCGTCTCGTACTTTCTCACTTCCTCTTTCGACGAGCTCTTCAATTTCACGGATTTCTCAAAATTTTGTTCGACCGCCAATTGCCACGAGAACTTGAGACACTATAGAGGCCCTTCTTTTTGTGTTTGGATTTTGAGCCCTAAAGGTGTGCCAAGGCAAAGTATTAGAGCTGATTCACAATTCCGCCCGTTACCCAGACCTCAAGCAATGCTCTATCGAGGTCCACCTTCGAGAAATCATTGACTTGGTCAGTTCTAGCATGTTTAAATCAGAACGAGAATGCTCACGACGATACAGCCTGGTGTTGGTTTGCTGATTGACACGTTCGAAACTAAAACCCGTTGGCTCAATAATTCAAGGTTGAAGGCCTCAAGGATCACGTCGACCTCACGAACGACCACCAACACTGAAGCTACCAAAACTCAAGCCGAAAAGGACGTCAAGAAATACCGGCATTACCGTGCACCAGAAATCATTTCAAGTTCGTGTTCCTCCGCCATCGGACATGATAGACATCGTGACGATAACGAACAGGCCTTAGGTGATCTTTTCCTTGCGACGTCTACTCGCTTGGTTGTATTCTGGTCAAAATCTACACAAGGATGGCCCTTGTCAGACGCACGATAACCTTGAACATCTCGCAATGATGGAGATGGTCATGGGCAAAATGCCGGATCAACTTGGCCGTGCAGGAGCGAGGTCGATACCAGAGTTCTTCAAAGAAGGCTCTAGATCAGATTGGCCCAAGCCAAAAGCTTCCAGACAGAGCAAGAAGGATGTACGTGCGAACAGACCCCTAGATGTAAGCCTCTTGTATTACTTCTTGTCAGCCTTTACTCATCGTCATCCAGCACGATATACAACCCACCGATTATATCAACCGGCAGTTTCTAAACCTCGTGCAGAAACCCCTGGCATTTGATCCCTCGCAGAGGATCACTGTTGCAGAAGCTCTCAAGCACCCGTATTTCTCGTTAAAAATTCCGCCTGAGATTTGATCCTGCCCTCATCCTGTTTCGTGTTACTACCCTCTATTTCCCTCGATTTCTTTAGGACACCCTGCTCTTTATATCCGTGTACTACAAATCATCACTATGGACCTCTTCGTCGTCATGTTCAATCTGTGCTCCGAATGGACGAGTCACGACGTGGCATGTCTCGTCTCACGAATCACAACGCCGCCTGACTATATGGATGTTGTTACATCTCCTGCGTCATCGCGGACTTGCCTCCAATGACCGAACAAGACGATGAAACTCGGTGATGTAGGACCTTTAACAACAACAACCATCTCCAGCACCCACGGACAACCCGTAGCTCAGGCCGCCCAAGGTCAGCTTCCGGTTCCTGCTCCTCGCACTTCTCGTAAACGAAAAACATCTACAGCACCTGAGCAACAGATCCCAGCTCTCGCTTCGGCCGATGAGGCGAATCGGCGATGGGAAGCATGTCGCGTTTTGGTTGACTGACTTTGAGTTGAGAACGCTGCGCTTCGTGCTCACCTTGCTCAGCATATGCAGACGTTGCCTCCTTCTGCGGTCATGCCAGAAATACTGCCACCTGTACAAACCATCTTACAGCATCTTCCTCCACCTCCACCTCCACCTCAGCTCAACCTCACACCTCAGCTCAACCTCACACCTCAACTCAACCTCACACCTCAGCTCAACCTCACACCTCAGCTCAACCTCACACCTCAGCTCAACCTCACACCTCAGCTCAACCTCACACCTCAGCTCAACCTCAGCAGATCTAACCAGAAGATGATCGATCAAATGAAGGAGGGGGAGGAGGAGGAGAACAGAACGCGGAAGGAAAGGAAGCCTCTCTTGAAGCCATCGTCGCTATCAGTTTCCTGTCGAAAATTTAGTCTCGTACTCGGGCTTTGACAATCCCAATCGGGGTGCAGACGAAACACCTCGGTATAAAATAAACCTCAACAACCGCCGCAACAGCTTGAGCCTATACCACCACCAGTGGGCTTACTGAATCTCTTCTTCTTTCTCTACATCTTCCTGCACATAAACAGTTTCCATTTCAATGGCCATCAAGCGCATCAACAAAGAACTACAAGAATCTCGAACGTAATTTCTCCTCTTCCTGTAGTGCTGGTCAGGTACAGGGTTTAGATCGTGCTGATGGCATGTTCCACTGGCAAGCTACAATCATGGGTCTGACGCACTCACCTTATGCTGGTGGGGTGTTCTTCCTGTCTATACACTTCCTGACTCAGCATGCCACCGAAGGTCAGCTTTACGACAAAGATCTACCACCCCAACATCAATGGCTCTATCTGTCTCGATATTTTGCGAGACCAGCAGTGGTCTCCGGCCTTGACAATTTCAAATCGATATGCCCCGCTGTAGTAACCTCCATTGTTCAACTTTCCAACACTTCGAATAAACGAGGGGGCGAATCAATATGCCCCGCTGTAGTAACATCCATTATTCAACTTTCCAACACTGTTTGAACGTCCCCAAATCGAGGCTTCCGGTGGAAGCACGGCTACTACGACTTCTATATCTACTCCCATTTCTCGCCCGGAAACCCCTACTTTCCTGCCGTTACCGACGTTCACCAGTACGAATAATGCATGCCAGGGCAGAAACGATCACCTGACTCAGGTGCGTCGCGACAACTCACGCACATCAGCCAAAACGGTTCTCACTTTGCTGGGATTCGATAAAATCCTAGTACTCCGTCCGATGACAGGATGGCCATCTGGAACTCGGCGAAAGATTGGAACCCGGCGAAAGATGAGAAGAGAAACGAAAAACCTAGTGACATGGTAACTTGTATCAATCAGCCAATCAGTGTGTGGCTTTCTGTGATGCTCAGAAAAAGATTGTCCACACGAAATCACTTGTGAGTTACTCTGCTATATATTGCTTCGAGCACTTGTCTCACTCACCGGATTGCAGAAGTAGACGCCGAAATTTTCGACGCTAAGAAATATCAAGGTGAACGGTATGATGTTTAGGATTCTCGCCGTAGAGCTGCTGCGAATAATGTATATCCTTCTTGTGCAATTTGTGTACAAATATGCTCTATGAGTACTGGTAAACAAACCGGGACGCCAATTGGCTTTCCGAGCGCATATTTTCAAATTCGGTGGTCTTCTGAGGCGTGGTGATGGATGGTGTAGCAGAAGATCCGGAGGTGGGTCGATAATCGCATCAAAGAACAGTGGTTGCTGGTCCTTACACTGGTTATGTTCTCAAAGCTCATCATGGTGTTCTTGGATGATTTCAGGTATGGGCATCAAAATACTAACAATTGCCAATGCTAATGATGAAGACATTCAAGGCTACCATAAACGACGATAATTAATTACTATATCTGATCCCATCGACGCCAACAACTCTCTCTTATCTTCCACCAAACTCTGGAACGAAGATCTACCTCATTCTTACCGCCCCCTTCTCCAAAACACGCGTGAATCGACGATATTCCACCTAACAAACCACATCCACCCAACAAACCACATCCACCCAGCGTCGACCTCACTATGGCCAGGCGGTCCCATCGTGCACTACACGTTCTATACGCATCGCGCCAGTGGCGTTCGACCTCTCTCGCAGATGGCCCCGGCTATCTTTATGCCTTTGCGACAACGCTCACCGATGGAAGGTGGGCATGAGCCGTAACTTCGCTCGTAGGAAGCGTCAATGGGACAGAGAATGCCCATGCGCTGGTCGAATTTGGAGGGTTCCAATTGCTGTAATGAGGCGGCGAAGAGCCGGTACGTACTTAGTTGGTGATCTGCTATGCTACTTGCCCATCATTGCTTCAGAGGCGTTGGCCCATTTACTCCTTGAGCGCGAGTGCGACGACAGGCCTCGAATCTATTGCCGCCATTGTAGGTCTTTCAAATCCTCTTGATTCAGCTCACGAACTCCCTTCTACAAGGTTGCAAGACTCATCGGGAGATCTTCATATTCAATGCCAGCCGGAAATTAACATGGAGGAATATTATTCGACCGTTGCATCTCGTGGCTGTGACGGCGTGAGGTATGTTTATTTTCTTGTTACCGACCGATTGTGAACTGACTCTCGTTATTTACAGTGAGACGGACAATGATATCAAATGTAATTTGAACGTTAATTGTATGTAGTTTTGAATGCTCGAACTCGAATAACACGATCGAACACGATCGAACAGGAATAATACACGAAACATAAAGCTCATGAGCTAAGTACTATACCGTTCATCTGCATGCCTCTCTCTGAATAAAGCTGCATAGGACCATACCTTGCAAGAACAAAACATAACGATCAAGCCAGACCTGCCGGTGTGTAACTTCGAGTCATACTCTCGTTTCTACGTTTCTTACATCCAGCACGAGCCCATCACCCCGACGATTTCTATGTAGTATGATAATATTCCTCAATTTCTTCAGAGCCGCCGTTCCAATTACATAGCTATGTCGTCGGCATTACCACCATTTCCAGTCCGTCCTCAATCAAGATGAAACAACCGATGTATTTCATCTGAGACTACTAGGAGAAGATCTCGAAGAGTTTGCGAATATCGTTTCTCGGGTGAGTCTTGTTTTCGGTAGCCAAGTAGATGCTCAAGCAGATTTCGACAAACTCCAGCAGCATTCCCTGACCGCTCAGAATCGGAAATGCTTTGAACGAATGTGCAAAGCATGATACTGGACCTTCGGACAATTTGCGATCGTCGTCTGGACCAGAGTCACCATGGTCATCCAAACATCTTTTCACGGGAGTTTACAGGCTCTGCAGGACGGCCCCGTACAGTCATTGATCCAACTTTCCTACGATGGGCATATTTTGTGGTGCACCGCCCTCGCGTATGCTCAAGCTCAGTATCCTAGTGACTTTTAGGTCTCCTAACTGATAATTCCTCGTATATAATTTGAACGGAGGTGGCTCGATTCTGCTTACATGCTTGCGCTACCTACAATGTGCTGCTGCTATTACTATCCTACCTAGTGGCTACTACAATGAACAATATGAGTAAACTGAATGACGGACAACTTTATATTTGTTTTGTCCATTTTTAGTTCCGACACGACATGTTATTCACACGCTTGATCTTCTTGATTTCAATCAACAATCAACAATCAACAACGGCCCCTGTGCCTGCGTAGCGGTGGACGAGAACTTTTGTAGAAGAGTTCCGGTATGTGCAAAGTCTTCTGCAGTCGCTGTCTTTCTTTTCTATTATGTTATAGGGAATCTGCGGTCAATCTGTGGAGGGATTCCACGGTTCAGCGTTACTCGTCACCACAGGACGATGCCGGTTGATCATGAGGGATGTCGTTACAAGGTTCGAAGCCCAATGTGCGAGAGAGTGTATGATTAATGATCCTGACAGGTTTAGTGCTCGCCTACGCGGAACTGGAGATCTGGTCATCCCTTGGGGTGAAGACGATTCACGAATGTACTGTCGCCTCGATGGAAAAGTGTGTCATCCAACCTCCCTCACAACCCTCGTACTCACCTTTCTACAGGAGCGTAGCGCTGCTAGACAAGTACGTTCCAGGTCTTGAGAATCAGATCAAGCAGACATTGAAAACCTTTTGCGAAATTCTTCAACCTCAAGATTCAGATGTACTTCGAGCTCTTCATACGACCCCCATGTTCCTCAATAGGCTTCAATTACCTATCAGTCATCATATGCTCCGGCATCTAGGCTGATTGGGCAACCTATTCAAAGGCGAATTCTCTATCGGAAGGAATTCGTGCGCGTTCTGCGTTTGAACAGACACAATCATCATCAGCGAACGAACTAATCGTCATCAACGAACGAAGTAGAGCATCATCAACGAACGAACCCGATAGTCTCATGGAATCATGAGTTTCGCTGATTTCTGCTCCAGTTTTCCCGCCGTGTTTAGTGGAACGATGGAGATGTCGAGTTCACCTTCGTATGAAGGGTCCTCGCCAACGCTTTCCCCCCTCCCTTCCTTCACCGTTACTATGTTCTCGTCGAGCCTTCCTATCATGACTCATTCTTACATCGGAATCTACGCACAAATTTAGTTCTACATATGCATGGGCTCAATTATCTGGACTCACAGCAAGAGAAGTTGGTTGCTGTGAGCGTGTTTTGATGATGCGTTTTGCTACATATACCTTACTTTCATACTTTCGACGGCTGCCTCCAGTATGCAGACAGTAATAACTGAACGAAAACTCGGATGCCGATCTCTTGGATGACTCTGGATGTATTTCCGAATTCGGGTTTCGCATCGCATCCAGTCGGTCCTTTGAAGGTGGGTGTGACGGAACCATCGCCCCGGAGGGTCTTGAAGTAGGCGAATCTCGAGATGCAGATCATTCGATGTCATTGGACGACGAAATAATCTCAAGACTTTCACCGGTCGGCGTTGGGAGCAGAAACAGCTGTTATTGATGAAGAAGTACTCAAGACTCTGCAATAAACGAAGGCAAATGATTACAAAAGCTGATGCCATCGCTCTCTTCTCATCCACAACTCTCTCCATCCTTCCACAACGTCTCTCTTCTCTCCCACAACGTCTCTCTTCTTTTCCACAACAATCTTTCACACCAGTAGGCTCAAATTCAAAGCAAATTCTCCAAAATCAACGCTAATCTTCTCAAACTCAGCAAACCCCCACTTCTGTAACTCCATCGATGGCCAGACGACCTACCCCGAAACTGTGCGCTCTATTTGCATCCCGAAGGTCCCGATCGACGTCTCGCGCTGATGGCCCGGGCTACCTCTACGCCTTCCTCGACAACGGCCAGTTTTGGAAAATCGGCATGTCGAACAATATCGGTCGACGAAGAAGGGAGTGGGATAGGAACTGCCCGTGTCCTACTCGAAGATGGCTAGTTGTTGTTGCGGTTGCGAGGAGGCGAAGGGCAGGTACGCACTTCATCGATTATCTTAGAGTGTTAGTCGTTCACTCATATTTCAGAAACGCTGGCCCACCTTTTGCTTGAGCGCCACTGCTACGACCGGCCCCGAATTCACTGCCCTCGATGTACGTTCTCCGATTTCTTCGATTTCGGCTTGCAAATACTTTCTCTAGGCCGCAAAACCCACCGGGAAGTGTTCACATTCAATGGGCATTGGTCGATCGTGCTGGCGACGATTGTACGTCCGGTCCTGTCTCTGGCGGGACTGTTGTGAGGTATGTCTTTCTCTTCTGTTTAAAAGATCCTCGACTGATTTCGATTAGTGATAGGGAATGGATAATACTACAAGTTGTATTGATCAATAAACATACCAGTATCTTTGATAACGATTCTCAAATATCGCCAAAAAAACTTTCGCGAACAAGTACTATACACAAGGGGAAGCCCGTAAGATAAGTGCTGCCGCACTCCGTTCGTGACCTTCTCTAAACATAACGATAGTCTACTGTTGCAATACCATTGCCCAAGGACAAGACCTTGGGCAACAAGGAACCTCCATCGGTAAGCACATTCCGCACGCTCCTTTTTCCCGTTGCTCACACTCTGAACGAGGGATGGATCAACGAAAGCATCGCCGATGCTTCTCGAGATGTGTAGTGGCTCTCTCCCAGTCCCAGACTCCCAGTGCTGTAGAGTACTGTACTCCCTGTACGGAATCGCGTAGAAAATTTTACATATATTATCGCCGTTTGCGAGACTGCTCAGCCTCATTACCTCAATTCAAATGAGTCAATTGGAACAAGCGGTCGGTTGGTTGCTCCGAGCAACCGACAGCTTCTTCAACCGAAGGTCGATTCATTGAAATCAGTATTCAAAACAAGGAGAGTGTATATGTATTCATTCTGAGTGCGTAGGTATTTTAACTGAGTATACATCTATCCACGGCGATTGTGAGCGAGTCCGGCATGAGTGCGAGTGTATTCGACGTCAATCCAGGTGTATCCAACGTGAGTCCAAGTCTTACCGGCGTGAGTCCGTGTTCGCCTTGCGTGGGTCTTTTCTATCTCAATAGAGCTCTGAGTCGTGTTCTCGAATGTGAGGATAGAGCGGCACACTACAGAGTCATGATGCATTTCTCGATATCAGATAGCATGGAGCGACGTGAACTGAAGGTCCCAGTCACCGAAATGTTTCTTCATATTTGTGTACATAATAACGTTCATAGTGAGAAGTGATTTCGGAATCAGCACACACACAGAAATTGGAACAAGGAGTCTTCAACTTTGTATACGCTGTACAGAGAAAGGACCAGGGAGGCTTTTGCTTAGCACAAGCTGTACAAAAATAGGAATAAGGAGTCTTCCGTCTTGCACAAGCTGTACAGAAATAGGGACAAGAGAGCCTCCGAACTGCACTGGAGGTCTCAACTATATAAGTCCATATCCAGACAGAGTGTTAAAGAGTAGTCACTTAGTGCACAAGAGTATATCAAAATAAGTGAAAGTCTGTTTTCATTTATTCATCATCCAATCCAACGGGCAAGACTCAAGAGTAGCCAAGTCCAAGTCCAAACGTCAACAATTTAGTATAGGATCGCGTAACTCAAGTCACAGGTCCAAAGTCGAATGCCATCAACCATGATATTGGATTTTGTCCCAATTCTGTCGTCATACAAAACATATACTTCCGATGCCCGAGAACTCCTCAGGAATGCCCGTGACTCCATTGAGTAGGAGAAGCTATCCTCAATGAGCACCTTCGAACCCTCTGATTTCTCTCATCTCTCCGCAAAACTTCCGAGGTACGGTTTTTACTTGAACCAATCTCAGCCTCTAATCTCCCGCACCAATCCAGGTAGTTTCCCACTCAAGCTGCCCGTTACGCTTTGATTGTCACTCGTCATCATGACATGTCCAGCCTTTATTCGTTTGGTGCCCAAAAACTTTCTGTTCCCCGAATGATTGATGGAATCTTCAAATCCGCTTATAAGCAGATAATGGCAGTGGATCGTCCACCGTACATACCCCGCTATTCGATTTGTTCAATTCTCTTCAGTCGACTTCACGGCCTGGTGACATTTGAACGGCAACATCAACAACGTGGTCAATAGCACTCGGTATTACTTCCCGCACTTTTAGAAAGCCCCTTCCGATACTTAGTATGTACCCTCTGCGTGCACCTTGCAGTTTCTGATTCACGCTCACCTAGTTTTAACATCTTACACGTTGACTGTGGCTCGAGCCTATCGATAGACAATGATGTTGACTTCACCCTGCTACAACCAAGTCGGTGGTTCCGATATTCTACTCTGCTATCAATGCGACGCCAAAGTCTCCACAACGAATGCCATGAGCACTGCGATGCAGCTCATGCATGATCATTCATCCTGCTCTTGCATCTCACATTTCCCCGACTCTTCAACCACCGCCAAACTTTATCCCAACTTGGAACTTTCTCCTGCAGACAAGGCGCACGTTTCGCACTCGCTGTCCGACCTCCAACACCTATTCGATAGGCACAACTTCGAGCTGGCGCGCCTTCGCGACGTCATTACATTCCTGTCCACTTCACAGGAAGCTCTCGCTCGCAGAATGGAAGACGTTAGGTCGCTCGTTGCCCCTATCAATGCTTTACCCGATGAAGTCCTTGCAGAAATCCTTCGGATGCATTTCTCAACGCAAATGGAGGAGATCAAATACAGGTCATACGGCCGAATACGTATCCCTCTGGGATTTACCCGAGTATGTAAGAGATGGAGAGGAGTGGCATTAGAGACTCCGTCTATCTGGGCAGATGTGACGGCCTTTGGGGATATGCACGTCCCCGCAAACGGAGAATTGAGCGAGGCAATATTTGTCCGTGACCTCATGAAGATGTTTCTTGCCCGATCCAAACATGCCTCGTTGAAGGTCAAACTTGGGTTGTCCACTTCCCAGGTCGCGACCAAGTCATCGAGTCGCATCGTGGCTCCCCTTCTGCTCACTCAGTCTACTCGTTGGGGTGAAGCCGAAATTGATGTAGATCTGGAAGGTGACGATCTGAACGAACATGAAGGCGATATGGGATATACTATTACAAGGTTGAATGGATCCTTCCCTCTCATGAAACGTCTCGCCATAGGTGGGAAATTCGCCTCATCTTCTCAGCGTTGGCGATGGCAGGATTTGCCTGACGCGAATCATAGTAGTCCACCTCCCGCTATTGCTCTCCGAAATGCTCCCCTCTTGACCCACCTCACACTCAATCTTCGCGCCTCACTGAGCCCTGCCGAGATGGCTAGGGCGATAGATATACCCTGGCATCAGATTCGAACGCTGAAATGCAACTACTCCTTTGGAAATTTGGAGAGCCTGTTGCGACTTTGTACCAATGTGGAGGAAGTTGAAGTCAGTGCAATCTTCCGCGCGAAACCTTTCCACAACGTGCATCAAGCTCACCAACCGAACCCGATGGACATTGGAACCCAGGAAGAAGACACTTACACCTGTGAATCACTTAAGCGTATGTCATTGAATGTCGCTTTACCTTCTTGCACAGGGGTCAAAGGACTCCTGCGGCATCTGCGAGCGCCACGGCTGACATATCTTGACTTGACGTTCATACCGTCATCGTCAGATTCCTTCCTCCCGCACGCCACACTTTTCCCTCCAACATCAATATCCACCTTCTTATCCGACGACCTCGTATCGTTCTTTTCACGTTCTCATGGTCCCTGTCAGCTCACTGACCTTGTGTTACGCGATATCCCAAAATTTCAATCCTGCGCAGAGACACTTGTTACCCTTTTCGGAAATTTACCTGAGCTCAGGAAGCTCCAACTGGGATTCCGGAAGACATCCTCCAACTCTGATAAGTTTGGATTGGATGACTTTGATCTGGACGACGTCGACATGGAACAGGACTCTTGCAGTCTCGTCAATTTCTTCAATGAGCTTCGCAGTACACCTATCCTCCCAGCTTTGAAATCATTCAAGATTGAGAACTTAGCGGACGCGAAGTCATCTAGCGCTATGAATAATCATCGAAATCTAGAGACGGAGGCGCTCTTCGACATGCTTGAAACAAGGAGAGAGGGTGTAGCAATCGGGCTGAGTAGTTCCTCAATCGTTACTCAGCTGGAAGTGATGCAGCTTGATGAAGAACTCGTTAGTCTTGTATTATAGTAACTGAAGCATAGGATTGTGGGTATCATTGTACTAGTAACGATATCATGACTTCTTCGTGAAGAATGTGGATAATTTAGCCATCCCATTAATATTGGCTTTCTTTAGCTTCTCTACACCCTGAGATGGTTTGGGAGCGGATGCTTTCCGCTTATCGACCTTTTCTTTCGAATCCTCCTTTTTGACTGTTCTTTTGCGTGTTTTCGCAGCTACTTCTTGAGCCGTCGCCCTCCTTTCTTCTTCCAACTTTTCCAGATAGGTATCGAGTTCGGTAAAACTGGGATTGCGTTGAATACGTTGAATAGAAGACACAAAATACAAACACAAACTCATAAGAGGCAAAGAGCGTGGTTCGCAAATCAGGAGGGATGTACTGTGCGACTAAATCACAGGCTATTTTCAATCGACCCGCTGAGCATAATCCAATTAGTTGGGCGATTGAGAGCATCCGAGTGCTCGTACCTTTGAGGAGACTCTCTTTTCCATCTTCCATGAGTCCGTCTTTTGCTAAGCTGCGTACAAGTGTTCTTGACTCGTCAATCACGTTCCCTTTTAGTAGGTTCTCGACTTTGAGCCTCATGTACTCGACAAACTTGGTCGCAGAAAATCGATACACAACGATATCCGGTGGGAGTTCTAGGGGAGGTCAACGATTCGGAAAGGAACGTAGAGTAATTGTTTGCTCACCTTGCTTATCACATATACGTGTCAAAGCATCCTTGCAACAGTCGAGAGCTGTGAATGTCGCTATGTCTTTTGCCAGAATGGCTTGGATAGGGTCCTTGCTCGACGCTTGTTCCAGTTTCATTGCCGCTTCCTCAAATATATCATCGGCAGTCCGAAATTGTCCTGGCGTACCATCTTTCTATGTAGAACCTCAATCTGAAGTCTGAAGCCGGGACTAGGATTGGAATATTCACCGGAGAGAAGGATCGAAGGATGGGAATGAGAAGAAAGACTGGATCCACAGGCGTAATCATCAAGAGCTTTCCATCTGCAAACCAATCAATCCAGTGGTAGATCGCGCAGTGGTTCAAAGCCACGTACCAGCCACTACTTCATCTCCAATGAACCATGATCGCTGGTTGATAGGCTCAATAGCCTGTAGTTCACATATTGTGCTAGTCGAAGGAGTCTGATGAGGAAAAAATAACGCTGGGAGGCCTATCGTTGATAGTTAGAGAAGCGGACGAAGGGATACTGTGTAGTCTCACCACTTCTCGGATGTGGCAGGCGTATGAAGGAGCCGTTGTTGACGCGTTGAACAGTGTCACCGTTTAGAAACGTGTGAATGATGTCTAAGGAGAAAATTGCACGTTCAGAGATGGTCTCTTAGATGCAAAGAACGTCATACCATCTGGAAGAACTCCAATTCGAGTGCTCATCGCGTGAAAAAACGCGTCGTGAAGGTTGAGAGTAAAGAGCTTTTGCCAAGTCTTGAGATGATGACAAATCAGTGCCACCACGGGCCATTCGTTGACTCATCATGCATCCACTTCGAACTTTTTTTTTGCCTTTGAGTCTAGCACTACCATCGTCTCTGATCAATCGACTGCTGCCTTGCGGAATGGCTGCACATCCCACTCTACAACTCCACCCCTTTTATCCGGCTCATCAAGTTCCTCCTCCATCCGTTTACCCATTTGGTGTATACTTAGGCCCGTTCATGGACGGATGGGAGACCGGACACTTTGTTGTCTGTCCTCATACCTGTTCTCATACAAATTCTCATCAAGATATCTTCCAAAATGTATTCATATGGCCTGCTAACCTCCGCGATCGTAGCTATGATCATGTCAACAACAGGAGTTTCCACCAAGACTGCAAGGCAGGTTGTCCAGCGTTTGGTAAATTTGACTCTGGAGGTGTAGTCAATCGACGACCTGCTTCACTAGCGGAAACTGTTCGTGGTATCATTCAATGGAGTATCATTGCCCAAGACCATCGCGATGTGTTGCTGAGGCGGGAGCTTGCATGGGTCAAACGAATTGAGGCTGGCGAGGACTTGCAAAACCATCAGCTCCGAGCACTCTGGGACGCAGCACCAAGACTTCCCGCTCTCATTCCATCGCCCTACTCTAACTTTGGGATAGGACCGGATGCCGGTCGCCTACAGTTCCAGGACCTCCCCACACACCTTTCGCAAGCTATGCGACCTTTTGATGTCAGTGCTGCAATTGTAGGTTTACCAGCCATGCCTGGATCCTCTGTGCCAGGTCCTGGCCCTGTCATTTGTGGTTATAATGGCTTGGGTAAGTATTAACATGAAGGCGTTTCTCCTGAGTCTTTCCCTGCAAAGATTGATACTCTCGACTCCAGGTGCACCTTCCCCAGGCAACACCTCAACTTTTTCCCCGCCATCTCACCAAATGAGTAATGACAGAATTCCTACTGTGTCGGAAAATGCTGCTGTCCACCGTATTCGTAATGAGTCTTCTGAGTCTGCAGTCTTTAGCCCTTCCCACTCTGTTAAGCCCACACCACCCGAGTTGCCAATCGTGTTTGGAAATCTTCACCCCCCGTCTCCTTGTTTTCCTTCTCCTGAAACCTTCGAAAATGCTCTTGCAGGCCCTAGCACATCTAAGCTATTCTATCAGAAGCAGACTTCTATCAAACTAGAACCATTCGAGGATATCGCAGAGTTCACGATAAAGACTGAGGCTTCCTTTCAGAAAGAAGATTTCATGGACACTTCGGAGGCTGGCCCTGGTCGTGAGGTAAGCGAAATCCATAATACTTCATATAGGCTGAGTCCTGACTCGATAGTTGAAAAGGAGAAGCTATCAACTGATCAGCTCATTGATCAAAAAGAGAACAATCCTCGTGATTCTCGTCTCATCGAGCTAGAGAAAGCTTTACAATCTCGGGAGGCAGATAATCGGACTTTGCTCGCAATCGTCAGAAGCTTGACCGAACTGCTTCATCTAAGGGAAAAGGAACTCGAACTACACAAATCGATGATCAAGGATCTAAGTGAGTATCAACCTACACTTTTTTGACCAAGTGTATATAAGATTGAACGTTATCGTAGCTGAGGATCTTTTCACCCCGCAATTGAAAGCTTTGGTTAGTCCTCAGTTTATACTTCATGCATCATGTATCATCAGCTGAATTTCTAATAGGATACAAATACTACAACTACAGCTCAACCTACTGATATTGAACCTGGCAAGGATTCCTCGGACTCCTCTGATGACGATTCTCTATTCAACGAATAGTTTGGTTTCACCGCACGCAATTACTATATATTATACTTGCTAGATTTTGTCGGTCTTTGTCTGGTGTAATAGCATCAATTGTCTTGCGTGGACCGTGGTCCTCTACTAATGCCAAGGATCATGACCAATCTACGAATCTGACTTCAAGGGAGACTACATAGTTCAAACATGGTCTCTTGAGCACAAGGAGTACAATGCCATCTGAAAGAACTTCAATCTAAGTACTCATTGCGAATAAAGACGCGTCGTGAAAGTTGCGAGCAAAGACTCAGAGGCGCTTTCAATTTGAGTCTTGATCAATGCGATGACTCATGGACTGGGCCCGCCTGGCCACTGCCATTCGTTGAGTCATCATACGGTATCATGCATCAACTTCTCAGTCTGATAAGATGTATCACTGTCGAGTGAACAAGTATCAGTAAGTATAGAATTGAGTGTGTTTGCCTGGGCCTTGGCCCGCGTTACCCGCCCGTGAGAGTGAGTGGTCGTTACACCCCGAACAGAGCCGGAGCTCCCTCAGAGCGCTCACAAGCACGGGCAACCAGAGTGTAGGCAATGTTACTAGTAGTACTTAACATAGTGCGAATGTTCAAATGAAACATGTCAACTGCAGCATTAAATATTCTTGAGTGTCATTGTTTAAAACATGTGCATGAGGAATCATGAGAATGAACAGAAGATTGCTCCATTGAATGGCGAGCTGGAAGTTGAGGGTAATAGCTGAAGTTCAAGCCTGAGAGCAATAGCTTGGATTGAGAATAGTAGAATTTTTGGCTTATGGTTTATGTCTGTGGAGATTTGGTTTTTTTCAAGTTTTTTCAAGTTGAGAAAAAGAGAAAAGAAAAGAGAAAGAGAGAGGATTCCCAGTTCTTATATACAGTTTGTGCATCTGTCTTTTTTATGTAGCATACCCTCAAAAATTCAATTCTCGAAATCCGGCTTAACAGAAATCAAGACCATTTTTGGCAGGTCGATGTCGCGCGAGGGCTTATCTCTTTTTGGGCAACTGCCCCATTTGACATAAGCCCCAGCCAATCGTTTTCAAGATGACATGAAAGGCTCTTACTCATTGCCTTGAGCCGTCGTGCCGTGTCCCAACAACCTTGTGAGATTTTCGATAAGATGACCAATTTTCTGATAAGATGACTGATAATACAGATAAGATTGCCTAATCATGCTAGATCGGCTTCGGTAGACTTTGGCCTCTTGATTCTACACTTATTCAACTTTCCTCCCTGAAAGCATGCCAAAACCTGTGGAAAAAGCACTCAAGCCCGACCTCAGGATAATGTATTGACTACCTTCTCAAAGACATACACAGATTCTAGGTACCACAGTATAGAGGGTTCCAAAACCTCCAGTCAGTTGTGCTGAGGTCGTGCGACTTTCAGGAGTGCTGAGTCATGCTAAAAGTCATGTGCACTGGCTTATGTCCGAATCGGGACATAAGCCTCCACGGACATAGCCCATGAACCGAATTTGGCTTATGGTTTATGTCTGTGGAGATTTGGTTTTTTTCAAGTTTTTTCAAGTTGAGAAAAAGAGAAAAGAAAAGAGAAAGAGAGAGGATTCCCAGTTCTTATATACAGTTTGTGCATCTGTCTTTTTTATGTAGCATACCCTCAAAAATTCAATTCTCGAAATCCGGCTTAACAGAAATCAAGACCATTTTTGGCAGGTCGATGTCGCGCGAGGGCTTATCTCTTTTTGGGCAACTGCCCCATTTGACATAAGCCCCAGCCAATCGTTTTCAAGATGACATGAAAGGCTCTTACTCATTGCCTTGAGCCGTCGTGCCGTGTCCCAACAACCTTGTGAGATTTTCGATAAGATGACCAATTTTCTGATAAGATGACTGATAATACAGATAAGATTGCCTAATCATGCTAGATCGGCTTCGGTAGACTTTGGCCTCTTGATTCTACACTTATTCAACTTTCCTCCCTGAAAGCATGCCAAAACCTGTGGAAAAAGCACTCAAGCCCGACCTCAGGATAATGTATTGACTACCTTCTCAAAGACATACACAGATTCTAGGTACCACAGTATAGAGGGTTCCAAAACCTCCAGTCAGTTGTGCTGAGGTCGTGCGACTTTCAGGAGTGCTGAGTCATGCTAAAAGTCATGTGCACTGGCTTATGTCCGAATCGGGACATAAGCCTCCACGGACATAGCCCATGAACCGAATTTTTTGAAATGATAGCAGATAATAGCTTGAATCATTGAGCAATAAGTATACATGTAAATGTCATTGTATGAAAGATAATGAAAATAGGAATAAATTGCTCCGTTGTGAGGTGAACTGGAAATTGTCGCTCAAATTTGAGAGCGATAGCTTGAATTGGTGAGCAATAGCTCAAATCAATGAGCTCGAATAGCTGAGCATTGCTCAAATTAGTGAGATGAACAAGATTTTTCGGATTAATGGGCACTCTCTCGAATTAATGATCATTGCTCAAATTGTTGAGCATCGCTCGAATTAGTGAGGTGAACAAAACTTTAATTATTGAGCAATCACTCAAATTCATGAGCATCGCTCGAAGTAGTGAGTATCAAAGTTAGTGAGCATCGCTTGAATTAGTGAGCAATCGCTCGGATTGGTGAGTATCCCTCAAATTGGTGAGTATCACTCGAGTTGGTGAGTATTGCTTCGATTAGTGAGCATCGCTCGAATTAAATTCAGTGAGCATCGCTCGAATTAAATTCAGTGAGCAATTGCTCAAATTAAATTCAGTGAGCATCGCTCGAATTGGTGAGCATCGCTCGAATTAGTGAGGTAAACAAAATTTATTGGATTAGTGAGCAAAAGCTCGAAATAGTGAGCAAATATTCAAGTCAAAGGGTGATAACCCGGATTGAGAAATTCAGAAACAATGGCCCCCTTTCGGTGGTCTTCAGAGATAGAATCACAATCTTCTTGGAGCGCCCAGTAATCCTCCCCACAGAGGCAGCTGGGCAGAGTGATTGAATCGACGGATGAGCTCGGGATTTGGGATATGTGGATTGAGATTGAAAACCCTAGCCTGCTGCCTGATAGCATCCCAGTTCGCTTCATCGTGCCATAGATTTGATGTGATGTTCTTCCCAGAGTTCGATCTCGTGCTCAAGTCACAGACCCATGAAGTCAGTCCTATGCGTCTGGTTATCAAAGAAACTCATTCTGGGTTGACAAGTCATGATTGCGACAGGGCCCAGCCTTTCTTGAACGATTCTTGTTCAGGATGTCTGAGGGATTGATGATATGAGGTGAGTTTGCGGCGAACTGGATGTGGTGGGGAAATTTCTAATATTGAGAAATGATGGAAGGGGAGTGGACGTGATGTGTTCCGGAGTATCATACTCCATAGTAGTCCTTGCAGTTCGCCGAAAGGGAGTTTGCGAAGGGAGTGGCTTAGGATGTGGAGGCCAAGAAATCATCATCCAATTCCAGATCTGATGAGTTCTGTGTCAAGGTCGCACAACCCGAGCCTTCGCGAGAGGGAAAGACTGTTGAAGAAGCGTCTCCGATAGAACTATTTTCGGAACAGGACATCTGGGAGTCACGAAGCCCGGAAGAGAACAGGTCGTCGCTGAGGATTGTCGAAGGCCCCGCTCGAGGAGGTATAGCTATACCAGAGGTCGCATTTCATTGTAATGCCGAGACAGCAGCTTTGGGCGGTGCTAAGTTCCGCCGCCCGCGGCTTTGAACCATATCCATTTTGCGCTTTGATTGTGTCCCACTTGTCTTGCCAGCTGCTTCCTTTGAGCGTGCCCAATTTCAAGAGCTCCCCATAACACTTAGCTCCATGAGGATCCAATTCACGCTCGAGAAGAACGTCGTTGTATGCCTTGAAGACAGGGAGGAACGTAGTCGCGGATGGACTGGCTCGTTCTATGATAGTATCTATGAGCTCGACATCCTCGGGTGACGAGCCTGCGAGCTCGGGGATATTTGATGAGTGGGAGAAGCGAGAAACGTCTTCTTCTGAGTTCGCTGTAGATGAGATTTGCTTGGTAGATTTTGCTGGTGAAGAGAACCTAGCTGGCCGGAAGGTGAACATAGAGCATGAGGGTAATTCCTACATCCCCCAAAGGAACCTCCTCCTCGAAACGCATCCGTTTCAGAGCAGGTTCATTGTTATCTTCCCTGACCCTCGGCCGTCTACTATTCTCTCTGTTCCTCTCGTCTATCCAAGCCAGCGTGTGCAATTTCAGTTTGTCTTTGACGCGATTAAAGATGGTGGGATTGGTACGGATGATGACCCATTCATGGGCTCGATGTCGACCTCAAATTCCACATCAGACACCATCTCAGCTGAGCTGGACGCCGTCGCTTGTTTGAGCAGTTGCCTCGATTGCGCTTATCGATTTTTTGGTTGAGGTCTATACTTGTCTCGAGACTAAGCTTCTTATATGCGGCGAAGATCTTCGGAGAGGTGTGAGAGCGATGATTTATATCTGTTCTCTGGAAGGAGCTATCGGTAGGAATGGGATTTGTGAAGAGCTGTGTCATATTGACGCGAGATACACGAAATTCGACGTATGAAAAGAGGCGACGGTGAGAGTTGGCAGCAAGATAGAATTACGGCGCCTAAACGGCGCTTACCAACTCTCACGTCGTTCACATCTTATCCTCTGTTAAGAACCCCAAAGGATTCTTAACTCGGAGCACTACTATCATCGTCTCTACTATAAGTAATTGAGCTCAAGATCAATTACTGCCCTGCAGAATGGCCGGTCTGCCTGTTCTCCAACTCCATCCTTACTACCCAGCTATTCCGCTACCTGGCAATCATTCATCTGGTATATATCTAGGTCCATTCATGGATGGCTGGGAGACAGGTCGTTTCATTGTCTGCCCACACGAGTGCCTCCACACCATGAATCGTCGTGTCAACCCCTTATTCCAGAATCTATTCATATGGCCTGTCAATACCGGTGGTCGTAGCTATGATCACGTTAATAACAGAAGCATCCACCAAAATTGCAAGGCGGGCTGTCCGGCGTTTGGGAAGTTTGGCCCTGGAGATGTAGCTCCTCGACGACCTGCTACGCTGGCAGAAACCGCTCGTGGTGTTATTCAGTGGAGTGTGATTGTTCATAACCATCGTGATTTGTTGTCAAAGAGGGAGCTCGCATGGGCTGGACGAGTTGAAGCTGGCGAGGACCTGCAAAACCATCAACTCCGAGCACTCTGGAACGCCGCAACCACACTACCTGCTCTCATTCCGTCCCATTACTCTAATCTTGGGATAGGTCCGGATGCAGAGCATCTACAATTTCAGGATATACCTACACACCTTTCGCAAGTTATGCGACCTTTTGACGTCAACGCTGCACTTGCAGGTTTACCAGCCATGCCTGGATCTCCTGTGCCAGGGTCAGGTCCTGTCATATGTGGTTATCATGGCCTGGGTAAGTATCAAAGATGGTCCTACTACAAAGACTGACTCTCGACGTAGGTGCGCCTTCCGCCGGCAATACAATACCAACTCCCTTAACTTCAACTCAACCATCTCACTCTGTGAGTAGCACCAGATCTTCTCCTGCGCCAGAGGATGCTTCTGTCCACAGTGATCGACGCGAACCCTCTCCCTCTGCTCCTAACTTCGTCCACTCTGTCGAACCTTCACCATCGTTGTCTTATGTGTCTGAAGAGTTTCACTCCCCTTCACCTCGTTTTCCTGCTCCTGAAGCCTATGACAATTCTCTTGCAGGCCCTAGCACTTCTAGACTTTCGACCCCTCTTGAGAAGAAAACTTCTATAAAGCTAGAATCATTTGAGGATATCGCAGAGATTGTGGTAAAGACTGAGGCTACCTTACAGAAAGAAGATTCTATGGACATTTCAGAGACTAGTCCTGGTCCTGAGGTAAGTGGAACCCATTGTGCTAATTACACTTTAAGATTGATAGTTCGAAAGGAGAAACAATCAATTGAGCAGCTCATGAAACAAGAAGAGAACAAACCTCATGAGCCTCTGAGTCGTATCATAGAGCTAGAGAAAGCTCTGCAATCTCGGGAAGAAGACAATCGGATATTGCTTACAATTGTCAGCAATTTGACCGAATTGCTTCATCTAAGGGAAAGCGAACTCGAACTCCACAAATCGATGATTAAGGACCTAAGTGAGTACTATCAACCTACACTTTTGTCCAAGAGTATATTAGACTAAACGTTCTCGTAGCTGAGGATCTTTTTACCCCGCAGTTGAAAACTTTTGTTAGTCCTTAATCGATATTGCATTTTCTCTCAGCTGACTGACAAGAAGAATCCGAATCTTACAACTACAGGCTCAACTCAACCTGTGATCAATATCAATCCCAAAGATTCTTCAGACTCTTTCGATGACGACTCCTCTCTTTCTAACGAATGATTGGTTTTACTGCATCCAAATACTATATAGTACGCTTAAGTTCTGTCAGTATTGGTCTGCAGCGAGGCTACGATGTTCAGAAGTAATTCCAGTATGCCAATCGTCAGATTCATGAAGGAACTTCGTGTGAATTCTTGCTGCAGTCCGAAAAGGCTAAGTTACCAAGCGCTCGTCGGCGCCTAAAATGTTCTCTATCTGAGACTCCATACACTCGTTCTCTACGCGGGCAGTCGAACAGTGACATTCAATCACCATTCAAGCAAACTGCAACATGAACCAGCGCATAGAATACGTGCTGGCCTCTGAATTTGGCCCTTCCTCAGAAACCGTCGATGTCATGAAATTTTCTCAAGAAGCCAATGCGATCTCTCATTCTGTTCAGAGTTCACCAGGGCCCGAAGTAGATCAAGCTTCTATAGCAGCGGAATGCAGGTATGTCGCCTGAAATCTTGAGTCTAATCTCTGAATTAATGATCGCCAGTGTACAGTGTCGCAGACATCCAAAACTCGCTCATGGATGTATGGCAAAATCCGATGCTTTCAGCCTACCTCTACAGGAGTAGTGATGTTGCCATCGCATCTTTACATGGAAGCACATCGAAACTGGCAAAAACGCGCAAAAGGTCTGCAGCGTCGTCAGAGTCACAAAATGAGCTACAAGAAGTACGAGAACTACAATCGAAACTCGATGCAATTCCTCTTTCGTCTTGGAAGTGGGTAGTCAAATGTGTAATTCCTGTATGATTCTGACGTCTGCATAGATTGCAACCCGACGCTGTTCTTTTCACAAGACCTCCCAGAAATGCAGATTACAACACCCTCACCGCCGTAGTAAAGAATCAATCCGACTGTCTATTTGACCTGTACTCACATCATACTACAGAAAACCTCTGACACCGATATGGATGCTCCCTCGGCCGGTATAGACTCTCATGTGCTTATCACGTTCACTACTCATTTCAAAGTGCAATGGCGGTCGAGCGTGCTGAGCAAGTGTTCCCAACATGTAATGATGGCGTCTCAAACACTCGGAGATCTATTTGAAGTCATGCCATGTGTTTCGAACGAATTGCCAGAAGAGGTCCTTGAGGATGGTAAAGTTGTCAGTTACAAAGAAACGAACGGTATGCACGGAAGTAGTGGATGTGTTATTGTCGTCAATGATGTTGCCTATGGAGATGGCTTGAACGAAGAAGACTACGCTGAGTGAGTATACCGATACAAGCTCTATATTACTATTCGCTCAATTTACTCGCAGTAAGCTTATCCAACACCTCAAAATCACCAAGTCCACTACCACAATCAAGAAGTCTAGAACTTCAATGCACGATACCCCACTTTCATCGTTGGCACTGCAAGTCAACAAACCATACTGGCTTCTACATCAAGGCAATTGTGAACATTACATCGTGATTGATCAGATCAGGTGAAGAGCCTTCGCCACCTTTCGTCCAAACCGTATACTAAACGCTGAGAGTAGATTGAAGCATTCCAAGGATCCTGCCACCGGATATCCCCTTACTCTGTATCAAGCTCCCGCTTCTCTGGACTTCTGCCAGGCGTGTACTAAGATACCTGCTGTTTGGTCCGTGGTTGGAGACGTGAGGTTGGAGGCCAGTCCTTGCCTACTGTGCGATTCATGTTGGAGAAGTATGGGTGATCCGACAGATGAGAGCGAAGAAGTACTTGTTCTCCCTTTACCGAAGTATAAGCTGTGGTAGAACTGATTTGTACCCCGATGCATTGCGTATCTTGACCTGTATAGTACCCTCACGATGTGTTCCGTTCGCCGTCTGTAATGTAAGAAGAATCAAACGCGTTCGTGAATACACCCAAAATACCCTTTGCAATTGACTCTGAGTTCAAAGTTGTGGCGGGTCAATGGCGGGTCATGTTTTCCGATAAACCCTAGATTATGTTTTCAACTTCATGACATTTCCCAATAGCGCAGAGAGCCTTGAATCTCTAGAAGAATACGAAGATGTTACATCCTGGATCAATGATGCCTTAACGGCTTCCGGGAGCATACAAAACAACGAAAGCCTCTCAGAACTAGACCAGCAAATCACTCAACTCCTTGCCTCACTTGACATCGCCTGCGAAGACACCTCCTCCCAGCTCGAAAGGACAATCGCGGATGTATCTCGCGGTATTCCTCGTCTTACTTATGATCTTCACTTCATAAAGGACAACGCGCTATCCCTCCAAACTTCTCTGGCCACAGTTCATGCACGTTCGCGCGCAGCTATCCCTGATTCGACTGCCTCGGCACTCGAGCAGCTTAAACGCCTGGACACGATGAAGACGCACATGGAGGCAGCTAGAGAAGTTCTTCGAGAGGCGGAAAGCTGGAGCACGATGGAGGTGGAGGTCACATCTATGCTGGCGGAACGCAGCTATGCCAAGGCGGCATCCAGGCTATCCGAAGCTAACAAAAGCATGATTGTTTTTCAGAACACCCCGGAATACGATCCACGGAGAACGTTGCTTGTGAATCTGCAGAATCAGCTCGAAGCCTCTCTCAGCTCAGCTCTGGTCGCTGCTATCAATGAGCAGAATTTGGAAGCTTGCCGGAGTTACTTCTACATCTTCTCCAATATTCAAAGGGAACTCGAGTTTCGGAACTACTACTATGGCTCGCGCAGGGCCTCTCTTACGTCTATGTGGCATGAGGCAGATCTCTCGGACACTGCTCTCGAAGGAAAGACTTCTGGTCAGAAGTTTAGTGAATTTCTGCCCAAGTTCTATGCCAGTGTCCTCGCCCTGTTGAACCAAGAGCGTAGTTCCATTCCGGCCATCTTCCCTGATCCTGCACATACGCTCTCCGCCTTCATATCCTCCATCTTTTCTGCTCTCCAGCCTACATTCTCTCAGCGTCTAACGTCTTTATCATCGCATTATGCCGATCTAGCCCTGAAGGAGCTTCTAGCCAACTTCAAAATAACAGAAGAGTTCGCTGTCGCCGTGGCCAAAATCATGGAAAAAATACAATATTCAGCCATTGCTCCTTCCCTCCCAGAAATCCCGAACTCTGCAAATCACACTGATCCCCCAACTCCTACTCCACCATCACACAGTCGTAAAAGGTCTATGCGAATGTCTATATCGTTTCGCTCTGGCGCAAATCGGAGTGTTTCCAGTGGTCAAAAAATTCCGAGCCTGGCTGATGGGTTGGATTGGGACCAGGAGCTTTTTCACCCTTTTCTGGAGTTTCAGGTGGACTATGGTTCTCTCGAACGTCGCTTGCTTGACCATACATTGCGAGAGATTGTTTCGATAGACACTCGTCAAAAAGTCTCGAGTTCGGACCAAGCTCGTATCTTCCGAGAGAGGGCAGTGGACGTATTTGGGGCTGCGGAGGAAAGCCTCGTACGATACTCTGCGTTCACTCACGGTTTTGGCTCTATGTCATTACTGCAAGCATTGGATGGGTTCTTGAAGTCTTTCGTAGATATGTGGACTGCGGACGTTAGCTTCGCTTCTTCGGGACCACAGTCGACACTGCAGAATGCAGGATCAGAAGATCTCTCTGGGTTGGACTATACCTCGCAGGATTGGTCCAACATACAATCGATGCTACATCTTCTGAGCGCAGCGCGCAGCGTATTCGAACAGATGACTTCATTCGAAGTCAAGTTACGTTCCAGCCTCGCTCAAACGGCAAGCAAATTCCGACTTCATCGCGGGGATCCTTCTAGTTTTCCCATCGCCAGCTCGAAAGGTTCAGAGCAGATTCTTGAGCAATCGTCTTTGAACTCTGCCGACTTGCACGCCCTTTTGGACAGAGTTGACTTGGATCCCTCCCATAGTCGAGAGATTCACCTACGCAGCCAAGGAGTTTCCTCCATTGCAGGAGAGCCATTGCTTGTGGATGCTCGTTCTGCAATGTTCGAACTGGCGAAGGCGTGTCAGATATCGCTACAAAACACTATCTTGTCGCCCCTTCGCCAACAGCTTGCTTCGTATGCTTCGTCACCTATCTGGGTCACCACCGCCGTAGATTCGCGAAACACGGCTTTTAATGATCTGCAAGTCCCTACCTTTTCATTGTCTCCCAGTGAGACTATTCAACGAGTGACCGAGGGTCTACTCAACTTGCCTCGTCTTTTCGAAGTCTACGCCGATGACGATGCCCTGTCGTTCTCGCTGCAAACCTTGCCCTTTGCAGATCCTGAACTACTCAAGAACGTTGCAGATCCATCTGTCTCGGAGGTATCGAGTGTGCCGACGCATTCTCGCCGCCAATCCATTGTGAAGGTAGCCACCTTAGACCCAGAAACAGTATCGACGGCTTGGCTATCATCCTTGGGGCAGTCACTCTTAGCGTATCTAACCACCGACATCCTTCCTCGTATCAACCAACTCAATGCCGGTGGTGCAGCACAGTTAGCCTCGGACCTAGGGTACCTCTCAAATGTCATTCGCGTAATCAATGTAGAATCTGAAGAGCTGCAGCAGTGGAAGGAGTATGTTGAGTTAGATGATGATGCTGGAAAAGCAGAACTGTATAGTACAAATGATGAGGAAGGTGTCTTGAGACATGTAGCTCGTATGCGAGGCTGGAAATAGATAGTGATACTAATAGTTTAATGCAGAAAGAGAATAATCAGAGAAGGTTTTGTTCTGTAACTTTTCATGAATAAGGAATGAAGCATACTTTTTTAGTTCAACTCAATTCTGATAATCGTCGAAGGCTTATTGCATTCCTCAGATGACTGGCTTGTTCGCAGTCTGGCAATATCTTAAAGAATCTTCCTCTGCGGCGCAGTGCAGCGCAGTACCGCGTAATAGTACCGCACAGACAGCGTGGTCGAAAAGTAATTGATCATGAAATCGGCATCCGTACACGTTTTCGGCTTGAGTTTGTATATAAAGTGTCGTAACATTACTTAAAACGTAAGGAAACGCCTTTCCTAAATTCCATACCCTACATCTTTATTTCTTCTATCTCATTGAACAATATGCCCCCGCGTTCTAGCTCTAGTCAGTCAGGAGGACCTGCACGAGGAAGAGGAGGACGTGGTGGTGGGGGTGGTGGTGGTGGAGGACGTGGAGGAGGAGGAGGAGGAGGAGGAGGAGGAGGAGGACGTGGTGGTGGTGGTCCTCGTGCAGGCCCCCCTCAACTCGTAGGACGGGGAGGAACCCAGATGGCTGGTGCAGGCGGCCAGCCCTCTGGGCTCCCAGCAGGTATTTTTCTTGTGTTTTTGTACTTAGAATTTCTTGATCAGATTTGTGCCATCTTCACCACTCTTTATAAAGCACATGTGAAGACTATTGGCGTCCGGCGCTCTGCCTTCGGTACAGCAGGAAAAAAAATCAATGTCTTCACAAATGCCTGTGAGGCAATGATACCTCAAAACATCATCTATCATTACGATGGTATGTAGATATTCAGCTTGAAAACCTGATTTACTTGATATGAATGACATGGTGTGACCGTTCTTGAATGTACATAGTTGGTGTGTCTTGTTCCCATCTTATTCCAAACTTTATGCTGATGTTTTTGACTAGCGATCACGTCCGAGAAAACCCTCCCACCTCGACTAACAATGCTATTGGTGAAACAACTTCAATTACAACCAGAATTCCATCCGGCAGGCGCATATGACGGGAAGAAAAACCTATTCATGCCACACATCATTGATTTTGGAGGGACAAATGCTAGGGATGTGAGTACCAGATGCAATTACCCTTGATTATGCTCAAAGTTGATCTGTTTATCTGTAGTATAACATTACCCTCAATGGTAATGCTCAGCCAACTAACAGGCCTCCGCGTGTATACAAGATTAGGATCACAAAGGTTGCAGAAGTAAACCCAGAGTGCGTGTTCTTGTTTTCCCTTCGACTCGGAAGTGTTGTTGTTGATGTAACGTTCTTTCTCAGAGTCTTAGACCTATTTGTTGAAGGGAAACAAGGTATGAGTGAAGCTGTTCAGACAACATTGACGGTATGTTCTTTAAAAGTTCACATGAATGCTCATCCGTACAAGGAGTAATACATCACGGGTAGGCACTCAACATCGTTATCCGAATGCTCCCAATGCAGATGTATCCCTTCAACTCACGCTCGTTCTTCACCGAAAGTGAAATCCAAAACGTCGGGTTGGGTTTCCAGTTGCGAAGAGGCTTCTTCCAGTCTTTGCGTCCTGCAATAGGTCGGCTATTGTTCAACATGGATCTTGCCACCGGGCTGTTTCACAGAGATGGTCCGTTGATAGATGTGGCTCTGGAGGTGGTGGGAACCCGTGACCCTGCATCTTTGTCTTTTGCTCGCGGAATGCCAGATAAGAAATTTCGAGAATTAGAGCGGTACCTCAAAAGTGTCCGCGTCTCTGTCCAACCTGCCGCTCGGGGTGCCCCGCCATCCATAGTCACAATTAGTTCCCTTACTAGAGAGGGAGCCCAGAATATAACCTTCACTATGAGTGATGGGAAGTCGACAACTGTTGCATCTTACTTCCGGCAACTTTCAGGCCAGGCACTTCGTTATCCAGGTATCATATGTGCAAAGGTATGTTTTGACACAAGGATAGTTTTCGAAAGTTGACATGTTCATATTACCATTACCAGACTGGTAGAGGTGCTGTACTTCCAATGGAGCGTTGTTCTATTGTACCAGGGCAACTCGCACGAAAACAGATCCCACCTGATGTCACAAGAGAAATGGTGGCATTTTCTACAAAGAGGCCCGCAGATAGATTGGCTAGTATACGAAATGGTTTTGCTGTAAGTGACTTTATTCTTGCTGTAAATTTTGCTATACAATATGCTGTCTTCATAGGCCTTGGCCCATGGTCAATCGGAGTATGTCAGAAACTTTGGCTTGAACATTAATCCGCAAACATTTCCTATGTTGATTGAGGCTCGCCAACTTCCCGCCCAAAAACTTGAGTATGGTAAAGGAAGCAAAGACGCATCAGTGGTAACTACATAGGTTCTTCCAGTTCTCACTCTATATTGATGTATTCCGACAGATACCGCGCGATGGTGCATGGAACATGTAAGTCCAATGTTGAGCTTCATAGATTATGATTTGACAAACTCTTCACAGGGCGGAGAAAAAACTGTTCAAGCCTGAGTCCATCAGTAGGTGGGTGATGGTGGTCTTCGAGTCACAAAACAGATTCCGGAAAGATACCGAGGTATCAGTTGTGCGCTCCTTCATCGAGGGATGCCAGAGCGTTGGCAAGTAACTAATAGCACTAATTTGACTATATGAACTCACTATGTTCAGGTATGAATGTTGAGGAGAAGAATCCAATTGTCAAATATGCATCGGGTCAGGGGGGCTATCTCCGTATCAAAGATGTTCGTCATTGTCATCATGTATGCTACATTGCTAACACTCATCGATGATCGTTTAGGAGTTACGTCAGGCTGGCCTCGAGTGTGTCCAAAAACACAAAGTCAACAAAGGTCCCGACATGCTCTTGATCATTCTTCCAGATGGTGGTAATGATATTTACCGTGCGGTGAAGCAGTAAGTAACCAAATCTAGTACTCATTGTGAATACTCATTGAGGGTCAATAGTTTTGGTGATATCGCAGTAATAAACTTTGAATCTTTGTTTTGGAATATACCTGACTTGTTCATACAGCAGGGTGTGGTGACCCAGTGCCTTCTGGCAAAGAAATGTACCCGTGCAAATTTGCAATACTGGGCAAATGTTTGCTTGAAGTACGTCCACTTTCCTCAACCTCTGATGTCCAACATTGAATTTAATTTCTGTAGACTGAACTCCAAACTCGGAGGAGTCAACGTTGTCCCGGCTGCAGGCGTGTCAGCGCAATTGAGCGACCCCCAAAATCCAACCATCATCATGGGTATGTTGAGACCATAATATTCCCCTGTGAGAGTATGAGCATGCTGATCACCATTTGGCAATGCTACATAGGCGCAGATGTGACACACCCTGCACCGGGGCTGGATACTCCATCGTACAGCGCATTGGTGGGAAGTGTCGACAGCAGAGGAGTCAAGTATATACCAAGGACTTCGGTGCAGGCCTCCCGGCAAGAAATCATCGCTGATCTGGAGACCATGTCCAAGGTATGTAATTATGGCATCATGGTAGCACTCTTATTCAAAACTAGTGCTTGTTGGATAGGAAATACTGAAGAGTTATATGGAGTATCAGATCAGGATTGAGAAGAAGCCTGAGCAGGCTAGTAAACCAAAGCGTTTACTCTTCTTCCGGGATGGTGTTTCCGAAGGGTATTTCGGGGAAGTTATGGAGCAAGGTATGCAATACATTCGGCTTGATTCCTCGAATCTCATAGAGTCGGCTGTGAAGAGGTCAAGATTCTCAAGAGTATGTGTCAATGTTCTGTATCATGGTGACAAGCGTTGAATTATACATCTGCCTACAGAGGTCTGCCAAGAACTGAAGATCGCGCCTCGAATTACCTTCATCGTCGTAGGTAAACGGCACCACTATCGGTACGTCTGTTCGTTCTCCATATTGGTCTTGTGCTGGGATTGAGAAAATGACTGTCTAGGTTCTTCCCGGAACACCCCGAAGCTCGCGGTGAAGCTGACAGAAGTGGAAACTGCATTGCAGGAACTGTCGTTGACCGGGGAATCACCCATCCGCTGGAGTATGATTTCTATCTCCAAAGTCACGGAGGTTTATTGGGTACATCGCGATCTGCGCATTATTCGGTGTTGTATGATGTGAGTGTCCGCTTCGTTGACTACCTTTACCACTTCTTTCATCGTCGCTCATGCTCAACCATCAGGACAACAACTTCATTCCGGATGCTCTGCAAGCGTTGTGTTATACCCTTTGTCACATCTATGCACGATCGGTATGTATTTTCTTTCCATTTTGTTTATCCTTGAATTCGCATGCCAACTTTATGCTTCCACAAGACACGTTCAGTTTCTATTCCAGCCCCGGTTTACTGTATGTCCATTGATTCTCTTGATGAAGCGAATTTGGTCGTTAAACCTTTTACACAGATGCGGATATCGTATGCGCCCGAGCAAAAATTCATTACGACCCGAGTGACACCTCATCGGACGTTGGGACTGTTGCTAGTCACTCAAATTTCCAAGCCTACGTCGAGGGTTTCAAACCTCTGCATAACCTGCACAAGACGAAGATGTATTTCATGGTACGATCCTTCTAGTTTTGAGTAATCTAATCATTTTATAATGGTTGGTCAGTGAACGCTTGAACCCTGTTTCAATCTACCCCATGCAAATTTCTTGTACAAGACTGGTCATCTATTGGCATTACTGACTTCAAACGGACTCAAATTCTTTTATTTCGCCAAATCTGACCTTCAGAAAGAATCGAAGGTGGAAAAATACGCTATCATTTACAGCTGCTGAATTTCGAAGTACATAACGTGTAATGTGGTATGAAGTACTGTTAGTAGCACGACTTACGATTCATGAATTGTCGAATACACTCGCTGGGTACTTGTACTAAACACACTTCTGCTTTGCGAGTCAGAATATAGAGTACCTCCCGTCATGAGTAAATTTGTAGGCGTCACCTTCTCGTTCTCAACGAGACAGATGCACAGAACCATCTGCAGACACGAAAACGATCATATTATAGCCTGAAAGTTCTTTGCTATCGAGGAGGATTTCCTTCAAGCCTTGACGATACGATGGGAAGACGAAGGGGTGTAAGATTTGACTGAATCTGCGGTAGTCAGGCTGAGAGGACAATTCGATGATAGGCTATCCAGCTTTATCTATGAGCTAGCAATCTCTGGAAGCGGCTTATTACGCTCGAAAACAATGAAATCCATATGAAGACCCTGTCTGGTACGATCCCTTATCACATTCTCGTCATCCTCGAAAGGTAATGAACGAAGACGCACCCATTGACATACCAGCGGCATTACAGGTTGAGCCAAAGGATATCGTACATTACAGCAGAAGGGGAGGTGTAGCGTGCCAGCAAAGCCCCATTGCTTGAGGAATGCGGCACAGATTCCAAGACCGACTCGGTGCAAAGGGGTCGATGGATCGCAATTTACCATTAGTATCGATGTGCCATGGATTGGAAAGCTTCATGTCTCCATGTAAGACGTCTTTGCGGCTCTTGTGTTACTGTACGTCAGGATCAACATTGCCTTCTCGAATCTCCTTGACATAGGGTAAGGCATGTTCTGTCGGCGTGAGGAAATCGATCACCACAAGGTGTATGAAATGGCGTCCGACGGTAGACACAGAGAGAGAATGCTGATAGCTTGAGCGAGTCGAAATTTCAATCGCGTTCGCCTGTCTCGGATTTGCTGTGTTGCGTGGAGTTAAAGACAAAGATTAAGAATCGAGCAGTTTCGTCTGAGGAGCAGGAGTATACGGGAATTCGAAGAAAGAGCCATGGATCATCGAGTTACATTCTTGTGCGCTTTTTTGAGATAAGTGTACAGCTGACCCCCGGTTCGTTGAATGATGGACTCTAAACGAGTTTACTCTTTTTTTTGGGTACTACAGACGGCTAGCCAGGCTAGATGGACTCCGACTCGTTTGAACGGTAGACAGTAGACTGTAGTTGAGAGTAAAATTATGTGAGTGGCTGTGCTGACCTGAAGCTCTTTACTAGGTACTCCCACCATCACTCAACACTATGGCTTCTTCATCTGGTGAGCACAATTCTCGGTATATACCACTAATTGCTGAACTTCCATAGCCGTTGGAAAACTTTCACGAGAGGAGTTCCGGCGCCAGAAGGATCTTGATGCAGCTCGAAAAGCCGGTACAGCTCCTGCCGCATTGGATGAAGAGGGAAAGCCCATCAATCCTCATATTCCCCGTATGTCCTCAGAATCTAGTCGTATTGTTCTTGTTTTACAAACTCTCTATGCAGAATACATCTCGCAAGCGCCTTGGTACTTGGACACTGGTGCACCATCTCTCAGTCATCAACGACGTGCGGAAGACAGTGACCACACCGCTCCCAGTCTCGATACATGGTACGACAGAGGTGCAACCGCTGGACCCGCTGCGAAGAAGTATCGGAAAGGTGCCTGCGAAAACTGTGGAGCGATGACACACAAAAAGCAGGACTGCCTGGAACGACCACGCAAGAAGGGTGCCAAATTCACCAACAAAGATATCAAAGCTGACGAGGTCATACAAGATGTGGAGCTTGGTTACGCGGCCAAGAGAGATAGGTGGAACGGGTATGATCCCGCTGATCATAAGAGAATATATGCGGAATATGCAGCGGTTGAGGCGGCTAGACAAAAGTTGAGAGAAGAGGAGATCGATAACCAAACGACGACAGATCTAGCGGCGGTCAGGAAGATGGCGAAGGCAGGGAAAACGGAGAAGAAGGAGGACGCAGATTTCGGTTCAAGTGACGAGGAGGACGCAGATGAGGACAAGTACGCCGATGCCGCAGACGCAGTGGGTCAAAAGCTCGACGCGAAGACACGAATTACTGTTCGAAATCTTCGAATCCGTGAAGACACAGCCAAGTATCTCATTAACCTAGATCCTTCAAGTGCTTATTATGATCCAAAAACACGTTCTATGCGTGACGCTCCTAACAAAGATGTACCTCCGGAAGACGTGCGTACACGTATTTCATTGAAACTCCTAAACCACTGATACCCATCGTTGACCTAGGCTAAATTCGCTGGTGAAAACTTCTTCAGAATGAGTGGTGAAGCTCCTGCGGTTCAACAATTACAACTCTTCGCCTGGCAGGCCGCCGCACGGGGAAACGATGTTCATCTCAACGCTAATCCTACGCAAGGGGAACTCCTTCACCAAGAATTCAAGGAAAAGCGGCAGGAACTCAAAGAATCTTCAAAAGGCAGCATCTTGGCGAAATATGGTGGGGAGGAGTATTTACGTGCAGCTCCGAGAGAGCTGCGGCAAGGGCAGACAGAAGATTACGTCGAGTACTCGCGAACGGGTCAGGTCATCAAAGGTCGCGAACGGGCAAAGGCAAAGTCGAAATACCCAGAGGATGGTGCGTGTTTATTGTGGAAAACGTATTTAAGTAACTAATCAAGCTCCTCAGTCTTCGTAAACAATCATACATCCGTCTGGGGCTCCTGGTATGATGTATCTTCCGGTGCATGGGGATATAGCTGCTGTCATTCTAGCGTCCATTTATCATACTGCTCTGGGGAAGCTGGTATCGCCGCCACAGAAGCCTCAAATGCACAAAACATGCTCTCCGCTCCTTCAGAGCCCACAGTCCCATCACTAGAAACCCCGTCGTCTAAGACTGAGACTCCTCACGAGCGAGTCGAACAAAACTTTTCAAAGAAACGAGTCGGAGAGGGCGAAGTCAAGTTGGACAAGGATCGTTTGGCACAGGCACTGAAAGAAGAGAGAAAACGGGCCAGAGGTGACGATGAGGATGATAGATTAGGGAAGAAACAAAAAGGTGCTGCGAGTGGATCGCACGATGTTACAGAAGAAGAACTCGGTATGTCCCATGTTGCGTTAACGTTTGAAACCTCTGCTCATTGTCTGTTCAGAGGCATACCGGATGCGGAGACGAATCACAGAGGATCCAATGGCCAACTATGTTGATAATGACGTTTAGTGCTCCTTGTATTCATATGTTCACCTAGTTGTATGAGATGGAGTTTGGGTCTTACATCGCGGCTAAAATCCTTTTTATCCCAACATTTGCACCTTGTCATACATTCCACGAACGTCGAACGTTTCTGGATTTTCATACGGCTAGCGATCAACCTCCAGAATCCAAACTTGGGTGTGGGCTTTCATCCGAACCTCATCTTTGCTAATATGCTATACACGCTAGAATTTCTTCAACGTTCGAGTCTTCGGCTAGAAGTCTTCCAGCGTTCTTGGCTGTGCGCGCAGCCTCCCTCGAAACTCACTGCATGTACACTAACCAAAATCAAAATTGTCAAGAACATTTCCTATCGGCTTTTCTTGGAAAATCCTGGCCCACTTCAATCTGCATATCCGGTAACGGTTGGAACGCGGAAGGACGAAAGATATATTGCAGCCATGTTATCAGTTATGCGAAGCAAGAAGGCGATCACTGCTTCAAGTTATGCTCCACGCAAATCTCTTGAAGCTAATCTAGTATGATTATCCGAGACAAAACCATAGTCGACGATCCGGTTCGGATGGCTCGAGAGTTCAGGATCATTTCGACGGGTCATACAGAAATCAACACTGAAGCTCGACGTTGACGAGGACCCGAATTGCCTCTGTCCTTCAATATTGCCCAAATGTCTCTGTTTCGACTCTACATCCAAAATGTTTGGCGAATACACTCCTCAGAAATACACGACCTGGGATCGATTATATCATCCTTTTCTGAAGGCCAGCCTTGATGAAAATTTCATCAATGACAAGTGGAAAAAGCCATACGAGTTCAAGGATGATCTCCAGAAACAGTTGCTGGACATAGATGCACTTCAAAACGCCGTCGATACTCCGATCGAGCAGTTTGATCCTCAGAAAGCCATCCGTGCCCAGTTGATACTTTTGCATGACGCCGGGGAGATGCCGCAGCTCAACTTGGAGGATGTGAAGAAGAAGCCGCTTCGAACCCTTGTGAGGCGTTATGATGAGGGTGAGGGTGCGGGTGAGGGTGCGGGTGAGGGTGCGGGTGAGGGTGAGGGTGCGGTTGGCGTTCAGGTTCGCCACTTTTTGCGAGTGGAGGGAGGCTACTAGAGCCGGGAGAGTGCAAAAAGGGTAGATCGCTGGCGGTTGGAACGACAGTTGACCGGGCGAGAGAAAGGGAAGGAAGGAAGGAAAGTACGTTGCCCATGGCCACATCGCCTGGATAAGGTGGTCGAATTGTCGGAAGACTCCAAGAGGACCGTGATCGTAGAAGACCGGTCAGTGTTTGAAAGTTGCGAAGATCTGTATATTAACAGATAGAAACCAACAATCTGACGTCCATTGAACTACCGGCAACTCGTTCAAAACAGACTAGAGACTGAGTGCTGGAAAGCAGTGGAAACTAATGTTTGTCCGACCTCTAATCCTCTTCAATCCCAAAAGCCTAAAGGTATCATGCATATATACCACTATCCTATGTGGCTCTGCGTCAACAAGTCACTAGTGAATAGTCAGGCTTTCGATTTCAAGTTCCATCTGCAACACGATGGAACATGATATTCCTTTCACCCACCCGATTTATCCTTGAAGCCACTCTCTCAACGGTTCCCTTCGTGTTTCCCTTCAGATTGCCTAAAACCAGTCCACTCTTCGTACATCACCGATGGCGACTCCAATATCACGGGAGACGGTATAGAATATAGATGGGAAACATATGCATGAACTTAGGCTAGATTTTTTGAAACTGGGAATTAGTTCTTTCCCACAGTCAACGACTCAACGCCTTTTATCCAAACCACCATCTCCTCTCAGTTGTGGCGCAAATGAACAACATACAGATCATATACGACCCCAAGGGCGAACACATCCTGTCAGAGAAAGCAATCAAGGAAGGCTGGGATACCTTTATCTTCCGCGCAGGGTGTCCAGCAACGCTACTTGTGGGTGCGTGGCTGAAGCTAGCGTGTATCCAACATGATTCTGAAGCCTTCCAGGCATTAATACAAAACTGTTTGAACTTCGTACCTCTGACGTCTGTCGCTGGATGTCCATCATAACGCGAGGTGAACTCGGCAACCCTCCGGATGTCTACCCTTGTGAAATCGCCACTTTCGGAGTACTTCTACACCAAACTCTGGCAGTCGGCCCAAGTCCGGTGAACTGGGATAATAAATTGGAATGGACAATCGGGAACTACACAGTGAAGGAAATTAGACTCAGGGATGTGTACTGCACCAGTGGTCCGAAGTATACCCTACAACAGTTTGTTGAAAGAGGCAAAGCCCGGCTTGAAAGAGGTCTGCCTCAAATGAAGGTTTTGGTAACGATTGAGTGGAAAGTAACACCCCATACACCAGGGCTCGATGTTGGCATTGAGCATCTCAGTATAGATGGAGAGGTAGTGGCGCTTCCATCTGTACTGGTAGATGCTTTCTTGAACAACATGTTTGGTATCGATGTGGTCAACATGGTTTGTTCACAGTGTCTTTGAATTACTTAGTATTCCTGAGCGCATTCCAGATTCCTACTTTTCTCAAATTCCCTGGGCTCTCTTCTGAGTCCAGTCATTTCCTTGATATGTGTAGTGTCTCAAAGGGATTTAACATGAGATTTATCATGAACAATCTCAGACATTGTTTGCAAGTGCACTGTCTCAATGGAGATGTAGTAGATGATTTTGGGCGTGGAGCTATTGATGCTAGGTTGGAATCATGGAATGAAGAAATACCTAGCAGAGATGAAGATATGCTTGATGCAGTTATCCGTGCTGATTGGATAAAAGTAAGTACTTATGCCATGACATTAGAATTCTTCAGATTGAAACAAGTCGCTAACTTTCAATTGATAAAATAAAGCAGGCCATGCTGATTGAGTTAGAGAGACAAGGAGACAAGGAGAGCGATACTTACAACTGCTAGAAAGAGAACAAGATAAAACATCTGAGGATAAGTAGACTCTGAATCGATTTAGACATGTACTCGGGATGAGCATGTTCCCGCTGGCTCACCACTATTGTGTTTGAGCTCCGGAGGAAGTAGGCGAGGTTATACATTTTCATTTTGTCTATCATGCTATACCGCTTCTTCTCTGCATGATTGGCCTGATAACTTCACATACGTAGTACGTTGACCACTTTGCCTTCAAATTCAACAGTTCTTTCCCACAGTCAACTTGGTCTCTTATCAAAACCACCATCTCCTTTCAGATGTGGCGCAAATGAACAACACACAGATCATATACGACCACAAGGGCGAACACATTCTGTCGAAGAAAGCAATCAAGGAAGGCTGGGATACCTTTATCTTCCACGGAGGGTTTCCATCAACGCTACTTGTGGGTGTGTGGCTGAAGCTAACGTCTATTATAATGTGATCCTGAAGCCTTCCAGGCATTAATACAGCTTTCTTTGGACTCAGTATCTCTGATGTCGCTCGCTGGTTGTCCATCATAACACGAGGAGAACTCGGCAACCCTCCAGATGTCTATCCTTGCAAAATCGCTACTTTTGGAATACTTCTCCATGAAACTCTGGCAGTCGACCCCAGTCCGGTATATTGGGACAGCAAAGCGGAATGGGCAATTGGAAATTACACAGTGAACGACCCTAGACCCTGGGATAATTACTGCACTGGTGGTCCAATATATACCATCCAAGAGTTTGTTGAAATGGGCGACACCCGGCTTGAAAGAGGTCTGCCTCAAACGGAGGCCCTAGCAATTATTGAGTGGAAAGAGACACCCACCACACCAAAGGTCGATGTTGGCATTGAGTATATCAGTATAGATGGAAAGATAGTGGCACTCCCATCTGTGCTGGTAGATGCTTTCTTAAACAACCTGTTTGGTATAGATGTGGTCAACATGGTTTGTTCAATATCTTTGAATCACTTAGCATTCCTGATGCATCATTCCAGATCCCCACTTTTATCAAATTTCCTGGGCTCTCTTCTGAGTCCAGTCATTTCCTTGATATGTGTTGTGTCTCAAAGGGATCCAACATGGAATTCATCATGAAAAATTTCAGGGATTGTTTGCAAGTGCACTGTCTTGGAGGAGATGTCGAATATGATTTTGGGCATGGAGCTATTGATGCTCGGTTGGAATTATGGGATGAACAAATACCTAGCAGAGATGAAGATATGCTTGATGCAGTTATCCGTGCTGATTGGATAAAAGTAAGTACTTATGTGACATTAGAATTGTTCAGATTGAAACAAGCCACTAATCAATCAATAATATAAAGCAGGCCATGCTGATTGAGGTAGAGAGACGAGGAGACAAGGAGAGCGATACTTATGACTGCTAGAAAGAGAACAAGACAAAACATTCGAGGATAGGCTTTTGAATCAATCCAGACATGTACTCAGGATGAGCATGTTCCCGCTGGCCTTTACTACTGATAGGTTCGAACTTCGGAGGAAGTAGGCGAGGTCACCATACATCTTCATTTTGTCTATCATGCTATACCGCTTCTTTTCTTCATGATTGGCCTGATAACTTCACATACATAGTACGTTGACCACTTTGCCTTCAAAGCTGAATGTTGAAACCGTGAAAGAAATTCAAAAGTTTTTTTCCCACAGTCAACTTGGTCTTTTATCAAAACCGCCATCTCCTTTCAGATGTGGCGCAAATGAACAACACACAGATCATATACGACCACAAGGGCGAACACATCCTGTCGAAGAAAGCAATCAAGGAAGGCTGGGATACCTTTATCTTTCGCGGAGGGTTTCCATCAATGCTACTTGTGGGTGTGTGGCTGAAGCTAACGTCTATTATAATGTGATCCTGAAGCCTTCCAGGCATTAATACAGCGTTCTTTGGACTCAGTACCTCTGATGTCGGTCGCTGGTTGTCCATCATAACGCGAGGAGAACTTGGCAACCCTCCGGATGTCTATCCTTGCGAAATTGCTACTTTCGGAATACTTCTACATGAAACTTTGGCAGTCGGCCCCAGTCCGGTGAATTGGGATAGCGAGGCGGAATGGGTGACCGGAAACTACACAGTGAATCACCCCAGACCCTGGGATAATTACTGCACCGGTGGTCGAATATATACCATCCAAGAGTTTGGGGAAATGGGCTACGCCCGGCTCAAAAGAGGTCTGCCCCAAACGGAGGCTTTAGCAACTATTGAGTGGAGAGTAATACCCAGCTCACCGAAGTTCGATGTTGGCATTGAGCATATCAGCATAGATGAAAAGATAGTGGCACTCCCATCCGTGCTGGTAGACGCTTTCTTAAACAACCTTTTTGGTATCGATGTGGTCAACATGGTTTGTTCAGTGTCTTCGAATCACTAGTATTCCTGATGCATCATTCCAGATCCCCACTTTCATCAAATTTCCTGGGCTCTCTTCTGAGTCCAGTCATTTTCTTGATATGTGTTGTGTCTCAAAGAGATCCAACATGGAATTTATCATGGAAAATTTCAGGGTTTGTTTGCGAGTGCACTGTCTTGGTGGAGATGTTCAACTTGATTTCGAGGGAGCTATTGATGTTAGGTTGGATGAATGGAATGAACAAATACCTAGCATAGATGAAGATATGCTCGATGCAGTTATACGTGCGGATTGGATTAAAGTACGTGGCATTGGAATAATTTAGATCGAAAGAAACTAATTGATAAATTAAAGCAGGCCATGCTGACTGTGGTAGAGAAAGGAGATGAGGAGAGTGATACTGAATGAGATAGAACGAACAAATTCAAGGCTATGCTTTTGAACCAATCCAGACCTGTACTCAACATGATCGTCTTCGGAACTTAAAGATTTATCAGTGAGAACAAGGTTTACTTATAGGTGGAACGCAGCAAGTGCCATACATACCTGATTCCAAGTGCGATCTGGTCGGCAGTCCTGAGCTTTAAACGGTACCGAGCTAAGTGCATTTTGAGTCTTGACCCTCATGACTAGTGATCCAGAACCATTCACGGTCAATGTGCCCTCGACCTTTCTTGACTGGGTGAGCCAGAGGATCGACTCTGCGCGAATCATTCCCGATATTCACCATTCTTCTGGTGAAGATTGGGAAGACGGAACGCCTACTTCGGAGATGGAAAGGCTGGTTACATTCTGGAAAACACAATTCGATTGGAGGAGCGTGGAGCAAAAGCTGAACGAGACGTACAAGATGTACACTATCGATTTGGAGGAAGCAGGCGAGGTCATGCATCTTCATTTCGTCCATCATCATAGCGAAAGACCAGGAGCTATACCGCTTTTATTCCTGCACGGCTGGCCTGGTAACTTCACAGAGGTACGTCGCCGTTTACTGTAACATGATTGTTAGTTAATTCCAGTGATAGGTGGAGAATATGTTGGGCTTGGTGAATCCAGAAGATCCGAAGGCACAAGCATTTCATGTAGTCGCTCCGAGTCTTCCTGGTTTTGCCTTTAGTTCTTCACCAACGGTAACGCCTTTGGACCGTCTCTTGCTTGATAGTCACAGCTAATCACGTCGTAGAAACCTGGGTTCAGCGCTGCACGCATGGCATCACTGTTTCATCAGCTTATGAACGCTTTAGGATATAAACACTACATTGGCCAAGGCGGAGACTTGGGCGCATTCATTCTGCGGAGCATGGCCAACCAACATCCAAACTCGTGTGTGGGTATTCATCTGAACTTCATCATGTCACCTCCGCCTTCGCCTGTGAAAAGTCCTTCAACATTTCTTCGATTGGTCTTGCGCTGGTTCACCCCGAGTGAAAAAGAACGAATAGAGAGGATGCAGTGGTGGATCGACAAGCAGTTTGGGTATGCGCAAATCCAAGGGACGAAGCCTCAGACGATTTCCTACGGACTGATGGATTCGCCTGTTGGACTATTGGCTTGGATCCGAGATAAGCTATTCGCGTTGGTTGGTCCTGAATTTGTGTGGAAAGACGAGACAATTATACTATGGACGATGCTCTATCTGATTGCTGGGAGTGCTGAGAATGCACGCATCTACAAGTATTCTTTTGACCTGGGCCAGCAGGAAATCTTCGACCACATCTTACCAAAGGAGGTCGCAGTTGGTGTAAGCCAGTTTCATTGGGACACAGCTTATCTTCCGCGGTGGTGGGCCGAGGCGTCTGTGGCAAAAGCGTTCGTATTTTGGAAAGAGCATGAATTTGGAGGACATTTTGCAGCAGTAGAGCAAGGAGGGGTGTTGAAGCAGGATTTGCGCGAGTTTGTTGCCAAAATTCAATTTCCAGAATAAGTAATTGTTCTCCACGTGGTTTTATATTGCTGCCTCGTTGCGAACTCGAAATTAAATTCTCATCTTTTTTACCTTCCTCCCCTCATCCCTCATGTTATCTCTCCGGAGCTGGCTATGACTATACCTGCTGCGCCGGCTCTACTCATTGGATTAAGCGCACGACTTCTAATGGACTTTCTATCTCGTTCCGAGGAACAAACTGTCCGTGACTTTCTCATGGCAGGCCTTTGGCAAGGTGTCCTTTGGTGCACCGTCAAGAACCACGATCTTTCCATCCCAGTAGCCCTTGGCATATTTGTCAAGCTATTATTCGATTATACATTCATGTCCGACGCCCTCAAATTCGGCATCACCCTTGTCGGAGTCGCGCTTGGCGCAATTGGCACCGACTTTTTGTCCCATTTTGTAGACCAACCAAAGTCGGACAAGGACAAGCGTAGAAAGGGTCATTCGTACAAAGATGCTTCCGCTCAACCTCGAGAACGGTCCAGCAGACGTCCGGACAAACCGTCTACTAGTACGATGAAAACTCGTTCTCGTCGAACAGTCTCCGATATTACTTCCGTCGACTCTGAATCAGAGCTCATCGGTCCTCAAGCATCCATGTCACCCCTTGACCGTCAGGTCGCTGCTTTGCGTGCTAGGGCTTCTCTGGCAGATAGTGAACGGCGACGTTTCAAGGAAGAGAGGAAATGGGCAAAGGCTCAGGGGAATACTGCTCTTGCCGCACAATTGCGCTGGCAGGTGAAGCGGTATTCTGCTCTCATGAAGAGCTTTCACAGAGAGGCGGACACGAAACTTTTGGAAGGTACGCTCTACTCGAGTCCACTACCTGTCGCGTGCAGTGTTGATTTGAGCTCTGTCTAGCTGCCTCAGGCACCAAATCTCGCCTTCAGACTATAGACGAACACCAGCCCATGGCTTCAACATCTAATGACCGTTCAGAGCGCAGACGACGCCAAAGTGCACACAAATCTGATCATCCCATCGTCCACGTCGACATCGATCCTTCACAAGTCAAATCTGCTATACGTGTCAATGTACGATAGCAACATCTACTGGAGGTATGTTCTAGTGGCGCATATACAGTATTATACTGACATTGCGGACATGTCTAGCGTCACGAACAAGACGAATATCTTAGCAGTGCTTCGCCGAAGACATTGAAAGCTTCTGCTGCCCTTCGGGCCTTCAGACTACGACACTCAGCAACTCGGAATGTCTGTTGGGAATCATATATATCGTTCATACTCTAGACGGGTAGACAGATTAATGCATACGACCTTTTTCTTCGCAATGTTGTATTTTTTAATTCCCATGCTCGGTGTAACATTTAGACACAGGAATCTATTCTTTGGGACAACTAACTCTTTTCAACAATTGACGCTATAAAATTCTACACGAAGTTGGTACACATATGGGGAACATTGGGAGAGAGTAGTAAATGAACACCATGAAAGCAATTGAGATAATAAAAAAAGAAGACAATGTGATATACAAGTGAATTAGTCTTATATTAAACTCCTCAGGGTATACGTCGCTATCGATAAGACTTTCCGTTGGCCCTCGAGGATGAAGGACCAGAACCATTGGACTTCGAATTGGTAGTGATTGCTCGTGGCTTTTGTGAAGCCTTTGGATCTGAACCAGCCCTCGGCGCGGCCTCTTTCATCACCATCTTTGCATGAATTTCCTCGAGTTTCGAAGCTTTGACTTTCTTTGGCCAGAACAGAGTGACAAACCTACAGGAAAAATTCTGAGCTTGGGTAACAACAATTCTGTGTGAATGGTGACTTACGTCCAAAGATGCCGTCGCCAGCGCTCTCGATCTTCACCCGCTTGTTGCTTCACATTGAGGACATGCTCGATTCGTCCACCGATAGCCGCGAGTGAATCCTTGAGGATGGCCACCTTCTCATCTTTGGGCATGTCTTCTCCGGACAATTTCAGTTGTTTCTTTGACCAAATTCTAGATCATTATGCAAGATTGGGACAAGGCGATCACTCACAAGCTGTTTCTTTACAGGACGGAGTTCCTCCTTTGTAGCGGCTTCATCCATGGATGGGCTAGAGGTAATAACAATTTGGTTATAGAATAAAAGTCCAGAGCACATCCAAGTGCTACTCACCATTCATCTGAAGATTCAGAATCAGTAAATGTTGGTGTAGGCCGCCTCTTTCTCTTGCGGGCACTAGGGTCATCAACAGATGCAACCGCCTCACTCTCCGCTCGACGCTTGAGATGGCTGATGTGTGATGCGGACGAGGAAGAGGATGCGACAGGTACAGGGGGCGGAGATATAGAGATTTTATTGTTTCGGCGGAGCGAGTTTTCGTATGAGCGCAATCTTTCATGCTGTTCGCGAAGAAGACTAAGAAGATAGTCTCCACGTCGGACAAGATGTATCGCATTAGGGATAGGACGAGTAGCAGCATCCTCTCCTTTCTTGCCTTCCTCCAGGAAAAATTTCCCATCCAGATTGAGTTTCGGGTCTTTCGCCATCGCTTCCCAATTACCGAAGCCATACAGATAGGCGCCCACTAGGAGCATAGAATCATCTTGAGGTCCCCATCGTCCAGACCAATTTAGCGTCGGACGAATGTTATCAACGGGAATCTGCCATTTGTAGGGTTCGTCCACGTTCATCAGAGTCTCATAAAGTATCCGAAGGTCCTTATGACGAGAAATGACCGTCTCGGCATTGATGTTCCCAACTCCACGGCAAGTGACGAGGACGGCCTTGGCTTTCTGCGCATTGGTCAAGCTTTCTCCGGAAGCCATCTTGAGTCGCTTCTGCTCCTCGTTCTCCCGCACTGCATCTTCGCATATCTGAATGATTTCGTCGGAAACATCAAGAATCATGCCCTTGTTCTTATCCTGCAGTTTCGACTCCGTAACCTGTTTCATATGTCAGACCCACCACGAAAGACTGATTGAAAGCACTGCGACGTACAATGATATCGTACCGCAACCGGATATCGCCCCATCGCTGAAGACTTCGTATCAGCACACGAACATCACGCTCCTTCAACTCCATTGCCTTTTGGCTGGCAGATTTCCTCATTGGCCCCGGTACTTTAGGCTTCTTTGGAGGAGGCGCAGCACCAGTGTGATCCACGTCCATCCCTTCGTAGGAGACTTGCGCGTGTGTCCGTTTACGATCTCTAGACTCTTCCGCAGCAAGTTCTTCAGCTTTACGTTGGTCTTCCTCTTTCTCGAACTTCTGGCGTTCTTCCAAGGGAATGATATCCTCCCAGTTCATGTCGTTCTTGACATCGCTTACGGCGGCAAACTGAGCTAAGAAACCTTCGCCTCCGAGGGAGGTACCCCCATCACCGCCAGCAGCCATGGTCTCATGATCTTCGGCATGGGCCAAGACCGCATCGAGGTCCATCTCGTCGAGCTTTTGAGTCTGCTGCGAGTCGTCCTTATCGAACCTATGATTGAGCGTGAGCTGACCGTCATCATTGATAAGAAACTTCAAGGCGTACATCTTCTGAGCACCATACTTCAACACGGCAGTGAGCTCATCTTTGCTGAGGTTATCGGGTTTCGTAGATTCTTTGGCTTTTGAACTGAGGTGTGCCTGAGATGTGTCCATCTGATTTATGACTGTTGGGGAGAAAGGCGCGTATATATCATAGCGATCAACGCAATGTTCAGGGTACAACTCACTAGCGTATTCAAGGACCATCTTCTTCTTCGCACGCTCGAGCACATCCTCCTCCATAGTGTCTTTGCTCACGAAACGATATACACTGACATGCGACTTCTGGCCAATCCGGTGGGCACGGGCCATCGCTTGCAAATCATTCTGAGGATTCCAATCGCTCTGTGACAAATGATTAGAACGACGACACGGGCCTAAAACATTGACTTACATCAAAGATGATCACTGTATCTGCTGTTTCCAAGTTGATTCCGAGTCCTCCCGCCCTGGTCGACAGGAGAAAAGCGAAATCCGGAGAGTTGGGAGCATTAAAATGAAGTATAGATTTTTTGCGTGCTTCTGATGAAACCATACCGTCTAAACGCTGATGCAGGTATCCCCGTAGCGTCATATAGTCGCTAAGGATGTCTAGCATGCGAACCATCTGACTGAATATGAGCACCCGGTGACCTCCCTCTTTGAGTCGGGCAAGTAGTTTGTCGAGCAAGACCATCTTGCCGCTGTTCATCACGAGACCCTTGAGAACTTCTTCGTTATTATCCAGAGCAGGCTCAGCGCCGTCAAAGAGATAAGGATGATTTGCAGCCTTTTTGAGTTCCATAGCTAAAAGAAAGTGAGAGAGAGATAATGCCGGTAGGACAAACTACTTACCGATGTTGAGCAAGCTGATGGTGTTGTTCCCGTTTGCACTCTTAACCAAGCCTTGGAAATTCTGCGCAGGAAGATTAATAACAATGAGGTGTAGACAGAGGAAACATGCCTTTGTCAAGATGTTTTTGTAGAAATGAGTCTGGAGTGTACTCATTTCCACACGAAGAATTCGTTCGCTCTTCGTTGGCAGGGACTTCAGTACATCCCTCTTCAGACGCCGAAGCATCAGGGATTCGAGCTGCTTGTGCAACTGCCTGATTTTCTCTTCGTGATCAACGTCGTTGAGATCAAACTCATTCGTCAACGCGACTACAGCCTCCGCGTATCAATATTCAGCATCCGCAGTGAATTCCGTGATCCACTCACATTTTTCTGGCATCAAGAAGTGCATCAAAGAGAGGAGCTCTGAATGAACGCATAAGTGAAGAGGCTTTGAGGCGGAAAGACGATTTCACCCACCTTTGACATTGTTCTGAAGGGGCGTTCCCGTGATGAGAAGCTTAGAAGCAGCGTTGAAGGACCGCAAGGCTTCGTACAACTGACTCTCGGAGTTTTTCAAACGATGAGCCTATAGGGAGGGGCATGTTAGTTTTGTATTCTCACCAAGGATACGGCGGAGAAGCCGCTAGACGTACCTCATCGACTGCTAGCACTTGCCATTTGATATCCCCCAATTCCTTCGCATCCCGTAGGACCAACTCATATGTAGTCAGCAGCACATTCATCTTGATTTTCTTGTTTGATGGACCGAATTCGTATGTGCGAATGACCTCTCGTGCTGCGGCAGTTCCGATGTAGGTGATAACATTGATATCAGGTGCCCATATCCCAAACTGCGCTTGCCATGCAGTGATAGTGGATAAGGGTACGATAACCAGGAAAGGTCCGTACTGATGCATTTCGTGGAAAAGGTATGATATGAAAGAAATCGATTGAACAGTCTAAGAGCAATGTTAGTCGTAGATTGATTCACTAACGAAACAGAACTAACCTTTCCGAGACCCATTTCGTCTGCCAAGATGCCGTTCTCGCCCTTGCACCACAAGTAAGCAAGCCAATTGACGCCAGTCAACTGGAAGTCTTTCAATTTACAGCCAGTTGAGACGATGTAATCCGGATCCTCGGTGATCTTCTGGAACGCCGGCCGTGAATTTTTGGCATAAGTAGAACTCTTGTAAGGGAAGCGGCCCTCTGCTTCTCGTGTCCTGTATGCTTCGATCGCCTCTTTCGCGATAGGATTAACGTCTCTCTGGGTTTCCCATGTGCAGTGCTCGTAGTTAAGTCCAACCCATTTGCAAAAGTAGTCTACTGTCGGGTTGCCATCCAGGTCCTCTGATTCGCGATGCGCAACAATACGTTCAACTGTCTTGAAAGTTTCTAGATCTTCTTTCTCGCGTTCTTTGTCGAGGAGGAGAGCCTCCTTGTCTTCTTGGGATAGATTGGGTGCATTTACACGAGACTGCCATAACTTGTAGGATTTGATGTAGTTGTCAACGCGCTTCAAGCCTTTGAACCGTTTCAAGAATTCGTAGGTCTCGTCTGTGTTATGCAGATGCGAGAAGTTCTTCCACTTGATATGGAACCGCTATACGAAGGTATATCAATAGGTGTTGGACGGAAACTAACAAGACGACGTACAATATTATCGAACCAGACGTCCTCCGGATCAGCCTCACGACCTTCGTCGCGACTATGACTGAGGACAGCCTCTATTTCATCCTCTTCCTGGTACTGCTGTACAGGACCTGCGTAGTAGCCCGTGTCACCTTCTTCTTCGTCGTCGAACTTCTCGAAATCCTGAACGTCATCAAAATAGTTGGGTATTTTGCCGCCCCTACTAGATACACGAAGTTCGTCCGCTTGTGGCCGAGCCCGTTTCTTCTTCTTGGAGCGCGAGCCATAGTCTGAATCTGAGTCTGAAACTGAAGCTTGACGAACCGGCGCTGAGATAGTTCTATTGAGAAAAGAGATATATGAGTTGACAAGCACGAAATTATACCTCGACGGAAGGCGGAAGTTGAGGAAAGTTTTTTTTTCTTCGGCGCAGTCTTCTTTCTGGTGTACTCTTCATCAGCATAAGTACCATCGTCTGCGTCATCATCCTCGTCCTCTTCGTCAGCTTGGTCTTCATAACCCTGCAGAGGATGTTATCAGCAAGAAGGTAAAAAAAGAACGACGCCGGAGCCATACTGAGTCTTCAGCCTCTTGCTGTTAAGGGCAAATGAATGAGCTAGTCGTCGAGGACGATGATGAGGAAGCACATACGGAATATCTAGACCCGTTATAGGATGGACGTGCAGAAGGTTGTTCGACGGCGTCCATGGCAATGTCGTCGTCAGCAGAAGCATCACGGTCTTGGGAATGAGAATGATAACGGTCGTCGACGTTCATAGTGTTGTCGTCGTCATCGACATCGGAGGGATAATTTAGGTCGAGAGCGCTGGAGGCCATGTTGAGAAGAGAGGGAGGGAAGAAAGAGATGACAACAATGACAGGGCTTGTCGTTGCTGATTTGTGATGCTGGTCACGGTCTCAACAGTCGGCGAAGCGAGCCGGTGCTCCCAGACTCACAATCCCAGGCCACCGGCGGGCAGCAGGAAGACCGTGATTGCTGGCGACGAAACATTGACGCCGGGTATACAGTACACAATTTTATTTACGAGCAAAAGAAAGGCCTCTACATAATTAACAGTATCAGACTTGGTACAATATTCCAAAGCCTTGCTCTTGATTGCTTTTCTTCAAGTTTATGCTGTCTTCTTCGTTGCCGTCGCACGATTTGACGGAATTTCTGAATGCATGGCCATTGTTTACGGTTGATATGAACAGCCATCAGAATCAATTTCAAAGTCTGTGACACTGTGACAGGAAAATACCGATTTTCGACCGCGACCACCGTTTCTGCTTTGATGGACGGCTCCCACTTGTCCGTCGTAGTAGATTTATCTCCTTCCCAATGGCATCTCTCTTCCCTACAGAATCAGCCTTATCCTCTCGATCTTTCTTCTTTCATCTCCCAACTTCTCGCTTTTCTCAATGCACATATCGCCTCAAGGCATGAAAACTCTCTCGCTGTCTTTGGCGCCTTTCCCGGCAAGAGGTGCGCTGACAGCATCGCCGTAAACTAAGCCTGATCTCCCTCGTAGTGTTCTGCTTTACTCTTCTGCTGATCCTCCTACGGAGACACCTCCTAGTGATGCCAACTCATTCCCTGCTTTCAGACTGGTCAATTCGACCATAATGCACAACATTGTGCAACAATTAGAAGCTCTCGATGATTCTTCAGACGAAGAAGGTTTGTTCGTCTCTTATTCTGTCCAACATATCATGTCAATTCTCTTCCAGCCCCATCCGCATTGGTTGGCGCGCTTACAAAGGCCCTATGCTGTAGGTTAAACTCCAACTGATCATACGAAGCGAATTCACAGTTTGGATTAAGATATCAACCGTTTAACGTTGGAGTTTAATGCGTCCACTGCTAATGCCAATGCCACTGAAGGATTAGAACCCCTAACTTTGTCTGACCCAAGGGTTCTCATTCTATCGGTTTCTCCGGATCAGACTGCTTCATATATTCCTGTCATGAATTCCATCTTTTCCGCTCAGAAACTCGTTTGTGTTTTCGCTTGACTGTTCGTTTATTCCTCACTCATTTTAGAACAGAAAGTGACGATCGATGCTTGCCAGATCTATGGCTTAGAAACCGTTTTTCTTCAGCAAGCTGCACATCTCACTGGGGGTTCTTATATCTACCTCGAACGTCGTGATGCGCTGCTGCAATATCTCACCGTAAGCCATTATCTTCAGGGCGTTTTCACGCAGGACATTCATGCAATATATATCAATGAATTCTAGATGGCTTTTCTCCCGCCACCCTCTATAAGGCAAACAATTTCTGTACCCACGCAGGACAAGATCGATTTTCGCGCAGCCTGCTTCTGTCACAAAAACATTGTTGACGTTGGCTTCGTTTGCTCAGTCTGCCTTTCCAGTTTGTCCATCTCCTCAATGTCTGCGCACATCAATCAATGAAACTTTCGCAGTTTTTTGTCAACCTGTCCCTGTCTGTTCAACGTGCCGGTTCGTATGTTCATTTCGCATCCAATACTTCTCTTATCCCCCTTCAGGACCAAGTTCCCTATCAAAACGCTCCAGCGCCTCAACGCGGCACGTCCATCTCTTCCGCTCACTTCTGCTTCGCAGTCACGCAATCCCTCAGTGTCTTCGACACCGCAGAAAACGAATGGTCGCTCTTCGGCAACGCCTTCACGGCCAGTCGAGACTCCTTTAGGCCCAGGAGGCTTGCCACATTCGGGAAGCATCAATGCCCATAATATGAACGGTGCAGCCCATCACGGCGTCCAAAATGGGCTAGGATCATCCGGATGACGAACATAACTTGCAGGAAATGAAAGTCCATACGACCTGTAACTCAAAGAGGTGGTTTTCACGATTCCTCGTGTTCATGGGATCTTTGCCCCCTTCAGTATGCTGAGGCATCTTGGCCCGAGCGCGTTATCTTTGTCCAAGGTTTCGGAAATGTTGTGTCATAAGGGGTTGGCGAACTAGGTTGTTTGACGCTATTCTCCGCGATAAGTATGATATTTACAATGGAGCTGGTCCGCTCGGGAACAGAGAATATCATTCGACTGGCGGATCTCAGCCTGATGCACCTGGAACGAACTGGTTTGTAGGCAAATCATTTTGTACATTATTCCAAACTGTGATCAATCGATAGGATTACAATGTGAATGCTGTCATGTAAACTGGTGCCTTGTCATCTGGCCGTAAGCTCGCTGTCGCATTGGGTCGTCGAAGGATTAATGCCTTTTGTAGCGCATGAATATTTGTTGTGTATATTCAGGGGTGGCCAGGACATTGGCGTACCTTTGGATTTGGATTTCTGGACGAAGCGTACGCAATCGCCATCGTCTGGGTTGTGAACGCACACCACACGCGAACTATGTTTGGCATAGAAAATATGGCAACTTCTCCTTGTACAACATTGAGAGTCATAACTTACCAATCGGCTCCCCATCTCCGACTTCGTAGGTCATCAGTAAAATACCGGCACTTGGGCCAGGCTCTCCAAGATCTTTAGAAGGCTCTGAATAACAGTGCCCCCGAAAACATATGTCAGAACCCCAAAATCACAAAAATAAAAAAACAAAAACGTCAAATGAGAATGTCTCGGTGTTCAACTCACTCCAAAATTCGTCTATCAGAATTTTCTGCATGACCACATGTGGGTCAATATCCTCAGTCGGGTCGACCGGCTCAAGGGCTTCAAAGGCTTTCCCCAAAGCCCGTGCGAGGCCACTTCGAGTTATATATTCACCTGTGCCTGTGCACATAGTGTGGGCCATCTTTAGAAGAGGAAGAATGTCAAGGCAGGAGGACACTAACCAGATATACTACATGCCATTCCAATTCGTCGACCAGCAAGAATGTTTTGAGCCCAGCACCCGGCTCCAAAGGCTGCAGCCTGCAAGCAAATTACAATTGGGACATCGCTAGTAAGTCAACTTGTTGCATGAAGCGAAGAGAAAGACTACTTCTCCCAGCCGCCCCTCCATCTTCAATAGCAACCCCCCGCTATGTTCAACATCGCACTAAATACGGAATGTTTGGTCTTCTCAGTGTTAAAAACGATACCTGGAGACACCAGACGCCATTTCGCCGAAGCATGATGTAACAGCCCCAACGGTGTCCTGCAAATCATACATGTTTTTCCCACTATCTTCTATCGATGCGGAGCTCAGCCTTTGCTTCCAATAGAGCCATCGATCTCTAGCGCGTGGGCTTATCATGGCTTCTTTATCGACAATGCCCGAACTCGTGCGGGGGTTGCTTGATGCAAAGGAATGGGCTCCTGAGCTCACAAGAGTCCTAGATTACATTCGGGGTTTGCTTCAACAGTGCCAAGAAGACGGATGGTAATCTTACAAGGGTGGTATCCTGCCCAGGGTATCGGATGTTTGTGAATGTTCAAGCAATGCCCGAGCAACATGAATAGGATTCTTGACGCCTATGATGACGGATACGATAAGTTCGAACGGTTATAATCTAGTAACACTTGTTCGGAAGGCGAGGGAGGAGCTTATAGTACCCGAGACTGCACCGACACTGCCAAAATGGCTATTACCATCCATTATAGCAGCATCGCACTCTACTGTCCCTTGCAAAGTCAGATTTGAGCCGTAACCTACTAGAGAATGAGATCGTGTGATACTACTAGAATTAGACGATTGTTTGGATATTACCTGCATTGAGGTGTGGATCATCCTCTAAGACTGATATGGCCGCTTCAGCAGCATCTAAAGGAGAATTTGAGGATGTGTCTAATGCTTTCTTGCAAGCACTGGTGTATTATTTAGCATTTGACGATGGGAATAACAGATGTGCATTGTGATCTCACAGACGCAAAGCTTGCTTCAACTCCTTTTCAGTAGAGGAGCTGTGGGATCCTGCACCTCCGTGAACAGCTATGAACATTTCTTCCCGTAAAGCTGTGTTACAAGTTAGGGGACGGTGAAGAGAGACGACTTGGATATTCGTGCCGAAAAATGCCGAATTCATTTCACGCGGGTTTATCACATGCTTGAAACTCTACCATATACCTTTTCGAGCAAGTAATGAAGGCGCTGCTGTTGTTCGACTCCGTTTTACAATCCATTCTTGTTCTCGACTTACTAGCACCTCATGATTGATCACCTCGTGGGTCGTCCAAATCCGTCTTGGAAACGTGCTCAAGTACGCTACAAGATTCGTTCTTGATTCGCAGAACATTGACCTTAAGATCTTTGCACTAGGTGTTTCTGGTGATATTCTTCTGGTTATGGCGCATCATTCGCGGCGGATCAGGTCCTCCAAGGTTACTCTGGTTGAAGGCCATAAATCGGTTCTTGCGTACGACCACTCTCACCGAATCAGTCTCGTTCATCGTGCCGATGACTTCCCCCTAGAGAGATTTACACCATGGCAAATCATTGTCAGCACGCTCACTGCAGTTTATGCGATGCGAAATTTTGACAAGCTACTGGGTCTCGAATGTGAGCTAGGACGTTGACTATTCAGACGCTATGAACTGACCATCATAATAGCTCCCGAACCATTACGATCACTGGTAATACGGTTCATCGTTCTCGAGTCTCGACCTATACCGAATTGACTATTGTCACCAGTATTCGCCAAATTACTATAGAGCTACGTGGATTACCACTGGTTTGGATGCAGGCTTCGCTACAGCTATGTCCATTCGCCCAAAATGGCTACGCGACATATGCGCACTTGTATTCTCAGCATACTATATTGCTTACCCTAATGAAGCAGACGAGAAGGTCAGCAGAATTTATCATGAATGAAACATCGCTCACTCGAGCTCAGCTTCGCCGCTTTCGAGCTGTTCCGACCGTTGAAATGCTTCGCTATACCTGGGAAAAAACAACACATCCACTCGTGAGTGGTGGCTTCATCTTCAGCAACACATGGCCCTCACTTCTATGCAGCTTCGAATTTTCAGTGCTGGACCTTCTATTGCCACACGCAGAAAGATTCTCCTTCCCAGACCAGCGTCTTCAGCATATAAACGTCCCATTACTTGCTATATTTACTATGCACACAGCCAAGAAAAGCTGAAACAATGCACCGATTTGATATTAGACTTTCCAGGCGGAGGTTTTGTGGCGATGTCGCCTGAGCATCATGAAGACCGGCTCAAAATATGGGCTCGTGAAACTGGGAAACCCGTATTGGCTGTAGACTATGGCAAAGCTCCCGAATGCAAGTAGCAAAGTCTTTCTTCTTTACACCCTTTCACGAAGTTCTGAGCGATCTTTAGATCCCTATCCGTTCGCAATTGACGAAGCGTTCGATATTTACCGACTGCTCGTCGACTCTGGTGAGAAATTTCCATAGTATATGCGAATTCAATTTCACCGAATTTCGAACAGCCGGAGCAGTCATTGGCATGTCAGGAAAGAAGCTTAATGTCGTTATAACCGGCGATTCTGCAGGCGCTACCCTTGCAGTGAATGTTGTGCTCAAAATTCTGGAACATAACGATCTGGCACGTATTTCTCGTGAGGCAATGATGCCGATACCATTAGCCCTCGTGTTGAATTATGCAGCGTTGGACTTCAACTTTACTTCTTGGATGACGGAAGAAAATCTTCGTGTCCTCCGCGCTGAACAATCGTCCGGTAATCTACCAGGCATGAGAGAAATTGCTGAGCAGAAGATTCATTTGAAACATATCGTGAGCCTCTTTGTACTTGATGTGGCCTATTCCATACTGATTCGTGATATACTCTAACAGTCTCCGCTTAGTATGGTTGGTGATCGAAGCTCCGGTGAATCGAAGAAGCATAGGAAGATTAGACGAAAGAATAGTTGGCGAGAGACACTTCGTGGCTTAACCACCAGCGGTAGTGAGAAAGAGGAACCCATTTCCGTCGTTGCACAGAGGCCGAATTTACGTCGTTCGACTTCCGGCCTGAGAACCCCACCAGCGAAACGAACGTTTCTACGTGCGCCCGAGGAAAATCAGACGTCGGGCGAAGATTCGAGTGACGACGAAGATGAGGATTATACAAAACGTAAAGAAGAGGATCGACCTTTGCAGGCACGGGTGAAATATGTCTACACCCACACCACACCTGTGGTAGCTTGGAATGAGACTACAACAGAGAAGCAGGAGGAACTATCTGCAGCACTACTAGAAGCCGATTCAGAAGCCGCGCGAACTATAGGCCATCCACAGTCAGATCAAACGAAGAAGGATACTATTGGTGTTAGGCTGACCATGACAAGCCGAACAGGATATTTTCAAGACAGAATCATTTCTCCTAGTATGGTCAGTCAACTTGATATCTAACGAGTCAATTATCTAAACTTTTGTCGATTAAAGATGCGTGCTATGGCCATTCTGTACATTGGACCCCATCGAAACCCTGACTTCACGACTGACTATCACCTATCTCCCATCCTTTCACCAAATCGCCTCCTTGCCCAGTTCCCACCCCTTCTAATGCAATGCGGGGAAAAGGTAAATAATCTTTTTGTCAGACAGATCATCATTGCTTCACTGATTTGTACAGGATCCTTTTGTGGATGATACCGTCATCTTCGCTGGACGCGTGAGAGAGGCCAAACGAGCGAGAAAGATTGAGTTGGATCTTGCGATCTCGGGAAAAAGCGCTAGATTCGGGGAGACACTCAGAATGAGTTCTGTCGATGCAGGACACGCAGAAAACGTGGCTGCGATGAAGAGAGAACGCGATAAACTGGCGAGGGAGAATGAAGATGACTGGGTGCAGCTGGTGCTATTTGCAGAGTGGTCTCATGGATATCTCCAAATGGCCGCTCTCATCCCCGAAGCCAAAGTGGTAAGAGGAATCAATTAAATCGCGATTGACGATACAAGGTTCCAACCCATAATTGGCAGGTTATCGAAGATTTGGGCGAGTGGATCGATGATGCTTTCCTACGTTACAGCAGGGAGGAGAACGGTGAAGATAAATTCCCGACAGTGGAACTCGGGGTCGCAAAACCGGCGTCTCCTCGACGGGTATCGAAGTCAATCAACAACAAACGAACACAGAGTCCATTCACGTCTGAGACCGAAAATGACGACTATGGGATAACATTTGTGGCAAAGAAAGATAGAAGAACATCTAATGACATGGGAATGATTGACATTGGAAGTGAACGAACCGACTCTACAACAATCGATCCGACAAGAGCCGTAGAAACGAAAACTGACGCCGAGAAGGAAGAGAAGAGAGTTGGACCTGATGACGAAGGTGAAAACATAAATGGAGAGGGTGGTATAAAGGCAAGTAGTTCGAGACAAGGAGGACAAATAATCAGCGAAAGCGAACTCATGCGACGACGACGACTGTTGGACTCTTCGATATTCGAATGAATTTACGTTGTTTGGTTGTAGAGTAACCTGTAAAAAATGAATAACATAGGCACAGCACTGTATAAAGTTGTCACCTGTTGAGGGTCTGAAATCTTTGCACAGCTTTGCAGTGCCATTTATTGTGACATCACTCAGCACCTTCGGCACACTTTTTAGAGTCAAAACTTCATGTCTACCTTCCATCAACTCATGACTCTTGACCAATCTTCTGCTCATTATACCCATCCTCCCATTCCTACTGCAGGTCCAGCCACTGAACCAGATGGGCCTCGTTCTTTTGCTTTTGTTCCTGCTCTCGGCTTCTTGGTTGCTCATCCTCCACCTCCGCCTCCTTCTCTCCTTCAGGCTCAACGCGAGGATGTTCAAGGCCAAGAAATCGTCAACGACGCCCAAGACGTCGCTGCTGTCCCAGATGCAGGCTCTAGCACCGGTGCAGGTGCTAATCATTACCCATCTTCTGCTGGCGTGCCTCGTTTGCCTCCTATACTGCAAGTTGAGAAGCAACAGGTCACCACTTCAGCCACTCAGTTGGCGAGTGCTAGTAGGCGAAGGAATGAGGCCAATTTTGCTTGCCCAGTTCCAGGATGTGGCAGCACGTTTACACGACGATTCAACCTGAGAGGCTAGTCTCTTTGACAACTGCCTCATCAATTATTCTCATCTTGATCAATCCGCATATCTAGGTCATCTTCGGTCTCATACTGAAGAGAGACCATTCGTCTGTGAATGGCCGGGGTGCAACAAGGGTTTTGCACGCCAGCATGATTGCAAGTTCGTTGTCGATGACTACTATTCCGTGTTCCGGGTCTGAACGTGTCGCTTGTTAGACGCCATCAAGCTCTTCACAATAGCAAACCCCAGTCGAACATCTGTCACGGGTGCAAAAAGACCTTCAGCAGGCTGGATGCACTCAATGTTCGTAATCTGTTTTTTATTCTGTATTGCTGTCGATCTGATTAGTGTTTACAGAGACATCGTGAGGCTCTTCCTATTTCAGGAGTAGCGTCAATCAAGACTGACCATTCTTGCTTTCTAGTACGCTCCGATGGCGGCGCAGAATGTCGCGCGAAGCATGCGATGAAAGTTGCCAGTCCTGATCAGAATGCCAGTTCATCACAAGCGCATCCGCAGGTTCCTCCGGCTATTCTACACCTTCAAACACCTCCGCAAGTACCTCTTCAGGTGCCGCCCAAACTTCAAGTACCGCCTTAGTTTAGTTGTTATGTTTACTTGTCTATATTCTGGGGTTTTTTCAGTTGTTGTTTGAGATTTTTGAAGGGAAGGGTGTACTGTACTATAGTCTATGTCACATGTACATGCTATAATCACATGGAGTGAACTTTTTGGGCTGATCGTTAACCGTGGTCCGTGCTTGTACTTCGACATCGATTATGGCGTTGCCCATGCTCGTTGGAGGCACTGAATGTGGTCCTTCTAATCCTCTTCAGGGTCTTTCCAAGCATTTTGATAATAACCGTGGTTTGCAGCAAGTTCGTTGGATACATCTTTCCCAGTTATGTGTCGGAATACCCTAATCACTAGACCTATAGGACTATTTTGGTGCTGGTCGTGCAGGATCTTCTCAAGAGGTTTGATCCTATACATCTAGAACGACCTCCTGCTAAAGGGACATTATAGACATTTCGTTCACATACAGGCTCTGTGCCGTTCGACCAGGACGCTGTCCAGTTCTTTGCTGCCAAAGCACCACCTTCACAATTCTCTGGAAATGCCGCATATGACTTGGGAGCTCTACGAGAGACATTGCCAAACGCTACTGCGCAAGAATTCAAGCGGCCTACAATTGCGAATTGGGCTGCAGATTTTCTGACACAACAACCACTGCAGACGACACACTCTGCTCAGTCTTCCAACACCCAGGCCTCAGCATTGCCAGCACAGTCGTCGTCAATGCTTCTCGGCACTCGCATGTCAAACATGCCAGAGCATCCTCGTGGGTAATTTGTTAAAGAATTCATGCAATTCTACCTGACTCGATGTTTCGAAAGTCGCAGAAGTTCTACCACTGAATAACGGAATGGTCAGTTGGGGTCCGAGGATGCAAACTAATTTGCCAATCAATGTACCTCAACTAGCAGCTACACCGAGGCTTACTCCTCCAGATCCTCGTGTGTAGATCATAACTCATAGCGGAGTTGTAATGCTTACGACTCCTATTGCAGAGACGGCATGGACTCAACATTTCGACGCTCAGCAAATTGACTCACGTCCAATAGCAGGCCCTTCGAATGTCCAGAACGAATCTCAGCAGTCTGGTTCGGAGCAAGACGAGCTCGCTCGTACGGCAGGTCTTCTTCTAGAGACCGTGAAAACCGAGCAGAATCCCAAATTCCGAAATAGTACATTCATGAACCTCATGACTCAACTTCGCGACCAAAAAGTCATTGTCAAAGGGAATGAAATGGTTGAGAATGACGGGACTGTCGCAGTCAATCAGGAAATCCGTCAAGACGTGAAAGGGAAAGGAAGGGCGTCTGACTTTTTGACTATCCCGCAAGGTGGATATGTCAGTACATCTGGACGATCTGCACCTGGCAACATGGCGACAATGGTAGGCAAATCCTCCAGTGGCGAAGAGACTGTTATCCAGGAAGATCCGAATGATGCCTACTTCAGGCAAGAGAATGAGGATTACATACAGTATTGGAATGGGATGGATCCTAGGCAGGCTCAGAGACGGGTAGCTAAACCTGATCTAACTTGGGATAGACTGCAAACAGATTGGGATGATTTTGAGGCATCGATTAAAGAAATCACTCCGGTCGTCTCGTATCAATTCCAGAAAAACAATCCCTATCTCCGAGGTGACAGTTCGAGGACGCGGCACCATTTTATGCATTCGGATGAACGTCTGGAGGTATGTGATTTTATCTTTTTTTGCTGTTTGGCGGCGACTTCCTTTGACGCCAAACCCAATCCAGACTGTCCTTGAATTAGAAGCCGCTGTTCAAAGGAACATGTCTGATGCATCTGCATGGTTTGAACTAGGGATAAAACAGCAAGAACACGAACGGGAGGCACAAGCTCTAAGAGCCCTCATTCGTGCTACGGAACTTGATCCCTCTTATCTTCCTGGTTGGTTGGCACTGGCTGTTTCATACACCAACGATAGTCGTAAAACCGAAGCCTACGAGGCGATCTACGAGTGGGTACTACGAAACGATAACCATCGCGACATTTTCCAGTCCCATCTTTCTCGAAATTCTGAATCCGACAATGCCACCATCCAAGAGAAATTCGACCGGTTAATTGAATGTTTGATCACAATGGCTCAGCAAAGTGCAGTTGGACAGATTGATGCTGATATCCAAATAGCGTTAGCTGTGCTCTTTAATTCCAACGAGGTAACGTATTTTGTTTGCACTTCAATTCTCCCCCGCGTTGTGTTCGGATTTGAGAAGACAGGATAGAAGCTGACTAAAATCTTGTTATCCTTTGACGCTGTAGGAATACGGGAAGGCTCAAGACTGTTTCAAAGCGGCGCTTTCCGTTCGTCCAGATGTGAGTATCTGTACAGTGTTTGCATTTCTTTTTTTCGTGGTTCTTAAAACGTCGGTACTGCAGGACTGGCAGTTGTACAACAGAGTTGGCGCCACGATGGCGAACAGCGGCAAACCAGGGGAAGCTCTTGAGTATTATTATCGAGCACTTGACCTGAATCCGGCATATGTTCGAGCACGGTACGATAGATATGACTAGATACCAAAGAGCTTGCTGAATTTACGCTCAAAATAGGTACAATCTTGGTATCTCATGTATTAATCTTAAGGTATGTCTTTTGCGTTATTTGGTCCTTGCAGGATTCGTAATTCGAGGTGAACTATAGCGGTATAGCGAGGGTGCTCAACATATCCTTGATGCACTTTCCCTCCAAGATGCAGAAGGGGTTCACGATGTCAATGGTTATAATGACGCCCGCGGTGGGATTACATCGTCCGCCCTTTGGGAGAGCTTAAAAACGACCTGCCTGCATATGCAGCGAGTGGATCTAGCTACACTATGCGACAAGAAGGATCTAGAAGGTGCGTGCAGTGTTGGCAATTCTCAAACAACTTCAGTTGGTTCAAATGAGAATTACAGCTTTCCGCTTCAACTTCCAGCTTCGATGAAATTTGATGCACGGGCTATCGATAGTGGACATGCATGAGCAGTGTACGTGAGCCAGACTGGAAATAGTCAGAATGTGAATAGAGAACATTCGAATGTCCTATCCCAAGTCGAGTCTAGGGCTTAGCTGTTGGCTATACACAGTTTCGCAATCATGATAGCGACAAGACTTGTATACGCTGTCCACTGAATAACCAGGTTGGTTGCCCCTGGGTTGCCCTACTTGCCAAATCCTTGTTCTCAATGTTGTCTCTTGAGCGAGCTCCATTTTGTCGTCGGTTTCCCATGATGAGAGTGATAATGAGTTTCTTCGTGTCATTAAATGAACTTGACGCAGGTATGTTACAGTAAGTGAGTTTAGGTAGGATGCGTACGGCAGCACCGCACACTCCGCAGTTGACACTGTGAGCCAAACAGGTGGCTGTGTTTAACAACGTTGTACACCTTCCGCCATCTCAAAACCAAACCTCGACTCTCGAGCTCCTCGAACATACCATATCTTACACAATGGAGGCAGTAATGCGAGTAACAGATACTATCAAGTCGTTCAGAGTCAGTATTGCTCTGTCGTTCGGAATAGCCTTCATGGATTCAACCAACCCATCTGCAGGAGACACGTCTAGCCGCTCTCAGGCCTCCAACGGAATTTTTCGACTATCAGCGGATTTCACGACCTTCAGACTTCAATCAAGCTACTCAGGTGTGCTCCATTCATATGTTTTTGTCCAACGCGAAGTTCATTGTCCGTTTCTAGAGAATTACATATAATACGCGATACTTCTCCGGTTGGTCTGATCTTTCTGTCCAGTGAATAGTGTCCAAACATTTCGCTCAGGAAACTATGTCCTCATCATCGCTCTGCTGGCTGTATACGCCCTGTATGTGCATTTAGAATTCTCGTGTTTTGTCACCTTACTCAACGCGTGTTTATCAGGCTCAGTAACCCCCTTCTACTAATCGCTCTTGGTTTTTTGGTTGGTGGTTTTATCGCTATAAACAAATTTGGTGCGCTCTAGTGTTTATAGTCCTATATCTGTCTGTAATCTTTATCACTTCTAGGCCCTGAACCCATGCAAATGGGCGAGCACACTGTAACCCAAAAACATCTCTATACCGGTCTTTTCGTGATTGGCATCCCTCTTCTCTTCTTCGCGTCTCCGGTCATGACTTTCTTCTGGCTTGTCGGAGCTTCCGGGGTCCTCATTCTCGGCCATGCCAGCTTTATCGAACCCGGCATCGAAAGCGAGTATGCTTCAGTCCAGGACACTGTTTAATATTTCATACTGGGAAACTCGTCTGGGACACGTACGTTTTTCACGTAACTGAGATAATTTAGATTGCACAATGCATATGTTGTATTCAACTGTGGTCTATAGTTTGAGGCAGAATCGAGATTTTGGATGGAATACTAGTCTAAATCATACAACCTTCAACCCTCCTACATGTGTATGTACTTCCCGACGCTCGTTAGTATCAATCAACCACTAGGCATACAGAATTGACCAAAATTCTGGCAAAAGGCCGGAGGAGCTTGATGAAACTCTAGAGGCTACGTCCTTAGTCCTGCGAACGGATGTGAAAGCATACAAACAGAAGAAGCTGAATAAGTTAAACCCATGAAGTTCGTGATAAATCATTGGACAGGGCTAGAGACTATAATCCAATGGGGATGATGGAATAAGGATATGATAAAAATGCGAAATTAACATGCTGTGTTTTAAGAAGAGAAAAGAATCATGAACACAAAAGCAAGATGGACATGAAGAGTGAAAACATGAGGCAAGGATGTAAAGTTGCATCCACGAGAATATGTTGGTACAAGGTTAGGATTGAGAGCATGAAGACGCATGAAGGAAATGAATGTGTACAACCGCTATAGTAGTGGTAGCCATTGACCTACTCAGAAACGTGGTTACTATCATAAGCGACCTAGACGTCAAAGCGGGCGCACCGATGACTACACTTGGAAGATCGAACAGATCTCGTCGAATCGAAAAACAGAATGTTGAAGGGATGGGAGCTCCGTTCGGTTTGAGGAGAACACAATGTGAATATACCGATTGTGTCGTGTTTTCGAAAGCATGCTCGGCGAAATTTTCCCAATATTCCACAACGGATTGATTTTCGAATAACTGGGTGTGATGATGGATGAACGATCCTATAAGGTAAAGGACAAATAAATTCACCTCGTATATATACTTTTTCTTTCCTAGTAGTTCCTCCATGGACCATTCTGTGAGCATGCAGAATTCAGGCGCAACGAGACATATCTCCCCAGTTCGGCGCCAGATAACAGTCGGCGTTCCACTGTAAGATATGAGTTTCTCGAGTTCCTAGGCATCCAAGAATAAACGTATTTCGATGTGTGGTAATTGGAAGATAAAGATGCCACGTACTAGCAGCGACCTTTGGAAACATTTTTCCACGAACACTTCGTCATCGAAAGACAAGGGCATTTGGAGCGCAATGAGCGACGGCCGAAATATAGCTAGGGCTCGCACGATACGCAAAATGTCGTTTTTCTCAAATCTTGAGAGGAGCAGAAACCCGAAACAGAGAAAGACATAAGATATCCGCGGGTCAAGAGAAGCACGATGGAATGATAGAAGGAAAGGGGTTTCGAGTAAGTAGAGCTAGAATCTCCATACTATGAAGAAGACTCTAGTCTGATTGAATATTTCAATGGAAATACGCACCGAATAGGCAGGTGTTTCATTAGAAAGTGATAACCTTCCGTATAATCGTAAGGTTTAGTGACACGATCGTTGATGCTTTGTAGCTTCGAGCCAGGTGTACAAGTGCTGGTACTGGCAGTGGAATCCGCAGATCGAAGGGCGGAAGGCGTGAGGCTTGGAGAAGCGTTGGAATGTGGTGGAGAGAGAAGACCGTGCGAGGCTTCTTCGACGTACGGGGAGTATGGCGGTGACCTTGCTTTCGGATCCAAAGTGTAACGGGAATGTAGGGTCGAGTTCGCCGACTGTTGGAATTGTGGATACTGTAATTCCGATAATTCACTGGTTCGAGGGGGATCCTGATACTGGTACGTGAGGTATGCGGTAGTTGGAGAAGCGGCCAGATTTTGCGATGTTAGTGAAGAGGGGAAAGCGGATGAGAATGTCGGTGATTGAGAGGCGAGCAGTGGATCCGAAGAAGGCCAACCAGGATACGTTGGGGGAGGAGTAGTAGTTTCACCCTGCGGAGGACTTGGGTTACCCAGTATTGCAGACAGTATAGAGTATTCCAAATTTGCAGCTTCTGAGCCGAAGGGAAAATTAGAGTCGAATGGTACATCAAAAGCAGGAGGTTCCTGTAGTAGAGGATCGGCTATAGAAGGTATCGTAAGATGAATGCGCGGAAAGACGGGAAGACGTGCTGACATGTGGATAAGTGGCTTTGCGGCTGCTCCTGCGCTGGTGCTGATGGTGTTGACGAACGAGGTTTTTCTGCTGCATTTGGAGCTGAATTTTTGTGATTTTTATTAGTCCGTTTCAGTTGTTCTGGGGCATGCGCTCGTTTGGTGAATATGCACAACAAGAACGATAAACAGCTCGCCTAGCTCCTCTTCGTCCAAGAGATATTTGGCCTTCTTGCGATGTCCCTCAGTACAACTATTCGCAATCCCTCGCTTTATACAACGTTGACAAGGCCGAGCTGATGATTCAATGAGTATACGTAAAGTAATTGACGAGGTAGAAAGAGCATACAATCATCACAGGTGAGATGTGCTTTCTGACAATGAAAGCAGGCGCGATTAGCCTTTTTTTTCTTTGGACCATCTCTGGCCTTTTTTGAAGTTGAATCTGGACCTGATGACTCCTGAGCATCGTTCCGCTTTCGCTTTGTACCAGCCTGCTTTTGCAAGTGAGTTGCAGAGGTAGTGTTGCCTGGGAGGGCGACAGGAGGAGCAGGCGCAATGGGCACAAGGGTGCTTTCTGTCATTGACAAGGCCGTTGAGGTCAGAGGGAGTGAAATATGTATGAGGCAATTGTATACCAAGAAAATTAAAAGTATTTTATATTTATATTTATATTCCGGATTACCGGAGGTTCCCTCAATTTCGGCCCGTAATCTTTCATGCGCTTACCTTTGCACGAACTTCGATGGTTAAAGCGCGCTGCTTTGGATTCTAATCGTCCTCTAGAATCGTTGGTTCAGCGTCGTCTTAATCATGAACCCCTTCAGTATATTATAGGTATCCCCCCTTTACTTCAGCATACTTTTTTCTGCTCACTCAAGCTTTTGAATAGGCACCCAGCCTTTCGGCCCATTGCACAATCTTCGGGTACGCCCTCCCGTCCTCATACCACGTCCAGAAACCGAGGATTGGGTCATTCGACTTGCGGAACATCTTTCTTCCTCATCTTCAGGCCGTCCACTTTCTCTACTTGACCTTGGTACTGGCTCTGGTTGTATTCCACTCTTGCTTTGCCACCTCTGTCCGAATATTGTCGCGACTGGGATTGATATATCGCCGCATGCCACTCGACTTGCCAACGAAAACGCCGAAGTGTGCGGTATTCCGCATTTCAGGTTCAAAGCTTTTTTGGGCGATTTCGTTCACCCAGGCTTTCCGAAGGCCGAAGCGATCAGTCCGCCATACGATGTTCTCACATCTAATCCTCCTTACATCACGCCTGACGATTACCTTCGACTGAGGTTGGTCAAATATCTTGCTTTGTTCAAACTGGATTGATATCACAACTTGTTTCTACGTAGTGATGATGTCGCAAAGTTCGAGGATCCTACCGCCCTCATAGGTGGTAGTGATGGCTTGGCATTTTATCGTGCCATTGCTAGCCTCGTCGCCCGCCAGGGTTTCCTATCACCAAAAGCCACGGTAGCACTTGAAGTTGACCATAGTCAAGCAGAAATAGTTTCTGACATGCTGGGTCCCGCGTTATTCAAGACTAGTATTTGGTTGGATCCGTGGGGCAAGAAACGTACTGTCATCGCTCAACGCCAATGAATAATTGCGTCTCAAGTGTTGCGCTACTGGCCGGGAGCTGACACAGACTGCATGATTCTACCTGATCCGAGTTTGTCTCGGGCTGTTTCGGGGTGAAAACTTGTTGAAGGTGCCGTACGTTCACCGGCCGTGGTTTACATGAATAATCATGGTGCTCTATCCCAAGGTATGCAGGTGTTCAAAGCCAAACACTTTTCGGTGGTGGGAAGGTCAAGGGTACTTATAGTCAAGATATGATGTGAAGAACTTTACGGGAAGTCCCGCTCGAATTAATGGCCCATGAGTTCTCGCAGAATACAATGAATCCTGAGCTGAGTGGACGACTGTGACCGAGCACAAGAGGAACGGATAATGCCGCAAATTCCAGGAGTATACTGTCGATAACATCTCGATGGACAATACAAACACATTCCTGCTCTCATTTTTTCACAGGTTTTCTAAAACTCTCGCTGAGGCTCGTCCCAACTTTCAGAAACGAACCCACAGTTCAAACAATCAGAGGGGAATGGCACTGGATATTTCCTTGGGCTGTGATATCTGCGACGTCGAGTCATACAAATTTCAGTGATCACAGGAGTGCCCCTTGGACTAGGCTGAAATTTCACCTGGATTCGCAACGTTTTGGATGCTTGCGCCTGTTGCCCGGCAAGCTCACAATGTAGATTGTGCTCTTGCTTGAACATATCCGGAAGAAAAGCTCACTTCCGTGGATCATACCTATACCAACCCAACATCATGAAGTTCAGACCCAGGTATTTGCGTGAATTACCTTGATGCATGAAACTATCACTGTGACGATTTATCTATATATGCTCATAAGTTTAGATGGGGTTCGCAACCTCGTAGGACGCAGTCTGATGGAAATGACATGGAGCGAAAAGGACACCGGCTGAGCTAAGAGAGAGGAGGCCTGGATGTTGCCGGATGTTGCCTGATGTTGCCCTACGTTGTCGAATGCTCTGATCATGTCACAGCGCTGGATCCTGGATCCCGTATTAATACAGTATATATATGGTATGGTTGGAGCCTTAGCATCGAGCTGTCGGATGTGCGGCTGTAAGAGGCGTACTACATGCGCCGTGCATGCAGTGGCTTGAGCTCGAGTCGAATAACAGCGAATAACTGCCATGGTAGCTTTATCAACTTTCCGGATAAATACATAGTACACATACTAGTAGATTCATCATGAAACCAGTTTGTCAAAGGCATTCCATAGATATTTCATGGCTTCACTGCTCTACAGGCATCTACAGACTCTACCTAATTCATCGTGAAATGGCGGAAATCGAGAACGGAGGAATGATGCTTATACATAGGACCGCGGCCGGAGTAACAAGGACCCTTAAGCACCTGGCTCAGGCTGGCTGGCAGTAATTTGAAATTTGTACCCTCGAGGCTCGGATGTCACGCCTCTTGAGTCTCTCGTGATGGAATTGTAGATAAGGCTATCGGATTCGAACTCTCTTATCTTCAACCGTCTCCGGCCCATGTTCTTCGAGAGAGTGCAGCTCGACGAATCGGAGAGTGCCCTTACAGGCCTCACAGGTATGTCCTTGTGTTCTATAAAATTCTAACTCATTCAACGTTTATCAGAGCTATCCAGCGTCGCTCTTGGAGGTCGTGTGCTATCGGTTTCGGATGAATTCTTTGCAGAGGCTTTCCATCTGTTACTGGTTGAGGTGAGTACAGGGTAATTCTACGAAATCCCACTTGCTGCTGAGATTTTCCACCGTTTGACAGCCTGCACCGAGTTTGAAAGGTCAATTCGGACCTAATGGCGCGCTTTACAGCGGTTGGGAAACTCGAAGGCATAATCCGACATATGATTGGTAGATATCCTCATCTTCCCGTCATATCTCTTCTCACAAATTCGGCCTCAGGTGTATTATCAAACTTGGTACATCCGGTACAATCGTTGGTTTCGATATCGACACAAGCAACTTCAATGGTGAGCTCACGCGAATCGATAAGCGAATGAATACCTGCCCATATCGTTCCGAAAGGGAACGAGGCTCCTGAAGCATCGGTAGAAGCTTTCTATGACCCTCTATCTAACGACCCAGAACCCACCGACTCTAGAGTACGTCTTCGTAGCGCTTAGATGGTCCCGCGATGGAAGTTAACGATCGAACAGTGGAAAGAAGTTCTACCAAAAGTGAAGCTGGGCCCTTCTTCCAGGCATCTCTTCACGATTTCAGATGCCCCCTCTGCTACATTCGTCAAGCTGAATATGTATCCTGATGGGGGGATTGTGAGTGGCTGTTCATAAGTAGAAGGTTCATCGCTAACTGAGGCAATTCATGAACGCAGGCTCGTTTCCGTGTTTATGGACATGTCAAAGCGGTTATGCCAGCAGGACCCACGGAGCTTTTTGACCTAGCACATGTCTTCGCAGGGGGCAAGGTTGAGTTCGTATCAGATCAGCACTTTGGTGTTGGCTCAAACTTGATTCTTCCTGGAAGAGGAAAGAACATGGGTGACGGATGGGAAACCAAACGAAGTAGAGTCCCGGGACACAAAGACTGGGTGATCATCAAACTGTAGGTGGTTGTTTTCATACCGGTTGTCGCTGCTGTGAATGTTCCCCGAACAGGGCAGCCCCAGGGATCTTGGAACAGGTTGAGCTGGACACAGCCCACTTCAAGGGAAATTTCCCAGAGAGCTGTGAAATACACGCGGTATCAAGTGCGAGTGATATAAATTGGACCGTGGAACGTAGTGAGAATGAGGATTGGACACTCATACTGCCACGCACAAGATTGGGACCTCATAGACAACATTATTTTCAACTAGAGAATGTGGAGGGAACTCCTTTTACGCACATAAAGTTGACAATCCATCCAGATGGTGGATTGAAACGGGTTCGTATATTAGGAAGGAGAGCAGACGTTGGGACGGCGGAGGCGGTCGAAAATGCTTCGGAATTACCTGAGCTAGATCCAGTCGCTGTCATCACTCCTTCGAACAAGCCTATGTCGAAAACAATAATTCCAGTCCTGCCACTCTCGCCTGAAGCGTTTGCACCGTTCGGCCAGGTCATACAAGCCTATGGTGATCCTGCCGCTGCACCCAAAGGAGTCAAGATTACGCCAGCAAACGCAGGAACAGCCAGCAAATTCCACAAACTAGCTCTCCTTGCGGCATCATATCCAGAAAATGCAGGTGCGACAACTGGCCTGTCGGTGTATCGGTGTCAACCGTCGAAGGACATTAACGAGAACGATCGAACGTTGACACTCACAGTACTTGAACGACATTCATTCACTAATCAAGCATTCATACCCATGGGTAGTGGACCAGGGGAAGGTTTGACTGACCCGGGTCACAGATATCTAGTTGTTGTGGCACAAAATGGAGAAAGTGATAGGCCGAATTTGAAGACTTTGAGGGCGTTCGCAGCAAGCACAGCTCAAGGCATTGTATATAATACCGGCATTTGGCGTGAGTGTCGTTTATCCTGACGTTTTAAGCCACTTATCACTATTTCGTAGATCAACCAATGACCGTACTAGACAAGGTTTTCGTCGTTGTTTAATGAGCTTGGAATATAGCACTCACAGAATTACTTTTTTCAGGCCTTGGATTTTACTTGTGTGGAGACTCAGATTGGAAATGGAGGCATAGAGGATTGCGAGGTCATCGAGCTAGAAGAGAGTGTGCAGTTGAGATTACCGTAGTACTTATTTGAACTCAAGTTCATCTCCTTCCGCGGCGAGGGCGGCCAGTGTTGTCAGGGTCGGAGTTGGAAAAAAATAATGCAAACGTGACAGAGTGTGACTTCCCGCCTTTGAACTTTACCTTCGTTTCTCATGGCAGAGACCAAGAAGCGTTATCACAGCGTTGAAGATGACTCTGACATACTCGTCGTCAAGAAGCACATAATATCAGACGAGAATGGATCTCCAAAAGTCAACGGTGCTGCAAAGGGACAGATTGACGACGTAGAGCCAACAGCCGACGATAAGCTCGAGGTACTTGTTCAATTTCTGATGACTCCTTTGGCTCACTCTTGTCATAGCTTTTCCGGAAAGAAGCCATCTATCGTCGTATGCTACACTATTCGAGGTTGAATGAGGCATCGCAGAAACGTATCTCGGAATTGGAGGAACGAAAAAATACGTGTGAGGCAGGTTTGGCCGCCATGTCGGCGTGCTGGATGCAGGTACGTCGTCGATGGTGTACACATTGTGTGATATCTCACAGTCTTTGAAGCTTGTCGATGCTATACGTGTACTGGTGGATCCACAAGAGTCTGACCCACCCACAGAACTCGCCTCTCTCACACAAGAACTCCAAGGTTAGCTTTCCATGAGGTCCATTGTTGGATTACCCATTGACAATAGTTGTCAGACCTTTTCACACTTAGCATATATGTCTCCGAAGAGTCTATGCCTGAATTGAGATCTGCTTTGGCCAAGACCCGTCATTCTACGCAGGAGCTTGTGATGAGGGTTGTTCAAAGAGGATCAACTCGTGTTTCTCAAGATGCAATAATGAAAGAATATCAGAGAACCCAGACAGAGGTGCGTTCGTATGATAATCTGTTCAATGACCTTGAATATTCACTCGATCCTGGTATAGTGCGCTGCTTTGAAAGCACAGGCTCAGGTCCTCCAAGTCAGGCTTTCCGATTCTGAAGAACTTTCGCAGAAGCTACGGCAAGACCTTTCGGAAGAACAGAATCGTCTACATAGATTGAAAAGCAAGACCGTTCAAGCAAATTTGCCTAAAGCTGGGATGAGTTTTCTGGGGTCATCTGAAACCACCGAGGATGCAACGATGAAACCGTCCTCTCCTGCAGTGAGTGGTCTGGTTATCTGGTGGGAGTCTTGACTGTTCTGATTTGTCCTTTCTGATGTACTCACTATGTGTTTAGCCAAATGGTTACACACCTAAAATGCACGAGGAATGGGAAGAGCGCATTGCTCAACAAACGCGCCTCCTCCGTGAACAGGACAAGACCATAAGCGAACTACAGAAATCAAAATCTATATTGGAAATAGAGGTATGTGGTGCACACCTGATCTCATCTGCTCACGCTCAGATTGATACAGGTTCAGAAGAAAGCTCTGACCAAGGACGAAGTCATGAACAGCCCCTTCTATCAACGAGTATTGCAGAGATCAGCCGCTGCATTGAACTCAGCCTCTATGAAGGAAGCCGAGCTGCGGTCCGTGACTCTGGAGTATGCGCAATATAGAGAGGAAAGAGAAAAATATGAAAAGGAATTACGGGTAAGTCCGTTCAGCGATCTCATCCGGTTCGGTATTCATCAAAATCTCCCAGGATGAGAGTGCTGTCGCAATAAACGAAACGCTCGCTTTGATTGCACGTCGCGACGCAGATATTGCACGACTGCGTGAGGATCGGGATCAACGTGCAACTGAGATCCATGAACGGCGCGCGAAAGAAAGCATTAAGACTGCTTCATGTGACGAATACAAGTCTCTTGCAGCATCTCGAGCAGTTCGTACGCTTTCTTCGATGCATGAATTGAATATCAATGTCTTGAATAGGATCGCATCGCTGCTTTAGAATCAGAACGGCATCGAAGTAGGCTAAAACTAGCTTCTAATGCTGGACGCGAAGACCTTGTGAGGTTTCTCATGGAGATACCCAACAAGGAGATGGATTTTCCTCAGTATCTTCAAACTCGTCTTTCGTATGTGCTTCCCAATGGAGCTGGATCATCACTAAATTTCATATGGATATAGGGAAACCGAAAATCGACTCTCGGCTCTTGAAGAGGTTCTCGCCAAGTTGAATCAGGACCATCCCGATGTTGCCCAACACATACAGTCAGAGGCTGAAGCTCAGCAGAAGCTGGTTCAGATCAAGACACAGCTTGACCAATATCAATCAATCTACGGGAAGCTCGATGCAACAGCGCCAGATTCTCTGCAAAGTGAACTACAACGCAAGGAAGACGAACTTCGTCGGTTAAGATTACTAGATGCTCAGCATGCTCAAGTTGGTCCATGTTCGCTTTATATCGTTCGCTGGTTGATCGAAGACACCGTAGGCGGAGAGCGCGTTATACACCGAAATCGAGAAACTGTCATCCGCTTGGGAGACTCTGGATGGCCAGGTCAAGAATAAAATCTTTGACCTGAGTGTGATGGAAGATCGTTTGACCAAGGTCACGGTTGAGGTGTGTTGACCATATTCGTGGTTGGTTACATTGATTGAAGATGCTTTCGTATAGCGGGCAAAGTCCGACAACAAGTTCTACGCGGTTTCGAGAGAAAGAGATGTCATTGACGCGGAGCGGAAGAGCATCATGCGCAATATGGAGAAACAAGCAAGAGCATTAGAACTGTTGAAGGAAAGTGAGCAGCGGCTGAGTGGTTTACTGGTATGTATTGGCGTTTTTGTCCCATTTCGGACTTGGGATTCAACCCCTCCTAGGTTGCAACCCAAGATGAATTGTCTAAACACAAGGCATACTGTCAAGAAGCTCATGATAGTGCGGTAAAACAAATCAACTCAAAATCACCAGAATTGCACGAACGAGCCAACGAGGGTATAAAGATGGCCAACCTCGTAAGTACTCAGTGATCTTGAATCCTCTATCTACAGATTCAACAACGTTACTACTAGTATCGAGACTCGATTGACAAATTCCAGAGAGAGCATTTGAGTCGACAAGAGGCCCTGCGCAAGGAGATGGATGCCATGTCCGCTGCCAAACTAGCGTTGGAGAAGGAGAGGCTGGCTTTGCAATCGAAGGCTAAATTCGATTCTACTCGCCATCAACCTAAGACAGAGGATTCAAGCGCAGATCTCATGGTACGTATTCTCGACATGCCTTTATCTTTCGAATTATTGATGATCTCCTACTAGTCGTTACTCAAATGTTCAACGTGTAATCTGAAATTCCGTGACACAATTCTGACCAAGTGCTCGCATAGTGTGTCCTATTTTTCCAGGTGTTTTCAGCCACTGACTAGACATCCACCATAGCTTTCTGTCGAGCCTGTGTTGATGCCAGAATATCATCTCGACAGCGCAAATGTCCTGCTTGCGGTCTAGGATTTGCCCAGTCTGATGTTCTCAAGATCTACATGCAGTAACACTCATCATCCTTTACCTTTTAACATTATTTTATCTTCATTCATGTCATTGAACCCACTCAATTATCGAAGATTTTTGCACAACTCATTCCTATACCACCATGTATTACACTTATTCTTCATTTGCATGATTAATATATGATAGTTGCAAGCCCATGATGCCGTAATGTATGTAGGTGATTCTAAACAACATGTACGGAGTCTTAACGTTTGACCCAGGTGTACTGAAAGATTAAAGTCATTATTTGATCGCTGTTCCAAGATAAACAGAATACGCACCCTTTTACGAGCCTTCGCAAGTCCAGTCTTCTTTCGTTCCACCATACGAGGATCACGTCTGAGCAATTTAGCTTTTGGTGTATTAGAAGGGATGTAATAACGATGTACGACATTAACACACCTCTTTTCAAAACAACGCCTGTTTCTGGTTCGTGAGCAAAGATACCTTTGGCAATGCCATGGGCTATGGCACCAGATTGACCAGTAGTACCGCCGCCACGAACGATAGTAAACACATTGTATTTTCCCAATACACCTGCAATTTTCAGAGGACGAACGATACGCTCTCTATCCGCCGGCTGAGGAAAATATTCTGCAATGGGAATGTTGTTGATGAGGATAGTGGAAACGGTGACATGGACGGGAGCGCGTTTGTATTCGTGGCTCAAACCGAATGCCTCTTCGACATTCACGTCCTGACTTGATCCCTGAGAGGAAGATTTTACTGGGATCATCCACACCCTTGCCGCACTCGTCTTCCTCTTTCCAAACGTGTACGAGCGTCCGTATTGATCTAGCTGCACGGGTTTTCGTATTCCTCTGGACAAGAACGCCTCCTTCTTCCCGCTCTCGAACATGCCAATAATTGAACCAATCTTGTCTGCAACGTCCGCATAACCAGCTGTTGTCGCGATCCGAAGGTATTCGTTCAGTTCGTTGAGAAGCACCGTAATCCTGCGATACCGTGAAATTGTCATATTGGTTTCAAAGTCGGTAGTCATCTCCTCTGGAGTTTTCCAAACGGTAGGCATTGGTTTAAGACTCTTCCGAGCAAATTCGGGAAGTGGTAGGAGATGGAGTCGTTGTAGCGTGCCACGAGTACGGGAAATAGCATTCTGGAGTTCGACTATATTGTCATAATATGAAGGCCGACCGGTATAGAAATTGGGGGAGTCAGGATGTGGTTTGTCACGGCTGTCCTCGGAGTCTAAGTCATCGTTCTTAGGCTCCCTTTTGTTTGCCTCATCTATAAGTGCCTCTACAGTGCTGTCATCGAGTTCCTTGGCCCCTGGTGCGGAAAGAGTGTCGTGGAATACCAGCTGGGCCGGAGGAACAAACGGACGCGCGGTTGTTGCTAGCTGGCGGTGAAAGGGTCTGCGGAAAACAGAGCAAAGCTGGCTTCGCAGAATGTTCATGCCAGAGCGCAGGAAAATGGAGAAATAAGTAGCCTTCGACTCCGAGTTTTGTAACAGATGAAGAGCTCAGAAGAGGTGAATAGCTTGTCACGTGTCAAGCTCTCGTCAATTCCTTCATCGTGGCAGACAGTCATGTCGGACCAAAGCTTCTCTGGGGCTCTCGCAACATGGAGAGGTAAGTATATGCCAGGTGCTCCTCGCATATATGCCCTGAACGATCCCAGAGATCAACTTGTCCGAATTACAAAAGACCCTCGACGCGCAAGGCATCGAAATTGTCGAGAACCAAAGGGAAAGTGTTGTAGGACGTAAAGCGCTTGCGGACAAAACGAAAGGTACCTAGCCATTCTTTGAGTCTGGGCAGCTGCTAACTATGTCTCAGACTTCAAGAAGATTCCCGACGACGAAAAACTTGGCGCGTTCAAAGGTCTACTCAAAGGCGAGCAGTGTCACTCTTGATTCGAGGATGCAATGATGATCTTGGGCTTCGCAGCTTACCAGACTGAAATCGACAATCTTACCAAACGTGCTAAGACCTCCGAATCTGCGTTCTTGAACGTGTATAAAATCCTTGGTACGACAATTCAACTTCAGTCTGCACACCATAACTCATCTTTGTAACAAGCCGAGGCCGTTGATCCTTACCCACTTTTAGAGGCCGCCGTGGTACGCTTGCTAGATAAATGCCATTGCATATACTCATAGAAACCAACCATCAGGACCAGACTGTCAAGGCTTCTGAAATCCGAGACCTCGAAAGAGATATTCGTAAACTGCGGGATGAGAATGCGGAGCTGCGTAAACGCTCTCAGGAGCTCTCTAACGCCGAGGCTGCTCGAAGGAAAGCAGAGGCAAAGGCCGAGCAAATGGAACAAAAGGTGTGTGTCAATGTGTGTCTCCCCCATTTCCATGTGTGTTGAAACAACCGTTAAGATGGAAGAGATGATACAAGAACGCATAACTCAGAAAGAGAACGAATTCAACGCCACTAACGACGAGAAACTACGGAACTATGAAGATCGGTACTGACCTGCTTGGTAGATTGTCTAATCCGTGTACTGACGAACTGCTAGTGAGCAGGATCTCCGACGGCAGTTATCCCTTACCAAAAACCAGCTACGAGACCTACGGATGTCTAATGAGTCGAATCAAGCCAAACTCTTAGACCACAGTCAACGACAAGGTTGGAGTTCCTGTTTTCTGGAATATTGACTGTTAACTAACGTCGGTATAGACCAGGAAGTGGTCGAGAAGTTGGCTGAGATGGATATGATTGTTGCAGACCTCGAACGCGCTAATGGCCGCGTTGCAGCTCTCGAGCGTCGTAATGTCGGTGTTTCTGTCGTCTACGTATCGAATTCTTATCTTCGTATGCTGCCGCTAGGAAATGCTACGCGCCGAAGCTGAAACAATGCGTGGCGATAGTGAATCCTCCGAGCGGTCAGTCCGAATATTTTTACCACGTTCGTGTGCTGATGCAATAATTTTATCTATTATTCAGAGTAAAATCACTGAACGCTCAAGTGTCAACTTTGGAATCTGAACTGGAACGGATAACACGCACACTGGATACCCATAAAGCCGTCACTGCTGAGATGGAATCCTCCTTGCGGAAGAAGATTGATGATACTTCGAAAGATCTCCAACGCCGGGTAAGTGCACCGTGTCGTGCACCGTGTCGTGCACCGTGTCGTTTGTGATAATCTCTAACAAAGATGTGACCCTGCCTGTAGGTAGCAGAGGTCGATCAACTCAAACAACGTCTGAAGCAATATCATGACTACGACGAGATCAAACGCGAGCTGGACATCATGAAAGTATGTGGACGCAACCTATACTCTATCTGGACCCCATTTATAAATTCACGTAGTATGTAGAGTTTGCAGGGTTTGAGGACGAAGCTGAAGATGAACAAATTTCGCTTGAGGGCTATGACACCGGAGTTCAGCTACCAAATCCCAATGCAGATAAAGCCAATGCTCAACAAGGGAAATCGTTGGAAACTCTCTTAGCTACCAAGAACAAACGACTACTGGAAGAGTTGACTAAATACAGGGTATATACATCTATGTTTTGCTCTATGTGCTTTCCTGACCAAAACAAGTAGATCTTGCATGGTGAACTGGAAGCATCTCTCCAACACGCTCAAAGAGAGCTGGAAGCTACAAGTGCAGAACTTGACAAACAAAAAAATTTGAACGAGAAACTGGAAAACGACCTGCTCTCTTTGAACAGGCCCAATGGAACAGGTTCACCTCTTGGATCATCTGATATCTTGGCTGGGCTAGAAGTTGATCGAAAGGTTTTCTCAATCTCAACCCTTTCTTCGTCTCGTTGATGAGGAAATTTATAGGAGTCTTCAGCCAGAAGCACCCCGATACCTTTCACTTCTTCTGCCGACAATACCATACTTCCAATCGTAACCAGTCAGCGTGACAGATTCCGGCAAAGAAACGCAGAACTCGAAGAGGTATGACGATATCTATACATACCCTCTGTTCGATCATTTATCCGTCATTGGAACTACAGGAACTTCGAAAACAATTCCTCGCAATCTCTGACCTTCGTACAGAGATGAAGAACCTACAATCTGACAACTTGAAGCTATATGAAAAGGTTCGGTACATGCAGAGCTATCGGGAAGAATCAGGTGGACGCGCAGTTACTTCTCAGTTGGATCCGTTACCTGCACCTGCGGGAGTAGCAGATGATATGAGCGTGTATCGAGCTCGTTATGAGGCCAACATCAATCCATTCGAAGTGTTTAGAGGACGGGTAGGTGGTCTGGTTGTTAATCTTTGCATGACTTGTTGAGCTTGTCAAATAGGAAGCAACAAGAGCCATTCAAAATCTCAACCCGATCGAACGAGGAGTACTTATCCTGACGCGAACGATTCTAGGCAATAGACGTGCAAGAACCTTCTTCATTCTCTACACTCTAACCCTGCACATCCTGGTCATGTACACGATTTATGAACTGAGTACATCCTCAAACTCGCACCCAATACGGATACAACCTTACAATCCGTAATATTCTGCTTGATTTTGCTTATATTCATTCTACGATATAAATTAGGACCATACCTGTATACATAGCAGTAAAGTAATACTCCAGGAAACTCTTCAATCATTGACGGGGACCAGGTGTCTTCTTGTGATAGAATGTCACAGCATGGTCAACTGCATTGAGCACCGGTTGCATAGCCTGATAGTGGGAAGAATGAGAAGTTTCAAACCATGCCCGAAGAGACTTACCACTTCAACACGACTTGGATCAACGCCCTGCTGTTGAGCAGTTTGCATAAGGGCTGCAACTTTCTCGTGAGTTTTAGACAGGTAACCGATCATTTTGGCGGCTTTCGTTGCTCTTTGAGCTGGGGTAGAGAGGTTGAGGGTTTGACCGTCTGTCATTGGAGGACAAGTAGAGGTCCAAAAATGTCGAAGAAATTCATTAGCTGCAGTCTGGCACGATCGCATTTGTCGAAAGAAGCTTTCGGGTATATCGTCTACAGCAGACCAGATGAGTACCCGGAGGATACCATAATCCAGGTGAATGAACGTACTTTTTCTTACTTTGACGTCCATTCGAGCATGCACATTTTGCGTCATTGAGACTAACGCGGCATCATAAGGTTTACGTTCTACTTTGAGCTTGAGAAATGTAGACTTCAGTGCTGGCAAGAGAAATGTCGAGAAGATTTAAAAACCTGGGAGAGATTGGTTTCCCACTGCCGTAGATCTACTGCAGCTTGACTTATGATAGTTTTCAGGTCGAGTCTCTGTCAACAATATGAGACCAACCCGCTAGTCCGGAGAAATGCACGAAGATACCTCTTTTGTTGCATCATGTTGGACATCCTTCGTCTGGCCCTCAAAATATCGTTGTCTATCTTGCATTTCAAGGGCTATCCCAGAGGATGCTTCAGGATTATGCAGGTCTTCGATATCTATTTCCTCAATCTCTCGCTAATAGCAGTCAGCGAACCTCCCACCAGATGAAGATCGTAGAACGGACCTCGTCAATGTTTGTTCGTTGACGCTTTGCCGAAGGTCCTTCTCCCCTTGAAACGAGATGAGATGAGGAAGTGGATACCGCATGAGCCAAAAGAACAACTTACAATGCCGAATTTAATAGCCTCTCTGAATGTTCGTTGAACTTCCGTATCAAGGGCAGGGCTCCTTTTTGCCTTCCAGCTTGCATAGTGATGTCTTGTTCATTCCCTACCTGGACAACAGAGTGAGACTAATATCCTAGGCAGCAGAGACGTGATTGTACTTGGTCATGGTCCTCGCGGGTAGCGGCAAGATCGACAAAGATTTCCACCTTATCGTCCCTCTGCCTTCGAGGTTCGAGGCCTGCTCAACGACACACAAGTGATGAACTCAAAAGCTGTGACCACCACGCATAGGACAAACGAACCGTCGTCATCTTTCTCCAGATACTTGTCAAATATCGGGTCGTCTTTAACCACATGTTGAGCTGCCGCAGATCGAATGGATGCCCGATGGGCATTAAATAACTTAGAGCGAAAATAACGCGTCCAGAATTCGGCCTCGGAGAGCTTCGTTCGCACATGAATCTATGTTATTACATTGTAAGGACGAGATAGCACCGAATACCTTGGAAGGAACGGTTTCGCTATACGCTTTTGCCACGACAGGGTATTGTTCGAAAGTGTCGTGGATTAGTTGCGGTGTTAATTGAATAACGCCATCTACGGTTTCCGTTCGTGGGTCCACTAATACTCCCGATTTGCCTTTGCGCTGTGCCTCTTGAGCTACTTGGGCATAGATGAGGTGCTGATGTGGGATATGTTATGAGAATAAGTATAAGGCAACATGAGCATGTCGTACCTCTCGACCTTCCCAGAACTCTGCTTCAGTAATATGTCCACCAGCGACTAATTCGCGGTGCAACGCGGCTAATTCAGGATCATTGAGGAGAACATTTTTGCGGTGACGAAAATCAGCAACAGGGTCGGTGCCAGGGATGATAGGTGTCGCGCCAAAGGAGTCGCTGGATACAGAGGTGGCTCGGGAAGTGGAAGGCCTTGACGATATAACGCCAGGTCTCAGCAATTGAGAGGTCGGAGTCGTAGGGGTAATGTTACGTGAGGATGGAATGAGAGGTTTCGATGCATTTTCGGAAGACTTGCGGTTTCGAGCAATGATTGTGGTCAGTTCTGTTTTGAACTTTTCGCGTTCGCTGAGAGCCACAGGGTTGGGTGAAACGAAGGTGAAGTTATGGCCGTTTTCGTCACCAAATAAGGCAATCTTGAGTTTGACCTGACTGGCGCCTTCTTTGCTACAGAATAGCGCTGTTTGAAGAGAGAGTTAGAACTAGAAATGAAGTAGGAAAGTTGTTGAGAATTACATGAAGCTTCTGTATTTTGAACGCGGACAGCAGGAGCCTTTTGACCTTGTTGAGTCCATTGCAAATGAGTGTCTGTGAGTTCTAAGATACCGGGTATCTTCTTGTAGATCACCTTTGCCGTGCAGACGGTGGTAGGCATACAAGAACACGATGTCGCTGGACTCGAAGATTTGATTGTCCTGATGACTCACAGTCACGTGGAATTGGGCGCTCACAGATAAGCGCTCATATTTGGTTCAAGTGAATTATCAGCCACGATCTGGGATTCTAGTCATATCGACTCAGAACACAACTCACTCCCGTTCCATTCATCTGAGCATCGGAAAACACTCGTCGTTATCTTATCTCAAGACCTGCCGGGCTATTAAATCAAGTGCGTCGAGTCACATAGTCCTTCAACCTCTACCCTCATCCATCGATACAGCTACGATATCCAGAATGTCGTTTCAACCCCATGACAGTGCGTAGACGAAGCACTTGCACCGATAATTCATTCCTCTCACCAGTCATACTACAGTTTCTGCGCCCTTCAATTTTCCGGAAGAGGAGGAGAAGATCATCGCATTTTGGCGAGAGATTGACGCGTTTCAAACGAGTTTGAAGCTTTCAGAAGGAAGACCAGAGTACACCTTCTTCGATGGACCACCTTTTGCTACTGGTCTTCCCCACTATGGTCATCTACTAGCAGGGACTATCAAGGCACGTTTTGTTTCGAGTCATATCTTCCAAGTGCACCGACTCAACTACTTTGATCTGCTCAGGATATTGTTACTCGACATGCAGCCTCCAGCGGTTTTCACGTACCCCGTAGATTTGGTTGGGACACTCATGGGCTGCCCGTAGAACACGAGATCGACAAAAAGTTTGGCATCACTGGAAAAGCCGATGTTATGGCTATGGGTATCGACAAGTATAACGCAGAATGCAGGAGCATTGTGATGCGATATGCTAGTGAATGGAGAGCCACCGTAGAACGGATGGGTAGATGGATCGATTTTGATAACGACTATAAGACTCTCAACACCAGTTACATGGAATCTGTCTGGTGGGCGTTCAGCGAACTCTACAAAAAAGGATTGGTATATCGCGGTTTACGGGTCATGCCATATTCCACGGGATTGACAACGCCACTGTCCAATTTCGAAGCAGGACTAGATTACAGAGATATCAATGATCCCGCCGGTTTGTCTCTTTCTCTCCGCGGTATGCTTTCTACTCATCGGAAAAAATCAGTTACGGTGTCATTCCCCTTAGTGGATGATCCAGCAACATCGCTATTGGCTTGGACGACAACACCTTGGACATTACCTTCTAACCTTGCTCTATGCGTTCACCCAGACTTCACCTACATCAAAATCCATGACACCGAGAAAGATCAGAACTTCATCTTACACGAGAACCTGCTATCGACTCTGTATAAAGACCCAAAGAAAGCAAAATATAAGAAACTCGGCCAGTTCCAAGGTTCTGATATGAAAGGATGGCGATACGTCCCGCTGTTCGAATATTTTACGGAACAGGTATACACAGTCATACCTTCCTGTCAGCCGCTCGTCTCATTCCGCACTTCAGTTCGAGGATAAAGCCTTCCGCGTCGTAGTGGATACATACGTCACTGCATCTGACGGTACCGGTATCGTCCATCAAGCCCCAGGATTCGGTGAAGATGATCATCGTATCGCTATCGCAAACGGTGTCTTGCGTCCAGAAGAGATGCCCCCGTGTCCGATTGACGAAAAAGGCGATTTCACGGACGAGGTTCCCGACTTTGCTGGAGAGAACTTCAAGGTGATATCTGACGCTATGTTCCGCAGACAATATCTGACTGTTTTATATTCATACAGAATGCCGATAGCAAAATTCAAAAAATGCTCAAAGCAAAAGGTCGCTTGATCGTTCAATCTACACTCAACCATTCATATCCTTTCTGTTGGAGGTACGCGTTTGTCAACGCTCTGTATGCGATCGCTCTCATATGATATACGAGGTCAAAAACTCCATTGATGTACCGTGCATTCCCAGTGTGGTTTGTCAGAGTGACTCCCATCGTTGACGATTTGGTCAACAACAACGCAAAGACGAGATGGTGAAATCATCACTTATGCTTGCACCGTATCGCTCGTCCTAACATGGCTCACGCAGGGTACCTCAGAGTGTCGGTGACGGTCGATTCGGAAATTGGTTGGCATCCGCTCGAGACTGGAACGTCTCAAGGAATAGATATTGGGGAACACCGATTCCCTTATGGGTCAGTGATGACATGGAAGAGGTAGCGAATTATATTGCCTTTTTGGGGATAGCCTTTCTTAACATGCACTAGATCGTCGCTGTTGGCTCCGTCGAGGAACTAGAGACGTTGTCCGGTGTAAAGGGAATCACAGATCTGCACAGAGAAAGTATTGATCATATCACCATCCCTTCACGTCAAGGAAAGGGTGTACTCAAACGTACAGAAGAAGTATTTGATTGCTGGTTCGAGTCGGGAAGGTTCGTTGTTTTCTATCATATATATGTCCTGTTCTTATGATTCTCATAGTATGCCATATGCACAACAACACTATCCTTTCGAAAACAAGGAGGTCTTCGCCAATGGCTTCCCAGGCGATTTTGTCTGTGAAGGGATTGATCAAACTCGTGGCTGGTTCTATACCTTGCTTGTTTTGTCAACGCATCTCTTTGGAGTGGCACCATGGAAGAATCTCATCGTGACGGGCTTGGTTCTAGCAGCGTATGTTTCATTGAACTTACATTTCTTCTAATCCTGACCTGTATCCACAGAGACGGCAAGAAAATGAGCAAAAGTCTCAAGAATTACCCAGATCCCAACCTCATCATTGACAGATATGGTGCTGACGCTACAAGGTAATCTGGGTATACTCAGCATGAAGGCATGGATTGATTGTGACCTAGGATGTATCTTGTCAATTCGCCTATTGTTCGAGGGGACAACCTTCGCTTCCGAGAGGAGGGTGTCAGGGATGTCATCTCCCGGGTCCTCCTTCCATGGCTCAACTCTTTCCGTTTCTTCCTCGGACACGTCGCCATCTTGAAGAAGGCCACAGGGATTGACTTCAAATACAACCCACACGCTCCTCTTCCCAACAATGTAATGGACAGATGGGTTCTTGCCCGCTGCCAATCTTTGATCCTGCTGGTACGACAAGAAATGGCTGCTTATAGATTGTATACTATCATTCCTCGCCTGCTGGATCTCATCGACGAGCTTACAAATTGGTACATCCGATTCAACCGTAAACGATTCAAAGGCGAAGACGGTCAAGAGGATACCGTTTCGGCGTTGAACACGCTCTTTGAAACATTATTGACCCTCTGTTTGACGATGGTAAGAGATCTCAATCTCACAGCGGTTATGAAGCTCATATAGAACCCCAGTCGTCATACACTCCGTTCTTCACAGAAAATATTTACCAAACCCTGCGTCAGTATATTCCCGAAGATCCCAATGCAGGCGATACCCGTTCAGTGCACTTCCTCCGATTCCCAGAAGTAAAACAAGAATATTTCGATGAAGATATCGAACGCCAGGTTGCCCGTATGCAGGCTGTCATTGACCTCACGAGAAACATTCGAGAACGGAATAATCTTTCCCTCAAAGTGAGTTTTCATCGCAATCTTATCGTTCAGGACTCTCAATGTGCGCGGTAGACACCTTTGAAAGAACTCTTAGTGTTCCATACAGATAACAAGTACCTCGACGATATTCGACCGCTACAGCGATATATTGAGTCCGAGCTCAATGTTCGTGACATCATCTTCACGTCTGACGAGGGCTTTTCTGGTGTACGTTACCGTGCGGTAGCTGATTGGGGCGTTCTGGGCAAGAAGCTTCGAAAGGATATCGGCCGTGTCAAGAAAGCTCTACCTAACGTCAGCTCCGAGAGTGTTAAAGAATACCTGAACACTGGCAAGATGGAGGTGGATGGCATTTCTCTGGTCGAAGGAGATCTTACTGTCCAGCGATACCTCGAGCTCCCTTCATCAGAAGTTGGTCAATACGGCACGCACACGGACAACGATGTCGTCGTTCGACTAGACATGCGTATCCACGCTGATCTTCAGGGTGAATGGCTCGCAAGGGAGCTCACCAACCGTATTCAGCGACTTCGCAAAAAAGCCGGATTGCAAGCAACCGACGATGTCGATTTGTATTATTCCCTCGCAGATAACACTGGTGCAGATCTGCTTCAAGCTATGAAGGAGTATGCAGATTTCATCCAGAAAACGGTGGGCAGTGTTCCGGTTGACGAGAAAGAGCGCAAGTCTGGGGGAACAGAACTCATCCGCGAAGAGCAGGAAGTTGCGGAGGTGACCTTTGTATTAACATTAGTGCAACCGTAGAGAAGTGTAAAATACAGAATCTAGTGCTACATATACATTACCTCGAGATAGATACAATGCAGAGAACATGAGTCAAATCATTTCTTAGATGAACCGAACCCTCCAAAACCCATCATCTTCGCCATCTCGTCTGTTTCTGGATCATTGGCTGCCAATTGCTCTGCAAGAGCCTTTTCCTTTTGGGCTTTCTTCGCTGCCTTTTTCTCCTCGCGAATTGCTGCTTCCTTGGCCTTGACTTCAGCAAGGCGTTGGTCAAAATCATACGCCTTGGCATTCGCCGCTTCTTTGGTTTTTTCACGGAGAAGGGCAATCCGAGCGCGCACTTGTTCAAGCGTAGACCTCTCTAACCGAGTACTTTGGCCTATTGCTCGTAGATCTACAGATGGAATGGTCAGAATTGTTTGCATGGTATCCTGGGGAGCTCTACGCACGAGCACGACTGTTTATATGATCCAGATATCCAGTAGTGTCCTTGTATGTTCTATTACAAGTCTCACAGTAGAATCCTGGCTGGCCTGCCCCTCGTCCACCGGGATTTTGGACGACCATGGTCTTGTTGAGATTTTTCTCTAGTTCAAGAGGACCTTCTCGTTGCTTCATGAGTTCTGTAGGCTTTGGAAGATCCTGCTTTGGGCCTTTTCTTGGTCTTTTTCCTAGCATATATGCATGAGTTTCTTAGAAGAGGACAGAGGAATCTGTTAAACTCACCTTGCTTCAAACGTTCTTCGTTCTCCTGCATCCTCTCTTTTTCTTCTAGATCGCGCTTCTTGGCTTTCTCAGCATACTCTTCCTTGTCCCATTTCTTCCTAAAGTCCGTATCAGCGGCTTTGGTGCCGTATGCGCCTCCGCCCTTGTCAGCCATGGCGGTAGTTTGAGAAGGGGAAATTACTGCCACGTGGTTTTGTCACTCTTTCTCTTTTCCTTTCATGCAGCCGTATACCAAAATATGAGCGAACCAGATGTTGACTTGGAATTTGGATATTCCTTGTCCTTCCCTCTACCCTTTCGCGTTTTTACCTTGACTGCTTTGGGTATCCTGGCATGGGCAACAAATCTCCACGGACTCGAGTACTTTGGCGTCGATGCGGTTGCAGCTCTCGATTTACGCGTAGGCGATTATCATTCCCCTTCACAACGATTCTGGACAGACTCTCCTCGGAAAGCAGACGTTACGGCTCTCTATAGGAACATCTACCGAATATTCATCACTTACTCAGTGTGGTGTTTGGTTTCTTGGACGATGTTCCGTTCATTAAGTCAGGGCAATCCAGCTCTAATCGATATTTTTGGCTACATACCAGCTCTCTTCGCTCTTGTGACTGTCTTGATTCTCTTTCTCCCCTTCGATGTACTTTTCAAACCTGAGCGTGACAAATTCATCCAGTGCGTCCTGCTTTCAGTTTCCAATGCTTAATTATCTAATATTCTTGTTCTCAGCGCAATACGACGCTGCATTTCTCCGCCTCCAGGAGCTCCCGTATATTTCGCAGATGTGGTATTCGCTGACGTCTTCACTTCGTTCGCCAAAGTTTTAGGAGATGTGTTCATCTCGCTCCGCATGCTTCTTCCTGGAAACAGCCTTTTGGAGCCCCCTCATGATCATGGTTGGACACGCTGGATCATGCCCACTATCATGAGGTATGTTATATCTTAACAACCATACCCCATCTGACCAGCATTTAGCATTCCTTACCTTGTTCGGTTTCGTCAGTGCGTAATTGAATGGCTTTCCGAGGATAACACCAGTAGAAGGCCACTAGCCAACGCTGTGAAATACGCAACTGCTTTCCCAGTCATGTACCTTTCCGCGGCCCAACGATTGGTGGTGTCTGATCTAATAAATGAGAAGGGAAAACAAGCGGCCGATGAAGCATGGCATGGTGAACATCCACTATTCAGACTTTGGTGGGTTCCAACTATAGTCGATCTTTTGATCTTTCTTCTAACTTTTCTAACTTGGTCCTAGGCTTCTTTTCGCAGCGCTTAACTCTCTATATTCATTCTGGTGGGATGTTACAAACGACTGGGGGTTGGAAATGTTAAAGCCCGGTTCTAAACCATCCGGCAGGCCTCTGCCTCCTCGACGTCTCGTTCTCCCTCACCTCCATTCTGGAACAGCACTTCTTGGATCCCACCATCCCGTCGAAGAAGTCGAAGAACATGTTGCCTATCCGTTTGGATTGCGACCTACGTTATTATATCCTTTACCTGTCTACCCTTTACTGGTATTCCTCAACCTCGTTCTCCGGTTAACCTGGTCCATAAAGCTTTCAAGCCATCTTCATTCAAAGTCCGAAGGCAGCATCGCGATCTTCCTCATAGAAGTGGCAGAGATTTTTCGTAGATGGATGTGGGTATTCGTGCGAGTCGAGTGGGAAGTGATTAAAAAGGCTCGGGAAGCGCGTATTACCGGAAGGAATAGCTTCAGTGATACCGATGAACCCGATTTTGAGATGATTACAACTCCTACGATGGAGCATGATAGTATAATAGACCCATAGGTATGTTATTTTCGTTCAGGTGAATGTATGCCCCGATCTGATTGCCAAGGGACTTCAGATTACCGATTCCATATCAGTCAGTGTTACTCTAGAGAAACTTTCCTAACTGTTCCGACTCAACATGTTTCCACCCGATGATCATCGCTGTTTCCCGGAGGCCCAAAAGGAACTGTGCAAGTACACAGACGTACACCCGCAAGATACGGGTGTTCTCGTGTATTAGACCCAGGTGACTGACCTTGGACTGTCGGTGGAACAGTGGCGGGCCCTTAGCAGCGGACTAAAGCGGCGACAGACCGCACCATCTCAGAACCGAAACGACCTTTCGACCAATCACCATTGGTGGTTAACGATCACATGTTCCTTTCTCTGTGTAATTCGAAGTTAGCCGTATTCGCCAATTTGAACAGTTTCCGTCATCTGATGAAGCCCCCTCTCGCTTGGTCCCTCACAGGATCCACGCTTCATATAAAAGGTGGACTCGAATGTGACCCACGCCTCATCTCATCCACTTGTTCCAATAACTACTAGCTCCCATATTTCGCACCAGCATCAGACATGAAGGTACACCTGTGAAACTCATCGGTCATAAGGATTTGAACTCACCATTAACCGACGGTGGATAGATTCTCGCTATCCTGTACAATGGTTACGAGCATGCCGAGGCGGAGCCTCGTCTGCACGGTACTGTTGAGAACAAGGTGCCAACTCATCATTTACGCTCGATGAACCTAGCCTAAGCTTTTGCGCAGCTTGGAATCGAAGGGTGGCTGCAATCTCTCGGTCACGAATTCGTCGGTATGTACCGATGCATGTTGGGCGATACTTCGAGCTGAACGTGTGATTGTGTAGTCAGCAGCAACAAGGAGGGACCCGACAGCGATTTCCAGAAACACATTGTCGATGTATGAACCTACCTACTCTTGATGAATAGTCTGCTGAACGATGTCTAGGCTGAGGTTCTAATCACGACTCCCTTCCACCCTGGTTATCTGACCCGGGATCTCATCGAAAAAGTAAACAGCCCCTTCTCTATGTGCTTCCAATTTCCCTAACTCCAACTCTGTGTAGGCGAAGAACCTCAAAATCTGTATCACCGCAGGAGTTGGTTCAGACCACATTGACTTGAACGCTGCTGTCGATCACAAAATCCAAGTCTTGGAGGTCGGTCGCTGGCTTGCCGTTTTCTCCCTCTCCCAAATCCTCAAATGATAATTCAGGTCTCGGGATCAAACGTCGTTTCCGTCGCAGAACACGTCATCATGTCCATCCTCCTTCTCGTCCGTAACTTTGTTCCAGCACACGAAATGATCGAACGTGGAGACTGGCATGTGTCCGAGATTGCTCGTAACGCGTTCGATTTGGAAGGCAAGGTCGTTGGAACCATCGGAGCTGGAAGAATCGGGTACCGTGTCCTCCAGCGTCTGGGTCCTTTCGACTGCAAAGAGCTCCTCTACTATGACTATGCGCCATTGCCAGCTGCATCTCAGCAAGCCGTGAAAGCTCGTCGTGTCGAGGATCTCAAGGTTGGTCCGACTGGCGTGTGTCGCACAGTCAGTTCGAGGAAGGTGCTGATAATTCTCTTGTAGGAATTTGTTTCCCAGTGTGACGTCGTCACCGTCAACTGTCCTCTCCACGAGGGAACTAGGGGACTCGTCAACGACGAATTGTTATCTCACTTCAAGAAAGGTGCTTGGCTCGTCAACACCGCTCGTGGCGCCATCTGTGACAAGGATGCGGTTGCCCGTGCTCTGAAGAGCGGACAACTTTCCGGATACGCTGGTGATGTCTGGAATGTCCAGCCCGCTCCCAAAGACCATGTCTGGCGTACGATGAAAAACCCTCTCGGGGAGGAAACGGAATGGTCCCTCACTACTCTGGCACTACCCTTGATGCGCAGGCGCGTTATGCCAATGGCGTGAAGAGTATTCTCGACAATTACTTCAACAACAAACCCCAAGAGCCGCAGAATATCATCATCGGATTGGGTAAATACGAAACCAAAGCTTGTGAGTTCTTTTTTTGCCCTCCTGGGATTATTGAACGATCTAATGATTCATCCTAGATGGACAACGTTGAAGATATGGATAAGGAAGTTCACGATCGATGTAATATATCAGTCCCAATAAGTTATTAATCGACGAAACACAAATGTACAATGCAATTTTGCAATGGAATACTATTAGCTAACAGAATGTCAATCTGCTTGCAAGAGGATCTAAGAGGATGCGTAATTCCAATGATTATTTAGGAAAAATTACAGTGGATAAATAGATCCTTCGCCAGCCGGTGTTTATGCTAGCAATCAATATGTAGTCGCGCCTACGGCACCACCTCTTCTACGTCCTGTTCTCATCCCTGCCCTTCTTGAGCCAAAGCATCGACAACAGAGGATGTCCAGAATGACATCAAATATGGTGACAATGACCTATGATAAATGTTCTCAGTTTCGCAGTGGATACCAGTAAAATAGAAAAAGACCTACCGTGGTGATAGCGCCAACGATGGCCATGATAACCCCGGCAATGGCAGAGATCACTGCATTTATGCCTGCACCTATTGAAGAGAATATAGCTCCCTACGACAATAACGAAGAATAAGCTCAAGCACTGAAGGTTTTTTTCTGCTGTTTGCGTACCATGATATGTTTGGATTAGATTAGATGGTTTGAGTTGTGCTCGAGGTGTGTAGTGAGGTGAATGGGAGTACTCGGAAGTCATTCTTATATCAATGGACTCTATCGATGAGCTCATTGAAGAACTCAACGGTGAAGTCAAGCATGACGCTCCCAAGGATTAGAAGACTGAAAAAGATTCTCAACACGAGGGGAATAGCTTGTACATTTACTACTTAGATAGCAAAGAAACTAAAGAAACTCCATTAGATGTAAATGATGTCACAATACATGGCACTGCCAGTCGGTCAAAGCTGCATATATCGAATGCCACGGATCATCCATAACGTTGACTTTCTCAATCGTCGTTCGTTCATGCATTCATTCATTCATGAATCTTTCCAGCCTATTTGCGCACTTCAGGTGACTGGCACACACTGCACTGTCTGCCAAGGTGTACACTGGTGTACAGCAACCATAAGACGAGTTCTTTTTCATGACCCATCGCAACAGATCCGAGCAACCCATCGCCTCCCATCGCTCCCCATCGGCTCCATGAGTCGAGATAGCTCGGGATCATGGATGGCACATTTTTGCCTTGATTCTTGCGATCCATGCTCCTGTTATGGAAAGGCCGAGGCCTAAAGGATTCAAGAAACTGCAAGAACAGGAAAGAAGAACTGCGAAAATTCGCACTGGGAGAGTTCGGATAGTAGGTTCGGATAGCGACTGATAGCGATCGTGTTGCTTGGCGCGATTCTCTGTGGTTGAACGCAAGAAGAGAAAGCCGCGTCAATGTGCGTGTTTGTGCAAAGCACGACTCGGAGATTTCTAGTAACCCAAGTCATCCTAGGACATCCACTGCTAGTCATTCCATGATTCCCATTGCCAGAGTTGAAAGTACTCTTAGTCTCTTACTACACTTAGTAGTGATTGTCATCGCTTGGCGAAATCTTCACGGTTAAACCTGGTTAAACTCGAAACAAGTTATGTGTCAAGAGGGGTTTGCATGCGCTATGATCTGCTATGATCCATCGGAGCGCTGATAGCGCGATGGACTATCACCTATTAGAAGATATAAAGCAGGAATCTAACGAGGCCATTGTCTTCCTCAGAGCTGGTCTCCCACAATCGCAGCCTCCCTTTCTTGCCTTGCAAACGATCACAGAAATCAGTCGTTCACCGGAAGCTCTCCTTACATCCACTACATTTAGTACCCATCTATCTCCACATTCTATATCATCCTAGTTCCCCGCCACTATGACTCCTCGATTCGTGTGCATTCTCAAACTTGGGATCATCTTCGCGTGTTTCGTATCTACTATCCTCTGTCCGGGGGTTCTTGCTGCTCCGATCCCCTTCACCGAGATGGAACTTAGGACGAGAAATGGTCCTGATGGTTCGGGATCATCGGCTCCGCCCATGCTCAGAGCTAGAGATACCAACTTCAGTATTGATGTTGGCAGTCCAGTAAGTGGTTTGTCAGGTTCTATATCACACTTGACTGATGATCTCTTCTTCTCAGTCCAAGTCTCCCACCGAACCTCAGTCTAACAAGCAACCCAAGACGGCTGTGGGTGATCATGTAAGTCTTTTTTGTTTCCTGCCTTACGTTCTGTTTTGTTCAAATTGATTATCTAGAAACAGGGTCTCACAGATGAGCAACTGCTAAGCAGCGATCTTCTTACTTTGACCCCTCAAGAACGAGGACTTGCTATCAAACTCAAGTGTAATGATGAAAACCGACCCAAAGGAGAGACGCGTGAACAATGTATACAGGGAGCTGTGGCATTTATACCCCGCGATGCCAGCAGTCAGGGGCCTAAGATCATTTGGCCTCCGGGTTACCAGGTGTAAAGAGCCACCGTGACCGCTTCCTCAGGCTCTAGCAGCGTTATGGTCGTTCGTGCCGAATCCCCACGCACAGTGCAGAATGTTCAATGGCCAATTCGCCCCTGAAATGGCCACGTTCTGGATAAGCTGGGTTACTAGTGGAGGGCTCAACGAGCATTACTTTGTCTATATATGTAGTTGCAATCCAAGGGCTGAAAATCGCTGGTCGCTTTATATACAGCAATATGCATGCTCGTGCACACTGCACTGACAGACTGCAACTTAGTACGAAAGAGAATAAATGATTGGTTTGGGTAATGATAAGTAGTTATCGTTGAGGGAGTTGAGCTCGAGGGTGAGTACTTGAGTACTTGAGTACTCGACTGCTCAGCACTTGGTTGAAGTTGGAGCTCAGCCAGTGTACGTGTGCAGCCTGAAAGTGCCTCCCGGCCTATAGCCTCCTATAGCCCTGCCCTGCCTCCCTATTAGGGCCTAAGGCATAGCCATGAATTGTTTCGGATCTGAAGTGGCCACTGCCAAGAGACATAGTAGACATCCGAGTTGGTCAAGCCTCTTTCGAAATATTCACTTCAACTCATTGCCTGACAGTCCTCACCACCCGAACGCGTTCTCTTCATATGCATACATAGGTCTGTTATAGGAGGGCAGAAAAGGCTAGAAAAGGATAGAAGGAACAGCCTGAAGTGCCAAGAATTTGTGAGGAAAGCCCTGGAAAGCCGCCTCTACATCGATAATGATCGTTATCGCTTGGCAGCTACAGTGTCTGATCCATCGGAGCGCTGATGATAGTGCAGTAGACTGTAGGAATACTTATATAAAGCAGGATACGGCCTTTCTTCTCCTTAGAGCTGGTCTCCCGCAATCGCGAATCCCCTCTTCTTGCCTTGCAAACGATCAAAGACATCGCCCGCCACTGCTATGACTAGATTCGTGTTCGTCCTCAAGCTCGGGATCATTCTCGCGTTCCTCGTCTCTACTATCCTCTCTCCCGGGGTTCTTGCTGCTCCGATTCCCTTCACTGCCAAGACAGTGGGACTCAAGATGAGAGATGGTCTTCCTACTGCTCCTGCCAATGTTTCCGAGGGATTATCGCTTCCTACGCTCAAAGCTAGATATCCCGATGCTGGCAATGGAACTGGTCCAGTAAGAGGCTGTTGTCCGATTCTATACGTCACAACCAACTGATGATTTTTGTCCCTTAGTCTCCCAGTCAAACCAAACATCAGTCCCAGGAGACACCCAAGCAACCCAAGAAAGAGGCCGAGGAAGCTAAGAATAATGTCAGTTAACGCTTTACTCTATGATTCATTGGATTGATTATCTGGAGATAGGATATCACAGACGGGGGGCTGAAGCTTTGGTAGAAGGAGTCGCAGAAACGGTCACAACCTCAGGCTCTAGCAGCGCCATGGTGGTTCATGCCCAATCCTCACTCGCAGTGTAGAATATGCAGTGGCCAAGTCGCCCCTGGACTGGCCACATTCTGGATAAGCTGGATCATCGAGGAGCTCGACGAGAAGTATTTTGTTTGATCAATGTACATAGTTGCAATTCAAGTCAGGACTTGAAAAGCGCTGGTCATTTTTTGACAACACTGTGTGTGTGTTACAGTAAGACTCAGCTTCAGACAATTTCAAACCCACGAATGCTTCGTGTACACGATTCATGAGAGAGCAGAAGAATTGATTGAGGCAATGGAACGTACGGTTGGACCTGATTGGACAACATTGAGAGCTGAGGGATTCGAACCAATGATCAATCGAGTATGGGGGCGAATGCTCGAATGTTTGGCCATGTTCGAGGATCATTAAATTTCGACAATTAGTAGCAAAGTAACTTCATGAAACGATGTCATGACACACAAGCCTGTCCATCACACCTACGACTCGCGTTTGATTCTCTCCTTCAACTGTTCGTTCATGAATCTTTCCAGCGTGTTCGCACACTTGTGGTACACACTGTCCTCTAGATTGTATAACCGACAGTTATCAAACACAAGGCGAGCGTCGCTGACGAAATCCTCAACAGCTTGATACTGGTTGTTGTCGAGTTTATGTTCCATCGTACTGAAATCTGCATTCAAAGCCAGTAAGTGTTAGGTCCCAATTTAGTAGAATGAAGGGTTCTGTACCCATTGGGTGATGCACGATATCAAGGTAATCCGGGACATCCTCCGCATTGACAGGTTTGAGGAATGGCCATGCTTGGTTATGTTCTTGAAGGTCTTTCAGTAAGCGGTCCATGAAGTGTCTATCCGGACCCTTCGGAACAAGTCGAGCCAAGCTACAGATTTCAAAGAATGTTGCCGGATAGATGAACCAGGTAACGTGAACGACTCACTTCTCAGCCATAGACGATGTCCATCCAGTTTCACCTAGGAGATGATAAGAAGGAACCCAGCATTGTTAGAACATCAGACGCACGTAAACCGGGAACATCTTGCGGGTCAACCGTGACACCTTCTGGAGCGCCTTCTTGGAATTGTGGCAACCCAGGATGGACAATATGCGAACGAGACATTTGTCGGACTTTCGACATGATCGCATCTTGCTGTTGAGCAAGTATATTCGCCTTGTCAAGGTAATCAACCTTGTCCAGCATTGTACATTGCATAATCGTGCCGCCCTCGTAATCTTTGATGTAACCAGCCCATACCGAACGGTCGAGTGTGATTTCTTTTGAGAACCCTTGTTTCTCAAAGTACCCAACAGCATAGTTGTCAGCATACGTTAGGAAATGGTTCATGCCTGGGTATGTCTTCCGGATATGCATCTTGTAATGATCCATAAGCATCCCACCGTAACCCTTGAAAAGAGGATGCAGTTAGAAAAGGCAAGATGATAGAATGTCAGACGCTGTAACCTTGACTTGATCCACGGAAGCAGTAGCAAAGAAAACGATCTCCGAAAACCCTCGATGTGGAAAAGGACGGAAGAGAATACCGCCAACCACCTTGAATCCACGTTTGACGATAGCTAAAGCTCTGGAGTTGCTGTCGTACACCAGACGCGCAATGTAATCTCTCGGCATTTTAGGGAGTTGCTTTTGAAAGAGGGTCTTCAGTCCCGTCATGAGAACCATAGAATGAGGTTGTCGGTCATTCTGAACTGGCATGATTTGGATGATACCCTTGCGCAGCTCGATAGCAGCTGCCTTTTCGACTCTGACTGGGGGCTGGAAGCACGTTAAGTTCAAACAAGCAGGTGAGTTAAAAACGACTAACGGCTGTGGTTTCAGAATCAACGGGGACACCAGTAGCAAGCCTATCTAGTTGAGCATCATCCATTTTTTCCTCAATCTTAACCCTTGGTTCCAGTCCCGGCTCGACGTTTGTTTTGCCATTTGCTACTGGCATCCTACCAGCAGGAGGAATGGACTTCACGCCCTTTCCAGACTTGACAGGTGATTTTAGAGGAACAATCTTCTGAGCCATACGCATTGCCAGGGGTTCTTCGTCGTCATTGTCATCTCCGCTAAGAGGAGACATGGAAAGACGGCGTTTCTTGAGAGGTGGAGGGTGATCACCGACGACAGAAGGAGAGGATGTAGGCAACTTCTTGCTTCGTTGATCTTGCAATAGAAGGTCAATGAGTATAAGTACCGCGATCACACAAAGGGACATCTACGAACCATGATCTGTAGGAAGTGACGAAGACGGAGCTATCACGGAAACTGGCGCGTCTGTCATACGCTTCCGAAGGCTTTCCACATCAGGATCGCTGTAGGCGAAATCGAGAAGTTTGCCTTCGTCCTACACGAGTGGCATTAAGTGATTAATGAACGCGCGAATGTTCAAAAAGGATTCCAATCACCTATGACTTCAAAATTGAGCTCAACAGACAAAGAGTGATTAGCTCAAGGCTTCCGGACCTGCATATTCTCATCAATGCGTATTGCATATGATGCCCGTCTGCGATATTCCTCAGTTCCTATCTGCAACTCGTCCGCCCCGTGTTCTGCCACTCCATGACCGCAAGCGCAAATATCCAAGTAAGGAGGTATGAAAGGCTTTTCCTCTTCATCATCTGAGCCGTATTGACCTAGAACACCTAATGAAGTTGATTCTCCAGACCCATCGTCGAGAACCACATGGACGCCGATACTTGGATGCAAGCCCTTGCAGTTCCCGCAGACTGTACAAGGGCAGTGCCGTGCAATCTTCAGAGCAATTTGTTGAGGAGTGAGAGAATCTAATGAGCTGGACGCAGGATAGGCATATTTCATCGTTCTGAGATGAGGTACAAGTGATGACGTAAGCATCATGCGTGCCGCGGAAAATATATAATTTTGATCTTCCACACTAATTTTAACCATCCATCCCCATGCTTGCTTGTTTTTCTGCACGCTCACAATGGCGCTGCTTGCCATTCCTTTCTTTACGTCTTGGATGCTTACCCTCTTCTTGCTCTTCGTACCAACTCTCGCTAGCGAATGGATAGAATATCCGGACAACGGGTTCGAGTTTTCTAACTCATTCAAAATCTTCAATCGTACTTACTACGACAACAGTTTCGCAACCCTAACGCACTACTCTCTTCCATTAGACTATATCGCAAGCTGTGGATGTACTGCAGAAAGTACTCACTATCCTACAGCCGCTCTTTCTCAAATGGCTTTTGGGAGTAGTACAGCTTATGGACCTGCATGTGGACGATGCTTTAATTTAACTTTGCTCAATACGTTTCTATCTGTGCCCCCCTTCTTTCCGTCAGGGCACCAATCCATCGTCGTAAAGGTGACAGATCTCTGTCCTTTGTCTACGACCGGTTGGTGTAATGCGACAACGAACGGACCCAACGCGTACGTGATTATTCTTCCTGGTTTGGTTCACCTCGGTTTGAACGATAGCTCCATACATTCAGTGCTGGGCATGATCTAAACTTTGATCTTGCCTTTCCCTCAACGTCGATACCCTCTAATTTCTTCCCGTCCAATGCATCTTACTACGGATATACGGTGAATCGTATTACATCTCGAATCTTTATCATCTTGTACTGAACTTGGCGTTCACTCAGGATTTTGGTGTCTGGAACATCAGCTATGAAAGTGTTTCTTGCAGTAATTGGGAAGGGTGGAATGATGCAGCGGCTTTGGGTAGTGTTACTGGACAAGGTCCCGAAAGCGTCTGCTGTGCCGCGGATCCTACCGTTCGTTCTTATAAACCACAATCAGGCATTTCTCCCTTTACTCAAGAAGGAACACTTTAGAACTCTAGTAACACATGCACATCTTATTCTGACCATAACGGAATAGCGTGAGTGTCGATTTAGCTGTAACTTTCTTCATATTTCTGATCATTCTCCTTACTATAGACCAGATACAACCACATCCTTAGGACATTCTATACCCCAACCTTATATCTTCACTCTCTCACTTGTATCATCTATACTACCTTTGTTTGGATACTTTTATGAATGATTACTTGTATGGCTCGGATATGAATCTCAAAAGTGAATAGTCATGCAATACGCCTGATAGTGATACACATTAGAATGGTCAAAACATTCCAGGACCCTTACTTCTCAATGTCGTCTTCTGCGACCCTCCTATAACCACGACCCCGGGCGAATATCCTCTTCAACTTCTTGAACCCGCCGAAGAAGGCGACAGCCGCGCCCGCAAACGCAAGCAGGGTAACGAAAAAGAAGATGCTTCTGATCAGATGTGATTCATCGTCCTCAGTTTCGGTTGGAGGGACGACAGACGACGTTGAAGACGCGGTAGCAGTAGATGTTGGGAGTGTAGCAGTGATAACATCGGAAGAGTCAGGGACGGCAGTGTCTGTTTGTGCATCATCAACCTGCAACGACAAGGATATCCAGAATTTTCATTCGTATGACAGATTTTAAATAACAGAAACGCTGATCATAGCTCAGCGTGTAGGGGTACCTGTTTGCCATCACTATCCTCGACAACTTCGAGCGGAATCTAGAGGAATAGACAATGATGAGAAGGGTTCCGAGCAATGAAGAGACTGATTTACCTCGCCACAGTCGACGATTGTGACGTCTTCGAGGGGTCGGTTTGAACTCCTGTCCTGGTCCACATCCTCTATAGTGCAGATATGAATGAGGAGCATGAACCAAGATATCAATGACAACGTACCGATTGCATTCACAACGTCCATGCCTTCAAGAACCTCTCCGAACACAACCTACAAGGTCAAATGAATCAGCACGAATTGCAATTGTCATGATGTTTCTCTTACATGCTTGCCATCTAGCCAACTAGTGACAACTGTGGTGATGAACTGCGCAACGTACATCAATCAAAAGTTTGAGAGTTTTAATCAACCTACGAATTGAGAACCTAACAACGCATTCAGCACTGAGTCTATGAGTGGATATATCAATAACCACATACCATTGGTATCTTTGCCAGCATTTGCCATGGATAGAATACCAGGTTTGGTATGCTTGAGTTTGCTGAAGAGGCTGTCAGATTCATCAAGGAAAGGTAATAAGCGACAACTCACAAGTTCTCGTCAGGGAATTTGGCACCATAAATCGACTGTGGATCGATGGAGTGAGGGTAGAGTCAATTTCGGCGTCGTCCTTACACACCTTGCCACCACGACCATTTCTCTCAGCTGGGGAAGAGACGTTACGGAACAAGGCAAAGAAGGAAATCTAGATGGCGCTTACTGAAATCGCCTCCTTGAATCCTGGAGCAAAACAGACCATATTAGAAGATGCTACAAAGGATCATCGACGAGAAATTAGGACACACATGAAATTCTTGATGACACGGTGGAAAATCGATCCTTTGTAGGTCATACCCTCTTCCAAGGGTTTACCGTCTTTTCGCACACCAGTTGCCAAAGCACGGAAGTTTTCAACGGTATCTGGAACAGTCTGGAAAAGTATAAGACGCAGAGCGCGCCACAGTTGAATGCAACTCACTCCTCCGTAAAGACCCATAACGACTAGCAATGAGTTTGTCAATGGATAGCTTGGGCATACAACTCTGAGTTGAACGTACTCCTTCCTAAAGGCTTGTCTCCATGTTGAATGTCAAAGAACACCTTGTTGGTGATCCTTGGGCCCCTCGCAGCTTCGACATCCCTCACGCAGAGGAGCGAAGCCAAGGACACGACGAGAAAGATTAAGGAAAGTCGACGGATGAACATGGTGGTAGTATGAAAAAACTCGACGTGGCGCTCTTTCTTGCAACTCAATCAAAGGGCGTCTAATTTTCTTTTGAGCGCTTGTTTGGATTTCTCTCTTGATGGACGACGGACTGGTCCTAAATCTTGCCAATGTTGATTTTTCTTCATCCTCAAAATCAGCCAGTGGATCTAAAGGAGGGAGATGGACTGATAGGTAGCTGCTGATGTTTTTACTGTTATCTTCGCTCTCAATCTTTCTCTAGGTTAAAAGCAAAGCGGGTAGCCAAACGAAAACCTCATAATGACAGTGCCAAAGGATCTCACAAGGTGATACCAGATATAGATGAACCTCAGCCAAAACGTCCTCGGTTGGACAAAGTATTAGGTCAATCTTCTACTAAACAACCCCCGCATACTCAATCTCGTCCCCCAACACAAATTATCTCATCCCTTTTCTCCTATAATCCTAAAATCGAAGTCCCCGTCGATCCTGGTCCTTCCAAAACACATCTCACTCCCTCGAACGCCCCTTTGACCGACGCATCTAGCTTTATAGGACTTGGTCTGAACCCTCTCATCCACGCACATCTTTCCTCCAAGATGGATATTCAAAAACCTACATCTATCCAACGTGCTGCCCTTCCTACCATTCTATCTACAGACGCAGATATTATGGCTCGAGATATCTTCATACAATCACAAACAGGTTCTGGAAAAACGCTATCATTTCTTCTACCCATTATCCAAGACCTCCTCCCGCTGAGTTCATTATCCTACATTGACCGGTCCATAGGCACACTAGCCATCATCATCGCCCCTACACGAGAGCTAGCCAAACAAATCTCCGACGTTCTAGAGAATCTTTTGAAGCTCCGTCTACGAGCAGCGGAAGAGTCCGCCGACGACGCAAACACCTCTCGTCTAACTCGCTGGCTAGTATCCGGTCTTTTGATAGGCGGAGGTACTCGGACGCACGAAAAAGCCAGACTGCGCAAGGGATTGCCGATTCTTGTCGCCACACCTGGTCGATTACTTGACCACCTCCAAAACACATCCACGTTTAATGTTTCCAAATGCCGATGGCTAGTTCTAGATGAGGCTGATCGGCTGATGGAGTTGGGCTTCGAAGAGACTATTAGTGGTATTCTGAAATGCCTAGATGGTCACCGAAAGCTCGCGCTACAGGCTGTCAAAGAAGGAATCGGTCGAGAGGTGGGCGGTTGGGACTGGGAACGTAGGCGACGAACGATCTTATGTTCTGCGACCATTCGCGAAGACGTGCAGAAGCTTGCCAATACTACACTTACACAACCGATTATGATCAAAGCTACAGAAGGAGACCTGCCCTCTGATCCGGCCACCTCCAAAAAAGCTGCCCAAACACCCGACAATTTCAGCCCTCCCTCTCAACTTTCGCAAAAGTATGTGATCACACCATTGAAACTACGACTAGTGGTCCTCGTCGCACTACTGCGTACAATCATCGCGCAATGTCGAGGTCAACCGGGGTCCAAAGCAATCGTGTTCCTCAGCTGCACAGATGCGGTGGATTTTCTGTGGACAATGTTAGGCAAGTCAACGATGGACGATGGCGATGAAGGCAATCCGGCACAAGAAGATTCTTCGGATAACGACTACTCCGATGATGACGACGAAAAAGAGAAGTCCTCGAAAAATCCAAAGCCCGATCCCATATCTCTAAAATCATCCCTGTTGCCTGATACATCCATACTCCGCCTTCATGGATCTCTACCCACGCAAACCCGACTTGCTACCTTACGAAGCTTTTCAGGCTCTGTCAAAGACCCAACCCGGTTTTCCGTGCTTCTCTGCACATCAGTGGCCTCTCGTGGTTTGGATCTCCCCCTCGTGCGGAGTGTCATACAATACGACCTCCCAACAGAAGGTGGCGCCACGGAGTACGTGCACCGAGTCGGTCGTACTGCTCGTGCCGGCAAAGGCGGTGAAGCTTGGAGTTTTGTTAGCCCTAGTGAAGTGTCGTGGGTTCAATGGGTGGAAGGGAAAATGCACGGTGCCAGCTCAGAGAGTGAAAAGCAGAATATATCCTTGACACCTGTCGCTCCAGAGTCCGTTCTGAAATCTGGCTTCGGAGGCAAAAGTAATGAATACGAGGAACGAGCGACTCAGGTTCAGCTTTCTTTTGAAAGATGGGTACTGCAACGGAAAGAGGTATGATTATCTTGATTAGACTTTTTGAACTATATCTGACTGTTTCTACGTAGAATGCTGAGCTTGCTCGGAAGGCATTCATGTCACACATGAGAGCCTACGCAACACATCCCTCTGACGAAAAGCACATTTTTCACATTCGACATCTTCATCTCGGACATCTTGCAAAAGCGTTTGCTCTACGGGAAACACCCAAAACAGCGACGAGCGCACGGGGTAAAGCTCTGCATAGACCAGGCAAGGCGAAGACAGAAGGAAGAGAAAAAGACCGAGCTGCGAATATGAAAGATGAAAAATGGGAACTGAGTCATAGCGGAGATGCTGAGAGACGTATGCGAGAGATAGTTCGCGCACAGGGTAGACAGACAAAGAAGGGTGGGGTGATGCTGAGTAGTGGAACATCAGAGTTCCAAATTGCTGGAGGGTATGATTTGGAGAAGATGGTAGGAAGTATCTGATCTGCTGTCCGTGGGAAAAACATATCCAACGGCGTGTCGTGGCCGATGAGTCATTTTCTTCTACAGCTCAATGTCGCCTTCAACGCCAGTCAACGAAGGATCTCTACCGCCTCCTGTAATTACTCCTGGTGGTACTTATACCCTCCAAGTATTTAGATGTATCCTTTGTTAGTCAAATTTGACACTGACTCTATCGCAACAGACGATTTCTGTTGGTTGCAAAGTTTATATCACACGTCCTGGTCCGAACGGCACAACTGAGGAACGGTTGGCCGAAATCCTCTCTATTAGGGATAAAACGGTCAATCCTTATGCACAACGTAAGAAGGAAGTGAAAGAGGAGGAGTTCGACAAGAGGCCAGAGGACAAGTTGGAGTTCTTTGTTCATTGGGACCAATTCAACAAGCGTCTCGACGAATGGGTCTCTGGCACACGCATACTGCTTCATCGTGATCTGGAATGGCCCCGTCCTAAGGCTCCTCCTGCAAAAAAGGCTCCAAATGGCACTCCGAAAGCTCCTCCAGGCAAGGCTCCTCGAACAAACTCTTTACTCAGAGCAGCCACTTCCAATGCCGCTCTCGGTGCTTCTCCTGCCCCTACCCCTCAGCCTACTCAGACCTTCACTATCTCTCGCGCATCCTCATCGCCTGCTCCTCCTTCACTCAAACGCAAAGTACCCCATGATGAGGAAGAGGAGTCTCAGGAGGAACCTTACGACTTAGATGCAGATGCAGATGGCGACATGGAGGTCGATGGTGATGGAGATCTCGAGACGTTCGATCTAAATTTGACCGAGCCTGGCAACGATACCCAAGAGCCACCGCCACTGTCTGCGTTCAGCAAAGAGCAGGAAATCGAGAAACTTCGAACATCAGGTTCTCTAACGCAGTCAGTGTCCGAGATTGCTCGGGTCAAGAATTTGAATCGTCTTCAGATAGGCAAGCACGAAGTCGAGACATGGTACTTCAGTCCTTATCCGAAGGAATACGCCCATCTACCTATCCTCTACATCTGCGAGTTCTGCTTGTCGTTTTTCCCTTCTCCTTTCATGCTATCGAGGCATCGACAACGCTGTACTCTGTTGCATCCCCCTGGAAACGAGATCTATCGTCAGGATGATATCTCTTTCTTCGAGATAGACGGCAAACGCCAATTGAGCTGGTGTCGGAATCTCAGCTTGCTGTCGAAATGTTTCTTGGATCAGTGAGTTTGGTTTCTTCGAGATGCCGTTCAACCAGACTAACATTTCCTGTTCAACAGCAAGACGCTGTATTACGATGTGACACCATTCATGTACTATGTTATGGTAAGTCGTTGAGGCTCTTCTGATTTGCGATGCTCAATTACCATAGGTCATTCGAGATACAGCCGGTTGTCATATAATTGGATACTTTTCCAAAGAAAAGGAATCCGCTGAGAACTACAATGTTGCCTGCATCCTCACTCTTCCTCACCACCAGCGACATGGCTACGGCAAACTCCTCATCGAATTCTCGTACGAGTTGAGTAAGAAGGAGGGTAAACTAGGAAGTCCGGAAAAACCTCTTAGCGATCTAGGATTACTAAGTTATCGCGCATATTGGAGTGAAGTCATCGTCGAACTCTTATTGGAATGGGACGGAGACATCAGCATAGACGAAGTGGCTCAGAAGACGTCCATCACCCATGCCGATGTCACAAACACGTATGACATTTTTCCGTGTCTTCGGGTATTCCTATTACTAACTGCAACCGGATAGCTGCATTACATTACAGCTATTCAAACATTACAAAGGCCAACACCTTATTGTGCTCAACAATACTGTCCTCGAACGACATGAAAAACTTCGCGCAAAGAATCGCCGTCGTATCAACCCAGAGAAACTTCGATGGAAGCCACCAGTGTTCACGAGGGACCAGTTACGGTTTGGTTGGTAGAAATAAACTTTGTAGCACGTATATCATATCATGTCTCTTTCAATACTTGTAGCCGTACATCCTCCATCCTGAACGCAAATTGTACAACATTCATTCAAAGTGTTAACCATACCAAACTGAGCGACAATCGAATGTAGTAGAAACTGATTCGTGAAGTGTACCTCTGAGGAGATTTTTTTTAAACATACCGCATTTGTATATCAACGCGATGCCACCGCGAGGAAGCACGGCCCTCCGCGTATGATGTATGATACAGCATTTACATTGAGAGAAGACACAAGACAGCCTGACACCGAATCAAAACAGGTTGTTCTCGTCTGTCAGATTATACTGCGGATTCGTTCTCAACAGCAAAAAAGGTCGCAAGAAGCCCACATGAAATTCTATATTGAGAGGTGGACCATCTTACAAATTGCAAACTATCAAAGGTTCAATATCTCGTTAAGAACTAGTTCAAGAACCTGTTCAACGCACGTTATTGGGCAATAGATTCCCAACTGGCAGTCGGTTTGTTCCTCCTCCTGAAATGTACGCTTCCATCATCAATCTCGAACTCGTGGAGAGAAGGTGTGTTTTGAGTCTCCGAATCTAGCTTCCGTCGAGATATTGTTGGAGAAGGAGGACGTGATGTAGCGGGAGAGAAGACACCAACACCAGAGAGCTCGAGGTTGTGTTCTCCAGATGTGAAGTATGCTTTTAAACGAACATCGGATGGTGATCTCGATGGGTCCGTGGCCGACATCGATTGGTTGCTATCATTTCCAACAGTGAAGAAGGGGTTGTGAGCATTATTCTCGTTTGGTGAAGTGGTGTTCGGGTAGGATTGGTCGATAGAAGCTTCGCGGATGTGTATGGCTGGCGGTTCTCTCCTCGCGTGTACTGTCTGTTTGTCGGATGTGGAAGCCTTGACGATATCAACAACGCCCAACGTCCTTGCGATAGTGTATGAGGCAATGTCCTACACACAGAACGAAAAAAGTTGAGGATAGAGATTATCGTTAGAGCTTGAATGAACTCGCTAGTAGAATCAATATCAGGATGGGTAAAAGGAGGGCCAGCGCAAGGACTTTGAAGCTGTATGCAGTTTTTGCCACTATCGAGTTTGGTGTGTAATTCCATAGATACTCGACGTAGCATGTCCAGAGAAAGTGAGGAGCGGATGATAGTGATAACGAAGAAAAATCCATGTTCAACGTTTCTGACAAGGTGCATATGTAATTCAAATCGAGCGTTCTAATGTCAATTTGTCGACTTCACATCTACACGCATATGCAAAACTATGTAGATTTCCATGTCCGCACGATATGTATATACAAAATACAATCCAGTAGGAGTGGTAGCAGTCGAAAGCAAGGGACACACGGGCAGAACCTGTAAGGGTAATAGAGCGTAAAACGACACAATAAATCTCGAGCTAAGGATACATCGTCATGGATGGGAAAACGACACCATCAGGGCGTATAAGAATAATTGGTCGACGTTTCGCCGCTATCTGCTGTTCTGGAGGAAGACAACCAAGGACCTCGGTGCACCGCACTTCCACGTATGGTGAAGGCTCAGAACCAAAGAACACACTGACAGGATCTGACTTGGAGAAATTTTCTCCATACACAGTCAGCATTTTTGATGCATGAGGATTTGGCTTTGAAAGCATAGATCGCGAAGAAGAGCAATTGGCCTTGGGTGCTTCAGCAGCCCGGTCAGGGGGACTGCGCAGACGAGAGAATTTTCAGCAACGATGCCTTGAACGGATCAGGAGATAAATACATACAGGTACTTGACCACACCTGGGAAGGGTGTCACAGGTTTAGAAGGGATCGGGAAAGATCCTGTCTGAGGGGCGTGTTGGTTATCGAACAGCACAGGAGGAATATAAAAGTTGTAGCGAATTTGGTCTAAGAAAAGAAAGTCAAATTTCGACGCCATATGGGTTCTCGAGGACGGCACATACCCGTTCCAACTATAGTCCAAACGCTGGTTTCACCAATGTCAACTTGCCATAAGGCACCTGAGGCAGCCCCAGAATCACTGGTCGAACCTCGTCGCCCGGAAGTCACAGATCCTGCCGAGCTCGGACGTCTCCGACCCTTCGTTGGATTTTTAGAAGGTCCCCCTGCACTGGAAGTACCCCGCTTCTTCTTGACACGACCTCCATCGTTTGACAGGAAGTCAGGAGACGAAGGCGACTCGGAAGCACTGTCCAAGTTGTGTCCGAAATATTCATTGCCACTGGAGGAAACTGGGGTAGAAGAGACTGGGGAAGCGACGGGGGAATTGCCACTATTGCTCCCACTACTGTTCCACTGACGACCATCAATCGGACGGTATGTGTTCACCTTCTCGCCCATGCAGGATAAGAAAGCACCTGTAATACCTGGTGTCCCTGGATCTGGCATGCCTTTGGCACCATCGTAGACTTCAAAGGCTATTTTGTGAAGCTGCGAGACTGGATCACCGCACACTTCACCAGGAGCGCAGAAGTGATCAGCTACGCCTTTCGCTCCTTCTTGCAGACCTCCACCAACAGCAGTAGTCTGGTGGTCAACTTTTCGAATGATAAGAACAGGGCTCACGACACCGGAAGTCAAGCATTGTAAGACAACAGTCTGATTATAGTAGATCGGAATTTGGGAACCATTGTTGGTGAAGGGGATGGCATTAGGAGGAGGGGAGGGGTAATCAGGCTGTAGTGCTGGAGGGGGAGGAACATCAATGCCGCCCGTAGGCTTATTGACATCGACGATGTACATCACAAAGGGATCTAAAAATCAATCATATGTTTAACTTCCGCGGAAGCAATTGTGTTTTTGGAAAATTCCTTACCCCAGCTCGCGGTCCGGGCAATGAAAGAGGGTGTATTTGAACGAGAACGTTGGTCAAGACCCATCAAGGGTGCGCCATCTGACCCTTTGAATGAGGATCCTGAGCCGGAAACACACAGGTACTTGGTGGAAACGGTTTGCGATCTCAGTCGGTGGAACAGTGATATCGTTGATCCATGGTTGATGCAAACTGCGAACTCCTTAGTCTATCAGTTCAGGAAATTTTCTGAGAAGGGCTTACGCTCAAGATTTTTCGCGCTCTGACGCTTTTTGCTGGGTTTACTAATCACCTTGATCGGCCGACTGGGAAAGACGCCAATTACGCGTTCTGGCTCTTCGTCCGAAGAGGGAGCCGTAATTTTAACAAGAGCTTCCACTTTTTTCTTCTTTTCGTCCACATCCGAGATGAAGAGTTGTTTTCCAACACATCTCCCGATAAAGGTTGTACCCGAAGGGGGGTCACTAACATCAAAAGACTTGCCGGATGACCCTGTCCATTCAATTGAACCTTCTTGGGGTGCAGGTTCGCCGGAGATAGAGATAACCACCCGAGGAGGACATAGTTTGGGGTCTTCACCTCTTCGGTGGACGTCGCTCCACCATGAGTTACCAATCATGATAGCGGTTGGAGGAGGACATAAGAACCTAAAGCGACATTAGCTACGATAGCAAGTAAAGCATTCCTTTGAACAAACCCACCTCTTCTCGGTGCCGTACGATTTTTGAGCGACTTTACTTGACATAACGATGACTGTTCTCTCGCCGAAGGCTAGCCGATTGGGTGTTCGTACGTATTGTTCAAGATAAGGCCTAAAAAGGTTTAGAAAAAGGTGTTGGATAGGAACAACAAAAGTGAATTTACCGAATGAAAGTTGAGAGGTCACTGGATGTGCCCATGATAGACGGACCGCGAAGACCAACTCGTGCCAATTGTTCGTCGACGCCAGACATACGATAATCTCCATGAGGGTTGCCCATGTATTGCATATCGTCAAACCCATTCATACCATCCGGGCGGTAACCATGAGTTGCATGAGGCGCTACTCCGCGTAAGATATCCGGACTGTGGGCCGTCGGTGAAATTGGAGAGATTCCCGAGTTACCACCAGACTGAAACCGTCCGAGACGATCACTAAAGTGTTGGAGAGCGGAAGAGGGAAAAGGAAGATTGCCGTTAACGTTGTTCATGGCGAAGTCGTCTGATAAGTCAGAACCAAAGGTACCCGAGCTTACGCTCGAAAGACGACGATCCGGAGTAAAATCGGGAAAGTTTGGAGACGCGAAATCTTTGCCGCCAACCGGGAAGGGTGGATGCAAAGGACCAACAGAGTCACTCGGCGTCAGAGGTGACACTTTGCCACTGCCATATGAAGATGGAAGACTGTGTATCATGTCGTATGGATTGCCATTAGAGCTGCCAAAGGAAGGGACAGAGTCATTGAAAGATTGCTGAGAATAGAGGCTGTCTCCGTTGAGACCAGCATAGCTTCCACCCAAAGAGGACGAAGAGGCGTTGCGGTACCTAGCACCGAAAGAGTTTGTGGCCGAATGGGAGAAAAGATCGTAGCTAGAGTGGTCCTAGTGATCGGAAAGGTTAAGAAGGAGAAGATGAAAAGAAGGAGAGCAAGAACGTACTGGATCAGAAGTATGAAGAGCACTGAACGAATGGTCGATTTCTGACTGACCGTAAACGTTATGTTGAGGGCCAGCAGGGCCAGAAGAGAAGTCCATTGAAGGTTTTCGCTCTCTGAAGGCTGAAGACGGATTGAGAATTTCAGCAAGATCCCAACGGGATATATCAGAGGGAGGAGGTATTGGTCTGGGCGCAACAGAAGAAGTTGAAGTAGCGTTCTCATATAAATCTGATCGGCTAGCTCGCTCGCCGTGAATTGCCGAAGTAAGCCAGCTCGTTTGGGCCATCACTAACAAAAGACAAAACTCGAGCTGAGTTCAACTTTTGTTTGATGCAAGGGTTCTATGTCCTCGGCCACTGAACAACCGTAGAAAGGGCACAGAATAGATGAGGGGACCTACCTTTCCTTCTCTATCTTTTATTTTATACTTCCCCTCAATGTTATATCATCCAAATTTTGTCACTCATGGCGTGTCACTTTTTTTATTACTTCCCCCTTCTCTTTAGACTTTGCGTTTCTGCGTGGTCAATCTCCTGTTGTTAAATCTTTCTCGCGCTTTGCTTCCCTGTTCCTTTCATCGACCTATCGGTTTTCTCGAGTATAATCGCCCATACCGCTCCGAGTTCAAGACCTTGCGCCCGATTGGTTATCGTCTTTTTCTTCCAGGACCTTGCAAATGCATATGACTTTCTTGACTTTGAATTTTTGCACCGCTGTGGTCCGGCGGAGTTAGATTCCATCTGATCGCTCAGAAGTATCGGTATCTCCCGCTCTCTTTCGTTTGGTCCCAAGGACACTCTATGTCGGTTGGCTAGTCAACGTTTGAATGATACGCAGCTTGAGGCATTATGTTCTTCAGCTTGTGACTAGTACTTGCACGTTCTTTTCTCTTTTTTGCGAATCACAAACTGATGACTGTTGACAACTTTCAGCCTTCAAGCCACTGTCCACATACGTCTACCTTTCCAGTCGGGAGCACTCCGCGCTTTACGTTAGGACTTGATAGGTACCGTCTATTCCAAGCAACCACGCAGGCTCAAAACTCCTCCAACTCGACATAAGTATATCCTCCGGAGAATACACATTTTGTCTCCCCAGATCGAGGAGATTTGTGTGCCTGCCATCAGGCCATCTTTGGGCTTCAGTTTCTCAATCCGGTTGTATTCTGTTCATCTGAATCATATCCAGTGACCAGAATGCATTCCAAAATATATCCCACATGCCTCCCACATGGCTCTTTTGCATGGAAGAATGAAATGAGGTTTGCTTCTATCCGTATGACGTTGGATTGAGGAATGTTCAGCTCGAGTTCAGTTCTGAGTTTTCCGCCTTTTCTTATAGGCCTCAGCTTCAGGAAGAGATTCTGTACTGCGAATACAACAGTCCCGAGGAGGAGTCGAATGACTGCGCCCCCGTTGAACGGATATCAGATGGGATGTCAGCAGCACTTTGGTTTTTGAAGTTAACGGATTGTCATACAACCCACTCGGTCATGAATAGCGAGCTGTAGGTACTGCACGAAACAGCAGGATCCCCTTTTTGGGATAGACTGTGACCTGCTACCTCTACATACGTACTACTGGACCCGAGACATTATGTCGAACACATTGGGGTGTTTTTTCGACGTTGAGTCCAGCAAACTCCGAGTCTGATAACTGTCTTGTGTTGTACATTGCTGCGCCCACGTAGATGCCTATCCAACGCAGAGTCTCTGTTATGCTGGCGACCAGCGACCAGCTTCTGACGGCTTCTGGTATACAAAGATAATTCAGTACTAAGTGAATTTAGATCGTATAATCGAGGGGTCCTTCTTGTGTCGTCGTGCTTCAGTTGATTGGCCTGCGGTGGTAAGTGTGAGGCCTGAGACGAGTCGAGAAAAAGAAGAGCGTATACAGGATGATACCTGGAAAGTTTCACCGAACTCACGATTATGTTTAGGCATTGGGCTTGAAGTTTGAAGGCTCCGCGGACACAATTGAAATAAACAGAAGTACGTAGGAGTCCTTAAGTGGTACAGCGGCTGGGTAGATTTGAGGATGATTTTTGTGGTCCCATTACAGTCTTGGCCGTATACAATGACAGTCATGCAGCTATTCACCGAGGGCTTGAAGGGGATTCATACAAATAATTTGATGTTTCTGACCGAACTTCCAGAACATAGATATGTCCGCAGTTGCGCTCACATTTTCGATGTCAGTCCGAACGATTTCAGACGAATGTGCATTCAGGTATAAGGCATTGACCATATTTACTAGACCGCCGATATGTCCTGAGTCATGGATCAATTAGCGGAGTATTTTTTTGTCCTTTTGCGCGTTGGTACTTATGTATCCCTGATTCTGAAGAGGATTATCAAAGATCTCCGGTAGAATCGCCCAGCGATTCTTAGGATAATGAGATAGGAAAAATCAACCTGATCATATTCGAAGTCCTCCAGTTCTCTTGATGCTTCCTAAGACCTCCTAAGACTTTGCTATCGTCGAGGTTCATTGATCCGTTGTATTGTAAGGCTTGCTTTGACCTGATGCGCCATCAAAATTCAATCTTCGCCAAGATTCCGAATTTTGCCGCCGGACAGACGCGTGGTTCTTACTTACGTAGGCGATAATGACAGCGGTCGCCGGTCAGTACACTCCTTGCCAAACGCTCCCAACGTTCTCCTCAGCCGAAGCGACGTCCTCGTTGAGCCTCTCATCCTCGAGGCTTCTCATTCCATCCTCAATCCATGAACCATGTCAGGTTCTTCATATCTTCTTGAAAAGCCTAGGAGACAGCCGCCAGCTCCTCTTCACTTTGAACATGCATCCTATCACCCAAAGACCGGGCTCAACTCACAGTCCTCACCAACTCTCCTTTATGACCTTCCTTCTGCGACTTCTTTGTCACCTCCTACTAGTCCTACGTCCATGACTCGTTTAGCAAGTCCACCGACGTCTCCAGGAAGATCCAGACCTCATCATGCTGGCAGACCGACACCCTCTCCAGGCGGTCGAAAGCGCTCGGTCACTCCTCTGGGCGTTGCTGCAAGCGATTTAGAAAAATTCTCAGCCCAATGTCGCAATTGGTACGAGACCATATCATCATTTCAATCTTCGGAGAATACAAATTGTATCTTCTCCCCAGGTACTTCAAACAGGACGAAGAAGCAGGACGACTGATGACTCAAACCATGGCAAACCTGCCACCTGCTCAACGCGCACCCTATACTCGTCTTCAGGCTTCAATACGATCTGCTTATCATCGGTCTGTGAATGCTCGGAAGACCGCTGAATTCAGAGCACATCTCAGTGCAACACAACCCGGTGCCTCCCTAACTCCCTACGCTAGAGCTAATCCTCGTGGATCAGATGCCCGGAAAGGTACAGTATCAAACCCTAAACTCGCAATCTTGTAAATTAATTTCAGTCTTCAGAGAGGTATGAATCGTTTGAACGTTTCGTGCGGAGTTGGTGTTCCATGGGAATGCCAGGTCCTCAACCATTTTTCCAAGCGTGTGAGTAGCATCATTCTTCGAAGCACCCTTATTTGAGATTGAAAAGAAATAGTATGGGCCGTTATGCGTTTGCAAGCGGTACCAGAAAATATTGGCGGTGCAGGAAGGTACCGGATTGAATGGGAGTTTGACGATGCTGTTTTAAAAGAGGCAGCGTAAGTTACACGGTCGATGAGAAAGTGAAAGATTCTGACGCTAAAATTGTTCTACCAAATCAGAGGAAAAGATTTCATGCTTGAAGCCATAGATATTCTCAAAGGGGTCAGTCTTTCTCATACAAAAATTCCACACCACCTGCTCATCCTTATGGTAGGTCCTCGCATTTGAAGAAGCTCCTTCCTCTAGAATGACACCGCCACCCAGTGGCGAGGAGGATCCTGATGCAACAATCACTCATTCACGCTCCCAATCTTCCCCATTCTTACCGGAGCGGAAAGATAGCGATACCCTACTGCCGAAGCGTGCCCGAGCCCCAAGCGATCCTTTCTTGGACACGCCCATGCTTTCACGTTCTGTTGGCTCTTCCTCATCAAATATGACCACCTTGTTGGTATCTGATAGCTCTGAGGAACCTCTGGTTCCCGGGTCGATCCTGAATGAAGACGTCACTCCAATACTTGAGCCTCCTGGTGAAGATTCTGAGGAAGGCTACATGCGAACATGGACTTCTCCTGATCTCACCAACCCCGAATATCTCAACCTTGTCAAAGTTTTTCCTTCGCACATTACCAGGAGACCTGTTCCTTATTTTCCGATATCATCAGCGAAGAAACCTTCAGATCTCGAGGCAGCTCTCGATGACGCTGCAGAAGTTGGGCATGTCCGTTGTGGTACAGGTACCTTGCGGGTCAGCCCCAAGCAGCGTAGTGATGGCTGGGAGGGTAGCTGGTGGACTAGATTTATCATGTGGTGGCGACGGTTATTCAGTTAAACTAACGGTGTCTTACCTTTTCAACGTTCAAGACTCTCGTTCTCTTTTTTTACAACGTTTACAACGTTCTAACTATGGATTGAGTAGTTGATCTGCTCACACTACCATTGTAGACATTTACTGGACGGACTTATTTGGTTACATATGGTAACGGACAACTATCACTACAAGTTATTCTCAGCATCGTACGCTCTTGTCTCTTGTTATTGCTCGATTCTGACTTATCTACTCGACGATGTAATATCTATTGCCAAGCAACTAACATTACTAGGAGGAAAGCTTATTTCCTGCATAACATTGTTGTTCTCATTGATTTTCGAGGCACAAATGTTCTCGTTTTTGGCTTGGTTGGAACCACACCACAGGTTGCCAGGAAAGGAGAGATCAGATCGACGGGGAGCCGTCCAGTTCCGTGGTAAGAGCTCCAGCTTCAACAGCCGCTATGAAAACTCTTAATCAAAGAATGATTGTTAGAGGACATCGAGTAAAATATGCAAGTACCAAAAAATGAAAGGACAAAAACAAATCCGTGGACTTGGCAAACTACGAATTGATTGATTTGCGTATGGTCATTCCAACGAAGAGGATTGATTGGTGGACCCATAGGATTGGGTCACCTCTAGTAGGAAACGGGGATTCCCGTCAAAGGACCGAGTGGGGGGACCGAGTGGGACCGGGAGGAGAGAATCTTCTAAAATGCTTTAATGAACATATCGTGCTTTCATCCACATGTCTCGATGGTTCTCGAGGTCATGAGCTGTTTTTGCGCCAATGGAGCCGCTGAGTCCAGACTCGTTCAACTGAAAACACAAAGAAAGCTCATCTAAAAGCAGAACGAGGATACAGAAGAACGTCAAGTCAGAAATTTGAGTGTTGCAAATCATTGACCACAGAACAGAAAGTAATTCGTTATTCAAACAGGGAAAGCGAACTTGCCGTGGAGATACCTGTTGTGTGTGCACCGTCACAACCATCATGAGTTTTCTAGCCAATTGTCAGCGCTACGATGCGTAAGACAGAGTACTTGCTATGCTCCGGAGCCGAATCGTTTGCGGTCGCGTTCTCAAGCACGATATGTATCACATAGAGAAAATACCAAGGAGCTTGGCCATAGAAATACATGTTAATGAAGCAAAACATACAGTCCCCAAAGTCTCTTGAGTGCCTTGATTGAGAAAATCCTGGTATCAGCGTTTTTCCATCTGTCGGATTTTCTCTCGCAGTCTGTTTGTATTGATCTTTGAGCACTGTGATTTACAACGTTAACGACCCAGACAAGAACGCACTTATCGTTTTCGGATCTCAACCTGAGCACGGTGTTAAGACAGGCGTTTCTCCGATTGAAGTCCAATGAGAAGTCTACTTACGCTTGATTTTCAGTTTCAAGACTTTGAATCTTCTCCAATTTGGCCTCGTTGCCCTTCTTGAAAGCCTTTACCTGCCGTTCGAGTGTGACCACCTGGCCTTTGAATATCTCCAAACTCTCTATGATCCCAGTTAACTTGAGGGAGGCCGATGTTTTGGCGACATCGGTGACGTCTTTCGCAGAAGTCGTTGGAGTGATCTACAATGGATGCTTATTTCCCTTGCGTGTACACATTTCAACGCGGACATAACTTGCCTGGTCATGTGTGAAGATAGCTTTCTTCTTTCCTTTGTTTTTGGAAGGGCTATTGGAATAATCAAACTCCGCGTCTTCGTCTATATACTCGTTGCGGGATCGTTTGTTTCCCTGAGTTGAAGGAGGAGTCAAGGGAATACCGGCAAAGGAATCATCTTCTTCATGATCATTACTCTCTTGAGAAAGAGGCGTAAGCTTGTAATTTGAAGGAGGTTTCTGACTGGACTGGAACACGTTAGCATCATTATCCCGGTGCGTGCTTTGACTAGGAGTTTCCGACAAAGCACGCATGATTTCCTCATCGCGCTTCAATTGCCCAGGGGTTTTGACTCGGATGGTTCGAGTACTAGCAGAGGGCGTGGAGAATTGATAGTTGCCATTCACACGAGAATCGGACATCTTCTTTTCTGCCAAGGCTTCCTCAATTGCATCCAACCGCGTTTTTGAAGGTGTGCGAGGAGCCTGTGAGGTACGGGTTGGTGTCTGTTGAATCGAGAAGGTAGGAATGGTCATTGCTATCTTCGAAAATTAAACAAGGTGAGGATTACTTTCCGAGGAGGTCATTTGCGACATGGGTGGCAGTTGGTGAGGCATTCCGGCTGTTAATTGGTCAACCCAGACTGAATGTGATAGGAGGTTATTAGCTTTGAAGTTATGAGCATGTTCAGAGTCGAAGGAAGCTGACAGAAGAAGTCACAACGATCTTCAGGATTCTTTCGACAACAGTAAAACTCCCTGTGAAGGACGAGAGATGAGAAGGCTGTTGTTATTGGACAAGATAACAGTGAAGTAATGGTTGATACATACCGGCTGGTGTTTTCAGCCGTTTGACTGGTTCTTCGTAAAGCTTCGAGCTCGTGTATATAGCAGCGAACGATTCCTGAATGATCAACTGGAGATACGTGAATAATCTTGTCCACAGGCATTCAAACTTGCATGGTTCAGTTCAAAGAACGTGGTAAAGAACAACCCGGGCCGCCAAATTCTTCTTTCTCTTCGACCATGATTTCAACTCAAGTTCGTTACATTCCGTCCGATAACCCATCGATACCTGCGTTTGCTCTTCAGATAACGCAGATGGTTGACTCGTGTATGATCTGGGCTTCCCCGACAGAACTATTGGAAGGAGAAGTAGAAAAAGCTCCTCTTTCAGGTAGTCTATGTCGTGATTGGTCCTGCGCAATGCCACCCAAGGCTGTAAGTAGACACAGCTTGGGTGCATTCTTATTCTTGAAACGAACTCGTTGTAGGGAACGACTAACACGGCAACCACGAGCATTTTCAGAACCTCCAATTCGGATACCTCTATACCTATGGCTCAGCGACTAGGTAACGAGTTCCATTCTTTGCAAGCTTACGCGCGTGCCTTCATGATATATCTGGCTCCTCATAGCAAGAAGATTTGGGAAACAAGTATTTCTTTCGATAGACATGCAGAGCTACGTAGGCAAGCCTGAGGTATTGTTGGCGCTGGAGAAGGGCATTCTACATACGCTGAAAACAGTCTTGGAGTAGTTTCTGTTTCTCCTGCGCATATGTACCACTGCACAGTGTCAGCCTCGGGGGTTCTCGAGTTTGATACGATGTGCGACCTTGTGCGACGTGCGTTATGTGTTCATCAGTAACATCACAAAATGAAAGCTTCGAACCGGCGGCCCGAGAGCACTTTCACTTTTTTACATCGATTGAACATTCATCATTCCATTCCATCCCGACTTGTGAAGGTAACAGAAGATATCACCATGGCCGAAAGACAGCTTGTTATATTCGACTTTGACTGGCAAGTCCTGAGAAAACGTTCCCGCTATGTTTCTTATCTAGAACAAATAGGTCTATGGCTGACCAGGATACTGATAGATGGATTTTCGAAGTCCACGCGCCTGATATCCGTCGAAAGATGGAGGATCTGGAGAGTAGTGTCCAGTGGACTGATTTGATGTAAGTTCACCAGTCAACGATGAACTTTTGGATCTGTTCAATTGTGTACTCAAGGGCGCAATCGCTACGTGAAGGACATGAAAGAGGGATGACAAGACAAGATATCGAGCATGCTCTGAAAGTCATACCATACGTGAGTCAGCACAATGCATCACCCCAAGGATCACCCACTCATTCTAGATAGCACCCTGCAATGATACGAGCCGTGACGAATCTAAAATCAAGGGGCAAAACCACGTTCTTGTGCTTGTCCAACGCGAACTCTGTCTTTATCTCGACAATTCTCAAAGTATATCTCGTTTCTATCTTGAAGATTCTGATTGAGTCATAGAAATCTCGATAGGAAAAAAGTCTTGATACGCTGTTCCAAGAGATCGTCACAAATCCAGCCGAGTGGGACGAATCAGGTTTGTTGAAGCTACGTCGTAGGATAGACCCAGATGGACCTCAGCATAATTGCAAGATCGGGTGTGGTCCTAACATGTGTAAAGGTATGGTTTAGTTCCTTGCGTTGATCGTATTCCCATAACAAGTTTCTGCCAAAGGCGAAGAGTTGGACGCGTTCCTCGCGCGAGATGGCAATGGATACGATCGTATGATCTATGTTGGTGATGGTTCCAACGACTTCTGTCCGTCATTACATCTCCGAAGGTTAGCGTTTTCTCAGAATCTTCGTCCATGTCGCTTGATTCCCTTTCTCAGCCAAGACATCCTTTGCTGTCGAACATTTGGTGGTTTGCCCAAGCGCATCGCTCGAGATGGTGAAAAATTTGGTCTCAAGTGCCAGGTCAAATACTGGACAGGTGCTTGGGAGCTTGAGGAAATATTCAATACACTGTAGACTCCAGGTGGTCCGCGGCTTATCATTCTATAAATCCTGTCTCTGCGGCGAGTGGCATTCGCGACGTTGGATTATGAGAATAAGTGAAAAAAAAAGAAAACAACTGCAAGGGTAATTGATATGGAAAAAACGATTGACCGGAAAAGTATGCGGTGAAGTGTATAATCGTGCAAATGATTGTACAATCCTTCAAAAACCAAAGGGCAAGCACACATGAATATTCATGAAGCCAATTCTGCGATGAGGCTTGCTCATGCTAATGAACAAAAATTCTAGATCAAGAGGATCCAGTTGAATCACCGGGAACCAAGGCAAAGAGTAGCGACCAAGGTCAGCATATGTAGTGATTACGGGCATATTGTGTGATCAGTTTTTGAATGATACTGAAAGAGGAAAAAAGGGAAGAGAAGAAAAATTTGTGCCAACGAAATCGAGAAGTGCATTATGTCCATAAAGCAGAGCGTGTAAGTAGCTCGGACTTTGTTTTTACTCATCAATGCCTTCTCACTCGTTCAGTGTATTTATCTCGGCCATGCGTCTATCCCGCTGGATCTCCGGGAGTCCTTCAGTGACCCAGAGTTAGAGGACATATCTCCAAAGAGGGGTCTCTGTTGTTGCTGCTGAGGATTGATAGGTCCCAACGAGCCAGGCATACTTTGAGCACCTGTCATGGGAGGTAACGCACCCGTTACACCAGCCCCATAAAAGGACGGGGCCACATTTTGAGTCGGAGGTGCTATATGTCGCGTGGGATTCATCGTCCCAGATGAACCATGATTGGGATAGGAGTTGGAAGGCGGACCATACCCACCAGGACCAGTCACGTCCGTCTGCATAGGAACATACATGTTACCTATGTCTGTCCGGCGATCCACAGCATCAAAAGGGGCCTGCGAGGCATTGTGCTGTGACTGTAAAGTGGTAGGATGAGATGACGATTGAGGTCCTCCCGTTGATTGAGATGGAGGCTGCGAATTGTATGTCAGTGCAAAACGATTCCCTGACGTCGATGTGCCGCCGGTGTATGCTTGTGGCGGACTTGATATGACATTTCCTGCGTTGCCATACAAAGCGGCTCCAGCAGCATCTCCTCGTGCAGCTGAACGTACGTTCGACATCATTGCATCCCGACGAGCATTACCGCTGGACGACGGCGTTGATTCGGAATCGTCCACGAGTATAGGTGGCAGATTGGCACTGTATCCATGAGACAATTTCGAGGGTGCTTGTGAATGCCCGGCATGATATCTTCCTATGGCTGGGAACATTCCAGTCATCCCGGTCGCACTCCCACTCCATTGAGCTCCGTTTCCTCCCGATGCAGCGAGTTCAGCTTGTTGCTGCAGATACTCTAGCTCCCGCGAATACGCACCAGGCGGCGGTGGCGCGCCCTTACCGCTCTGCCGCCTTTCCCATTCCCTCATTGCATCATCTCGATTCAAAACGGGAGTAAGAGCGTTGCGACCTTGTATGACATCTTGATTCATCTGCTGCAACCGGGCAAGAGCTGGCGGTATAGCAGCGTCCATTTGGTTAATAGTGTTTGCCCTGCCCCGTGACGAGGTCGCGGAAGCCTGGGTTTGCGAGGATGACTGCATAGCGTTAGGTGGATAATAAGTGCTGGATATATTGGAACCAGAACCCCCGCCTCCAGGCGCAGGAAATTGAGGCATGCTCGAACTGGAATTCATGTTGAGATGACCGGTCGATGTTTGATGCATCAGTCGATGATGTACCGCAGGTGGTGGTTGAGTAAGTTGGGCAGGGTTAGGAGGCAATCCGTATCCATCATGAGATGGAACTGTGTTAGGCGGCTGCGGCTGATTTTGTCCAGCGGGACCGGGTGCGAGGTAAGGATTTCTATATTCTCGCTGTTGTTGCGCCTGTGCTTGCGCTTGAGCTGTGTACACTTGGTGTTGAGCCAAGTGCTGGTTGTATGCCGCGGCATCTTGGAATGCCCGAGTCCCTTTCGGCTGAGAGGGGACAAGTCCGCCATAAGGTCGTTTCGGATCCGTACTGTTGGAAGGAGATGAATTCATATTCATAGACGGATTTGATCCACCGGCAGCAGCGTTAGCAGCAACTTGCTGCGCGGGTGTGAGTTGATCAGGCTGAATACGAACAGTGAGATTCAAGCATGATGATCACGGACTGGAAGACTTACTACGAAAGACTTGACGAATTTTTCTCCGGTTATAAATGGATGTAACCTCGCCTGCTGCGGTGTCCATCTCGTTATGGGATTCATGTCAAGAAGACCTTGACAAAAGTCTATGAAAGCTGCCCGATTATTCATCTCCTTCTCGATTTCGTGTTGCCGTGAAGCGTTCGCATTCGGAGAAGAGGAAGAAGCCTTCGATGCAGGCATGGGTGCTGTGTTGATGATCTCTGGTAGAGAGGTGGCTTTGAAGTACTTGAGCACAAATTCGGTTTGGTAAGCCTTGTCCTATAGTTATACTTGGGTTGACTCACCTGTTTCCCTGGCTGCTCGTTAGTTCCATGATCTCTCGAGTACTGTTCTATTGATTTCAACTTCCATTTTTTCTCGTTCTGTCCGGTATGAGGATTCCACATGTCATAACTATCAAAGAATTGGGCAGTTTGTTTTCCAATATTGAGCATTGATAAGGGCGGCGTCCTAAGAAAACACATATAAGCCTAGAATTCAGGAAATATCCAATGCCTTATGCACTTACCCCAGCATATCGACGATTCTGCATATCTGGTTATACTCGCTTGTCCCTGGGAACAACGGTAACCCAAGGAAGAGTTCTACAGCGATACATCCCAAACTCCACATATCGATGGCTGCAGTGTATGATAGCCCCAGAAGAACTTCGGGAGACCGATAAAACCGAGATTGTATATAAGTATACACCGTCTGACGCTCATGACAAGCTGATCCGAAGTCGATGACTTTGATTTGGGGTGATTGCAGACTGAAGAAGCCAATCAGTTTAATAAAGCTGGCGAGGAAGAAGCACGAACGATTTGAGGAGAATGTTTTCCGGTTTTAGATCGCAATGAATGAGCCTTGCTTCCTTGAGGACCGTCAACGCGTCTAAAAGTTGCGCCATGAAGACCTTCACGAGCTGTGTACTCAACCCTATGCACGGAATGAGAATTTGGTAAACTGATGACAGCAAACATGTAACCGACCTTGAAACTGATTCTGCTTGATCAGTTCGTACAGATTGGATGACAAAAGCTCAAACACAAGACAGAGATGATTGCGATGTATGAAAGAATCTCGGAGTCGGAGAATGTGATGCGTGTCGTTTGGATCGCATTGCTTGTTTAACTGTTCAAGGCGTCAACAGAATCTATACTACCGAGCTGGATAACAACTTGCCAATTCCAATATCGTCACCTCCATCATACTCTGGTTAAAATACGCTGGCTTGTTCTTGACAACTTTGACCGCTACGATCTCGTGCGTTTTCATGTTTTGGCATTTGACGACCTGTCCAAAGGTCCCTTGCCCGAGAATGTCAAGAATGAGGTATCTACAACACTATGAGAACAGAATGACGAGCGATAGAAAGCTTATGCTCACTTATGACCTTCTTCTGTGCCCAACCAATCATTGACATAGAGAATATAGTCATAATCGTCATTGTCGTAGCCTTCGTTGTGAGCTGGCTTGCTCGGCTTTGTAAGAACACGCCGTGGATTGTGAGCGCTCTCGTATCTGAACTGTGGATTGCAAATGCGATATGTATCGAGGATGTTGGTAGTCAGATGTTGCAAAGGACTGAGATACGAGCCATCAGAGCCCATTCGATGACCTGAAGGCGCAATATCGAGCCTTGGCTGAAGATCAGCTGGGCCACGAACGCGGCGAAGACCATGAGGACGACGACGAGGCGGCGGTGGCGTAGGATCAACGAGCATGGGGTCTGGCAAGTAGCTGAGTGGCGTCGGTGGATTGGATATAGACGGTTTCCTGAGCTGATGATGATTGGGAGATAGAGAAGTGTCGTATTCTCTTGAGTGATTCCTGGAATGGTTCTGAAGATAGGGAGACTGCTGAGGCGAATAAGGATCCAACAAGACTGCTGAACTTGGTGTTCTCAGTGGAGATCTTGGTGCCTGAGGGTAAAAGTTGTTGTTGGTGGTTGTCGACGGATAGGCTGACATTGGCGCTGGCTCGAGCTCATCGGGAAGATGATGTCGTCTAATATTTCGATTTCCACCTAGTGAAGCGCTTCTGGACAATGGTTGCGGCGAGTAATCCTGCTCTACTAGTGCATTGAGTCTTGGTGGACGATTTGAGCTTGCGGAAGGAGGAGGAGGAGGTAATGGGCTGGCATAATAAGCTGAATGCGCAGCTTGAGCACTGGACGATAAATCTACATGAGTCTGCCAACGAGGAAGGTCAAAACTCCCTTCGTTGTAGCCCAGGTCTGCCTCGCTCATCGTCTTAGTGAGGAAAACGTTTCTTGTCAGTTGCTGTGTATTCGCTCCCAAATCATCTGATTACAGCATTATGTACTTCACGCAGCCATCACAAAATAAAAAATTTGTACAAAAAATTGATATTTAACTCTCAACATCCAATGTTCCATCTATATGGAATTCTGGATTGTCAAAGTCCATAAACTGATTCAAAACACCCTGGAGGAGCAGCTCTATGTTGTGAATATAAGCCACTTTTGCTATCGGTTCCCACAATTTCCGGTCATCCTCGCAAGTCAAAAGGTGCCGCATCGGTAATTGTCGTCCATTCGACAATAACTGTCTGTCATTCGGCATGCATGCAACCATCTTACCACCAAATGCACTGATAACATTGTTCAGAAGACTGCGATCCTCTTTGACGCCTGGCGTTACGTAGAACACCCGGCCAGCGAGCAGTGGGTACTTCAGTTTCTTTGCTTCATCAAGGGATTTCTTCAAATCGATGTTCCACTTCCCTCTGTCTTTGAGGTAGAACGGTTCCTCGGCTGCAAAATGTCAACTTCTGATGGCCAATGGATAGAGAACAGATGAGAGACTAACGCAACAGGGTCTTTGCAGCGACCGATTGATGAATCCATTGATCAGTGAGGATCCACGGGGAGACAGCCATCGCACATAGAAATTTTTCCGTTCGGGTAATCTTCGTTGCGATGAGATGTGTACATTCTCTGGGTTTAGTGACAAATTTTGCTCCGAGTTTCTCCAGCTCCTGTGTGGTTGCATTCAATGGTCAAGCTTGTGATCCAAGCGACAAAACTCTTTTACCTTCCTGGTATCATCGCTCAAACTCACTTGGGTAGTCATCACCCGGACAGATCCAGGTTTGCGTTTCTTGATTTTCTTGGGTGGCGAAAGAGCGGGTCTGTCCGCCTCGACTGTGTCCCGGCTAGACGATATCTTCCTCTTCCTTCCATTGATAACAGGATTATCTTCTTTTGCCTTCGCTTGGTCCTTGCCCTTTCTGTGCATTCTGCCTTGATGCTCATCATCCTCCGAATAATCGCGGGGCAGTGCGGACACACTGGACGAGCTCTGTCTCCGACGTTTTCTCATTTCTGATTCATATTTGACCAAATCAGGCATGACCGTGTCGTGAAGCTGTTGCGAAGCTCGTTCTGCTGCGCGCCTTGACGGTCTTCCACTGCCGCTAGCAGGTGAATCAAGAGTGTCTGTACGAATACTAGGCCTCGCACGGCGTTCCGCTGAGGCAACAGTCACATTGCTGGATTTGGTCAGGGCTTTGGACGGCGAAGATGGACCTGCAGATCGAGTAGATTCCCCTAAACTAGGCATCATTACCAGAACCTGTTTGGGGGACGGTCCCACATTTACTTGAACCTTGGAGACAGGTTTGGCTTGCGGAGTCTGTGGACGTGGCTCATCATCAGACTCTTCCGTGTCCGATGCTCGATTTCGATTATCGTGTTTCGCAGAGTCCTGTTTGGATGGTCGTCCCCGTTTCCGACTCGGGGGTCCGACACGATCATTGTCCTCGTCGTCACGACCAGTCTTCTTCTTCTGCGGGTCGTCGCCTTCCTCGTCATCCAATTCCTTTGGCTCATCGTCCGAGACATATCGAGTTCGTTTTACTGCAGGTTTACTCCGGTCAGGTTTGGCTTTGGCCCGAGCAGCGGGAGAGCGTTTGGGGAGGTGGACTTCAAGCTCCTCCTCACTTTCAGGGGAGTCGACGATATGAGAAACTCGTCGCTTCCCATGGAATCTCTTCGAATCCTGCACCTTTCTTCTCTTTGAAGAAGTAGTTCCCTCAAATTCCTTTTCCTCCTCATTCCCATCACTCCCATATCGGTTCTCTTTCTCAGAAGCGCTATGAACGTCCAAATCTATTTGAGGTGCTTCGGTTTCGATAACCGGGGAACGGCGAAAAGAAAGCTTTGTCGGGCTTTTCCTGGGCACAGCAGTGGTGTCAAAATCGTCGTTGTTATCTTTTCTCGACGTTGCTCGAGGTTTAGGCCTCGGTCTTGACACAGGCGTCTGTGGCGTTGTTCGAGTATGAGCAGGTTCTGCATCGACGTCGACATGCATGGCGTGCGCTTCGTCTGTCTGGTGAATGACTGGTTCATCATAGGCCCCCATAGCAATATCAGCTACCTCTCCCACATCGCGGGCACTATCCTGAGTCAAAGCACCACGGGCAGGGACAACAGCAGGCTCTTGATCGCCCCTCAACTCTTCTTCGGCCTCCTGATCAGCTTCTTCTTCCTCGAGTCGATCCAACTCATCCGGATCCTCGATATGAGGATCCAATCCCCGCTCTCCGAGGCGTGGAGCGAAGTTTGAACCTTGAGGGAAATGGATATAACGATCATTACCAACAGTCATGTTCTTCCAGTTGACGAAACAGTCTTCTAGCCAAAGATGATTGACAATTGGAATACCCCAAGCACGAGCACGGTCGGTCTTAGTACCATCGATCCTATTTCACAACTTGAATACCGGAGGGTCATCAAACTGAATTGAGCGATAGACTTACTGTGCTGCTATCAGGACAGTATTCTTACTGGACATACTAGGAGTAAACTTAGCACCCATAGTGCAAACAAGTTTCTTAATGTATTCTCTCGCATCGCCGGTGAAGTTCGTAATCGTGAGTTCCTGTGAAGATGGAGATCAGTGGATCGCAGCTCACGAAGAGGAAATACATACATGTGCTGCGAAACCTTCGATGGGCCGCTTGGGTATAGGATAGTGAAGAAGCTGGTCCAAGGGCGGAGTAAGGATGCCGATAGAGAGAACATGGAAGACCCAGGACATAGATGCTATGGTCTTTCCAGCTCTGGCTGCCTATCTGGAATGTCAGCGTAATCAAAGCAAGACGAGGGAGTGCACAAACTTTGAAGTAAGCAGTGCCACTTCGAAACCTTGTGACAAATATATCGCAATCCAGGATTTTCTGGGCTTCCTCGTTCGCATCTCCATCTCCATCGGTATTTCTTAGTGGGATGACGATACCGTCTGCCCTTTCAACAAACTTCTCAATCGCAGTTCTTCGTGCACCGAGTCCGAGGGAAGAACTGAGCAAGACACGACGTTGGCCAAACACTTGCTTCGGGGACATTATCTTGGTCGTGGCGGACTCCGCGTTCCACGACGTCGTAGAGAAAAGTATCTCCTTATTTAGCTCCACCTTGTTCGACTTCTTCTTCCTTTCGTTATCCAAAGCCTTGTTGGGTTGTAACACAAGCGGTTCAGGCCATTCGTAAGGAGAAACATCCAGATTTCCCATCCCCAACCTTATGACATCGTCGAACCAATGGGGTAAAAGAATGGTAATGGGCACTTCTTTCTTATAATCGAGAGCATTTTGATATTTCTCGGAGTCGGAGCCCAAGGTGAAGAGATGAGTGACATCTTTAGTGAGACCGGAGCGCCATTGACCCCCGAATGCAGTTATTCCAGCAGACAAGACCTCGACATCCGAAGGAAAGAGCTATGATGGAAGTGAATCTCAGAGTCTACGAATGTTCCAGCCAACTTGACTCACGTCTGCCGCACACCCGACCACTCCAGAGAACAACTGACAGGGGTCAGCTGAGTAGTTGGAAGATCTATAGCAGATATCAGGTCAACAAACCAAAGTCGAGACTAGCGTGCTACGAACGGCTGTAGCTTTCCTAGAATCACAGAACGTTCTAACCACTTTTCCTATATCAGATATGAAAAATCAGAAAGGGCCTAATCCACAGGGGAGTTATATACGCACCGTACACACTGGCCTCGAAGTTGTTTCCCCTTGGAAGTTCTGCCACCCCTCAAAACGGTGAGAATTTGTCACGACATGGGTTATGGTCGTATCGTCGGCTGAACGAGCGACGGTTCCTCCGTGGGTCTCAATGAGATCAGTGAGTTGCCGCACACGAATAGCAGAAAGCGAAGAAGGTAGATAAATCACAAGTTTGTTGAAGATTTGGGCCATGAGATGAATGATATCAGTGATGGAGAAACGCTGTAGGTGACGTGCTGAGAAATAGCAGTTACAGCTCAAGGAGGCACTGATAGGAGAAGTTGAGCGGCAGTATGTGCGAATCGATTTTGGTAGCAATCCTCAAGACGTGAACGATCCGGAAGTTTGAAGAAGCTGTTGTGAACCTGGTGTTGGGTGTACACAAAAAAGAAGAAATCGTGAAGCGTGATCTGTTACTCATGCAGAACGTCAGCACGTGACTTGCGCGGAGATCAAATTTTCAAATTTTCGTCCACTCTTGATCATGAAGTCAAAAATTGGAACTTTCAACCAACGCCGAGCAATGTACGCAAGATATTTACATACTGTATTTAGTTGTGGGATCTCTAGGTATAGAATATAATGTATATAGTACAGTTTCTTTGGGTTGCTCATGTTTTACAAAACACCGGAACGTGAAGGTAAACGAAAGGAACGAGCGCAAAGGATGATAAACGACCAAAACACCCGTCGCGAGAGAATGAAGCAGCTAAAAAAACGCGGGGGTCGATTGAAACGGTTGCCGACAGAAAGTCACATTTGACGAGATGCTCGTCGCGCCAGCGCGAATATAGGACAGAGACAGAATCAAGATTGGATGAAGCAGATGCGGAGACTAGCCTAGACTAGCATGAAGGGTATTCGAAAAACAGCAGGAAAATATGTTAATGGGGGAAACCTTGGCGAAGTCGATTGATGCAGTGGCGGAGAACCCTGGAAATCAGGTGAGAAACCAGCGTAGCGAAAGGTTGGTTGATTGGGGTTGAATAGGGATGCCAATGATATGTGGCAGGTGTACCAAGCGTGTACTGTAGAGGATAAGGAGGCCAAGGTATCGTCTGGTATCGTTGACAGAAGGTGACAGAAGGTGACATTTCATCTATGACTGGGTGGAGTATCAGAAAGGAAATCCCGATTATAATCCGCCAGAACGAGGTGTTTGTTTGTGAAAAGATCGGCGAGTTAAGGAAAGTCGCCATATCTTCTGACATATGTGTAAATCGCAGGCATGCAAGAGCAGGTTTTATATTTAATGTAGGCCGCTTCAGAAGCGACAAAAGCATGATTTGACTCCTCGGGTAAAGCGTTGGAGATGAGGTAGTGCATAGCAACAGCGACCACGACTCGTGGTACGCCATGCGGCATGCACTGCAGACCATCAATCCACTCCTATTCTTGTGGTTGCTGGGGCACTCAAGACAGGATGTCCAGGCTGCACCGGGGGAGCCAAAGCAGCAGCTGCCAAGGCTTGGGTGTGAGCTGTCTTTGCTTCTTTGAATTCGAGCGCTGTTCTGTACCAGCCAGCCATATCCACCTCATCACCACCTTCCGCGCCTGCTTTAGCTTCATCCCGTCGAATGAATTCATGCTCGAGAAGCTCCGCGTAGGTAGCACGCCCGTCAGGTGCTTTGACCAGACAACTAGCAACCCATTCGCACGCCTCGGGAGAGTAACGATCCGCTGGCAGAGCTGGTGCATCATCTTGGATAATCGTCTTCAGCTGTTAAGTAGAAACGAGCAGTGAGAAGGGCGTCATCAAAGAAAAACCGCAATGCAATCTTACCTGCGCTAGGATGTTCGAGTACGCTTCGGGTGGGTACGGGTACCTGCCAATCGCAATCTCAATTATTGACAAACCTAAAGACCATACATCCGAAGACACAGTGTAGGTCCCAACAGTGTTCTGGTGCTCGCCAGAGATTCTTTCAGGCTAAACACAGATGGTTATGAGCATATAGGAAGCTCGACGATGTGATGAAACATACAGCCATGTATGTTTGACATCCGATATTAGTCTTGGCGATACTTTTTTCTAGCTGACCAGAGACCCCAAAATCGCACAATTTAATTTGTCCACGATTGTTGATGAGCACGTTGGTTGGTTTGACATCTAATGTTTGCGAAATAATGAGAGGATGGAAGGCAAGAGTGAGAGGAACAAACCTCGATGGATAATGCCTAACTCATCCTTCAAGAACTTGAGTCCCTTGACCGTGCTACCTGCAATCCTGGCGAGCACATCCTCTGGTACGCCCTGCCAAACTAGCTCGCTCTCGCCCTCCGGAGTTGGATGAAGGGCGGGGACAGTTTCTCCAAAACTAAAGTTGACTAACTTATCGAGGCTACCGCCATCCATGTATTCCATGCAATAATAAACGCATGCTTCGACAAAGAAAGCGCCGTAAAAGTCTACGATGTGAGATGACGATGCTGCCCTGTGTAATACGTCAAGTTCCATGATGATGGCGTTCAATTTGGCGTTATCGAGTTCGAGGCGGATTTCCTACAGCAGGGTTAATCGAGGATAACGGATGAAGGAAGAGAAGAGCACTATACCTTCAAAGCCATTGTGACGCCAGTAGGCGTGTGGAGGACCTTGGTTACTGTGCCGTAGTTACCTCTCCCGAGCTCATCCCCTCTTTCCAGGTCTTCCATATTCAGCTGGAATGAAACACCATTGGCGAAGTTGACGCCGTTCGCATGAAGCACGGCTTTCCCCTTGAAATTCAGCCGTCCGTTAGGATCTCTGGATGAAAATGATGAACTGTTTGAAAACGTGGATACGGAGTTTTTAAACATACATGACGTTTGCAAAGGATGAAAAAAGACTGCCGGGCGGAGCATGGGCAAGAGGTCCTCGTCTAGAATCATTGGCAACAAATACTGGCCTCCCTTGACCCAATCCAGCTGCTGAAGCACCACCGCCAAGGTTACCGTTGATATCCTTGAGAGAAAAATTTGGTTTCGAACGCCGTCGAGCGGCTATGCCGCCTGCAACAGGTGGAGTAGATTTGGTAGGAGGAGGATAAGAAGCAGCTGCACGTAGGTTAGGAGGGATACTGGGAGAAGGAGGAGAAGCTAATGAAGCTTGTTGAAGTAAAGTAGCGGTGTCATCGACATCATTGTTGTTGTTTCTTCTGGCCATATTGGTGAGTTTTGCCTGCAGAGATGGAGGCATTGGAGGTAGACGAGAGCCATGTTGGTTACGGTTGAGGAGACCAGCAACACCGCGAGAAGATCTCGGAGGTTCCATAGTCAGAAGGATTAGAATATGAAAGATATGTAGAGACTGCGAAGAGAAGAACTTGGAAGGAAACCGATTCGTCATTTTGATAAGTGTTATTACCTCATCCCACGTGGCGTGGGTCCTTTGGGCGTCTATCAAGAAACAATCCCATTCCGATACCATGCATTTGAACATCAAGTGGGGAACAGAAAGGTCGCTTTTCCTCATATTTATTATAAAGCTCTCCATATCTCAAAATCAATAAAGGGTCGCATTTGAAGTTCAAGATCCTTCAATACCTTTGCGCGTTCTGAAAGAATATGTTTCCGAATGGTCACATCTCTCTCTCGATTCCATCAAGTTGATTCATTCTGGTGCAGTTTTGAAAGATGATAATGCCCCTCGTTTGTGTCCCATTTTACTTCTCGCTCACATCATAGTTCTCAAAGAATATCAGTATCATCCTATAGACTTCGGCCAAATGCCACCATCCAGGTCGTCGGTTCATCAGAAACTACCATCTCAGCCTCATCTCCCGGAGGTCCTACCCAGAAATCAGAAACATCCACGATCTCACAAATCCACAAGCAACTTACCTCGGTTCGCTCATCGCTGGTCCCATCGCTTGAAAACTTCCTGCGAACTTTGCCTACTATCTCAGATCCTCAGCCTGCTGTTTCCGTGCCCGACTTATCTGGTACATCGTTTCCTCCGATCCAGAAAGAGCACGCACGCTTAAGCGAACTGCTTCTCCAGTCTCTACTGAGCCTGGACGCTATCATAGTCGATCGTGAATGGGAACAAGCCAGGCAGGAGAGGAAGACTGCCGTTAAAGAGGTTCAAGGATATCTCGACCGGTTGGACGATGCTTGGAATTCAAGGGTTAGGTAGAAAATGGTCTACATATTGCAATTATACCAGGAAAGATAGTTCATTCGATTGTACATACATAGAAAACCTGATAACAGCTACATACGGTGACATTCGCTACATACACTGCATTTTTATGTTCGAGACCTACATAATAATTATTGATATCCACGAGTGGCAACATCTGCTGGAAAGTTGACACCTTCTCTCTGCATCAGCTCTTCCCATTGAGCGTTCATCGCACCCACAGCCGTTGTTAGAAGATGCTGGCTCGAAAAGTTCTCTGCCACCGGTGATCCCTGGTATGTATACCGTGGATCTGAGAAAAGATTCGAGAAATCGAGTTGGTCCTCGTTCTTCAAGTTAGAGGCTGCAGGGTTATAATATCTCAGCCAATCATCGCTGTGCTGCGGGACTGTTGAATAAGCGTCAACGGCATATGTAACTGGAACCTTAGCAGAGTCAACTGCTTGTCTCTTGAAGGAATGCATATTCGGAATATGAGATGACGGAGGAACAAAGTTATAGTGAGGTTGTTCGGAAAATGTGTGATCAAGAGTCTGGATATGGTGAACAGAAGACTGAGGCTGGGGTATTTCGTTGATAGGGTGGATGATTGGATAAGGGTTCTTTATCTGGGAGGGATAGTTTAGGTATTCATCGGGGGCATGGGAGGACGCTGGAGCCGGGTTCGTGCTAGACGACTCGCGGATAGGACCTGCAGGTTCATTCGGTTGATACTTTCCTTCCGCTGTACCCGAGTCTCTGTTGGGGAATGCTTTGGAATTCGACGCCATGTCTTTCATCAAGAGCTTTGTATAGCCAGCAAATATTTCCAGAGTGTGTAGAGCATCTGCATCTTCCTGCGCAACATTCAGTTCTTCTCTCATTGAATGGTCTTGGGATTTATACGCTTTGGTAGCCTTATCGTAGATCTGAAACAACACGTACTAATGAGGAGGACAGTCATCTTCCATTGATAAATTCAGCGATAATGACACACTCACGAGCCCGCGTTTAGCTCGATCAGAGTCGGAAGCACCCATTCTGAAGAGTTCGACTACGAGTCCAAGTTCTTCATATGCATTTGCAGCAAGGGCGATTTTGGGACATCGCGTGACGATAAGACCAAGGATAATCTACTGAGGAAGTCAGATCCAGAAATAACGATCCGGGTGATAGATTACTAACGCCAGCACTCAGGACTTTGGAAGGAGGTGTAAGTCAATGGAGTTTGAGAAAGAGGGCTTAGGGAAACTCACTTCCATTCCAGAGAGCCCAAAACCTTGAAAGTATGGGGGCGTATTTATAAAAATGCTTCACATTCGAATGAACTAATGTCGAAGCAGCCCGATAAGTGGCGAGGAACGACGGTGCATACACGCTGTCGAGGGGGTTAGATGGGGATTGCAGAAGGGCTTGGGCAAAGAATGCGCGATGTATGAACATCGTCACTGAAGCTCAATCAGTCGATAAACGATCTAGAGTTAACTTAAACGCACCTAGCGCTCTCCAATGAGTAAGATGGTGGCCTTTTAGAATCACTGAAGTAGATTCGTATCCATGCTGTTCTTCGTCGCTATCATCCACAGACTTTGGCGAATGTTTTTCTAATGCACTATATAAGAACCGCAATGGGTCGTATTTCGTCGGTAGCGGATGTTCTCGCAAACGCCGGTCAAGGTCGAGTATAGTTGGGTAGTCAGGCATCTTGGAAGAGAGTGTGATGTTGCTGACAGCGGTCACAACATCCCTGCTGAAGGACATTCGCCAATGGTGAACTATACGATAGAATATATGTTATGATGTTATGAAAAACAAGACGGTTCTAACTCACATCCAGATTCAATGTTCCCCTTCTCGTCCACACTGAAATCTTCGTCTACAGGTAAGGGAGTGTCGATATGAGCACCAAAGAAACACGGCGGTCGTCCCAAGGAGAGACTCTATTGAATACAGTTAGTCTTCTTTCAAGACGGTCAAAGATGTATACACACAAGCATAGCATCCCATGTCAGGATTTCCCAAAAGACAGTCCGTCTCCGGTGCAGAGTCCTCTGGTCCAAGCCCCATCTTGGACTTTCACGATCTGAAAGTGATTTCATAAGGACGTTGGTGACCTAACTATAAAATGACACCAACGTAATCCGAGCTTGAAAAAGTTGCTTTCAGCTCAGCCATTGGTCATGAATAATATGGCTTACACTCTGCGACAGCTTTGCGGCTATTGTTAGGAAAGACCAAGCAGCTTCGATGTTGTAGCTTCGCCCACCGGTGTCGTAGAACATCCCAATCAATGTCAAAGCTTGAACACTTGCTAAATCAGGATAAATCAAAATGGGATGGAGGGCCAGGCATATACGGCTAAGATTGAGGTAATCATCGGATTCGGGACTGTACATCGGCTGGCTAACATCTGCGAGAGAGCCATGAGCTAAACAAAGCAGCAAGACGGACAATCGCGTTGGGGAAAGCGGGCACTTTGGAGTTGAGTATTCGGTAGTGGGCGTGTCTCGATATATTGGCGCCAACAGTTCTTCGAAAAGTTCTTCTCTCGATACGACCTTCACCTGCAACAGTGAATGTTCTATGAAGATCTCGGCCAGAGTCCATGCACGCTCTTTGGAGGGAAGAAAAGAGAGTATCATCTCCAAGCACGGTTCAACATCCCATTTATTGCCGGATGTCAATGGGAAATATTTGGGTAACTGAGAAATCTCGTCGGATGGGAGAGAAAAGTAATCATCTTCGGTGTCCGTTTCTTCTTTCACTTTGGACCCGTCTTCCAAAAGGCTCTAACAAACGGTGTCACAGGTACGCCATCTTTCGAAAAAAGGTCAAGCTAACCTCTAACCCGGCTGAGGGTCCCAAGTATCTTGCATCCCCACGTATGTCGACTGCCAAAGTTCCAAGTGCGTCAACTGTTTCCGAGGATTCAGGTGCGCTCACTGTGCGTCTGAGCTCTAGAGATGAAGGATTGGGGTCGGATAAGTTTTGATGTACGTTGGCAGAAAGAGGCTGCGTTGTGGAAACGGAAGCTTGGAGAGTCGAAATTGCCTCTTCTAGTTGTTGGATGCGCTGGCTCATTGTTTCAACCTGCTGAAGCAAGCCGGTCGATTCTGCCGAGCTGAGAGCTGGATAAGGGAGAGGGAGTATGATCATCTTATGGGGGCGTACCGTTTGCCTTGAGCTAAAGAAGTCTCGGTAGGACAGACTGATTTACAGCCCCTTCTTACGCAAGAGCTACAAGGAATCTGTGGAAGATTGAGTGTAAGAACAGATTGCATATGGCGGTTTCAAGTACCTTCTTATCACACTTGAGCTTCAACCTGCAGATCGTGAACCTCTTTATCAATTATCCGAGCAGGCCAAATACGATGATCCACGAACCTCCGACACTCTGCGCAAGATATCTACAAGCAAAGGCTGATCAGGAAGGAAAAGAGAGAATCTGTCGATATATGTCGAACCTGGCCCTTTACGCGCTTCATGTCATGCATTTCCTTCGTGCTCATTTGGGGAAACGAGTGAAGGAAGCTTTCGTGTTTGAACGACATCACTTCCCGAGGTTGGCTACGAGAGTCGTCGATAGGTAAGGGAAAGGCTGGGAGAAAAGGATCGTGTAGACGACACTGGCAGTGGCGGTAGCGAGATGAGGCAATGTTCTAATGTTCTTGACTTATGGCGCAGTTGACGGATAATTGTTGGAGAAACCGTTGACCTTCATGTATGCTAGCTCCGATTTGTCTTCAGAAACATTAAAAATGAAGCATATAGGATGATATGAGCTGTAGCTCACCGTTGAGCTTGGTTTTAATCTTCAGAGTTCGCCTGAAGAACTGAAGGCCAAATTCAGGGGTCAAGTTCAAGGGTTGCTTATGTAATACGACGCTTTCCACTCAGAACTCCGATGCTAATGCTACAAGCCAGATGCCAATCCAGAGTGATAAACGCGTCCTTTGGCATCCTCGGCATACAAACAAGTTCGTCGTTGGTGGAGGCTCCCAAATAACTCTCTACGAGCTCTCCGATGAGCAGCCAGAGATAAGGCACGTAACCTCTCAACATGATCTGCACTACATGAAGGTGATTTAGGTTCATTTCATTGCATCTTGAGTTGCAGCGGCTGAAGAATCATCTAGTGCTTCGCTTGGTCTCCTGTAACAACTCCTCATGATATCTTTGCTGTAGGCCATAGCTCTTCTGGTCGTGTCGACATCTTGCGTTTGGAAGCGTCACGGTACAGCCAGGTTGGCTCAGAAGAGAATGTTCTATCTACCGGACCAATCCTATCCCTTCATGTACAAAAACAACGTTCTTGTAATGCGCTAGCATTCTGCACCTCAGACCCTAACTATCTCGCGGTTGGTCTCGACAAAGTCAGAGGTGATAGTAGCTTGGTCATCTGGGATGTCGAGGAAGAAATGAGAGTGTTTCGCGCTGCAAGCAACCTTTCTGATGATGCACACGTCGTATTGCCTTACGCTCGGGAGCCGACCAATAAACGTAGCACCTATACTCCAATACCACGCACAGACTATCCTCTCCGAAATGACCAAAGGATCGTGCAAGCCCATGCACAGACAGATCTCATTTCAACACTCGCATGGCTTCCTCAGAATATCCATCCCTATTTACTCCTAGCAGGGATTTCTCCACGGTGGCTCCGCTTGTTTGATTTACGAAATCCTGCTGGGTCAGGAGCCGGGGCTACCTATGTCAGCAGCATAGCAGCCAAAGTGACAGGAATTGCCACAGACCCATTCGATCCCACACGCTTCGCCACTTGGGGAGATGGAAATGTGACCATCTGGGATATTCGAAAGCTTCAAGTTTCCAGAATTCATGCTGACTCCCCCAATGCAACGCCAACTCCGACCCAGCTTTTGACTTTCAGTGAAAAGGATGCGGGGATCGATAGTACATGGTCGACTCTGGTCCCAGGACTATCTAAATCCTCTGTGACGTCTTCTTCATTTGCGTCGACTAAGGTAAAAGGGCCCCCCTTGAGCAACAATCCAAGTCTACCTGTTATGCACGAGCCGATGTATGTGGCCGCAGAATTCTCCCCCACTCGACGTGGTATGCTTGCTACATTGGCAAAGGACGCGAATTTTGTGCGACTATGGGACGTTTTGGAGGCTGGTGATTCTCCAGCACAGCATGAAGTGGGAAATCTTGGTGAAGACATCATCAGGCTCAAGGATAAGGCCCCTGCGAGCAGGAAATCTTGGGCAAATCTACCTTGGAACAACTCTGATACTAGTAACGAAAGTCAGGATCCTTCGCCTTTTCATGAACAAGAGCATGTTGAACAAATTCGGCACCCGACTCTGATTCTATCCAACACGAGAAGATGTATGTTATGCATTAATCGATCCGAGAATCTGTCTGAACACTTCATTCGAAGCCTCTATGAAGAACATGCCTAACTCACTTTGCTCTTTTGCTGTAGTTCCTCCGGTGTATCCGTCCCACCGGACTAGATCCAAGATCGTAGTTGTGTCTCAGTCAGGCGAAGTCGCTGTTCAACGTGTTTATGATGCTGCTCAAACTTTGGCTTGGAGTTCCCATGGTGACATGTTGTACGGCACTCTCGACAGCAAGGACGACACTAACATGGGCCTCGGAATCATCAGCAGCCATCACGATGAACGGGGCGAGGAGATAGCGGAGGGCCCAAATGCAGCAGCCAGTCATGTTTCGTCCAACGGAGCGAGAGCGAGATCCAATTCAAAGCCACTGACTTCTTCGGAGACAGATGGCCTTCCCGAACGCGGTCGGCCTCGTACCTCTACAAACCTTGATGAAGTCCCACCTTCACCTGCCTTGTTTGGACGTGGTGATGCTGAAGGGTTTCCTGCCCTTTCTCGCCCAAACATTGGTCCAACTTCAGCAAATCTCACAGCTACAAGATCTCTAGACACACATAAAGAAAGACAAAGGACTTTCAGCCCTGCTGCTGTGCTGAGGGTTCCTATGAATTCAATGCATATCTTTTCATCACCGTTGGATAATCCTGCAGAATCTCGCTACAAGACTTCGCCCTTCCACTTGCTTCAAACTCAGGCAATCACAGCTGGTCGAAACATAACTATCGCTCATGGAGCCATGCAAAATGACGTTTCGGTGCTGATGCGACGACGGGCTATGCGGGGCTATAGCATACGCGATCCTCTGCGGAACGCTTCCATCATTCGCGAACTCGCAAGGATCGAACAACCTGGTGCACCTTTTCAGTTTGAAGAGCCAAGTGTCTTCAAATCGAAGGAATCGAAAATGTTGGCAGATCTGTGGGAATGGATATACCGTAAATCATTCTGTTATCCTTGAAGTGAACTGGAATGACAAAAACACCACAGATTCTCAGAACTACCTATCGTCGCCGACCGCTCTGTTACACGGTTACGATTTTTCGTTTGCCGGTGTGTGGGGTATCTGGGATGGGCCTCCCTCCATTGGTGGTTCGGGTACAATCTCGAGATACATGGACCCTGTTGTTGATAATCCGGAAAATCACCATCATTCCGGTAGCTCGGAGTCCCATGGAGGGAGCGTCAGTAGTAGTCTCACCGGGAGCATAAGTCTAAGCCCTGGTTCTAGTTTCAGGATAGGAGCATCCTCTGTCATCTCTGGAAATATCGGGGACAGTGAAGCGACACCTGTACACCGTGACCGATTGGAACTACCTGCAGTACTGGACGCAGCCCCTCTCTTTCATGGATTGGATCGTACGAGATATAGTCAACCTCAGGATATGATGACTAATACTAAAAGAACCAGGACTCGATCACCTATCCAAGATCCTTTGATCAACGATCCAGAGTGGCATCAGGCGCTTCTTGATTTGTTCTCCCGGACTGCAGAACCTTTGTCTACCTCTCCCATCTTTCCGTATATTTCTACATCTAAGCCACTTCAACGCCATATATGTCTTCATTTAATAGGATGGGGCTTCGTTCTTCGTAGCGATTCATTCATGGCGGAAGTGAGACGGTGGGAGCGCGAAAATGAAGGAGAAGAGGGGTTCGCACGAGCGGCTGCTTGGCTCGTTTTCAGCGGTCGCTATGGCGGTGGAGTGGGTGTTTCCAACGAAGGCGCCGTTCACGGTGAAGGTGCAATAGAGTGCCTGCTACGTAGCGAAGGTTGTTATACCTCTCTCGTATCTTTCTTCAACTGATGATACCATCTGTTTAGATGAAAGTCACCATATGATGTCTGGTGTTGTCGCGGCTCTTGCACCATTCGCAAGTGCAACTCTCACATCTCCTAGGTTATCGTCGAAAATATCTCTTCCGTCAACCCTTCGCGAGCATTATGATATCCTCATAAACAAGCTACAAGATTCTTACTTACGTGCCTTACTATCACATCTAATCGCCATATCCTCTGCGGACACGCCTAGCGGCGAACATTGGCTAGAAATTCTCCGTGAAGAGGATTTATTACCGTTCTACGAACGATTGGCATTGGCATTCTGCTTCCTTGACGATACGGCGCTTACTACATACTTGCGGCGATGTAGAGAGCATGCGTTGAGCAACAAAGGTGGAGACGTGGATGCGTTAGTTGTGACAGGCCTAGGTACCTCAGAGGGCAGACAAGTGATCAGCCTATGGCTGGATCGGTTAGGTGACGTCCAAAGCGCTGCCCTGCTCGGATGGACAGGCTTGGGTTCAGGTCGTCCCCGGTCATCTCAACTCACACCCGATTCCAACGATGCATCATACCCATTTGTCGTAGATCCCCGAGTGAATAGGTGGGTCGAAACGTATCGCGATTTTTTGGACTCAATACGGTTGTTTCACTGTCGCGTGGAGTTTGACATCGAGAGGGGAGAAACGTTACAGCTAGCAATGAAGCAAAGGGTCACAAATTTAGCACCAAGACAGATCCTCATTAGGTGCAACTATTGTAATAAAATCGTTGCGCCCAGCACACAATCCAGCGATATCAACCTTGGGCCAGGGCAAAATTCTATTCCTCAAGGAAAGGTGATTTATTCAGAATATTGTATCTACCCTTGGATACTGACACGCATACAGCCGACAGCCTGCCCTCATTGTGGTCGTGCGTTACCGCGCTGTTCCATCTGTCTGATGACCTTGGGTATAGTACCGGATGCTCACCGAGAGGCCGACCTGACACAATATCGAGGTTTAGCCTTCGTTCCCGTAACGGTTTGACGTGATTAACTGTTTTCGCAGATACCATCGATGATGCGATTTTACTGTGTCTTGGCTGTCGCCACGGGGGACATGCTTCACACATAATGCAATGGTTTTTCGGAGAGGATGGAAACGTTCTGAGTAACAGAATTTGTCCGGTAGCTGATTGTGCACACCAATGTGGTAACGAATTCTGACCGGGACCTCTTATATTTTCGAGGAGTGATAACGTTCTATCAACGAAGGGGGAACTGGACTATGTAAAACCTAATATGTGATTGTTGATGATTAGAGAGTTTCATGTATCATATATTTTGGGAACGCTTTCGAAAACAGTTAGATCGACGACGACTCTGTTGTTGAATCCAAATCGGATCTTCTTTCGTATATGGTTTGGTAGATTATCATTACATTCTGTTACGGAACATATGCCAGTGCCAGTGAGTGTAGCAAATTGGCAAGTTTTGAGAGCAATATCAGACTACTATGAGAAGTAGCATCTGGCAACTTGCTCGAAGCTCCAGGTGAAATGAATCGGATAGATGAAATCGTGCCAACGCACTGTGAGTTGAGTTGACCAGTGGATGAGCAGGGATGAGCTGACAAAACCAGCGGCGAAGTCGCTCCCTGTCCTTAAACTGTCTCACAAAAGCCTGGATCCTTTTGAGGTTACCATTTGAGTTTACCATGACATGAGGCACTCATGAGGCCTCCCTTCCCTTGGTCCAACTTCCTGGGACTCTGGGAGCACCAGTCGCAAGTCTATGTACATTTTCTTCACATGAACACCGATATGTCCCCTTTTAGAGGGCAACTTCCGAAAATCATTGATGAAACTTGCCGGTAGCGATACCGCGATTGAAGAGGATCGCTTCAGCTCCGGCGTCCACACTCAACATTGAACATAAATGCGCATCGATAGGAACTCTGACAGAGTGTCAGGTCATATACAAATGATTTTGTGTATTGTCTGTACACTGTACACTCCAGGGATACAATCACACAAGAGGGTATTATGGAATTAGATGGTGAATATTGTAGCAGTGAGCAGGACCAAGGACATCACGAAAACACAAGGTGATACATACACACCAAAGACCAGAGTCAAAGGAAGGTGAGCAAGCAGTAAGTACTAGATACCAACAAACACAACAGGGATATAGATCAGGACTATGTAGATGCATATTGTATGGGTTATAAGCCATTTTTTCGAGGCCAATATACTAAAGTTGAACATAAGATATTAGTTAGAACAGAAATTTGAAGGAGAGAAGGGAGAACATCGCAGCAAGTACCATGCTGACCAACTAAGAGAAAGGCAGTCCGATTATGGGCCATTGAGATTTGAAAGTCGAAAGCGGTAAAAAGGGTGAACAAGATGAGAGGGTGAAGGTGCGTCGTAAGGAGAGTCGTAAACTTTAGTAATAGTGTTATCAATGTGCAACCCCAAGATGTGCGCCGAACGAAAAGCTTTGAACAAATGGATGGTGTGACCGGAGGCCGTAAGAAGGTATGAGATCGGGAGATCTCTGGTGAAAGACGAATAATGCAACAACGACCTGCGCAAACGAATGGAAGATCAAAGGCTGACTGGGAAGCATAGCAGAGAGCTTCCAAGACCCGGAGACTGAGAGAGGCGGTTTACATGAACGATCCTGATCCATCCTCAAAGATAGTGTAACCCGTGTCTTGAGACCCATGCTGTCCGTGGTTCGCGAAGACATCGACGCCCACGAAGCTATCAGCACCTGCAGCCGAAGAAGTCGCGCCGAACTTGTTATGATCTTGAGTCGATTGCTGAGCCACAAAATGATACTCGCCACTCGAAATATCAAGTGGTACAGAGGGTAGTGTGATCGGCGAGTATCTATGCTCTGCTAGGTAGAACGAGCCCTCGGATTTCGGTATAGAAGGATTGTTATGTTGCTGAAGCGGTTGCGATGTGAATGAGAGGTGATTCTGCGGCACAAACACACATTTTTTAGGTTAGCAGTTTGATCACCAAGTTTCAGATAGCTGATTCGGGGCAGTACTTACTACATCTGGCTTGTTCTGCCAAGCATGTAGCAACTCCCTTGAGAGCGAAGATGGAGCGGTGCCGTTTCGCTCTGCGGGAGTTCCATTGCCAGGTGACACAGTAGACGAAGGTGAAGGATACCTTCTCGTCACGTCACCGTCGAGGGAAATAACATTGGTGGAGACAGGGATCGGAGCCACGGTAACGGAGCGCTCGTTGGAAGCTGTTGTTTGCTGTGATGGGTGTGATAATCCTCCGACATTGAGATCGGACATGAGGCCAACAAAATGCCCTGAACTACTTGGAAAAACGGAGAAAAAGGGACCGAAGAAGAAAAAAAAGTCAGTTCAAGCAAGTTTTGAGAATAATCAATTGTTGACATACTCTCTGCGGTGTTGCTGGTGACTAACTTCGGGGCCTAAGTCGCTCCCGTTAGAGGGATCGACACAGCTGTTGACATCTGAGAAATACGCACTGTTGCTGGAATCGCTGGCGATGGATGTGATGGACCCGAAACGCGAGTAACCGTCATAGGAAGCTGATGCTCCATCATCCTCTGTTTCTAGGTCCTCTCCTCGAAATAACAGCCCATGAGAGTTATCAGGAGAACTACGCTCACTGTCAGGTGAGGTAATTGAGGTCATAGAGCTGGCAACTCCAAATGAATAATCGGGAGAAGGAAGTGGACCAGGCAAGGGTGAGGTGATTGGCCGTGTTGAGAAGGCATATAGCCGAGTGTCGGGAAGAGATGATCGGATGGTAGACGAATGATAAGCAGACATGGGCGAAGGCGAAGGTGATACGGTTACGCCGTGTGGTGAGAGATGGTAAGCACGCGAGTCTGCTGAAGAGCGACGAACGTGCATGTTGCCCTGGTGATGGGACATTGGACGATGGTTTGTAAAATCACTAGATGTTGAAGAAGACCGGCTGAGAGAAAACGGGCTATTGACATGACCTGGGAAGCGGGAGCCTGAGAGAGCATGATTCTTGGCTCGAGCTAGCTGTGCATAGGGATTGGCAGCAAGACGGTGTAGGCTGGCGTCGACAGAGCGACGCCTGGCAAAAGGATCAAGATGGGCAACTGACGGTGGCCCAACTGCCGAACCGTCATCGTTATAATAAAAGGCATCAACTGGAAGTGACCCTCGCCGTATGAAGCACATGTCAAGCTCACCAGAGGGTCTAGAATCGTCTGGTGTTATGAGGGGGGAGCTCTGCCATGAAGGAATCGAGGAATCAATGCTAACATGCAGTTGTGGCGGTGAGGTGCCTGTTGGACTGGACTCTTGAGAAGAACTGTCACCAAGCTCAGGCAAGTCGCGAGGAAAGGTTGACTGGGGCAATAGAATAGACTCTATTGAGCCAACAGGCTCTCGTGGTTCATCAATGTCTCTTGCTGCAGTTGCTGCAGATTTGCCAGCTTTGTTTTTTTCCTTGGCTCTCCGGTTTTGGAACCAGACCTTTTGATGGAATATGAGCTCGGCGTTGTGGAAAACGACGATGGAAAAAAAGAAAAGGGACCACATGACATACCTGTACACCTCTGGCCGTCATATCCAACTGAGCTGCGAGCTCGTTTCTGAGGGCAGCATTGGGCTTTGTGTCGCGTTTGAAGACATTCTCGAGGACTTTTAGCTGGGCGTTGGTAGTTCTCTTTCTATGCTTGACTTCGTTTGGAGTGTAGGGATAGAAGGCGCGAAAGTCCACAGCCGAAGGGTCCATGGAAGGAGAATAAGAAAGGGTCTGTTGTTGATGGTAAAGAGGCGCAAAAGGGTTTGAGGAAGAAAGAGAGTGGGAAGTGGGAAGGGCGCGGGGAAGCATTGAAGTGAAAGATTAAGTAGGGACTAGAGAGAGAACATATAGAAATTCAAACAGTTGGGATCAAAACTCGACTTGTTAGCATGAGACCAAAGACAGTTTCTGCTTAGAAAAAAAATAACATCCGGCCCCTCCGTTTCCAGGGCGCCGGCTCATCTGTCAAAATTTCTTATCCTTCTCTTTATTCGTCTTAGCCTCCCCCCCTTCAGTCTTGAAGGCCTCTAAAATCATCAAGTTTATCAGTTTTACAACAAATTCTCAACCCATGTCTTTCAGGATAAATTTTCGTAAATTTGACATGCAACTACCACGATCTATTTCTATTCTTCACTGCCATTCGCCGATGCATTTTTGCGCAGCTTCGTCCTGGTTCCCATTCAGTTCTTTTTTGTTGACCGACCGTTTCTTCTATTTCATGTGCTCTTCACATCAACCTTCAGATTCATTCCCCCTGCTACGTACACGGACGTTGCCTGGGATCATATCTGATATCTTCCCGCTTTTGCAAATCGTTAAGAGCACATTGGAGTAAACGGAAAGCTCAAGCCAAGATTGAACCGACACTATTCAGTTTTCAAAGACATATAGAGATTTGGCATAGAGTATATCTGCATAGGGTAAGTATGTAAGGACAACCAAGAATATTATAATGTACCGACAAATCAAGATAGCTAGCAATGCAAACGATGTGTGGGGATATATCAACGACAGAGGGAGAAACATCATGGATCAATAAGTTTTAGGAAACATGTGCGATCTAAATAGTTGCCTTCGTTAAGAGATGGTGATGGTGAAAGAAAAAGAAAAAAGTGTTACAGACAATGCGACAAGACAATTGGTCCTTGTAATGTGGACTAACCAGATAAGAAATCCAAGATGTATGACAGAATGAGAAGGAGAGTGACCAAAAGATACAAGACGGATGGATATGTGTGGCGCAAAAGAGCAAAGTCGCTGAACAACGTTCACTTTTTGTTTTTTTTTGGAAAACGTGCGGGGGGTGGAAAAAGCCGAAACAGAGACGCCACTGTCAATCATCAATAACACAACCTGTTGTTTCCGGATTTCAAACGTTAAGGATGGCGGGCAAGAAATCTTCGGACACGCTGGCCAATGGGGATGCGGCGAACAAGCTCGTCCCTGCGCGTTTAGCCGTCCCGTACGCCCGTTCCATTAGGACTCGCGCCCGCGACACAATAGGATGATTGTAGACCCCGTGAATCCCGACTCGTAGAGAAGGGTTGGTACGCATCATCTGTTGAACTAGGCGTAACAGCTCCGGACTATCCTGAAGATCTACTTGGGAAAATTTTTCTTGTCGAAGTCGATGCCAAGCTTCGCCTCTACAGAAATAAAAGAAACGAGTTAGGTTCGCATCGCTTCAACGCGCATGCAATGCAATGCTTACTGGTCAGGGACTACAATGTTAGAGGCAGTCTCCAGGATCGTCATGCCAAAGCTGCAAAAAGAAATCGTTTGACGTGAGAACCACATACACCGCTGATATCGCACGTACACCACATACCTGAACATATCAGCTGCTTTACCATACTTCCCTTGCAGGACTTCGGGCGCGAGGTAAAGCTTATCTCCCTCCCGTTCAAAACTATTACTTGCGGAACTAGAACCGTCCGTTGCGAGGCGGGGGCGCGGCCAAAGCGATGCCATTCCAAAATCGCCAATCTTGAACCGGCCTTCGCCAGTTAAAAATATATTGGCAGGCTTGAGATCCAGATGGATTACCCCAGAGTCGTGTATAAACTTCAAGCCCTGTGATCAAAATATCAGGACTTCGTGAATCAGACCCCTGATGGTGAGAATGTCTACTCACACTACTCAACTCCACGATGATCTTCCATACTCTCGCCTGATCTAACCTCGGATAAACGCGCCCGTACTCCCAGAGGAAGTGAGCAAAATTTCCCCCTTCGCATAATTCAGTCCAGATAAACAGCTGTTCGTCTTCCTCCCATGCGTCGATGAAAGCAAGAATATTGGGGTGTCCGAGACCCCCGCTTACGTTTGAGAGGTGTTGAAGGGTATCGACCTCTTCCCGTAATCGCAGCCTGATCACGAAACAATTCAGTCCCACAGCACGGAATAACGAAATGATTACAGACATACCGATGCTTGGCTCCCTCAAACCGTTTCGACTTTTTGATTGCGAAACACTCAGTTGAGTTACTATCTTTCCTTCCCACTTTCAAAACCTTTCCAAACTCGCCACTCCCTACCTCGGCGATCTCAACAAACTGCTCTTCGAAACGTCCAGGACGCTGTTCGTGAGCTGGTTGCGACAAACGGCGCACGCGCCCACTAAACCGCGGAGGACGAAGTTTTTGACTTTCTGCGATAGAAATATTTCGTAACATAGAAGGTGACGTTACGGAACCGTTCGACGAACTGGAAGTAGATCGCGCCGTTGATCTGCTGGTTGGCGAGCCAGATGGTCGGAAACGATCCCCTATTGGAAAGGATGAATAAAAACATTCATGACAATCCGAGATTTTAAAAATTCACTATACCTAATGGACGGTTTCTGGTTGGAGTACTTGCAGATTCGCTACTGCTCGAGAAAGCCCCACTGCTACTCCGACGCATAAGCCACCGATTCCTCGGACCACCATTCTTTGACAAGGACGGGATACCGAGACCAAGACCAATGTACTTCTCTTTCCGATTACTGGGTGAGTCATCGCAATCAGAATCCGAGTCTGTGCTGGGGTCCAGTAAAGATTTGCTTTGTCTCCTTCCTAGCAAAGGAAATGCGGCCGGCATGCTCTTGCGGGGAACCTTCTTCATCTTTTCCTCCGCATATGCACCAAATCCCACCTTATGCGTCATTGCACTTTGCCATGGTCGTTCAGAAGTGAGGTAGCTGACTTTGTTTTTCTTCACAGGTGTTCCAGGGGCTTTCTTGGCTTCGTAAGTGCTTTTGGCAGCGGTAGCTAAGGTTCGTAAGATGAAGGCGTCGACATCTTGTTCACATCCAGTGTTCTCTGAGCCATCAATGATGACAGCATCAGGCCAGGCAGAAGCAGATCGAGGGCCAACTCCAGGAGTAACGAGACCATCTTCGACATCAGAATAAAGCGAGCTAACGCTATTGGATGCTCGAGGCATTGTGCTGAGGCGATCAGAACTGGCGGACGATTCCACGAAATCCATATCTTCATCATCACTCAGTACGATGCCCGAATCTCGGGTGTACTTCCTCGAAATCTGTTCACTCTTGCGACCGATTCGATGAGGGGACGGTGAGCCTTCTGATATATTGAGGACGAACGAAGAGTTAGTGGGGAGATCCACGATCATAGAATCATCGTCAGTCTCGTAACTTTCTGTATCTCCCGTAGAAAGAGGGGGTGAAGTTTGAGGTGACGCTTGGTTTGAAGTTGGTGGCATATGCCTCCAAGTAGGCGTAATAGGTCCTGAACCAGAATAACTGTGTCGATTCATAGCTTTGGGACGAGTGCCCGTATTGAACGGCGAGTCTGTTGCCTCTGATGAGATTGAAGTAGTAACTCGTCGAGATAACGCAGTCGGAGAACTCGATGGAGGAATAGCAGACACAGCAGGTCCACCGAAGAATAGTGTGGCCGAATCAACTCTATTCAGTTGAGCACGGCGATAAGTAGAAGGATGCAATCCAGTAGCACGGCGTCTAGGAAGTGGGGAACCTGCTTCAGATGAGGAAGATGAAGACGGAGACGTGTGATCACGAAATTGGGATGCACCGCTAGGAAACTTCACAGCATTAATGCCACTGTAAGCGGGTGTCTTCTGTAAAAGGAGTTCAGTATCCTATAAGTGAAAATGGCCTCTGGACTTACGGAGAATTGAGGACTAACGCTAATGAGGAGTTCATCCGACAAAGGTCTGGCGCGGGCACGTCTCTTAATGACGTGGCCACCAGGCGATATAGCCTCCGCAACCTCCTCATCGAACTTTCCTTTTCCTGCTAAACGTAACGCTGTTCCGACCTTTCCTGGTCCTCCGATTCGCGAAACCTCGTTTCCGAGAAATAATTTATCGCCTCGTACTTTGTCATCCTCCAGATCGCACCCCAAGTCACATCCAGAATCATTCCCAATCTCGAATTCATCGTCAGACTCCGAGATTCGTAATCGAGTCATGGTGGCCGCTTCGTGACGCAGATGCAAATCAGTATTCTTTCGAACCTGCGGTGTGCGGATGGGGAACTTTGGAGCTGGCAGAGGTGCTAGCCGATCAAGCCTACGGCCGTCTACTGAACCGGGTGCTCCCGTAGAAGCGATGTCCAAAGGTGTAAGAGAATGTGGTCTCAACGGGGTGGATTGACGAGTAGGGATCGACTTTCTCTTCAAGCCTGTGCCCGCACTAGGTTGAGACCGAAGCACTGGGGGGCTCTGCGCAGTAGGCGTGGAGGATAATCCATCCACAACACAACGGGCTTGTTTGACTGGCGTAATGAGCGAGTGTGCATTTGAGACAGCAAACAAAGGCGACGTTGTCGCTGAAGTTGAGTCCAACAAAAGAGCGGCGTCGTCATCGTCAACTCCAAGATGAGAATTGGAGGCAAATGGTGACCACGCAGATGTTCTAGGCGTCCTGTAAGGTGACTGAAAAGGAGCAAGATCGCTGTTTGGTTGTCCTTCAATGTTTGCATGTGAAGAAAAGAGAGGGCGCTGCTTCAGAGGAGATCTTCCTGAAGCTGTGTCGAACAACGAGGCGCGCCGCGTGGTACCATGCTGGTTTCGGCACGAGGGTGACAGTCCTGGATCGTAGGTCGTACTGTGGTAGGAGGATATTGGAGTAGAAGCAAGCATTATGTGGGTGTTTGATTTGTGAGAGAGTGTGTATCACAGTAAAATGAATTTAGAAAATGTGGAATCCTCGTTAAAGGACTGGCCGACAAATTGGAGGAAGATGGGGCGAGGTTTGGGTATCTTCGTTCCTAAGTTCAGCCGGTATATAAGGAGATTCCTGTTGGGCGCAAAAGATAATAAGAAAAGAGAAAAAGGGCTTATCGAGGACGTGAGGGTAAAGGAATAACTTAGGGTGAGCCCAGAATCCCCAATTGTCCGGCCCCGCTTCTGGGCACGTGATTTTGTTGACAGGCAACCGATCACGTTATCGTGATTATTGATTTTTTCCCGCGCCACCTTTCTCTGCATTCAACTACAACAGCGTTCAACAACTACAACAGTCCTGAAGATCTAATTCTATCATAGCGCGTCTACTCAGGTCTTTCATATGCAACTACAATACTCTAGTAATTTCAACTGGGTACAATAAGCTCACTTTGTGACGCGAAATGCCTTTGTCCTGTGAGTCCCATTGTCCTCATGAATAGGCAATAATTCAAACGACTCATTTTGTCTACTGAAGCGTAGTATGCAGTGTGAATCAGTATGATAAATAGTGCCTCTCCATTCAATGCATGCCAGGTTTTGTATTTTCATAATTTCATTCATATTTTGAAACGACCAACAGCGATCGTAAATGTCGGAATTGTTTGAAGTAATATCAGCCTGATACCAGCACAACTCCTGCGGTTGTATGCTATGAGATGCGGTCAATCACTCGCGGTGACCAAGATAAACACAATGCTAAAGCATCCTCACAGCAACCTCACAGCCAGTGCCACACAGCCATCAGCTGCCATCGTTGTGTTTCCAAATCCTAGACTCGACACTCAAAATTCAGTGGGCTGGGTAAGTATCTTATTAGCCGAAACCCGTCAACGCAGTAGATCATGTTGAGGCTGCTACTTTAGATACAGCTGAAGGAACAGATTGGAACTCTACCTTATACTATGTATAGGAAAGTTCACTCAGCAGTGAGAGAGCTTTGAAAAGAAAACTCTCTCCACTTATTCAACATTTCGACTTGTTACTGCCAACCTTGGAACTCTCCTGAGGCGATTGCATGAGTGGCACAAGGAGTCAAGTACAACAGCCTAACTCGTCTCTCACAGTGGGAAGCAAGCGCTGTGGAAGAGTCGAGCTGAGAATTCGGGCGCTACTCGTCCGTGACCCGTTCGCGATCGGGAACTCGGGTTGGAATTGATTCCGTGTCTCTTGTCCCGTCCCTGTCATCATAAAAAGTTTTGTTCCTCAGCAATTGGCAGTTGCTCGTCTGTCCTTTCGCTCTACATACAACCTCGATACATTTACGATGGATATTTCGTATGTCGCTGCGTGCTACCCATCTGCTAGTATAAATACCGATTCTTTTTCTGCAGTTCTGTTCTCCAGGGTGGTTACCACCACCCACTTGCTCGCACATGGCAGGGCAGACGCCAGCTTACCAAGTCCATGCTTATGTATCCAATCTTCATTACGGACGATCCAGATGCCAGTGTAGAGATAGCATCGCTTCCTGGTCAACGTAGATGGGGTATTAACAAGTTGGAGGGCTTTTTGGCACCTTTGGTCAAAAAAGGTCTTCAAAGTGTTATTCTCTTCGGTGTTCCTTTGAAGTGCGAAAAGGTGCTCCTCTAATGTGTCTGCTTGAAATTTGACTCACCGACCATCAGGATATGAGAGGAACGCCTGCGGACGATCCGTCTGGACCTGTCATACTGGCCATCAAGAAAATACGCGAACTCTTTCCGACAGTGTATATCGCATGCGACGTATGCCTCTGTGAATACACTGACCACGGTCATTGCGGACTTTTGAACGCGGACGGCTCCATTGATAACTCTCCCTCTGTGGATCGCATTGCGCAAGTTGCTGTCAGTTATGCACGAGCCGGAGCCCACTGTGTTGCTCCCAGTGACATGATGGATGGTCGTATTAAAGGTATAAAGAGAGGATTGATAGACGCCAAATTAGGCAACAGATGCACCTTGATGAGCTATTCTGCCAAGTTTGCCAGTTGTATGTATGGTCCTTTTAGGTGAGTACCAGATCCATACCGTGATGAACATAATCCTTAACGTTGGATTCACAGAGACGCCGCTGGCAGCGCACCCTCTTTCGGGGACCGTAAATGCTATCAGCTACCTCCTGCTGCAAAGGGACTAGCTCGAAGGGCGATTGTGCGTGTGTTGTCGTTCTCTCTCATGTTTGACATTGATGTATAGTCGGGTAGCAACGAGATACCACAGAGGGCGCAGATATAATCATGGTCAAACCCGCATTGCCTTACCTCGATGTCATCTCAGATGCAGCTGAGCTCGCACCGGACCACCCTCTGGCGTGTTATCAAGTCAGTGGAGAGTTTGCTATGATACATGCTGGTGCTGCGGCGGGTGTATATGATCTCCGCACAATGGCCTTTGAGGCTGTAGACAGTATGATTCGTGCAGGTATGAGCTGTGTGTCCTATGATTCTTTCGTTACTTACGAAGTTTAATAGGCGCCACCTTGATCTTGACATATTTCACACCAGAATTCTTGGATTGGCTTGACAATTGACTTGGTGATAATCAAAGAAAACCGGTAATGGTTTGTTCGAGAAGGGAAAAGTAATGTAGATTAAGTTTATGGTGTAAGTAAGATTTGAGCAGAAGCTGTAGAGTCCTATGTACTTGAAAAACAGAATATAGATATGTGCTTTGATTTGGATCTTTTTCATATACTAGCCTAGCCATAGTTAGTGTTGTTTCGCTGAGGAAAATTGAAAGACTTGTTCATCTTTGACCTACTTAGTTGAAGGGACTTCGAGGGAGGCAGAAGGCAATCGATGGCTCACTGATTCGTCATCACTCTCGTGGACAAGATCACGTGTAGTGATGACGTCGACAAGTCAACTGTCTAGACGACGACGTCTAAGTGACTATAAGTCTTCCTCGATGTACGATTTGCGTCTAGTTGCCTTCACCGCTGTTACTCTTGCTGTATCTCTCGGAACAGCATACTCTATCATCTACGGCACCTATCTCGACACCTCTGATCCTCTACTAGCTCATCTCGCACACCCTCTCGCCCTCACGAACTATTGGGCTCGGAAATCCAATGTACTGAACGTCTATTTCATCAAAAAAGCCTGGGGTTGGACCTCAGCTGCGTTCCTCTTACTATGGGCTACCACTACTCCCTCCCAGAGGACACTGTCGCGAGTAATGCAATGGCTAACCGCAACCGCATGTTGGCTGACGTTCACGACGTGGTTCTTTGGGCCAGCTGTCATCGACAGAGTAAATCTCGCGTCTGGAGGAGATTGCTTTGTCCACTTACCCTCAGGCGACCTCATAACTGTCCCCACCGATTACTGTTTTACCAAATCGACCGTTACTCCGATCAGTCATCCAGATATTTTCACGTCTTCCTTGGTTCTCCCCGAAGGATGGTCAGGAATTCCAAGATTGAGAAGGGGACATGATGTCTCTGGACATGTCTTCCTTCTCACAATGTCTGTACTCTTTCTTGCAGACCAGCTGTCCCGTTCACTGCGCTTTGGCCAGTCCTCTTTCTGGAATAAACTGGCCATGGCAGCGAACGTCGTGCTTATAAGCATCTGGCTGTTTGCTTCTGTGACGACCAGTGTTTACTTCCATTCGCCATTTGAAAAGGTTACGGGTTATGGTATGTCGCTGTATACATCCTCCATTCAGCTTCTTAGTTCTAACTCATATCTAGTCCTAGGTCTAGTTAGCTTTGCGGTCACGCAAACATCCGTGTTTTCATGAATTGTGTCTAAAGATTAGGATGATATTAGACTGTACAGTAAAGTTCATCATCTAAATGACCACCATGCCATTATTGCCCACGTCAATGTGAATACCCATGCAACGCTAAGAACGTCCATTGCAGTGCTTTTGATCAGCCCTCTTTGCTTGAACTTGATGTCCGCAGACACACCATCGCCAAGCAGCGCTATCAGATCTTTGAAAGCATCCCAGGAGAACGTTGGTGCATTCACTGTTATTCGACGTCTTCTTCCTTTCAAAACGAAGGACCACGTCCATGACCAAGGTCGTCGTTTGTGAGGAGCCGTCGGCGCCAGATTGAAGGGAGACATAATCGAGCCGTTTTCATTCTCGCCCAGATGGTCGAGATGCTCAGGAGACCATGTCTCCTCGTGCAAACGTGGTCTAGCACTCGCATACTGAGGTGGGTACAATGAGTCGTCCTCGGTCTCTTCGTGTTGGTATGGAATGGGGGACAGTAAAGGAGTTCCAGGACGAGACGCAGCCCTGAATGTTGTACCAGAAGTCGCGTTAGGTGTTCTGATTAAACCGGGGAGTGTGCCCCGTGGACTGGTAGGACTCGTAGGAGGATATGAAGTCCAAGCAGCAGTCACTAGTGAAGGATGTGGACTCGGCATTCCTGGTAGTGACGTATGGGAGGACAAGGGCGTAAGCAAAGCACGGGGAGCAAGTTCTCGTCTTCTCCGCATGTTGAAGAGGGCCATAGCTAGGGTAGTAAAGTATGCAAATCCTGCATACAATCTCCGGTATATAAAATTCTGGTCTGGTAAGAGACAAAGATCGTGTGCAACGCTTTGGTGGAACCTTGCACTTGGGTCTGGATTGTTGAGGGATACGAGTTGGAAACCTGGTCTACGGATATGCCTCGATGGGGAAAATGACTTGATTGTTATTTCGCGTACTAAAGCTACGTCTTCCGGAACACGACCAGAGACGACCTTGTGAAGGTGTTCACAATAATCACGATTGTCTCCACTACGGGGAAGTTTGAGCGAAAGATGGCATGATATGTTTGAGAGATAACTCGCCTGAATATGATCGAAGGTTGTAGATTTTCAATCAAAAAGTCTGATGTATGCTTTTGAAGAGTATTTTGGTATCCATGTCCAACGCCTTTGTGAATGTTGTCTTTTTCCCTATGAGGACCGCATGTTGCGGTATCCTTCCTCCATAGAGGTATATGGCTAAGAAGGACAACCGGGGAGTCACCTATCCCAAGTCCCATTAGCACAATCGACAACATCAGATGCTGCACAATTACCTGTGTTGACCGTTTTGATAAACTCCACAGGACCACCGGGGAGAGATGACCATTTATTGTATGGTATTCTTTGAGCAGCCCGAGTGTAATCTTCATCCACTAAGCCTGGGGCATCTAATAAGACAAATGTGTGGTTATGGATAACCACTTGCTGATTGAAAGGACCAAACAGAAGAGAAAAGGATTTGCGGATGTGTTTCGAAAGAGGACGTGTAACACCCATCCTAGTGTCAAGAGTTGAGAATCACATAGGCCTGATGCAGTCAATAACTACTGAACTCACCCTACATCGTTGTTACCTGGAATATAATAAGCACTTACATCCGAGTCGAGAGGAAAGGTTCTTTGAAAGGCTTCCACGTATTGCTGGTATCTATACGGCTACGTTGAGCTCTTGCACACCAGACTTGCAAACAATGTACTCACTCGTGCTCCGATCTCATGTCTTTCCCAGAAAGCAGCATGTCTCCGAGAAAGAACACAGTGTTCGGCTTCAATCGCATCGTAACATGCCAACTCCTCCTCAGATACAACTCGTACGTCAAACGATGGAAGAAATCCGACCATGATACCTCCCCTCTGTATGCTATTGGATGTTCAAGTTGTGTGTCGGCCACAAGTAAGACGTGTGTAGGTTTCTCGCCAGAAGACTGGAATTCATTATGTATGATTTATTAATGGACGAACATGGGAACAAAAATGCAGATCACACCTGTGCTACCGTTGTTGGCCATTTACAGGACGATAGATTCCAAAAGTAAACCCCAAACTCTCCCCAGATAAGAAGAATGATTGCGGTTAATCGCCAGATGTTGACTATCAGAGTCCGAGAGAGAAGTCGACTGGAGTTTCGAGCATGACGTCGCGCACTGAGTCCCATAGCAGGGAGAGGCAGAAAGCAAATTGCAGATTGAAGTTCGTATACTAAGAAACCAGAAAAGAGAATCGAGCGACTGGAGTTAAAACTTTGTCGAAGTGGACGAGAACATGGAAGTCAGAATGACGGATGTTTTGACGGCTGAAACCTATCGCAGCATTTTCTCCACAGTACAAAGTCTCGAGTGATAAAAGTATTCATAGTAATACAGAAAGTTATTATAGCGTTCAGAAGTTATAGAGACATCGTAGACTAGGAACAGAGTTTACTCCCAATCACTATCACCATCCGACGAGTCTTCTGCTGCCTCAGGCTTCTTCTTCTTCTCGTCTTCTTTGCCTTCGCCACTTGCACTCACATTCCCAGACACAACATCATAGCTTTCTTCACTGCTCACCCGTGGACTAGTGGTTGCAGGTGTATGAACCTGCGAAGACGGTGCTGAGGTTTTCTTCACTGCAAGTTCTGAATCTGGGCCTTGGATTTTCGGAACTTTTGGTGCGGTAGAAGTACTAGTAGAGCCTTCATCAACTTCGTCATCCTCCCAGCTGAATTCGTCTTCGTTCTCCATTGTACCTGTCATGCGTTAAAACTGAGGTTATGAGTGTACAAGCAAACTGTAATATACCTTGTAACAATGCCTTCCGCTTGTCCTCTTCGGATTGGATTTGATGTACTCTGAAGAAATACCGCTTCCAAAACTCATTTGTGGTCAATTCCGAAGGCACTTGAATGAAATCAAACAATAGATCACGATGATAGTGCTAAAGGCATACCAAGAGAATCAAGCGTGTCGTGCAATATCTTGCCATCTTCAGATTTCAAGAGCTCGTCGATTCTTGCGGACCAATGAGCACCTTCGATTCCACCTTCCATGGAGTCTACGCTCGACGCTATCCACTGCAAGTAAACCTCTTTTACTCCTCCATCAGCTTCCGGATCATGCTTCAGGATACTCGGGTCACTGTTGAGACGTTTGAGCAAAGCTTCTGCACGAGTGGCAACTGCGCTCTGGGGATTGCCTTTGCCCTGGCCTTTGCTACTCGTCGGTATCTCCCCCGAGTCCGAAGGCAACATCCACATATCAGATCCATCCCAAATAAGACCAGTGTTACTTGACGCAGCAGCGGCCTCGTCCGGTGGTATCACCTTTACCGCATCCCTTAGGACTTCGCCCGCTTCTTTCACCGCATCACGCAACAGTACCTCGCTCTTGTGTACATATTCTTCCGCCTGTGCTCGAGTCACACCCTGTAATCGCTGGAATTCCGACGTCAACGTTGTCCGTAGCTGAGCAAAGTCTGTGTTTTCAGAGATATGCTTCAGAGATTCTGGCAGATTGGCCTGAACAGTGGAAACAACGTTGGGAGGGAGTGATGATTGGAGACGCGTAAACAGGGTCTGGATGGATGTAGATGGACTAGTGCTTGTCGATGAACCGTCAGATACTGGAGGAGGGGCAGCATCCGGCGTAAGAGTTTCACTAGATGATCTTGGCTGTGGCTCGTCCGATGATGTGCTAGCTTGGGCGGGAGCGTCGCTTGATAGTTTATGCAGCTCTTTCTGAGCTTGGGTGACAACCTCTGTGAAATCTTTGCGTGCTACTTCGAACGCGGTTTGGCTCTGTTACTTCTTGTTTCGTCCAATGTTTTGAGACTGCGAAGAGGTGCGAGCGTACCTGCTTCTTGAATCCGCCCCAAAAACGACCTAGTTGGCCTATGACTTGTGATACTTCTTCATTCAAGCTTTGTTCAGTCTGTGGAGGCGTGCCAGTACCACCAGCAACATCGTATGGGTCAAGGTAACTCATGAGAGGAAATAGTCAAGGTGTGATTTAGCAATGATCATGACGTAACACATATATTATACAGTCTGTTTACCGAGGATGTACCAAATCTAAGAAAGATGACAAGGAAAATCGATAGCAAATAGGTAGTTAAGAAAATCATGCAGCAACAGCGATCTTAGGAGCAGCTTCGAGTGTCTGCATCTGAGGCACAGATTCATCGTTCAAAGGAATGGTACCGTACTTGTGAGCTGCGCACTCAGCAAGGAAGTCGCTGAACATCTTTTGACAAATCAGTCAGACTGGATCATTATCTGAAGGGATATGACCGACCTCTATCGTATCCAAAGGTCCACCGGCGCTCTCAGGATGGAATTGTACACCCCACACGTTTCTACCCGAGTCAGCAGTCGACTTGATTCCTTCGATAGACGAGTCATTGCAGTTGATAAAGAATGGTTCCCAGCCTTGTGGGAAAGGATCTTGGAGCTTTAGAGCGTACTGGTGGTTTTGGCTACAAGAGGAATTCAGGACTCTATACTGAAAACAGATGCATCGAGAACTCACCTGGTGACGTAAACACGGCCTGCTTTGATAGATCCAGACGAGGCGAGTGCGAGGACAGGTTGATTGTGACCTCTGTTTCCGAACGTCATGCGATAGACATCCAATCCAGCGGCCATGCCAATAATCTGGTGACCCATACAGATACCGAACACCGGTTTCGTCCATTCTTCCAAGGTACGACGAAGTTTGAGAGCTGCTTCCATGCAATGCGTTGGATCTCCGGGTCCGTTGCTCAAGAATAATCCATCATACTGATCTCGAACGGCATTGAAATCATAGTTCCATGGCAAGACAGTGACAGCAGCACCTCGACGAATGAGCGAGCGCAAGATGTTGGCCTTGGCACCGAAATCCAGGAGCGCTATTTTGATGGAACCGCTTGGATTGACTTCGTATGGTTCTTTCGTAGAAACCTGATCAACCAAGTTCTCTAGCGAAGGATCCCAGAACTCGTCCGGGTTGGGTGGAGGAAGAGATGCATCAGATCCAACAGTAAGCCGTCCGAGGGTGGTGCCCTGGTCGCGCAATAGTCGCGTGATAGCCCGGGTATCGACACCAGTGATTCCTGGGATATCGTACCGTTGGCACCACGAAGCGAGTGACTCAGCCGCTGTGTAATGAGAAAACTTTTCTGCTACGTCACTGACGACTACAGCAGCGCATTGGATGCCCTGGGACTCGAGAACAACTCCTACATCGTGAGCGTTGGTGGGCGCACGATTGAGGGGGACACCATAATTGCCGATGAGAGGTGTTGTGAACACGAGGATTTGTCCTCGATATGAAGGGTCTGTCATAGACTCAGTATCTAAGGCAGAGACAGTGAGCATATATGGTATCGATACAGGCGGTTGATGCTCACAGGAAGTTATTGAGGTCGAGAAGACAGTTTCGCCATAAATACTTTTGGGCGCTCCAAACGAGCGGCCCAGGAATGACTGACCACTTTTCAAATGAAGAGTAGCAGGAGGTAGAGCATAAGCCCCAGAAGAGGTAGCAAGCCCTCGAGCGAGTCGAGGGAAATATATAAGTTTGCGGTACATCTTGCAGGAGAATATTTTTCAATGAGTCAGAAGTGAAAAAACGAGGTCGCTCAGGTAGCTATCACGAAAGACGTAAAAATCAATTAGCTGGATTCAATATAAGCAGAGAGAATTACTCTTACTCGTCGCAAGTGTTTTGAGTAAAGAGCATGTACACGCTTCAAGCAAACAATGGGACAGAGGTTGCGATACACGAGTGAAGGTGAAGAGAAAATTTGAGCGCTTGAAAAAAAAGTTCAACGCCATTGTTAGGCGCCCGGTGAGCGCTGAAACCGGAGTCAGGTCCGTTCCCTACTACCGGCACTGCTCAAAGCCTCAAACTCTTAAGCATCCCACTGCCTCCCAATGCTGCAGCTCAGTGAGTGATTATCTCGCAATCGAAAATAAGCTGCTAAAAAAACTCTCAGTTACTCTCATGAAACGATGTGGGAGATAAAAACACTCAATTGAAGAGGCTTGTGAAGAAGACTGTACCTTGTTAACGTCACTGGACGCTAACTTTAAAGTGTTCTTTCATTGTTCAATGTGTTTTTATCCCTTCGAAAATCTTGCTGAGCACTCAGACGTACGGTCATTCTGTCTTCCAACTGATTTACTCAGCCCTCCTGTCAAAGCTTGAGGGATCATGTGGGGCTCGATTCCTATGTACTTCCTGCGATTTAGTACACCATCCCAAATGTTCCTCCTGTCCGATGATATTCTCAACTATTCAGATACGGGAACCACTCCTGCTATCACTCGCCGATTTTCTCCCTCAAAGGCATCATATCTGCTCCAACATGTGGTATAAAAATTGGATTAGGACACGAAGAAAGAACAACCGTGATTTGTTGCTCTTTCTCCTTGCAAGTTGAAGAGATCCGCGTTCGAAGTATGACTCTGTCTTCGAAGAACAAGTATACTGCTGTCCCTATGCTGGACGAGTCAAAGTTTGCGTCGCCCGGCTGGCCGAAATATCTTTGGATCAAAATCAAGCTAATGCTCATGCGTCAATCTACATTATCTCAATGATATCGACCACTCAGGACGGCCACAGCGCTTATCGTTGTACGCGAAGTCCTGCTGTCGCCTTTCGTCTCTAGGAGCCAAGGGAAGCCTTTCAAACGTGTGATTGGTGACGGTCCTTTTCGTTTCTTAACGGACCATTTCTCTGGACCCGAGCTTCAGTATATTCTTGGTACATCTGTCGGTGTGTATTCAAGCTGGGCAAGGGAGAAGAAACTTCCGATTACGATCGAAGAAGTGAGGGATGGAGGTAAGCTAATGTGGATTGGGCCAAAGAGAACTGACAAAATGCTTCTCTACTGTCACGGTAAGACTTTCTGTATTCTATATTGATACCGCTAAACTTCATTGGGACTAGGAGGGGCATATATGTTTGGCGTCCAGATATTCACAATCTCCTTCTGGAGATATGTTCAACAGAAACTCGAAGAGAGAGGGGTGAATGTGGGAATAGCAATCATGTCCTACTGTAAGTACACCTTGTAAACTGACCTGCGATTCCTTCTAGAACTGTTTCGATGTTGTACAGCACTAGTCCCTGTCGCTCAATTTCCTACACCGTTGTGGCAGACGAGTCGAGCGATCGAGCATCTTCTAACAGTCGAAAAAGTTCAACCATCTAATCTGGTGCTTGTCGGAGACTCTGCTGGCGGTAATCTCGTCTCCCAAATTTTGTCGTCCATGCTCCATCCTCTTTTCCAACCACCGATAATCCCTGATGGTACACGTTTTCGAGGAGCCTATATGATGTCCGCGTGGGTCTCACTAACAGGAATTTACACCGGCCGAGGGTTTCCCGAACTCCTTCCTTCCTTCACCGACAACGACTACTCTGATATCGTCGGCTCGAAAGACTTCCTTTCTTGGGGTCAAACAGTCCTAGACGGCGCACCGAACCCCTCTGTAGATTCACCTTACTTGGAACCTATCAACGCACCATATGATTGGTACCAAGGCCTCCAGGACATTGTTGAGCGCGTCTTCGTGTCAACGGGAGGCGGAGAATGTTTGAGAGATGCAAATATGGTGTTCTTCGAGAAGATTAAACCATTTCATGACGGTGCGGAGTATTTCGAAGATGAACGAGGGGTCCACGGAGACCCTTTTTTTGATTTCCATGTTGCGGATGGCCCATTGGGTGGTGCTAGACAGCAATTGACCCCGAGAGTTGTGGAGTGGGTTAGGGAATGTTTTTTGGAGCGCGGAAGTGAGACAGGATAGCGACTCTATCATCAGCAAAATAGTACAAAAATTATAATCCCATTATAATGCATGTTATGCGCTATAATCCTTGTCATCGTGGCAGTACTTTATTACACAAAGGTTCCCTTTATAGCGCAGTTATAATGATGTTACTACACACCTGTCATCTGCTATAGTGGAGCTGCTATCCGCTATAGCAGACCTGTAACCCGTTATAACACACTGTCACGATCACAGTACATTATTACAGATTTCAGGTATGTTATAATGAATGTCAGGTAGTTATCACACATAATAGACATTTTAACGGATTTCAATAGTATATTATTATTAGGAGAATGCTTATGCAACAGGTAACAATGGTGTTTCTTTCGTTGATAGGGAATAAATACAATGCAATCAGTATTCACAGCGGTTGATAGTAAGCACAGTAGCAAGCACAGGCAGGATCATAGACATATACAGCGCGCGCACGAGAAAGAAACAAAAACATAGCTGTGTCCCAAAACTTCATTCATCACCACCTGCCTCGCCGTCGCCGTCATCGTAAAAATCTTCATCATCACCAATGTTCCCGCCATTTCCTTGATCACCGTTCCCACCATTTCCTTCAGCTCCGTTGTCAGCATTATAACCACCAAGTTTGTCGACGTCTTGATTTACATCGCCTTGCGGGTTATCGTCGTCCTCAATGTCATCGTCCTCAGGAGCGGCGCTTTCAGTGAATAGAGATGCGAGTTCCGAGTCATTCGCAGGTGCTTCGGCTGTGGTTGGGATGTCATGGAAACACTCACTAGAGCACAATGAATATGCGTCAATGATGTAAAAAAATCACAAACCGATTCCAAAACTTGAGTAGAGATTCCTTCCACTTGTCGGAAGCGTGTTCGAAGATGCTCAGTATATTGAGGTAGAATCGGTCAAACTTGAACTTGCTGTCTGACCTACTCCACGACGAACGGCTTGAAAGAGCAAATCGTGCCTGAAAAAGATGTGAGTGAAATCATAGGATGAGAATGCCAAATTACCTGAACGGCCACATAAGCGATGAGCTCGGGGCTAGACTGAGTGATACCCAGGAGTAACGAGTTTGGTTTTCGCGCGGAACGCTGGCGAGGTGCAAAAGCTGCACCAGGTCCAAGTAAGATGCACCGGCAAACCTGTACTGCATGTATTAGTTGACCTCGCTATATAGCAATGATTACTTACTAGAATCAGCAGACGGCCACGAAGCAGGCCACCCCATTTACTCGTGGAATCGAACTTGTGGAGATCATAAAGAAACATGGGAAGATCATCAGCGGTGAGAGGAATGTCATGCGACATAAGTGAATGCAAAATTCTACAAGAGCATCAGAGGTGATATGAGGCGCATGAGAATTGAATACTTGCGTTTTGCGACGAGTCTCGTTGCTTCTGAGGAGAGCGTCTCGAATCTTACGAAACGGGCAAAATAACATTGCGATCATTGGATGATTGACGCCTCGGTCGCTTTTTGCATCGCAGAGGCAGGGGGGATCGAGAAGAACAACCTCGTCCATACTGGGAAGAGCGTCACTGTAGGTTTGGAAAACGTTAGGTATGAATCTGAGGACTTCGGTCTTCAGTCGACTCGTATCATTGCGGCGGGCTTCCGAGAATGCTTGATCAATTTAGAGCAAAGTATGTGAACCAAACTTTTCGGCCACGAGAATGACTTACCACGTTGACAATCATGTTGTATGTTTCTGCATCGTCATAAATAACGGAACCTGGGAGGGATAGTAGGGTCGCAGGGAACTCAGAGGAGGTGTTGAACGAGGCTATCTGACCTCGTCGAAGTAAACGAAGAATTTGGCATCGCTGTGTTTATATTATACGGTACCCAAGAATATCAGCGGATTTGACCTCCAAAAGTGAAGCGAATAAGAAGGCGCCGTCAAAAAATCGAAGTTTGTCTGTTTCGACGTCTTCTATCAACCTCAACTTCAACAACCTCGCTTTCTCAATGTTCATCTGCAGATCCTGTGGTAGAGATTTCTCTAACGAGCATGGGTGCCGTACTCATGAGGGGAGCTGTACAAAACGAAGGGCGGCGACAACAAATCTTTTCGATAATCACAAAAAGGCTCGACTGGAGCTTGAACACGCTTCGAACTTGAACCAGGTAAGCACCACTCTTGAAATTCGACAGTCCATCTTAACCTTGCGTAACACAGATAGACACTGCTACATCTGACACACCAGGTCCCTCCATTTCAAGTCTCTCCAATCCCATTAATCATACCAACGAGTTACCGGAAGCAGTGGAACCTCCGCTTCATGAACACAACGAACAACCTCGACGGTCTGACGAACAACCTCGACGGTCTGACGAACAGCCTCGACGGTCTGACGAACGACCTCGACGGTCTCAAATCTTACCTGCACGATATGCTGACTTTCAGCGATCCTCAGAATCCGCTTTCCGTCGACAGGCCCGAGACCGTGTTCCAAGTGTATACCCAGAATCCAATCCTGGATCTCCCTCTCCCTCTTTCAATGGCAGGTCTCCCTCTCCCTCGGTCGTTGGCAGTACTGTTGAAGAGGACGCTGCTGCGACCAACGACGTCTTCGAAACAGAATTGAATGACAATGGCCTCTTCCGTGTCTACTACCATTCCATGCCATCGCGGGATCCCGATTCTTTGTTGACGGTTGATGATACCGCCGATGCTCCCAATTTCTCTCGAAATGAGCATGGTAGCGGGACACCTTCACGAGTTTTTGGTCCAACCACTCTCCCTTCCGAAGACTCTTGTGATGGCGCTACACCTTGGGAACCCTTTCGAAATGTGACAACATACCGTCTCATGGATTGGAGCTATGCACATAACTCCGTCAACGCCACATCGCTCAATGGACTTGTTCATGACGTTATCCTACAAGACGACTTCTCCACCGAACATCTCAAAGGATTCAGTGCGCAGGCTGAACTTGACCGGATGGACCGTCATTTATCCACTGCAACACCAATTTCAGAACAATCCGAATCTGCTTTACCTTTCCCTATCAAAAAACGCATTGCTCTTGGGCCCGAGGATACAGAGGGCTTACCCCCTACTGATCCTTCTTTACGTTATCACATGGGAAATGGAAAACGGTATTTCGAAGATATTCCATCTTTCATTCAGAATTATAAGGGTGATCTTGCAATGCTTGTAAGATTTGTTTCAATACATGGTGCATGCAAACTCACTAGTTTTAGGACTTTTTCAAGAAGCTCAAGAATCATGTGCTGTCTCAGCTTCTCAATCATGATGGATCTGTTGAATATACTTCAGCAGATCACAGCGCTGTTCTGTTTGAGAACAACCGCCTCTACCGACACAAAGTTGTGCGTATCAACTATACCACTTATGATTTACGCCGTAATCAGGACTCGATTAATCCTCGAACTCATCCACACATCATGGTTCTTTCTCCTGAAGGCAGTGACCACCCCTTCACCTATGGCCGAGTGATTGGCATCTTCCATGCTAATGTACGTATCCAACGGGTTCGTGGGTCGAGATTGGTTCCTACTGCTGGATTCAAGCATGTGGACTTCCTTTGGGTGAGGTGGTTCCAGTATGATACCTCTTTTGCTGCTGGCTGGAAAGCAAAACGCCTTCACCGAATCCAGTTCTATGATGGCTGGGATCCCTTGGCTTTTGGCTTTCTAGATCCAGCTTCTGTTGTGCGAGGCATTCACCTGATCCCTGCTTTCCAATGGGGTCCTGCTGGTGCATCTAATGACTCTGATACAGAGTCAGATGATGCACCATTGGTCCCTGAATACTTACCATCAGATTCTATTGCTCGCCAGTATGAGACTTTGAACATCAATGGTATTCCAGAGGTGGAAACAGATGATTGGGCTTATCAATATGTCAATATGTGAGTTTTCATCTACTATTGTGAGTTCTATGATACTGATATATTATCTAGCTTTGTGGACCGAGATATCTTCAACCTTTTCCGTGGTGGTGGTATTGGTCATCAACATATTCGACATCATCTGAAAGCATTTGCTGAAGATGCAGGACTGAATGATCAAATTCTGCCACACTACAATGCAAACTGGGAAACTGATAGTGAGTCTAGTGAAGAGGATGAAGATGGATCAGATTCAGAAGATGGCTCTGAGCTTGGATCATTGGGAAGTGAAGATGAAGAGGAGGTGGAAGATGATTTAGAGATAGATTCAGATGTAGAGCCACAGGGAGTTGGACCTGAGGATGAAGAAGCTCTCGATGATGATGATTTAGGATTTTGACCAATATTAGAATAATGGGACAATATGAACCTGTTATATCCCTGTGATAACACCATAATAATATACTGTTATTTGCAATAAACAGTTGCAATCCTTACAGATGATTATTACATATTTTGGTATATTATAACCCTATTATTACAGTATTATTATATGTAAATACTGTCACAGCTAGTTATAATCTCTGCCACACGTTGTATTCCTATTATATCATTTGCGCTATTTTGCTGATGATGTGTGTGCCAATTGTACTCCCACAGGCAGAATTCATAGAGTCTTGACACTGAAGAACCAAACAGTGCGATCAGCTTGTGAACAATGTGCAATAAGTTTCTCGTTCCAAATTCTTTTCTGAAAGCCATAGACGCTGCGACTACATGCTTAAGGCGATTCTATAGTAGTGTACACAACTCTCCCAACAAAGTTCGACACCGAGTTTTCGACTTTAGAGGACGTAAGTCACTGTTCAGTACTCAGTCTTAGGTTTAAGCATTTCCGTAAACGTTCATAAGGCTTGTTAGCTGTCAGGATATTGACCAGGTTCCCTCCGCCATAGACGAAACATGTGTCACTCGAGTGTCCTTCAGGATAGATGCAACGGTATGGATTCTCGCAGAGGAGATTCCGAGTCGCATCGGAGCGGGATTAGTTTGGTGGACGTAGCGAAGGGTAAGGTCTGGGCCGTCTGTTATGTCGAGCCTGCTGTCTAGATGCGGCTACGTTATCGAGGGAGGGGAAAGTCTCTAGAGCAGCAGGTTCAACTTCGACTTCACTGGTGGCCCCACGGGGCCTGTTTCTTCCGGTCGCCATAATCGCATTGATGGACGCGACAGAGGGCCCAATCCCTTGCTCGATTCCTTCCTCTTTCAACCGCCGAATCACAAACTGCGACGACAACGTGCTTCCTGAAGCCGCCGCAATTCTCAACCTATTCCTCAGTTCGTCCCTGCAATATCTCCACTTTTCGTCGCGAGTCATAAGCATGATAAGGTGCTTCGCGAAATCCCAATCCGGCATGATTTTTGGATCTGCGTCTCTGAGTCGACTATACAGTCGAATCATGACCTCCAACCATGCAACGGGGTCGTCACCAGGTTGACACTGGTTACCGATGATTCGTTGGAGTATGGTGAGGGTGAGAATTGGATTCGAAGGTTCGTACTCAGTCTTCAGCGCCTTCCACGCTGCTCGAGCTGAGGTACAATCTTCTACAAGGTAGAGCTTCTCCATTGGCACAGCTTTCACAATGATGGCTAGTGCCTTCTTGTCTCCATCAAGCCACGATCTGACTCTTTTTTGAGCGGCCTTCACCTCTGCTTCATTGCCAGGAATTCTGACAGTTATCCTTGCACCCGTAGAGTCTAGCTCTTGAACTTCTCGAGCAGGTTGTAGTTTCGGGATGGAAGGGGTATCATGTTCGGCGCCCTCGATGTATTTCCAGTATCCTGCAGCATCGAGTTCGAGCTTGGATTTCAGCTTGAACTCGCTATAGTTATTGGTACCGTCCTCCGCCTCCCAGATAGGAGTGAGGGCGATAACACCCCAATCCTTCTTTCTTTCTTCTGTTGACTCCGTCATAACGAGTAACGTCGGTTGTTCAAGAGTGAGTATGTATTTCCGAGATTTAGAAAAGATATGTTGTGATCAAGATTTCAGACGGGTCTCGAGGCAGCGGTTAGAGCTACAAGAGCCTGAGGCCCACTACTTGTTCGTCAGAATACAGATTTGCACCGTAAACGAGTCTATTCATGCACGCAGGAAAGGTGATTTGTGAAAATGGAAACGTGAATAGTTGCAACAGACATACCTGGTAGGCTGGTACGAAGAAAAGAGCGTTTTATGATTTAGCAAGTTAAGGGGCCTCCACTTATCCCACGCATTAGCCAACCCGGGGAAGCGAAACTCGCTCCCCTTCAAAATGTGTATATTGGTGAAGGAAGGGCTGCATGAAAATACAGATCCAGACACTACAGACTAAAAGGATGAAGTCATGTAAAGTACAGCAGTAAGAGATTAACCAAGAACTGAAATTACAATGGTAATACATTCGGTGTTGAAACCAGAACACGTCGTCAACTGATGAATAAAGACGGAATGTTACTCAAGAATGAATAAAGAATGGATACAAGGCATTGCAGTGGGAGTGGTGGGTGGGTGACGCGGAAGGAGGTTATGGGTCTACCGACTGAAGATGGCCAACTGCAAGGATGTGAATCGGCGAAGATTAGAGAGTAATCTTCGCTTACCTTAGGTATTAACGACGATGTGAAAGTGTAGAGATGGCAGAAGGGTCGTTAATACCTGCGGGAAAGTGAGAGTTAGTTCGAAGAGCGAACATGTAACAATCACTGAAGAGGCTCACGTATTCCAGCAGAGGTGGAAGTGAGGAAGAACTAGCAGTGGATGGTATTAACGACGATGTGAAAGTGTGGAGATGGCAGAAGGGTCGTTAATACCTGCGAGAAAGTGAGAGTTAGTTCGAAGAGCGAACGTGTAACAATCACTGAGGAGGCTCACGTATTCCAGCAGAGGTGGAAGTGAGGAAGAACTAGCAGTGGATCCTTGTCTCACATCTTCTTTGTCGGATGAACAACACAGATGTGAAACACACCACTAGTGAGAGGCCCAGACTGAGTCTGAGGAGGACACGTGAATGTGAATGAAAATGGAGGCGCTCATCAGCGGAGGCCTATGAAAACGCTCGCTTTGTTCACCTTTACAACGACCTCCACTTATCCCACGCATTAGCCAACCCGGGGAAGCGAAACTCGCTCCCCTTCAAAATGTGTATATTGGTGAAGGAAGGGCTAAAAGTTGAGCTATTGATGATGTGTGTGGGGGAGGCCGGAGGTGAAAAAGGATGATATTAGGGAAAAGGATGGAAAGGGAGGTCATTGAAGTGAAGGTGATTCAGCATAGATTCTCCATGCTTTGGGAGACCAGAGACCCAGGGCTGAAATGAACATCTCCGACACTGTAAGACTGGCAAAGTAGGTAGCCGAGGAAGAAGATGTTGTCGAAACACCGGCGGGACAGAAGCCTGGAGCCATGTTCACAAATGAATAAACCCACTCGGGCACCATGGTGAGAATTTTGAGGATGGGATCCACTGAAAGTAAGAACACAGGGTCATAGAAATATAGTGATCCGCCATTTGGCGTGTTGGATTGAGGCTGTTATTCGGAGAATGGTGGAAAATGCTAGTTTGTAGGAAAGGTACTCAGATCAGAGGGGTCGTATACTGTCGTATAGCTTCTGTTGGAAAGGTATTATCGTCGGCGCACGTGTAGTTCCGGTCATGTCAGGACTCGGACTGAAGCCCCTGCCAACATTCTCCGATGTAGGCGGTACTGCCGTAGATCGAGCTCGAGAGCGCTTGTGAAGATACCAGAATAGGATAGCCGCTATGAAAGCAAGACCGACAACTCCTCCTACGACTCCACCTGCGATTGCTCCTGCGTTTGATTTTGACGACAAGAAACCCTGAGCAGCAGCTGAAGAAGTAGAGGTAGAGCTGGATGTGCTTGTCGCTGTAGGCGACGGTGTACTGGAAGAAGTGGTTTGTGTGGCACCCATGAGTTCTGGAGAATCTCCAGCCTCTTTAGCAGCAGTAGCATTGAACTCGGCAGAAGTCAACGTAGCCCAGTGAGGGACTGCAGTGCCGGAGGGAATAGTAGCTGGAAACACTCCAACGTAAACTGTCGAACAGTTCTGAGCATAGCTTGACCACATAGAAGTGTAGTGATCCGCATTTGAAGATCTGAGTGGTGGCATGAGAGAAAGGTGAGCATAACCAGGTTGGCATATGAAGAAATTGTTGAGGAAAACAATGTTCGAAGACCCTCAAAGGCTCTGGATAGAATGAGTTTGCAAAAACTATTAGCAATGGTTCTGACAAGAGGCGAGCCATGCTTTGTCGAGGGAATGTTGAACTGTGTAGTGCGGGTGATATAGTGGGAGAGAGCGAGAGCCATTGGGACCAAAGGTGGCTGATGAGTGGGGCAGAAGGAGATGTAAACTCGGCTCTTGATCCCCGGTTGTTGATTGATCTATAGTGTTGCGACTCGCCCAGCCAATAAGAAGAATCGTCTCCATCACAAGGGGCCAATGCAGTAAGAAAGAAATCATCAGGGAGTAACGGAGAGAGAAGGTCTGCTCGTGAGCTTCCTCATCCTAGGATATATCTGACCCAGACATCGACACCAGCGCAGAGCAAATTGAAGCCTTGATTTGTGAGAGTCTCTCTGCCACACAACAAACACATGTGGGAGCTTCGTAGGATGATGGAGAGAGTCTTCCGTCTCATAGTTGACATTGAAGCCGTTCCATTCCCGATCTCTTGGATGGCAAGCTGATTAACCAGACTTTAGGCGTTCGAGCTTCAACAAAAGCTGATTTAGATGGAACGATAAAAGCATTGAAAGCTTTTTGACATTATAAGGAGCAAGGACCTTCGAAAGGTCCTTGGGATCAGATAGCGCATTCTGCATGGAAGGATCATTGGTGATATGAGAAGGGGGAACAGGCAGAGAAGCAGTAGTCTTGGTGGCAGGGAATGAGACCGAGGGAGAGATCACATCTTCGTCATGATCCTCTCAAGGACCTAGGTCCTCGAAGGGCTTTCTGCGCTCGACTCCCTATCTGCAGTGTTCCAAGATCTTCTGGTGCGGAACTCAGGTTTGCATTCGGCTGAATCAAACGCGCGATGTTTTCCTCCGCGTATTGAGCATGTTCCATGTCTTCGCCCGTTGATGCAGGGGTCGTCGCACCTTGCACCATTCCAGTTAAGTCAGACTGCCCCGCTAAACTGTTTAGAAGAACGATCCGAAGAATCTGAATCGAGTGGACACTTTGACCTAGCTCCCATAGAGGGTCGATGAATGAGAGCCATGACTGCAGCCTGAGCGTGGTTGTTGTCATCGAGACGAAATGAACTTTTATGATATCTTTCACGGACTTCGTGATCAGTGCAGATAGGGATCAAAGGGTCATGAGCAAAGTTGCGGAACAAGTTCGAGATTCCCAAGCCATCATTGAAGAGTTCATCTTTACGATGAGGGTAAGCTTGTATAACTCCATGTTTCCAAGTGTCGAAGGCCCTGTTCCAGTCGGATTTATCCGCAACTGGGTTCCTAGCGGAAAGATGATCTGTCTTGGCCAGAGCATAGCCGGCTCTGAATTCTTTTCCTTCATCTTGTCTTTGATGATGAGTTTCCAGATTGTACGAGGTAGAGGCTCAATAAGAAATCGACTCTGGAATAGACCAACGAGAGCGTCAAGGTTCTACTCATTAAGGTAGATCCTCTTGGTGCGGAGAGTTTCGTCAACATGCTGATCCCCGGTAGACCTAGCTTTTTCTCGGAGATGAGGAAGACTATCCAAAGTCGACACCGAGATACCCCCAAGTTCGGGGTTACAAGGCATTGGATAACTTGTGACTGATGCGACAGGACATTCGACTCCGAGTCTCGAGCTTCTCCTTGGCCTTCATTTCCTTCTTGACCTTCAGTTCCACCAGACCCGCCAGCTCCCATCCTTTCTCTTCCAAGGATCTCTGATCTTTGTTTCCTAAACTCCCTTCTTTGGTTATCATCGAGGACTTCTGGGGTCTTTCCTCGATCAGTATCTGTTGAAGACCCTCCTCCTCCTCCTCCTGGAACTTTCTGAAGTTGGACAACGTAAGATTGAACAACAGAAGGAGAAATTCCTTCAGCTCGCAATTGATCTTGAGCGTCAACCAGAGAGATTCGTCCAGCGTTGGCATCATCGACCACTTTTTGACAGTGCGCGGATAGATTCGAAATATTCTCTCCACTAGTCATTGAGGATAAAGATGGCGAAGCAGATAGTGACGCGGAAGGAGGTTATGGGTCTACCGACTGAAGATGGCCAACTGCAAGGATGTGAATCGGCGAAGATTAGAGAGTAATCTTCGCTTACCTTAGGTATTAACGACGATGTGAAAGTGTAGAGATGGCAGAAGGGTCGTTAATACCTGCGGGAAAGTGAGAGTTAGTTCGAAGAGCGAACATGTAACAATCACTGAAGAGGCTCACGTATTCCAGCAGAGGTGGAAGTGAGGAAGAACTAGCAGTGGATCCTTGTCTCACATCTTCTTTGTCGGATGAACAACACAGATGTGAAACACACCACTAGTGAGAGGCCCAGACTGAGTCTGAGGAGGACACGTGAATGTGAATGAAAATGGAGGCGCTCATCAGCGGAGGCCTATGAAAACGCTCGCTTTGTTCACCTTTACAACGACTTAGTCTCAGGTAAGCAATATTACGAAGACGCATGGTGGCCCTCACTGGCCAGTCACAGCGCTCGAAGCCTTTAAGTACCAGTAAGTACCCCTCCTCTCGAATCTCACTCATGAGTAGCGGCGCGGACAATTGGACTCAAACAAAATTACAGATTGCCCGACTGTTTCAGCACGAGCTGTGCAAGGGACCTACTACAATTCACACATAGATTGATACGACGATAGGCCACCAGCACCTTCACGGCGAGTATCTTTGATGAATCAATGAGCTACAGCAACGTATAGTCATGAGAGTTATTCAAGAAACGTTATATACAGTAGCTCTATCATCGACAGAACAAGCAACCCACATTGGAAGTGAGGGTTATCGCTTGATCCCAGCTCTTCTCGCCCTGGGTATATGAGATTTTTCTACCTCCGACTCGGATCCAGAGTCAGAGGCATCGTCATCGTAAGCCTGGGATAAAGGACCGTACATGTCCTCCTTCGAATTTTTGGGCGTAGAACTTGTGGCAAGATGGTGCTGCAAGCCGGTGAAAAACTTGTTTTGGCTAGCGATCTCGGATAAACCACGATATGTTGCAGAACCTCGCGCAGTCGGAGCTCGAGGTGTGATCGTCTTTTGAACTTCGACTTCCTCTTCGGAGTCTTCTTCCAAACGGCTGACATTGGTTGGAGCATTCGCCCCGTTATCAGTGTCTGCGTCGAGGTTTTGAAATTGGGAATAGGGAAAATCGACTTGGCTTTCACTAGCGATGAAGAGAGGCGCTTCTGCTTCTGAATGAGATTGAGCTGGAGGGGAATCTGGATCGAGGTCTGGACTCGATTGCAACTCGTCAGATCCGTGTGACGACGCCGCATCCCCGGTTGACGAAGGTCCAACGTTCAAGGTAGTCCACATGGTTTCTGAAGCCTCAGAACGATTAGCCTGGACAGTGACAGGTGTCTGACCGACAAGAGAATCTGTAGTGGGATCTACTTGGGTCGAGGAACGGAGGCGGCGTGGCGACTGAGGGGGAGAGGGTGGTGGAGCGGTTTGATTTTTGCGTTGCACTGCTGACTGAGACCGAGTCCTTGTCAACTTGACAACACTCGGTCTAATATCAGCTTCATGTTTCGAGATTGGCTGTGAGTTCGTCTTCCGAGTGGACCGACGAGTTATGACAACCTCAGGTTTGAGGTACATGATAGTATTGGTGGGAGTACGAGCACTCGGGAGAGAAGTTGATGCAACAGGCGCGATTTCGATAGGACTATTAGATCGAGGAGAGGGGATGATTGTTTCAATGGGATCATTTTCAGCCACAGAAGTGTCTGACGGTGTCGTATGTTGTTGAATACTGGGAGCAGCGATCGGTGTCGGCCTGTCCATGATCACAGGATGGTGGATTTCTAGAGGGATTTCGGAAATTGTTTGGCGGACTGCAGTCCCAACAGGACTGGTTTGACCATGTAAAGTCGAGGTCATCGAAGAGACAGCAACCTCTGGTGGTCTTGGATTCGTATCAGAGTTTATAACAACCGAATCTTTATTCGAAGTTTTTAATGCAGGAGGTTGGTCAATAACCCGAACGCTACTGGACACCATTTCCACATTATCAGAGGTAGAGTCGTAATCTGGATCTGAATCCGAGCTGGCCCAAGTCTGGCTTCTCGTATGAGCAGAATGACGAACAGCTTTCGTCTTAATGATGGGGTCCTCCTCCAAAACAACAGCTTTTCTTTTTTTACTCGTTGAGGCGACAAAAGGCAAGATACTGTCCAAGGTCAACCTCTGTTGCCTTGGACCTCCAAGAAGCTCTTCCAAGTATGTACCGGAGTCTATATCATCAAGATTTTGGATGTTGGGTATAGAATTAGGGTGGGGAATTGGGTGCGGCGCAGAGACCCGTGTCGATTCTCCATCACTAGACGATGAGGACAAAATTTTTGACTGTGTGGAACCAGATTTCTTCTTCGGAGCAGCGGATTCTGCATCAACTATATTTGCTATCGGGGAACGGGTCTTGAAGAGAGTCGGTATATGAAGGAGAGAAATTATTAAGGAACGAAGGTACGAACGTGAATGGACAATGAATCATACCCGATCCGTGTTCTTGTTTTTGGCAGCTGCAAGAATTTCTTTTGCAGTGAGGGGCTTCTTTTGAGAGCCAGTTGTTGCCTGCGACGGCTGCGTGGTGACCATCCCAACAAGTTCCCTGGCCAACGATGCAACGACTTGACTCATGTCGCCTCTAACAGCCTCGAGTTCGGCAGGCGTTACGACCCGCTCTAGCTCATTTTTTCAACAGCCGGTTAAACATCTTTGATCATTGTGACTTACCCTCTTTCTTCTTCTTCTTAGGTTTACTCTTACCTGTGTCAATAATTAGTGAAGGCAATGAGCTTTTGGGAGTGTCCCGTACCGTCGGTTGGCTGCTCAGTTGCCTCTAGCTCGCCATTTGGAACAGGTTTGTCGACTTTGGCCTTGACTGATGAAGTTTCAGCGATTAGTGTATACGAGAGTATGAACGTTATACCATCAGTAAGCTTCTCGCTCGCTTTTGCTTTAGCGGTTTGACCTATGTAAAAAGAGCTCTGGTTATTCATCTCAAATCTGGCAGAATGTACTAACCTGCTACAGAGTTTCGACGTTTGGTGCGCTTAGCTGTAGGTGTTTTGAGATAGTGAGGGTGAACGAGAAACGAATTGACATACGGGCTGTTGATGCGTCTTCGGGCACAGTTGAAGCAACTAGGTCATGATTGTATGAACTCAGAATCAGGCGGAGAGAAATTAGCAGACGTACGATGTCCGTCAGTGATACTCTGAGCAAGTTGTTGAGAGAATGTGTCCGGTAATGTTTGACCGTTTGGCTTTGTAGTTAGGGTCGAAGTCGATTTGATAGGTTGTTGAGAGGTGGTAGAGTCATCGTTCGTCTCCTTCTCCGTAATCTTCTTGGCTCTCTTGGTGGGTTTTGGTTTGGAACCACTTTCATCAGCATTCTGAGCACTTGGAAGAATCTTTGCACTTGTCTCTTTCTCTTCTGTCTTTCTCTTTCTCTTCTTCGGTTGGGGAGTTGGGTCTGTTACATCTGCTGCAAGCTCGGTCTGTGGCAAGGCTGTATTGGTCGACTGTGACTCTTTTGCCGCAGATGGACCTGAGATAGAGGGAGTGGATGGTCGGTGTTTCTTTGGGGGGAGATTCTGAGAGCTAGGAGTACCTAAGAACGTGTCTTTACGTGCCATCCTGACTTCATCACCAGTTGGAACCTCGGACGGTGAGGCTATATGATCATTGAGAACAGTGGGAGATGGTGCCTTTTGATTGATTACGGCAAGCGATAAAGAGGGATTGTGACGGGGTGACGGCTGAACGGGAGGTGTAATCTAGTTTAATGGAGTACTCTCGCATGTTCGCAGAGGAACATACCATGTCTTCTATAGTGACTTCCACTTCTATAGCCATCTTGGAATGTGCTACTGCATAAAACGCGTCGAAATCGTCCTCTAGGCATTTTATGATGAATTTGTATAAGCTGGAACAGAGAATTGAGCTTACCATCTTCAAGATCCACCGTGTGGTCTCCGCGTATCTGTGCAAGGCGGATGTTCGAAGAGTCAGGTAATCCGAGTTTTTTCCTGACTACATCCCTCGTCTCATCGAGAGATTCCTCTGTCAATCAGCGGTCAAAAATCTTCAGATGTACTTTCGTTAAGAGAGGCTACTACCTTTGAAGAGCCTATCAAATGTTCTAGTCGCTGCATGATACGTGATTCTTGGCGCCTTCGTCTCTCGCTTGCGTTTGCCCTGCGTTTGAGAAATGTCCATCGCGTTCGTCAAGAGCGTGCAAGAGCGTGCAAGTGTACGAGTGTCACACCGTTGTGACCGTTACTTCATTCAACGCCCTTCAACGCCAAAGCCTGCCAAAGCTCGTCAAAGTACCGTGACCCGGACTTCCATTATCTTCCATTACTCTATCTTTGTCAATCTCCACGATGGCGGGCCACGGTTCGTATTTTCCTTCTGCCTCTTGCACGGAAACTCACTACTCGACTTCAGCATCTGGAGGATTCCATCCACACTTACCAGGCTTTCGATACAATTTTCTTGCTAAGGGACTAGGAGCAACAATGTGGTTCTTCATCTTCTATCGTTTTCGGTGTGCCATAAACGTTTGTTCATGATGTATCATCCAACTAATCAGTCAATGCAATCAGTCAAGATGGTGGTAAACTCTTGGTTCGTCGACGTCGCGTCCCCCTGTTGCTCGTATATATCTCATGATATCTTTTAGGGACACCATCCGTTTGAGGGACACGGTGAAGGACACGACGAGCATCATTAATAGACCTATTACCTCCTACTACCATTGCCAACCCTTGAAATAACCCTCCGTGAACGAAACCTGACAATTGTCAATGAAAAGCTCGGAAATCACTGTCAGACGCCGTACAAAGCTGCCATATGAACTGTGTATTTGGTGCCTGTACCTTAGTTGACTGACCTTGTGCCACCATCCACGGTAGCACGGTGCACCATAGGTGAAGTGTGCCAGCAGATATTCGAGATCGTTGCGGTGCAGTGCCGTACATGCTTTGGGTGTAATTTGCAGTTGTATTCTCGATACTTAGACATGTTCTTTATTCTTGTACTTAACCGTTCTCATGCCTCTTTCTTTTAAATCTTCAAAGGGGCGAGTTGTGATAGTTTGCCTGCGAGCCTTGTGGGTTTGTGTAACGCTCTGGTATGAGTACGCAGTATTTCGATACAGTGCTGGAAAATGCACTTGGGCGGATATGGATGTCAGTCCTTTCTTCATCTGAACTTCCATAGCCAATTCGCTTTAGACCAGCCTACAAGACCAGAAGCATGTTCTTCTCGTCGCGGACCCTCAGATAATCGACCACCACTCATATCCAGGTCGTCCTGCGCTACTCAAATACCTTTCTCAGCTCATTGTTCGTCGAATCCATCAATTGCGCTCCGCAACCATTTCATTTACACGGACAGTCTAGGTCGACCTCAACCTCAGAAAGAATTGGCAAGCAGCATTACGGTCTGCACCTGACGTGGTCTTCTTCTTAGGTGATTACATGGACTCTGGGTATGTGATTTTTTCAGAGGAAACTGACAAATCTGACTGGAGCTGCACTAGGCGAAATGTAATGTCAGATGCAGAGTGAGCGGTATTCTGCTAAATGTCGGCCAGTCTTCAATTTGCTCTTTAGATACGAACGCTACGTCAAACGGTTCAGACAAATATTTTCGACGCCCAGCGAGATCCCCGCATATTTTATACCTGGCAACCACGACGTAGGGTACGAACTACTCTTCTTTACGCGACATTCTTAATCATTCGATCTGCTCTTCCAGTCTACAACCTTCTACAATGTTTTCACCGCACGCTCGGACGCGTTACACTTCTCGCTTCGGACCTCTCAATAGTCATGTATCCATCGCAAACCATACGTTCGTATTGATAGACGCTCCGGGTTTAGTAGAGGAAGATTACAAGCGACATGGCCTAGGAAGAACTTACGCAGAGTGGAAGCCCGATCGTGAAGGAACAATAAGTTTTGTCAAATCGTTTGCAGCGAAAGGTTATTCCATGTGTTCGCAAAGGTTTCTCCTTCTCAATCAGTTACAGGCATTACCGAACCAACCATCCTACTCTCTCATATACCATTATCGAGACCCGAAGGCTCTAACTGCGGACCACTTCGAGAACGAGGAACCATCCGTCGTGGTGTGGGTGTGGGATACCAAAATACCCTTGGAAAAGATTCGAGTACGTTCTTGTTGGAGCACGTACAGCCAACCTTGATCTTCAGGTAATGCCCATCCCTCCTATCATTAGGACTTCTATCTGAGTCCCCTTTAGTGGAGATGACCATGATTATTGCGAGTACACTCATACTTCGAGTACGGGCTCTCGTATCCGAGAAGTGACTGTTAAATCACTGGTTCGAAATCTATCAGTCAACCGACATTGTATGGAAGCTAAATTGTACATTCAGAGCATGGCCATGGGGATCAAGAAACCTGGATATCAAATGCTCACGATCATACCTCCTGGAGGTCCTACCTCTTCCTATTCGGACTCACCATGCTTTCTTCCGGATCAACTGGGTATCTATCTTGACGTCTACATACCGTTGGCACTCGGCTCTCTCCTCGTCGTTCTTGTGCTTTGTATCATCCGTGGCCAGCATCATCGTCAGTGGAAATTTCGGCCTCTGGTCACCAAACGGAGATCGAGAGAGAGCATTAGGCTATCAAAACCACAACATCTCAGAAGGCTTACTCGTACAAGAATCGTCACGGATGATTATGAGTTCACTCTCGATGATAGTGACACAGACCAGAAACTACCTCTGCCGGCTTCCGCTACTGTGCCCGCACCTCCCAAGAAGAGAAAAATATTGATAACGCTCTTTTCGCCCATCCAAAGATTATCTCGGCTAGTCTCATTACGGTCTTTCACAAGAGCAGTCATTACAAGCAACAGACGAGGAAGCTTCCTTGGCGAGTTTCTGCGCGACGTTCGAGACGTGGCCGTTTTCCCACTAGGAATGATTATCCTCATATCATTATGGACATCCCTGGACCTTTGACTGATCTGTATTGTGATAGGACGATACTACTATGCGATGTATTTTAGGATGAAAGGAATGCCTGGCGTCCCGGCAAATGTTTGAAAGTGCTCATTCAGACTGGTCACACAGTCCTTTCACTTCATGTGTCTCGAACCCATCGTTCAGCTTGCAAACATATAGAAACCCGATGTCGAGCCGTACTTCAACATATTGATGTGATTATCTGTGTGCAATGTCTGTTGTCATGCCTTTGGTTTTCCCACCGAGCTATCATGCTGCCCCACCCCCTCCTGAATACTCGAAGGAACGGCTTCCAGGCGAACAGACGGTGGAGTACACGCCAAGAGGGAATGCATCATCGACTGCTTTAGTGAATATCGTAAGAACCTGCAGCTTTCTTACAATCATCTTTAAAGACCAGAATGGGGCCGAGGATCTTCCTACCTATGGCCGAGGTTCGACGCTACATGGGGAAATTGGGCTCAAGAGTAATGCTTCTGTTCTGAGTGTATCCGTCAAGGTCATCGGTGATTTTCTCCCTACGAATTCAGCTTTTCTAATCCATTGCAATTGTAGTTGAAAGGCCGTCTCCACGTATCCATATCGGACTCTGGTTCAGTCAATATACCTGTAGTATCGGAGACGGTTGTGTTGTGGTCTCAGGAAACAGCAAGTGGCCATAGATGCCCGAGTGCTCTGCCCTTCTCGATAACGTTCCCCACAACATTCAAACATGGTGGTCGCGTTCGGCCCATACCGCCTTCCTTCTCCGAAGCATTTCTTCAACTTCCTGCGATTTCTGCCCGATGTTTGTACGTTCTGAAGGTTACTCTCCAGTATGGGGGATCCAAAATGGCTTTTTGGAAACCTTCGCGATCGTGAGTCATCGGTGATTCTCTGTAAAGAACGTGCTTCAGTGATATACAACAGATATTCCTTGGTTTTGAATTACAAGCCAAGGACAAGACCGCAACGACCAATATACCACATGGATACATTTCTAACGAGCTTGAAACACATACCGGAGGATTGGCTAGAGATCGAGTCCACTATGCGGACTCGCCATATAGCAAGCCCCGATTTGAAACCAATATCATGCCGAGTGAGTTGAAAATATCGTTCGATATCAGCTCGTTGAATTGGATTGTATTTGTGCAGTTTTTTGTTCCCTCTATCGGAACTTTTGGACTCTCCGATACTATCCCCTTTCATATTCAGCTCTCGTCAAGCTTGGCTTCAATACGTCTTCTTCAAATCGCAGAACCAGCACCACCTTCATGTGTTAGGGTATTCATAACTCGACAGACGATGGTAGAGGTAAATACGCGAAAGTGCTGGAGAAGCGCAATGTTGATGGAAGGAACAATGAGGGCGGTCGCACCCCCGATAGATGCTGTTCCTTTAATAGAAGACTCCGAAAAGGATGATGTGTACGTCGACTGGGAGGGCGAAATCCGAGTGGAGAAAGATAAAGTGCCATACGGAGGGTTCAACGTCGGAACAATTATCATCAAAGTGAGCAGAGTTGCTGAATTTGTTTGTCATTGTGCCAAAAACAATATTTCCAGGACTACATCGTTTTTGCAGTTACGCCCCCCAATCCGCGAAGCTGTCCACTATTAGCCCACCAGTATTCACATCCTATCAAGTTGGTGACAGATGTGTGGACGGATGAGTCTACGTTCCATCCGTTGGACACTTAGTTTGTTTGACGCGGCCTGACATAGCCTTGTACTTTCTTGATGTACAGTTTTTCTTTTATACAGCGTACTATGTTGCAGTTCCGTACTTCAAGCATGTTAGATGCCTAGCCCAGGGCCACTAGGGGTTAGAAGCTGTTAGAAGGATTTCACGATTAGGTTTCTTGCAGGCACAAGGCGCGCAATATAATGACAGCGAGGAGGAAATATATTGTATGTATGTAAAGGGACAGGAGGCTTGATAAGAGAGAGGAGATGTATATAACGGGTAGTTACAAGCACGTTGTCTCTTGAAGGGGGGGAAACTATTTTGTGAATTCTTCCTACATAAACCGCCACGACGCCCTCTTTAAACTTGGGAATACCCTATCGCTCCAAGAGAAAGTCCTGGAGCCAGTACACGACACTCAGTAAATTCGAGGCAATCTCTGAAAACGACGAGCAAACTCTCGACTCTTTACAAAGACGTCATCGACCACGCGCCGTTCTCCGAACAAATTCTTCGCCAGTGCTCCAGACTTTGATTTCAACCACCACCACCTCTCCAATTCACCTCAGTGATTTCAGGTATTTCCTTTCTTATTTTGCACACATATACTCTTTCTCATCTCTCAATAGTATGTCCAACCTAATGCCAAAAAGCGACTCCTTCAACGCCCGTGCTCGCGGTACAAGTCATATCGACTTCAAGACTGCTACCACCGGTGTTGCTGCGAAGGCAATGCGCAATGAGATCAGTCGCATTGTCTCGACAGTCGAGGACCCTGCCACCAAGAAGGTCTGGGTTACCTCCGATCCTTTGCGATGCAGCTGCACATTCACTTACACGTATATCTGCAGGCTTTCGACACTGAGATGCAGTCTTTCTTTTATCTCTTTACGCGCTATCTTTCCGAACGAGCAAAAAGCCAAGATCTGTAAGTTCCATGCTCTTTTCTTCTATCACGCTCTCTAATGTCTATGACAGCGATTGGGATCGTATTAAGTCCCCTGCTGAAGATCAGATCGTTCCTTATGCCAATCTTGTTTCACCCAAGGATAGTTCCAACCTGAACAAGCTGGCCGTTCTCAAGGTCAATGGAGGTCTCGGTACCTCTATGGGTGCGTCTTCATCTCGTTCGGTATCGCTTCATATCCTTACCCTGATCATCAGGGATGACGGGCGCCAAGAGCGCCCTCGAAGTCAAGGATGATATGACATTCCTGGACTTGACTGTCCGCCAAATTGAGCACCTCAACACTACCAATCGCGTCGATGTCCCGCTCATCCTCATGACTTCCTTCAACACCCATGAAGATACTCTTCGTATCATCAAAAAGTACGCCAACCAGCAACTGCGAATCACCACTTTCAACCAGTCGAGATACCCTCGTATCCTTAAGGAATCTCTCTTGCCTTGCCCTAAACGTGCCGATGATGACAAGAAGAACTGGTACCCTCCGGGTCACGGTGACTTGTACAATGCCCTGCTTCACTCTGGCGTTCTAGACCAGCTTCTTGCTGAGGGCAAGGAATATCTCTTCGTATCAAACTCGGACAACCTTGGGGCTGTGTAAGTCTATCACACAAACGTTGGTTCTATATCAGATTTTAACTCTATGGGCCTGCCTAGCGTCGATGAGAAGATTCTCCAACACATGATCGACACTCAGGCCGAGTTCCTGATGGAGGTTACTGACAAGACCAAAGCAGATGTCAAGGGTGGTACTCTCATCGATTACGATGGTTCAATGCGCTTGCTGGAAATTGCTCAAGTCCCTTCGGAACATGTCGAAGATTTCAAATCCGGTATGTCATCGTATACACTGATGCAACTGCATTAACATCCTCGATAGTCCGAAAGTTCAAAATCTTCAACACCAACAACCTGTGGGTCAATCTCAAGGCCTTGAAGCACATCATGGAACACGAAGGAATGGAGCTTGATATCATCATCAACCCGAAGATGACTGACGACGGTCAAGGTGTCATTCAGGTGTGTATATATGCGTACTTACTGTGCACGAGGGAGGGCTGAAAGGAACATGGGTTTCAGCTCGAAACTGCAGCTGGAGCGGCTATCAAGCACTTCAAGAACGCGCATGGAATCAACGTTCCTCGAAGCCGTTTCTTGCCCGTCAAGAGCTGTTCGGACCTTCTGTTAATCAAGAGTGATATATATTCTTTGAGCCATGGTCAACTCGTGATCAACGAGCAACGAATGTTCGAAACTACGCCTGTTATCAAGTTGGGTGATCACTTCAAGAAGGTTAATTTTTTCACTTGGAATAGCGCGAACGTGTGTCGACTAACAGTCTCAATGGCCAGATTCAACAATTCCAGAAACGCTTCAAGAAAATCCCAAAGATTATCGAACTTGACCATCTCACTGTCACGGGTGACGTCTACTTCGGTCGCAATGTTACTTTACGAGGCACTGTTATCGGTATGTGCTGACTTCCTTTGTCATACTTATGTGAGCTCATAATCGAGACTAGTCGTTGCCAATGAGGGTCAGAGGATCGATATTCCTGACGGTTGCATTTTGGAGAACCGTCTCTTGTCTGGTAACCTGAACATGATAGTACGTACTACCTCTTACATTTTTCATGTGCAGTCTTCTCAAACTCATGTATGATACAGGAGCTTTGATTTGTGTCTGCGTTGATACCCTGGATCGAATGCTTATACTTTAGACATACAATTTGGGTTTGCTTAAAAGAACTTCGAGGCAGGTTTTATACTGATGGACATTTCATATGAGTACATGATCACTATTATACGCTTTTCTTGGGAATTTTACCCAGATGACAATTTGCGAGGGACCTGTTAACAAAGTAACAGAGAACGTACGATGTGAAAAATAAACACGCGAGGAAGCTGCGAGATACAGGGAAGCAATTATCCGTTCAAATGCAATCTGTGCCAGACTGGGGCAGTACACTGACACGGCCCAGGAGACGATATTATACCAGTATATTCGGAGCTCACGCAGATCGACTCCTCGAATAATGCAAGATATACAAACCAGATACAAATTGTACCAAAACTTCATTCTCATATACTCGACATTCCTGAACATCAAGTTATTTCTTCTCTCTCGGTGGTTTCTCGTGACTGAGCGATGTCTCTATGAAGGTCGGAATCGTTTTGGAATGTAGCCAACTCCCAGGGGGCATCCCAACTTGTCATGTTAGAACCGTGAACGGTAGTCAGCTCCGCTTTGTTTTGTATCGAGGGCCGTCCTATTTCAAGCGATGCATCTACCAGCGTTTGGAGGTTAAGGATCGCCCGACATCCCTAGAATTATGATTAATAAGACGTGTGGAATAGCCAATGGTTACAGAACAGCATACCAAGGCAGAGATTAATGATATGAAGAGCCTGCAAACATGGTTCTGTGATTGAACGAACCATGCATCAGATCGGACTTACGGGAACACAAATGCTACTGGCAGTGTAATTTTCACTGTCGAGAGTCCAACTGCCGTCATTGCAACTTCATTTTACCAGAAAGCCGCAGTGTTAGTGAGTTTGTGAGTGCTCGGAGGCAAATGGAAGTATCAGTCATTACCTGAAATGCCCATGAACACTCTCAAGCTATCTTTGTCCAGAACGGACAACAAGGGTGGCCGAGAGTATGAGTTCGAATAATGGCGAAGATCCCACATGGTGCGCTTCCAGGACAGCCCATGAATGATGACTTGAATAATGAGTTCGCCGTATCTGCAACGGTAACGCTGGTCAAGGCTACAACCCAGTGACTGGAGTGCAAGCCTTACATGAAAACCAAGGTAGAATTACCCACGGATTGTTCTGTGAGTGAAATTCTCGGGATACAATACTTGCCAAATTTAAGGTTCCTTGGAGAGTGTGCACTTTCCCCAAAAGAAGTATAGGCTGACACAGCCAGTCTGCACACGAATATCGAGAAAAGAAAAAGACCCATGCTTGTACTCCGATTGTAGAGAGCAAAAACTGGATATCACAGCGCTCAGCGTACTACTTACCCGTCAAGAGTGAGACGCAAACCTCGAAGCATGAGAATCATCTGCAAAATGAGCAACATGCTATAGCTTGATATTATCTGGAAAACTAGCAGTTTCCTGCAAGCCTCATCCGGAAGTTGTGAGCAACCTTGGAACTTCACCGTCCATATACTTGAGAGGACGATGTTTACACTGGCAGGAAACTAGTAGTCAGAACAATTCGAGCTGAGGCCGAACTGCGCGCGCATGCATTCACATATGAATCACAAAGGCAAGATACCGTGCCAACACAAACAGAATCTTCACGAACGTTATCCGGAGAGGTTTTCTGGTTATCGTGATGGATGGATATAGATAGGATGAGTGACAAAGGCGTGCCAAACACTGTCATAGGTGTGTCCATGACTCACTCTCTGTTCCAAGCATAATTTTTCTCTTTCCGTCTAGTTAAGGCGTAATCACAGCCTGTGGCCAACAGCCCTATAACTTTGACATCATGCATGTCAGCATAATTTGCATACCAAGTGGTGTTGAACTAACCGTACTCACCCGCAGAAGGAAGTTGAGTTTGCATAAACTTGCCAAGGCTTGCATATACGTTGTCTGAAGGGTTTTTTTCTGGTATTTTGTAGACGATGGAGTATTAGAAGTTGGGATACGAGGAAGAAGAAGCTTTAAATCGGAGGTGGCTACCCTGAATTATACTGCGCCTTGTGTGGTATGTACCATAATTCATTTCACAATTGTATATGAACAAGCGTCTATGTGATACAGACAGGTGATTGATAATTACTGAAGATAATTATTGAGTACTTGACCTGGGAGCAGCCTGGTATTCGATGACAGAATCGGCCTCCTAACGAATAAGGCTTGGCTATATACTGTGTTATAGTTCCTAATCATAGTTTTCAGGTTGAGAAGAAAGAACCAGTGAGACAACAGCTCAGTATGACTACTCACAATCAGATTAAGATTGCCAGACAGGAGTTCTTCAATCGGTATAGTGTCCGGTTAGAGCGAACGAAAGGAAAAACACCGAGTGTACATACTATTTTCTAACATGGAACCATCAGGTATATCAATTCTCTGCCGTTCCGTAGCGGCCACTGTTGTCATATTAGAACCTTTTAAGTAGAATTTCTTACCGTGATACTGTACATACCAATGACTGTTCCTCGAAGATCACAAGCTCGGCCGAAATATACATCTCCAGCGACCGTTAGATGGTCAAGCTCGAGCATACTTGGAACTGTTTTGAAACGGGCCTCGAGCTCGTCCACCTGTGAATGGTGAGCATGGAGATGCGAGTAGTAGAGAAACCATTCGATTACACTTCGAAAATCTTCGCTGAGCTTGATTGTTGGAGGTGTTTGAAACGGCCGATGTACGTTAGGCCTCAAGCAGCCATCATCGAGCTGGTAAAAATCGCTTCTGACTAACAGCAGATCTGCGGAATTCTTCACAGGCAGAAATCGTCCTCGCGGGACAATGATTCCACAAGCCTTCCTAAAATGTTTAATGGCTGAACCCGCTGCAGTTTCCAACTGGAGGTATAGTGTTTAGAAGATTACGTCTCGAAGATCACTGCTGTGAGAAATACCTGAACGACAACTCTTCCGTTGTCTAGATGTCTGAGCTTTTCCATGATGTCCAGATCCAAACCTTCGTTGTCTGAGATCCTCTTGAGTGCTGAATGGTCGTACATACAGTAGTCAGCTGTGCTCAAATGTGGTCGCATGAAGACTGACCCTTGAGATTGATCCACAAATTATTGGTGTTAAGAGTTCTAAAATTGAAGACTATCATGAGTGAGAATGTGCTGCATGATTGCATTCGAGATTTTCGGAAGTTAACCAGATTTGAAGTTTTCGACATGTTCGGATGGCACTTGGTTAAGCTCGAGCAACTGGAGAGAGCCGTCGTAGTTCACTAGAGTCCCACTCTTGATAGTGTTAATTGACAAGAGACACAATTATAGCAGAATGGCGATCCTCTCACCTGGAGGTCATTTCGAGTTTTAACGGTAATTTCCATGAGGAATTCCGACTCGGATTCGATCAGATACTGCAAAATCGTGGGGTCTACCCTACACATTTCCTGATCAATCAAAGAACCGAGTACTGGAAGGAGTTTTCACGCACGTTGCACCGAGATTTTCAGAATTTGACACGAAGAGATATTCTTTGCCTTCAGACAGTAGTTGTTCGAGCACCCCCGAGCGACTAAGCGACAAGAATAGATCCCCATGTCCAGGAGGATACCAAGTGCGGCTTTCATCTTCTGCAGTCTTTGGACATGGCAGCATGGTATCCCTAAAAAATCTAGGAAAGCGTGATTGGTTGAAAGTCAAGATCCGGACAGGATCGTTGATGTATCGCTTGATGACTTTAATCGTATCATATTGGGTTTTGAACGAAGTCATGATAACTAAGGGAATATCGGTGCGCATTGCTTTGTTCAAATGCTGTATTTGCTGAATAGTGAGGTCAACGAAAGTCTGTCCATCCTTTACCTCAAGGGCACTCTTTGCACCGTGAATTCCTAGAAGGAACAGTGTGAAGTCAGGAATGGAAGCAAGGCGGACGATACCGACCCATTGACGTTCCAAGGCCCCCACTCAGTTTTAGGACAGCGAGTTTACTCAAACTGGTTGAGTCCGTTGGTCTGGCCAGTTTTTCGTATGATATGAGTTGATCAGGGAGCAATGAAGAAATCTTGTCCCAATCTCTACACGGGAACACATTATACCATCGAATGGGCAATGGTAGAGTGATGTAAAACTTACACTTTGATAGTACCCTGCTTGGTGCGGAAGATATAGCGGGAGAACATCTGCTTGAACGAAAACATCTCCATCTCAAAGCCCTGTACAACGCTGTAACAGTCAGAAATACACAGACAGAGTGCGGAACGCAAGCAAACAGACCTTGCGCTCCGCAGGATCGGACACTGTCGCCACTAGTTTGTCAATTTCACTGTCCATCGTTTTTGGGATCGTCGACAAGCGGGCAGATTTGTTGAATCGTTTCCGCAATGTCGGAGTGGAATAGCTGAAGAAAGAAGGCATTGCACTGAGGGTAATGTGCAGTAGAAGACTGACAGATCGGCATGCATTTATTCAAGAACCTCATCGTACACGCAACTGTAGTGAGGCACGCTGCGTGGCAGAAGACTTGCCTGTGTTCGCTTGCAGGCACTGATCGATGGGCAAAGGGACTCTGTGAAGTACCAAAGCAGTAGTCGAAGCCGAGCACACAAGTAAGTTGACGCGATATCTCGAACGAATCGACGATGTGAAAGACGAATGATAGTGCTTGAAGTTCGAACCAATATCAGAATATGTATGTCTGTCACGAACGGTTGGTTGTAAGCTGGGTAGGCCCTGGGCCCGGCAGACGTGCACTGCCACAGTAGAGCGAGTCCGAGACGTCCAAGATGACATTATTGGGGGAGGGAGGCCTAGCTAAACGAGATCGTCGCGTACGCGATGGAAGTTAACTGATAATTAGACGCCCAGCGTCATCTAATCTTATCTTGGCGCATGCTGCGGTGTCACGTGCTAATTACTTATGTCAGCAGCTGTACAGTTTTTCCACTGTTTTGGAAACTATCACTTTCACAGTGTAAAGTCAGGCGCAGGCAAGAGCGCAAAACCGGCGACATCATGGGTGAGCATTGCAGTCACTGGCGTACGCCCTAGTTCTAACGATAACATCAGGTATCTCTCGTTCATCTCGTTATAAACGATCTGCTTCTGGAGCGCAGCGCGCGCATTACCGTAAAAAGAGAAAATTCGAGCTTGGACGTCAGCCAGCCAACACCAAACTTGGAGCCAAGCGAATCCATACTGTTCGGGTTCGAGGTGGAAATCTCAAATACCGTGCCCTTCGTCTGGACACTGGGAACTTTGCATGGGGATCTGAGCATGTTACGAGAAAGACGAGGATTATCGGTGTCGTGCGTTATGCATTTGATCTCACAGTTGATCTAGCTGGGCTAATATGAAGCAATCAATCCAAGGTCTACAATGCATCGAACAACGAACTTGTCCGAACGAACACACTCGTAAAAGGTGCTATCATTCAAGTCGACGCTACACCCTTCCGTCAGTGGTATGAAGCCCACGTGAGTTTCCCCTCACTTCGATAAGCATAGTTTTCTCAAAATCCTCTTGGACACCAGTATGCCCAGCCTGTGACCAAGAAGGGCAAGGCATCCGCTCCAGCTGAGACTGCTGCCGCAGAACCCGTCAAACTCTCCCATCACGCTCAGCGTAACCTTGACGCCAAGAAGAAGGGTAATTTTGAACGTCTGGTACAGACTGATAGACACTAATTCAGATTGCAGAGGCCAAAATCGAGCCACTTCTCGAATCTCAGTTTGCTGCCGGACGTCTGTATGCCTCCATCTCTTCCCGACCAGGACAGTCAGGTCGCTGCGATGGTTACATCCTCGAGGGTAAGGAGCTTGAGGTACGCCAATGAATTATCTTCTTGACTTGAGCAAATTATTCATACACCTCTCAGTTCTACATCAGGAAGATCAGAACTGGAAAGCAGAAACACGCACACAACGCTTAAGTACTATCTCTTTCACTTTCCTGTATCACAAAAATCGAACGAGGGCTTGTCGTTGTCGAGTTGCGAAAATCTATCGTACTTTCATGTAGCCATGCCTTTCATGCCCATGTTTTATCTCAGAATTTGCCTATGCACGACCTTCTCTCCGTTGTATTCTTCTATAACCTGAGTGAAAATAGCGAACATCAACTTGAAGGTGATGAGTGTTTTACGTATCAGCATAGATCAGTATGTAATCTGTCGCGTCTTTCTTTCGTTATCTCATCTCTTCGACGCTAATGGCACGCTCTTTCTGCTCTCCACCAGGAAGCTGACCAGTCTGATGTCTTGTCTGTTCTTCTAGCTCATCTTCTCTGTATTCAAAACATTAACAGACCAGCAGGTCACTGTTGAGCTCAAAAATGATTTATCAATCACCGGAGTGCTGAAATCAGTCGACCAGTAAGCTGTTCCTTCCGTTGCTTTTCCCAGCCCTCACACTCTGAAGGTTCCTGAATATCCGACTCGATAACATCACTGTTCTGGACGAGACCAGACATCCACACATGGTCTGCCTTTTCGCTACTGGACGTGTAAATTATCATTGAGCACGTCCTATACAGATGGCTGTGAAAAATTGCTTCATTCGTGGATCGGTCGTTCGTTATGTGCAGCTACCCGCAGAGCATGTTGATACTCAGCTACTAGAGGATGCCACGCGAAGAGGTAAGAAGATTGTTTTATCTCAGGAGGATACTCGTTCACACTGGGATTCATAGAGGCACAAAATCAAGTTAAACGGTGATGCTGCAGCCTGCTACAAGCTGTTCGATGATATAGTTTTTACTGCATGATGTCCACGTTCACAAACGAGATCGGTTATGCGGGATGCCGCCACACTTTGCATGTTCCATCTGCACTGGAAGTGATCATCTCCCCTGCATCGGAAGGATGGTGTTCGGTCCAGGTGATTACTTTACTGTGCACTTGGGGTGGAGGATTCGGTTGTAAGAGCTTTGCCTATAAAACAAAGGTCAATCTGAGTCAATAACTCAATCTCGCATGAAACGCACGTCCAACAAATCCCAAGCCCATACCATCCCATTTTCGTCTCCACACACAATGCTTGCTTCACCGTGTCCGAAACAAGCTCTGCATCTATAAGAAGAGTTGGTGTGACCCGTGAAATCGTTCAGCATTTTGCCATTCGTTGCGTCAATGAGACGGATATGCGAGTCAAGGGTCATCACAAGCAGCGTCTGGGAATCTTGGGTAGGCACTACGGCTGTGACGGGATCTGGTGAAATTCCGCATAAGATACCACCTTTTGTGTTCAAAGGAGACACTTACGGCCAATGTAATCAGATCGCAACTCCCCTTGACGAAGGTCGTAAGCTCGAACGTAACCATCTACAGACCCCGTTAGGATAGTGGTGGAATCAATGTGTATTGCTTGAATTGCGTCTCTAGCCTCTTCCAGGATCTGTATGGGTGCACGGGACTGCGCTCTAGACACTCGTTTTAGAACCAAAGACATTAGAGGGTAGTAGAAGGCACGAAGAACCTCATATCCCATAGTCGGACGGTGGAATCAAAAGAACCTATGGGGTCTTTAACAAGAGATTCTACTCTTCACGAGATGGGCAAACCGCTTGCTAGCACACTGGCGTCCTCGTTAAATTCGACTGCATGGATCTTTCCCATGTGCCCTGGAAGCCTGCGCGTCGTCGTACCCGTTGTCACGTCCCAAACGAACACGGAACGATCTCCTCCAGAAGATGCAAATTTTGCATTATCATGGGCTCTATCACTTACTTAAATATCAGATTGAAGACCAGAGCGAACATCAACATACACTGATATCGACAAAACTTCGTAGCCGTGAGCAGTGAAAGCCTTGATTTCGGTCCCGAGGCTGGCATTCCAGAGCCTTACTGTACGATCCTGGCCGCCAGTGAGGATATATTTTGCAGAACCTTTTGCATAACGAGCAACGTTGACAGGGCCCTTGTGGCCGTCAAGCGTTACATGGAGATTTCGAGCAAGGGGTAACGGGCCTCGGGAAGGGGCCATGAGAGCTCTTAGTCAAGCTTGTCTTCTTACACCCATGTCAAAACATCGTTTGTCACCTGCACCTCTCCCCCCTCCAAAGAAGATTCACCTAGCTGAGGAACCAGTCACATCAAGCTCGTCTTCGCAATCTGCATTCGACTCTCTGTCTGATGAACTTATTCTATGCATATTTACTCGGCTCTCATTCTCGGATCTATGCGCTTGCCAGGCTACTAGTTCCAACTGGTACAGGCTCGCAACCGATAACGAGCTTTGGAGAAATCTATATCTCAAGACATTCGGGCGTCCAAGGTTACGAGGCGCTCGAGGCTTTGTAGGGCGTACGGACGGTCGGGAGATAAAGTCGTTACCTGGAAGGGCTAAAGCCGAAGACTTGAAGGATTGGAAGTGGATGTTTCGTATCAGCTCGAACTGGAAGACTGGTATGTCACTATTTATCGTACGTTCACAAAACTAGCTCTCATTGTGCATAGGTCGTTGTGCAATGGGGGATTTGAGGCCTCTTGCTGAAGAACCGTCTACATCGGAGGCCCCTAAACAAAGCCATATGTTGCTTGCTGGACCGTTAACCATAACGGCTACCACGGAATCGAGCTTATCAATCTCGATTCATCTTCAGAATGTCGTTGGCGAAGAACATACACTAATATGTCCGACAGAACAAATTTCTCATATCACTGCTCTTGCTTTAGATCAGTCTGCTGCTCCTTCACCGGGACACATCAGGTTTGCTTCGTTCTCATCATCTGGGGACTTCAGAATCTTCTCAGTGAATCACATCCATCCCACATCTTCTACTTCTGAATTATCCTATACGCCTTCACGGCGGTCCCATCGTGTATGCCCCATCATTCGAGCTGCATACCATCATCCGCTCCTTATCACACTTTCCGAGGCGTTCACACTGTCTACCTATGACTTGTCATCCGGGAGCGCAGTGTTGATACAAACACTACATAGCTTCACGTCGTTCCCGCCGACTTCCTTGGTCCTATCCACTACAGCGACTGCTACTTATAAACTGGTTTTGGCATACGCAATTCCCGTCTATCCAGCCCATTGGTCGGTCGGCGCAACGGAAGTAATCATAGCAGGTCTTCCAAGGAAGTCCGAGCTGCCTCATAGTTCTTCTCTTCTGGCTCCAGGACACGCTGCTCTGACCATCATATCCACACGTACTACGAGAGCGCTGGACGTCCCGCAAGGATGGGTTGATGAGAAGAAGCTTTCTCTTATGCGCGAGCAATGGAGCAGGAAGGTTTCCCGTGTAGCAGATACCCAGACGGATGGAAAATTCGTTGTGCTGGCGCCAGAGGATCCAGGTTCAGGTACTTCATCGTCATCTTCATCTGACTTGACCAAGTCATCGCATGCTTCCTCTTTCTACTCCCCCACCAACCTTCAATTATACCGTCTGTCTCTTCCCTCGTCCACAACCCTATCAACGTCTGCGCCAAGACTCACTTTTGTTCGTACTCTTCACGGTCAGTTGGGTCCTGTCGCTGCTTTAGCGCTTTCGGATGGGCGTTGTGTGAGCTTTGGAGTCAACGGAAGCATCTGGGTTTGGGACCTGGAGAGTATTGCAGGGACTGAAGTGGCTACAGCGGCTGCTCATCGAGATCATTCGTTCAATGATGCTCTCAAACTGGCTGATGCAAAGAGGAGTGTGATGTTCGATGAAAGAAGAATAGTCACTGCAGTGAACGAACGTGTAATAGAAAGAAGATTCGATATTTGAACGGAACTACCTGTGTATTTTTCCTAGATTTCATCCACATGGTCTTACTGCACTTCAGAGTTGTTTCGATGGTCTAGATATATACTCAAGATAAAAACCTTTAAGACCCTGGGTCATACACGGCAAACATGTCTGGCACAGATATCGAGAAACTATTCATCCTTCTTTCCACCCACTTTCTTTTCAGCTTCTGTGATAGCAGCCTTGTCGGTTTGAGGCTCGCCGGATGCGGCTAGAGCGGTATGGACAGTGTATCAGCATCATCAAGACAATCATGTGCAGTGACCTTACCACCGAAGAACCCTGGTGCAGACTTAAACGGCCTTTTCAAGTCGCCTTCAGCAGGCTTTCCGAGTATGTGAATGGCAATGGGTTTGGCATCATACAAGCCCTGTAATAGGGTGTCATGATCGAGCCTCGAGCTGTCTCTCATTTGACTGATTTCACGCACCTTCAAACCCATAAGACTTTGGATGAAGAGTGGCTGAGTGAACTTCATGTATCCATGTAGGAAAGCCATCATGAGGATACCCATGTACACAGCACGGAGCTAGGTATAGAATGCAGATATATTACAACAAGAGAAATGAGGATAGTCAAATTAGAGCGCACCAGCTTGGAAACTTCTGCAAGATCATAGTCCCGTACTGTTGTTGTTACCAGTTTACCACCTTCTTCTTGGGGAGCCTGTGACAAAGAAGTAAGCCCAAGATTATTCTGTGGCTAACATGATAACCTACCATAGGACTTGGAGGCTCGACTTTTGATGCAGGTAAGTGACGTAGTTAAAAAGAGTCGAGAAGGAGGAGTTGCAAGACAGTGCACACCATATTTTAGGACGGTTTGATCGTTCTTTTTCTTGATCTTCATTCAAAAATGTGCACGAAGTAGTTGATAGGAAGTTCATGTTCGTTGTCAGAAACCATTTTGGGTTGAATTGTTCATGAAGGTCCGGGTCAGTTTTTGAGGGGGAGATTGAAAGTCAAGGATGTAAGTCAAGTATCGTGGCATATAGAATGACACGTACAATCATTGAAATGTAGTAGTAGATGCCAAGGATGATCAACTGGGTCACGGCGTAACCAATACGAGCATAATTTAGCACTTCAGGATCGTCAAATGGTATCTTGCGCGCCACTTTGGAAATTCAAAGGAAAGTCGAAAGTGAGGCCAATGTGAGCACGAATAATTTGTTGCAGTAAATAGGACGGGTAAGAGGAGAGGATCAATTTTGAGAAAGCATAATATGTGCAGCTGCGACGTACATTGCATGGCACCAAGAGAAATGGCCAAATTCGTGACTGCACCCGACATCTTCAATGATACTGGTTCAGGAGAAGGATGAGAAAGAAACTAAGTAAGAAAATGAACAAAGAGAGAAGGCTGGGGTTAGAACAGAAAAACGAAAAGTCGACGTAACGTGTCAATTGGGACAAGCAAGGACAAGCAAATTTAGGCGCGCGATAATCACACAAGTCTTTTGGCGCTTATAAATTGTCTTGTCACTTTCATCCCAACACCAACACGGACTGAAGTTGGAGAGTTTCCATGTCAGTTATCCCAGACTATGCAGCTCCTACTAGACTAGCTGAAGCTGGAGATGCTCTCGTGGGTCAAAAACTCGTGCTTTTGGGTAGGTAAGTGTGGAAATGAAAACGTTTGTTTTGTTTCCCTTGATATATGCTATTTTTCTCTTCAGAATGATGTGCTACGATTCCACGACAGGCTATATCTTACTATGGGATAAGGAAGATGCACTCCTTGTCGACGTCAACCTGTGTTTGGATCACTCTGCCAACGTGTGGCTCCAAGATAATTTCTGTTCTATCCGAGTCATTGGACACCTGGAGAAGCTCACTGTAAGTTTAGCGACCAACCTGCATGCCTGCAATAATATCTGATGGTGGAGCTTATCGATTTCAAGAGAGAATTCACCGCTCCGATACTGCCGCCACACTTGGTCAAACGACCCAAAATGGACACACGATTTGTTCTGCGAGCCATCAGGGTAATCCCTTCCTTTGACGCGGATCAAAGTACCTGGAACAGGTTAGTAGAGCAAGTAAGGATGCACACAGAAGGCGAACTCAAGAGTTCAAAGTAATCTTTTGATCTGTCGGAAAGATCGACCCGAGGACTTGTTGATGGCGAGCCTTAATGGAACCTTGTGTAACTATAACCCGTTAATAAAGAATTTTTCCAGCAGATAAAGGAGGGATTCCATGCGAGCCAACGCAGGCAAGCAATTTGCATTATCTCTATAGTCGTTTAGAAAATGTGTGGCTGTTAGTTTTTGCCTTGAGGCCAGCTCGAAGCCTGTGTGATGAGAACTTATCAATTCAAAGAATTACCCGATTAATGCAGGCAGGACTTATGCGTGGCCGTCATATAAAATACACACGACGCCGCCCTCTCTTCCTCCCTCCATCATCCTTGTCGTTCACTTTCAGGCCACTACCGATTATCTCTACTCGGGCTTTTCCTATCCCAGTAGATAACCTTCTTCTACTCCCGTCGTCGTCGTCCTTGTATTCTTGTCTTTTGTGTTTCGACAATGTCCGACTATACCTCTTCATCCGATTCTGATCAAGACCTAGATTACTGGGATTTCACTCCCAAAATGTCCTACTTTCCCGTCTCGAATGCTCGCGATACTCCTTGGACAATGGAGCAGTTCACCCAGGCAAGCAGAAACCGCCGTGAACATTGTTCTCTACAGACAGTGTCTACGAGGCAAATCGTCGAGCTGCCCAAGATGCACCAGATCTCCAATGGTTTCTTACGCGAGAATGATCGCCTCTTATACACGGCGAAGCATCCATCAGTGCTTGCCTGCTTGGAATACGCAAGAGTTCATTGGCGATTGCCCCCCAATGTGGCAGATGGAGTCCTTGCGCTCGCCGCACTGGAGACTTTTCTCCACCCTTTCGATCCAGCTCATTGGCTTTTCTGGAGTAATGAACAGAAGGATCAGACTGCAAAGGTAGTTCAAAGACACATTGGTATGTGGCTAAACTCTGTTTGTGTGTCTGGGCACTTATCCCAAGGTCCCCTAGGACGTCGAAACCCAATTATCTATCATCCTCTATCCTGGTCCGTTCTCGATTGGAAATTTAGACTATCCGGAATACACAACAAACAGCTACCTGAAGTTCTTCACTGCAAACCATGGTACAACACTCTGGTCCTTTCTACATACCTCAAAGACTTGCCTGTGAGAGGGCCAGTCCTTCGAAAGCGCAAGATTCAGCCTCCTCTCGAGACCAACACTGAACAGGCAGATGATGCTGACCAACTCCCTGCGAAACGATCCAGAGCCAATAGAGCTCAGCCTTCATATAAAGCTGCATCCACAGAAACCCTATCGGAAACGGAAAAGCCTTCTCTCAACATTTCTACTCTGCAATCACACATGGATCCTGCCCGCGTCGCTCCTGTTACCCTTTCTCAACCACCTGAACCCACCGCGAACCCAACTGGATCAACCAGACGATCCACAACCAGGTTGTCGCGAATTCCGTCCGCACATCCCTCAGCTCGTGCTTCATCCTCCATGTCATCCTCTCCCACTCCTTCATCCACGGTTCTCCTTCCTCCCGAATACTCCCGAACGCGTTCCTCTTCGAGGCTGTCTACTCGCACACTCGTTAATGACATCAGGGATCTTTCACCTGCAACTTCTTCTGCCACAACCACGGCCGACTCCTCTTCAGCGGCGAAAGGCAAGAAAAAGGCGGTTGATGAGCCTGTCGAAACTAAACCGAGGCTCATCGGTATCCTCGATGTTGTCGATGATGGTCTGGCATCCATAGCCAGCGCTATTGCTGACGGAGAAACCGACTTTGTCCTTCCCAGATTGACAAGGTCTCGCAGTGGAGCTTCTAGAACAGAAAGGGCATCCTCGGGACCCTTCCGGTCTCAACAAGGTCGGAAAAATCGCGCCAACAATGCCCATCCCTATCCTGAAAAATCAGCTCGCGATTTGGTTCGTTCCAACGCTGAGGCTGCCGCCGAACAGAAGTCTGACAAATCCGATGCACTTCCTTCTGCTCCCGCACCAAGAAGAAGAAAGACGAAGGGCAGTCGGAGGTAGTTCGACCTCTGTGCAGTTTTGCTTCTCTCGACTTACCGCTTAGACTCGTCTGACTGTTGTAAACTATAGTGAAACCTCCTTCTTCCTTCTTGACTTGGCTTTCTGGTTTGGTCATGATTCTCATTGGATCTGTCATAGTCGTTGTTTCCCCCAGCTTCCCATTTGTACATTCCCAAGGCTGCAGTTCATACTCAAACTCTCTTCTCTCGATCACTTCTTCAACCATTGCTTTATTCCTTCCATTTTCATTGTCATTTCTGTGCTTTCGTTGTTGTTTTCATCGTTGTTGTACCTCTTCCCTGTAAATTTTCTGCCCGGTCGCAATAGCTCAACTTATTTTATTCCCTAATCCCTAATTATTGCCATTACTACTTTATCAGTGGTCATCGGTTCCTCCCATTCCATTCCTGCCAACGCTATAGTCTCTTTCTGCTGCTTCCCTCGATTGACACGAACATCAGGTCTATCTGCTAGTATTTTCTTGGCATCCACAGTTCGTACTATGTATATCTGGATGGACTCCCGCAACTACGCTTCAATAGATGTTTTAAGCTCCAGTATGGATGAATCACCGGTAGTAATCAAGCTAATTCACAGAGGTACCACTTGCTAGGTCGGGCCTCCTCCGAGCTGATAAATATCCAATTTCATTCGGTACTGCTATATAGCGCGTCGACAGGTGTCACGCATCGCGCAAGGTAACAGCACGTGACATTGACGCGATCGGATAAGCTCGTGACAACCGTTGCTTCCTACTCAAAATTCAACCGTCTCAAGCTCTCTCAACACCTCTGCTCACAAAAATCGGGTCGTATGCGAAACAATGTACTGCTGGAGTGACGGAGCGATACTTGCGGAACTCCGCTCTACATGTAACTGCCTGCCACCGGATCACGATAGTAGGGTACTAGAGTCTAGTATCGCTTTCTCAGTCAGCCTCAGCTATACCAGTACATCCTGCATCATGAATCCAACCAAGTCGACGAGTTATCTTAGAATGTGCATCGGATATCAGCATTATCATCATTTTGGTATGTGGGTATATATGTCTATTTTTCGATTAGTAAATGAACTAATTTTGATTGTGGGGAACATCACCCCCACAGATCATCATCCATAGTGTATATACTCTCCTCATCATCATCAACATTGGTGCGATTATAGCCCGCTGGTCCACTGAGGGTTAAGCCTTGGTTTATCCGAGGATGATTTAGATTGGCATGGCTCTACAGATACAGAAGCTTCCAGGACGAGAAGAGACTCTTCCATGGAATACTCGCTTGGGTAGGTGGCGCGAGCCAGGGAATTCGCGTCCGCCCTTGGTCGAAACCTTGGGCCCCCGCTATCTCCTTGACACTTGAACGAATGATCACTGTGCTTCTCGAGGTCCCATCTGTGGATACTTCAGGTCCTAAAGGGTCCCATGCATGCTCATTGCTTCCAATAGTCACCGCTTCAGAAACCTCCGAGGCCACAGGCTGCGACACACCGCACTTTCTTTCATGGATTTCATTCAAAAGGTTGGGCGGTTTAAACTTTCGGTACCATTAGTTTGCATTTTTGTGGACCCAATGTCAGCTCGACTTGAACGTTCAAAATGCCTTTCCCATCCGACGTCATCGGGTGAGGGTCCTCGAATCGCAAAGATCATCTTTGTGACTCTCTGTTCGAGGTCTATGCGCTGTGAGTGTCTTTCCTGTGTGAACTCTTGCGTTTTCACTTTGCAATACAAGTTTTGATGAGGTCAGACAAGAACAGCCCCGCATTGGCAAATGACGGTCACAGATATCGTCCAAGTCTTTACGATTCCATCCCTCACATGTCAGATCATACTCGATATTGTTCGTACGCGCCTGAGGTCCAAGACAAACGCGGGGGACAGTGGACAAATTCCGGAAGGTAGTACATATTTCCAGATGCCGCCTGACCGAATACAGAAACCAAAGAACCGTGCCGGTATTACCACCCACATCATTGGCAAAGGAAAGATCCGTATGGAATATCTTCAGAGGGTTAGCATTCTCGAATGAACCAGGAGGAAAACACTGGTGTGATCTCGTGTACATGTGGTCAACTGCATGTTTTGAATCCTAATTTCCTTTGCTGATGATTCATGATGCACTTGATAAATGGTTTTCAAGGTATTTTCAAGTTTAACCATCACTAATCCGAAAATGTGACAAGGACAGGCTCATTCGAGCTGTCGCGGGACCTTCAGCCTTGGAAGGTGAAGAAGAAATGATGAAGAAATTGGTGGCGGGTGAATCCACGATGTGTGGAGGTGTGAGTGCGAATATATCTGTGCGAAAGGATGCACTGAGGCACGCGAAAACTGGACAAATTGAATCTGTCTCAATTCATCCAAATCCGAGACCGAGGTGAGCACTGGTGTCAGTGAAGAGCTAGACAAGTGGGAGTCGGTAAATGACGCCCGCCGTTGCAGTGCATCGAAGCACGGAATGCACGGAAACGGGAACGGGATGTAAGGTAGCTACAAGAAACGCAAGCTGGTCCAACTTCGGAGTTTGTGCTGGTCCAAGGTCGAGGCTTGACTAGATTAGGAAGAGCAGATGGAATATTAAAATATAATAAAGAGGATGGATGACCAGATCGTCGGATGCGGAACTTTATGTCAGTTTCTGTTTTTGGGAAATTCATCATGTACCTGAGGCTGATCGGGTAACAGCCAGAGAGAATATTTTGCACTACAGCAAAGATTATCATAAGGATAGGATAGTAGAGAGCTCATTACTTTCAGATTATTTCAGCTAGTCGCAAAAAGTGAGCGTAGATGTTGAACGGAAAAAAAGACAAAAAAACAAGGCCAAATTCCATCTTGGGAGCATGCTCTGATGTATTCAAGTCACATTGTCACACGCTCCCCCCGAAATTGTGTAAACACTTGTTGCTGGGCCACAGCTTGGGCTGAACCGCTACTCCCATCATAATGCTCAAGCACTTTTCTAAAGAGCCTCTCCGGTCTTCCAGCAAGCCAAATGGACGGTGAGCTCGTCTCTTTCGCTCTTATTCTCTCATACTAACCCTGAGATCCCCTCAGAAAATATACTTTCTCTCGCCAGCAGCTTCTCCAGCATTTAGCGGTTAGTTCACTGTTGATTCTCGACTTTGGGCCAGCTCTTATCATTTGCGATGTAGCTGCTCAATACGATGCCTTCACCCCTACCTCCAACACTACCACCCTCTCCACCTGCCTCCCGATCTGCTTCACCTGTTGCTGGTCCCTCAGTACAGTCAGCCAAGCGCAAGTCAGAAGCTGGTCTAGATAACGACAGACCAAAGAGGTCAAGGACAGACTCTACAGTCTCTACACATCGTGTCTCCCAACCTCCACCTACACATTATCTCCCTCGATCCGAACTGGCGGAAGACGGCGAAGTCGCCGAAGAGCCAACTGTGGTTTCTCATCCTGTCCCATCTCGCGCCACAACCACAACCACTGTACATCTCTCAGCCGATCCTCTCACCAGCAGCTTCGTACCCATCCGTAGACCTAAGCGAGGGCAACACACTCTACAACTCATTCCAACGCTACATGAGAAATATTACCAGGCAGGACGCAAGCTCAAATATTCAGGTGATGCTCGCTTCTGGTCAACCTTCCCTCCTTCACACAAGGAATATCGCGCAATTCCTAACGCTCCTCCGGCTAACTCATTGTACCATATCCACGGTGGTATGGTAGCCAAGCTTGAGCTCATGGAGGCGCTCGTCATGTTCATTTACTCCTCATGGTGCAAGGAATACGGCCGCTCGATGATCTACACAGATACATGGCTCAGTATGGAAGGCTTCATCAAATGGTGTAAAGCTAAATGGAAACCAGAGGAAGGCAGCAGTGACGCTGAGAAAGCATTCCACGGTCTAATGTATGTCCCTTCCACCGCTTCACCCCCTATATCCTCTGTAATGGTTCATTGCAGACATATGTTTCATGCGTTTATACATGCTCGCATCGTCAACCAAAGTCACCGCAAGTTGCGTGGTGATCTCGAACGAGTGACTGAAGCAACTCGCCAGGCTGTCAATGCGGCCATTACTGATGCCACGAGTCATGGTTCTGCCTCCTTATTAGGAGCCAAGTCGCAATCCACACCTCCGATGCTGCCATCACCTGCCAGTATAGGTGCTACTAACAGCGCAAACTCTACTCCAACCAACCGTGACGGTACACCAAACTCATCCGAAAACCGATCTGCTTCAATATCGTCTTCTGCCATCAATGCGATTTCAGCATCATTATCATCCACAGGTCCTTCGATTCCTGCTCCACTTCTTCCTCAAGAATATCGAAATAGCGTACCTCCCCATGTTGCCGCCGCTGCGAACAACGTTTCTGCTTCGTTCAACCTCAACCAGCTAGGGACTTTGAACGAAGTTTCATATTCACTCTCCATAGCTATCTCCGAGATGCAAACTGCCCAAACCTTTCTCAACTTCTCAATTATGGCACGGCACTTTCCACGAACGTTTGCTCGCATGGTACACTCTACGTTAAAAGCCACGGAGGAACATGAAGTTGATTTTGAGGATGACGATGGTGAATTATTCTGGCCTGGCCAGAGCATCACGGGTGATGGTCTAGCCTGGCTTTGTTATATGGGCGAGGCCATGGTCCAAGAATTCGGCAAACAGTTCGACTACAAAGGACTGAAGGGTGTAGTTCCAAAACCTGATCAGTATGATCCTCGGTCACGGTTCCCTCCCCCCTCTGAAATGACTGGACAACGGTAGTAGTCCAGGACACGGAAGATGGCTATGGCTTCTGTTCTACCGCTCCAATTTCATCTTACTTTCACGACTTGGGTTAAACTTTATCTGGATCGGATTTTTTCTGCAGGAAGGACCTTGGAATTCTTCGTACAAGTCGTCGGAAAGGAACCACTATGTGATTGTACTCTTTCTGATTCAAGCCTAGGAGATCGGACTACCGCTGTTCTTTACAATCCATTCTTAACGGATCTCATAAGCCGGATTGTGAAACCGCCGGCCTCTGTACCCAATCTTGAACAGCTAGCACATTTCCCGCAATTCCGCCGTCGTCCACATTCACCATCAGTAACTGTATCCTTAGACGTCTCATCACTCGACCTCCCCATCAAACTCGAACGAAAAAAGCAATCAAACACTGGCATCTCCGCAATCCTTGTATACCATCTATCGCATCCCTCATCACAAACTAAAATTCCTCCTTTTCTGCTATCATCTAAAGTATCTGGGCACAACTTTTACCTCGGTTCGCTTCGATTGTCACTGTCGTTCGAAAGGATTTCTCTACCGCCTTGTGACTTGTTCTACGGGCTTCATGTGCCCGAGGTCTTAGAGGGTGATGCTACCGTCATACTTCCCCGTTCGTCGCGTTTTCGCCGTGTTTTTTTCTGCATCGCACATACTGTCCATTTGCCGACTTGACATATGGCATTTGGTATTCCTCTTATTCATTAATTCTTTTATTATAATTCTGTCTCCCTTTCCCAGTGGACTGCACATACAAGCACCCACCTACCTTGCATAGTTACGATTGTGATAGCCCTTTGTCTTCTGAGTTATTTTTTTTCTTTCCTTTGTTCCTTGTTGTCGTGTTGGTTTTCTGCATCACATCCCCCCATTTATTGGGTGTTCATTTCCTCGTCAGTCCACATTTTGTTGTCGATTTTTCACTTATCTGCTTTCTCGGTTTTCTGTGTCTGATTAGTATGTGTATCTTCTGTTGTGTGCTGAGCTCTGTGGCCTATCAACTTGTACAGAATAATAAAAGACCCACGAATCGACCCACTTAGAGTCGTTCACGTCCGGATATCCTGAAACCTGATACCTGATTTTTGAGATACCGCTGATCTCCATCAATCGATATTGGTAAGGACCTGTGGTAACGGTGCCGGTCCAAGTTCTCATAGCCTACAAGATGGGAAGAAACCGATGATTCGAGGAGGGCACTGTGGGGTATTGAGAGGAACTTCTTCCAGGTTGATTGATAGCTCACGAAACAGGTGCCGGATTCTGGAATGACAATGCCCAATCTCAGTTCGACTGGCAGATGGACGACTTGATCATATAGTTCATAGCATGCTACAATTGGCAAAGGAGTATCGGCATGTATAACATATCCACAACAGCATGGTGAAACTCTCGTCTTCCGTATGCCTCCCAATGACGTCTGTAGTGCCATAGAGAAAGATATAGATAGGCTCCTCTCTTCACCGATTGGACTTGGCAACACGCTCCAGTTCGTCCTTTTTCTGTGAGAATGAAGAAGGAATCGTCATTGAACCACTATAAACTTATCACGATATTGACTTTTAACGCACCTTGATAGCGTAGGAGTTGGATGAACCCTTTGCGGCGTTCATTAACTCGTCAGCCAGGCATTCGGCAATCGATTTCACATTGCGGAAAGCGGATTCACGGGTCTTTTTGTAGAGTTAACTTTGTGATGAAATCATACTGCTGAGTGAAAGCTTACACCAATGGTCAGCAGGGCGATAGATTGGTTCACTCTCCGTAGAGGAGACACATCGACAGCCTGACGACGAACGGTGCCCTGGGATCCGATACGTGTCGAATCTTCCCGGGGACCAGTGTTGACGATAGCATCGACCAAGACCTGGAGAAGGACATCCATTTCAGCATAGTACTCCCGTCTTTCTCCAATCAGACATACGCACTTGGATGGGGTTTTGGTCGCTGATGAGGTGGATGATTTCGAAAGCGTGAGCAACAATTCTGACTGCCATGAGTTTTTTGCCGTTGTTGCGACCGTTCATCATCAAGCTGAAGTACTCATCAGATATACGTTTCGTATACGTGTAGGAAAGCCAGGACACGCACCTGTCAACCAATCGCTCAACAATGGGCATTTGTGCTTTCTTGAACTGTTTCTTCGCGTATCGTCCAGCGGTGTGAGGGAGGTAGACGGCATGGCGGACTTGGATGTAATCCGTCAGGGAGATATCAGTGACCTCAATCCTGTACCAGAGCTCTTAGCTAAACCAAGTCCGATATCTTTCGTAGATGATGCCTACTCTTGAGTGTCCCATTTGCCGAAAAGCTTGACTTCAGATCCAATTTTTGAGATGTCCTAACACAAAGACATTAAGCGACAACGTCGTTAGCATTGAACTGAGCGTATAGCACCTTGGGGAGCGTGGTTGCCATTTTGAGGTCTTGCTTGAGGAGATTGCACCGCGGTATCAGAAATGCGGTTGGACTTAGGAGGAGAGGTACACGTGATCTATACAGTTCTGACTAATGTTTTCACACCATAAACGATGTTCATGAGTAGTTACAAGCAACAGTCTAACAGACTGAGAATACATAAAATCCAGTATGACCATGTAAGTATGAGGCTACCTTTCTCATATGACGGAAGCTACAATGCAGGAGTCGAATAAATAATAGATAATGAGTTGCAATGCGAGTATGCGATCTTGACCGATGGTGTTATCGATAAATAGGGAAATAAACACTTGGGAAGTTGGAACGAGTCCGAATTGCGAATGGTATGCTTCAGGCAATGTGCATGCGACAGAAATTAGAATGCAAAGGCGAAGATGCAGCTCCTCGCTTGATCCTGCACGGAGGATCATCATCTCCTACGCTCTCCTCCCCATCCTGCCTTCAAACTTTGAATTTCACGCTCGAGCTTCCGTCGAGTGGCCCGCTCCTGATTATATGATTGTTCTAGTTTCCGCTTCGCAGAACGGACTTCGGTCAAGAGCCCAACTTGGTGGTTGAGTCGATCACGTAGTGACTGCAGTTCGCGACGAAGGTCCTCGTCTGAGGAGGCGGTAGATGAACGAGTGGTCTCTCCGATCTTTAGAGGAAGCGATGAAGGATGATCGTTATCGTCGGATTGGTGTGCAGGAGCGTCTTTCATTGCTCCGTAAACTTTTTGGAGCCATGACTGGGCTTTTCGTTGATGTTGATCAGCGATGCTCTCTTCATCCCGGCGAGTAAGTTTACTCAGATCAGTTTCACAGCCGGAAAGCAATAAATATGCGGGTTTGAGTTCGTTGTCAGAAATTCCGCGTTGTGTCATTACTAGCATACACTGACATTTAGTCGGGGATTCAGAAACAGAGAGAAAGTCTTCACCTTCTAGCATGGATTCGATAACAGCAATTGCTGCATGAACATTCCCGCGGCGACGATAGAATGCTCCAACCATCATCCAATTACCCCGCTCGCTTCCTGTGCACTTCAAAAGCTCGATAATTTCGCGCGGATCGGATAGAAGATTGTTCAAATCGTACGAGAAAAGTTCGCCGCAGAGGCAGAGGCGTATGTGGGTAGTCAAAGGAATGCAAGGAATGGTTAAGGAGGCTACTGCGTCCGCTGGCTTGATGTAGGTCAATGGTGATGCAAAAGTTGATTGGGAATCTTTGGAAGAATGCTGGCTTGTACGTTGAGAATGCGAATTAATAACTATCGGCGACAAGAGACTTGAGGTAGGGGCCAGCGTGTTGCCCGAACTGGGAACGGGAGTGCCACGAATGTCATCAACGACCGCGTCCGATTCATAGCCTTTGTTCTCGGATTCGCGGGTGACATTGGTAGAAGGTGTCAAAACTGGACCCCGGATATGCGTGCCTTTGAAAGGACGATGACGAACACGGCTAATATCGTCCACTATGGGTATATTCTGAAGATTGCTATATGGAGACTCGTTGGGTCTCAAGATCCCTGATCTATTCGAGTCATCACACTGTTCTTCTTCGATGAGAGCAGAGTTTGAGGACATGGGATGAGCTTGAGATCCATATCCGTCGTCAATGCAAAAATCGCGCTCAGCGTGATTGATGAAGTACGGTGAGTCGTACTCGAACCAGGAGCTCTGAGAAGCATATACATCGCGCCTTTCGATGAGGATTTCACAGTGAGTTGATGGAGTGCAGCTAGACCAAAAGAAATACTCACGGATCACCATAAACTGCAGCAGCAAGTGCATTTTGCGCGTTACCGAGCATTGCAAATCCACCGTGGGCCCAAGCAGCGGTCCCGCAACCATTCATGGTAGGCCAAACGAAGAAAGAAACGAAGAAAGGAGAGAGCAGATCACCAGTTTATATGTACATCCAGCAACTGGTCAGTCGACAGCACCTGTACAGCCCTAATATAGACCTATATATAGGGGGATGTCCCATTTGAACAAGGCCCTGTAGACAGGTCTTTAAGACTATAGCTCACCTAGTGAGTAAAGGGATGGTAGTGAGTATACTTATATAGCCAAAATAGGGTGCAGGGTGGTCAGTGATGTAAGCAGACTGTGAGAAATCATTAGCGCAGTGGCGGGAATACTATAAGCGGTGGTCGGGAAGGCGGGAAAGGTAAAAGCCACTGCCGGCTCTCGGCAAGTGCTTCTTGGCGCTTATTGGTCATAATGCTACTGCCGGCTTCCGGCGGTGATTCTCAGCGCTTATTCTGTCATGACCTTTTCAGCGGACTGCCGGCTCTCGGCAAATGCTTCTTGGCGCTTATCGATATATCTTTCATGACCTTTCCAGCCAGACTCCTTCCCATCCACTCTTGCAGGCAAAAAAAATTTGAAAGAAAGAGAAGACTGGGATAATTCCCTATATAGTATATCGTATATCTTATCATTATCTATATCTTATCTTATATCACGTGGATGCAAATTTTTTTTTAGCCTGCAAGAGCGACTGGCATAATATGTCTAAGCGCCCGATGGCATTGTTTGGTCCCAGCATTCAAATTTTGTAGCGCCCATTTCATCAATGTCCATTAGTATTGGAAACAAGGTAGGTAGCCTACTTCTATTTACATGAATCACATCCAATACTACTCCTATACTACATTGTGGCCAGTGGAGGATTATTGAGTCAGGAAAATAATGGCGCTAAAATTAAAACCAAACAATGCCATCGGGCGCTTAGACATATTATGCCAGTCGCTCTTGCAGGCTAAAAAAAAATTTGCATCCACGTGATATAAGATAAGATATAGATAATGATAAGATATATGATATACTATATAGGGAATTATCCCAGTCTTCTCTTTCTTTCAAATTTTTTTTGCCTGCAAGAGTGGATGGGAAGGAGTCTGCTTTCCAGCGCTACCAGGCGCTTAATTTTTTAACGTAAAGGCAGTAGCTCTTGGGCGTTAAATCTGTTGGGCTACTCACTGGGCGTTTATCAATATACCTTGGACTGCGTGGTCTCCGTGAATCATACCAAGAAAATGAGAATAACATTAGCAACGTCTGCTGTAATACAGATAGTGACGAATGAGAGCAAAGTCCATCAAAAAATACCAACATCAAGCGGTCAACCATCATGTCAAATTGCCTCAACCTTCCAAGAACATCAACCTATCTGCTAGTCAGAGTCCTCAGCCTCCGACTCACTCTCGCTCTGAGATGAGTAAAAATCATCTTCGTCTTCCTCGCTAGTGCTGACCGTGAATTTAACGCTCTTTTTCTTTCCAGAGCGCTTCGTGCTTCGCTTGTTGGAGACCTTTGCTGAGGTTTTGGGTTTTGGCCTGGGTCGGTCATGAGAAGGTGTCTTCTTGGCTGATTTTGAAACAATCTTCTTGCTTGTAGACGCTTTCGATGATGATGCTGGCGTACTAGATGTTTTTGCCTTCTTTCGATGCCGACCAGGATTGCTACTGACACCTTCGTTGTCTTCCGCATGGCTCTCGCTGTCAGAGCCAGAGCTATGATCAACGCCTGACTGCTTTTTTGATTGCCCAGCTTTGCGTTTCTTTTTCTCCTTCGGACCAAGCTTCCCTTCCTTCTCTAGGCGACGTAGGAGCATACGGTGCTCGGAGGCAGTCATACGGTACCAATGAGTCTGGTTATCCTTCCAGGAGGCATGGAGAGTTCTGACTTCATCGGCGTTGAGCTTTTGAGGATATCCCCAGGGGACAGAGGATGGCCAACCCTTGACGGCCACTTTATAGGGAACGGAGATGCTGAGATCAAATGTCGCGTAATTCATAGATATGCCTCGTATCCCTGTAATTTCCGCTGGATACACGTCAGTAACTCGAAGAGGATATGAAAGACAGGAAAATACTCACAGAGGCCTTGTGCGATGGTACGGGTGAGGTCTTTTCCCATCTCAGTGACGCTCATCTTATCCCGCAATTCTAGCAAAAGCTCAGTCTAATCGTGGCTTTGAAAAAAATAAATCACTCACTCGCATTCCTTGCCAGCAGCCACGATTCAAAGTGTTGTGCAAAAAGTTGTATTCCTGTACCATACTCAGACCGCAGAAACTCATCCACCGGCCCCCTCCCAAAATACGACGCCACCACAGTCGAGTCCAATGAGGAACGAGCGATGATTCCAAATGACGCAACATTCACGGTATCGTACAAGTAATCCGCCTGAAACCATCAAGCTCTTGAACATACACAGCAGAAGATTCCACTCACTGATTGTTGAAAAGCATTGACCTGACTTGCTGCAGTCTTAGCCTCGCGCCTCTTGCTAATCCGAACTCTGGACTTCTCATCGTCAGACTTGTCTTCCTCATACTGAGCGCGGAGCTCTGCCATAGCCTCCTTGTCATGGCGTATGCTTTGTAACTCCTCATCTTCTTTGACAGCCTCATGAATCTCCTTTGAGAGGACCTTGGAACCTGCTGGGCGGTCTACAATTGACGATCAGAAATCAAAGCTATTTCATCAAGATTTAAGCAGAGCATACCGCCATTGAGCTCCTTGTTCTTATAATAGAACAAGATGTTGTAGTCGCTGGTAGCCTTTTTTTCCTTGACTCCTGGGGCCTGGTTAGCCAATCGCTTGACGCGAGTTGCCGTTACATTGTTCTCATCAGCGACTTTGGAGAACAAGGATTCCTGCTCCTCGAGGAGGCCGTCAATCGCATCGGCCAGCTTTTTGGAGCGTGCAGAGGAAGCTTCCCGTGCTAACTTTCGTTCCGCTGGCCCCATCTCTGCGCGTTTCTTCTTGGGAGGCATGAGAGGTGTCTCCATACTGCGAGGACTGCTGAGGTTGGCATCTGGGAAACGACCGTTACTGGCTGATCTGGTATTAGCCTCGCTGGTAGATGGAGCTGGAGCAACGAGAGGAGCCGCCTGGGCGCTGCTAGGGCCCTCAAGGTTAATGCCTGGAAGACGACTGGAATCAGCATGACTGGAATCAGCAAAGATGGCGTTGGTCTCACCGGTGGTGGATGGAGCTGGAGCAACGAGAGGAGCTGCCTCGGCACTGCTAGGGCCCCCAATGTTAATGCCTGGAAGACGACTGGAATTAGCATGACTGGAATCAACAAAGATGACGTTGGTCTCACCGGTGGATGGAGCACAAGTAGCTGCATCTGATCCGGTATTGGCCTCACTCGCAGATGGAGCCCGAGCAATGAGAGGAGTTGCCTGGGTACTCCTGGAACTACCGAGGTGGGTATGTGGGGAACCGCTGGGACTAGCGCAAGCGGAACCGTCTAAAACAGTGTTGGTCTCAGTAGCGGATGGAGGACGAGCAGCTGCGTCAAGAGAAACAAGGCCAGCGTGTATTTCTAAGCCGGATGTTGCAGGTCCAACAGCGTCATGAGCAGAGTTTTTTGGCTGGTGAGAAGCAGCGACGTTTGGCGTAGCGTCACTCAAATACGCGGCAAGGGAGCTGTTCGAAGGGGCATAATTGGGTCCAGGAGTGGGGTGGTGAGGCGATGAGCAGGATGCTGCAAAAATTTTTGTTGACCGAGTAAAAATGTGCTCCCAGCTTCAAGAATAAAGAGTGCCTACCTATAATTGCTGATACCTGTGTAGATGGAGGCGGAATCAAAGAGCCAACATTGAGTGATGCCGCGTCCACTGGATCAGCGACCACAATGTCTTTCCAGACCAGCTCAGGCATGATAGGATGGGAAGCGAAGGACGGGCAAAAATCAACCAAAAATCCAATAATTTCTGCGAAGCACTAGAAGCTCGCGACTCAGACACGTCACGTTCACGTCGAATGCGAATCTCTTCTGCAACTTGTGTAACCGTTAGTTACCAGTAGAGCGTGAAGTGAAAAACTCACGTCGACACCACAGCTATCGTCTGTAAAATTCCTCGAGCCCATCCTCACTGCACGCATTGAAGATCAAGATGAGAACATGAATTGACACGTTCACAACTTCATGTTTTCTCACATGTTTCTGAAATTTCTAATGCTTATGTAAATTCATGCATCTCTAGACTCTCTCCGACAGCTTCCAACTCCCTGCCCAACTGGATCAGTTCTTCAGCACTGAAAGCAAGAAGGCTCGCATGCATAAATGAGGATGAGCATTTTGCTCGTCTGGAATTCACAGAGGAATTTGCTAAGTTGGCCTCACCTCACCTGGTATGTCTTTCAACGGATTTGCTGCCCAAGACTGGCGCTCACAATGCCACAGACCTTCTCCTTACAGAGAACTTGTTCATATTCAGCTATATCTCAGCTGTAGTGCTGTATCCAATCTGCAGGCAGGAGGCTATACACTTGGTATGGATAGGCTCTTTACGTTAATGTTTTACAACCTGATTCTTTCTCAAAGTTCATACTGAACGTTTACGCTTTTCAATAACCCCAGTTCGTTTCAACTTCCAAAGTTTCATGTCCCTATGTTAACTCTCTTCAACATCCTAGCCTATTCAAACATTCACACCTTCTGTAATCCCAACTAAGCCTGTCAAAGATGATCGCACCGCCCATCTTCACAGCACATCCTCTACCCATGTCTGTACTATACGAGACTCCCACCAGCTCATCGCGTACACGGCACCCGCTATGGCAGGAGCTGCCCTCCAAAAATACCTGCAACAGTCTTCATCCCCACGGATTTGCGACTCCGGTTATGGCAGTCGTAACGGAAAGTCGGGACTTTGTGAGCCAGGCATGATGTAGCGAAGCTGGGATTTCATTCAAAGTGCGGTGAGCAGCATAATCATTCGTTGAAGCGAAATGAGCTGACTCCGGTTATGGCAGTCGTAACGGAAAGTCGGGACTTTGTGAGCCAGGCATGATGTAGCGAAGCTGGGATTTCATTCAAAGTGCGGTGAGCAGTATAATCATTCGTTGAAGCGAAATGAGCTTCTCACTAGGCTCTCCTTACAGGATTCGTGCTGTCGACAAAATGAAGGCCAGTCGAGGAGCACTTGGCGTGAACAAGCAGACAATGACCCTTCCTGACGCTGGCAAAGGTGTCCAGCATCCCTCAACGGTGATCGCTGTTGGTATCGTAATTTGACACCCTTGCCCTCTGATGTATCTACTATCATCAACGTCAGTAGCATGCTATCCATACCCTAATTCACTTCATCACTCAACGCCGCGATTTTCTAAATCTACTTGAGTCCAAAAATGTGAGCTTTAAGATTAAACCGCAAGCATTCAAGAACGGATAGCAGTTTTACGGTAAGGATACGTGAAATACGCCCACTCAGCTCCCTCATGTTTCTGTACATGTGCTCTGTCAATACAATTTTAACAATATATCAAGCCATGAAGAGTAGAAACAATGTACATACTGGACTCGCCCTCGCTCAGCCTGTCGAAGGATTTTTTCGCGATTTCTAATGTCCGTCAATGAATAGCAGGGTCAATGTAGAGCAAAGAGGACATACTTCAGATAGTATTTCCTAGCGGATAACTTTCTGCTTTCTTTCTTTTGTACATCTATGCCCACATCTTTCTCAACAGCTCGCTTCCTGCGGTTCTCGTGAAGATTCAGTAGACACATTGGACAGATGATAAGGATGGCAGACCTGCGCATCCTCTCCTTTGCAGATTCATTGTATACTTCTTTGTTTCTTAATGCCATCATTTGCAGTAATCAAGTGAGAGTTTGCACTGGTAAAAGACAGAATAGATAACCTACTTGCGCCTAAACCTCTTTGCAGCCAAACGCACCGACAGTCGTTGAATGTCCGCTTTCTGCTCATTTGTTCGCCGAGCTTTTCGAAGTGCTGAGTCGGTACGCTCTCGAGGCATGGTACGGTTATATAGTGGGTGCAGATAAGACGCTAGATGTATATTTGGTAGCAAAGAGGTGAGAGTCAGAGGTTAAGATGACCTAACGCCATATAAGATGTTGAGCGCTATTTCATTTGTGTCTGATGAAATTTGGAATATACTATCATCTTTTTTTCTGGACCATGGACAGCTTGCTTCACCAACAACGAAATGGAAGGTTAGACTGTATTGGTCAAAGTTCAACATATATTAAATGAGAGAGTTTTCGACGACGATGAATGCCTCATGTTACAGGTTCAAGTTGAAATTGCTATTTTATGAGTTCGTCATGTATTTGTACCGCACAGTAATTCCAATGGATCGCAGTGATCAAGCCACACAGCAGCCTTGAGTCATTCCTCTGGCAAAAGCATCTCCAACCCGGTCTCCCATAGCTTCGAACGAGCCTCTTTCCACGCCTGTAGTTGACGAGCCGTTGCCAACTCCTGGAAGGATTTGTCAGACATATAACCGTTTTGATACCAACGCGCCAATCCTGATGACATGAAAAAAGCGATGGACGAACGACGCTCGTGAGATTCGATGGGAACGTTGGCATGGGTAACCCACGCGGAAGGAAGGAAAATAGCAGTGCCAGGTGGAAACTCTGTGACCACTCCAAACTCCCAAGCAATAAGATGCCCTCCCCGGGTATGATCGAAGCTCCCGACGCTGAACGCACAGTACATAGCAAACAGTACGTTGAAATAATCCTGGTGGGGACGCGTACAAGCAGATAGAAGGTTCACATGGCATGCGCCGTAGCAGCACCCAGCGAACATTCTCGTGAGGTCCGGATTATCGACGAGGATCTTCTCAAGGAGGTTTTCTAGAAATCGGTGGAGCTTGGGAAACAGCGCTCGCAGCCCAGCTTCAAAGAGTTAGTATAGTAGCTGAAGAAGACTTAAAACAGATAACGTACCATCCACGAAGCGTGCAACTAGCTGGACGGCTGGATCGGCCAGAAACTCCTCCATGAGCTTGGCGTTGTGGACGCTGTTGGCGTAATGTCCTGGCTCTGTTCGACCCCCTCCAAATCCTAGCCCAGTGGGAAGAGTAGCGTATTGACCGCGGCGATGATCACGCTGGTTGTTATTGAGTCTTGCATGGGCGCCAATATACTCAAGACGGCGGTCGACAGCCTCAATGACGTCATCCCAGCCAGCAGCTTGAGGCCGGGGAAGAAGAGCCATAAGGCGATGGCCTGTGCTGGAGCACCAGATCCGGCTTACACTGAGGAGAAACAAGAAATGAGCATTACAAAGTGAGTGAAAACTGTTGCGACGCACCTGCCATCCGTGCGGTGCACAGTCAAACCAGAGAGCTCAAAAACATCACGGCTTGAGAGAATCGAAGGCGGAGCTTGTCGATGCCCGGCCCAACCCCCAGCAGCGGGATAACCAACGTTGGAAACGTAAACGGCATCGGATTGAGCTACTTTTCGTCGGGCTATGGCCTTGGAAAGCACTCCAAGCAGCTCCTGGCTCTGGAGTCGGCTAATGCGACGCTTCTGCCTGTATCGTGCTTTCTGGCGTTGACGCCCAGTCAGATTGAGCTTTGCATCGAGTTCTTCTAGCTTCTGCCGCTTGGCTGGCGGAGCTTCCGTAAGCAGAGATATATCGAGCGGAGCAGGATGAGGCGGTTCAGAAAGAAGAGAAGAAAGCGGCTTGAGCTTTGCATGTTGAGGAAGATATCGGCGAGGGGAGACTCTAGGCGGTACTAGCTCATCATGGTCTTCAAGCGTATATGCCTGGTGCTGTTTTTCTTGACCTTGGGCCAGAAGGGAAGCGGGGTCTACTGTTAATAGGGTTATAGCTGGGCATTGGGCTACAGGGTTGAAGGCCTTTCCACTGCGGAGAATACGGAACCCATCTATACAGAACAAGAATGTCAGAAAGCTGGGCTCAAAGATGGATATTGAATGGACGCGTTTAAGTAAATAGTCGTGCGCGCTCGTGCACTGAATGCTTCCCCAGGTTCGGGGTGGCATTCTGCTCACAAACACGGGAGCGGGAGGAGTAGAATAGAAAGAAAATAGAAAAAACTCACAGCCAGTCGTCAGCTCCTGCTCCAGCTTCCTCTTCATGGATGGCTGAACACTGAGTGAACAGCGATAAACAAACGGACGTGACACGACGTGTCATATGAAAATGTGTATAAATCATATGTCTGACAAATATCACATGACATACAAACAGACGCGCGCGGGGCTCAACACTCGAAGTTCAAACTTGAACGTTCAAGCTGCAGCTATGAACACTCGACGCGTTGAAACTCGAAAAACTCGCGGCAAAAGCACAGCTTCTCTACCTGGCAGACGCTTGCGAGGTCCTACTCATGGTCTTCTTGGAGATGGGCCATCTCAACGTGAACACAAGCGGCTCGGCACCGCTCCAACAATCTCGCTCCTTCACTCACAAGTCACGACGGCGAAAAAAAAGGGAGCGGCAGAGTATGCGAAGATATCTGTACTCAATATGCCCAATTCCTCTATCACTCAAGAGTATTCTGCTGGCACAGACGCTTCTTTTGCATGTTCTTCGACCTTCAGCAACGGTAATCATAACTCCAACTCCAATTCCTATCCTGATATTCAACTTGATCATTCACCCTCTGGGTTCTGCTCGGATTCGGAGGACGTATCGTCTGAAAACGCTGAAGGAGACGCCGCGAATGCTGTACAGCAGATGAAAATTGTGTATCAAGATTTCCGGACGAGGCGCGATCGCACCCAAGTCACGAACGAATACTGGGCCGAGCAGATGGAGGAGATGATAGAGGCCTATCTGGACTTTTGTTGGCGTCAGGAATCAGGCTCTCCTGCTCATGAAGCTCAGGGACCTCCAATGCTGATAGAGATTGTAGATGTTTTTGGTCCGTGAATTGTCATAACCTGGCTTTGATTATCAGATCCTTAATATGTTCATTAGGTTTATCACCTCAAGCAATTCCGCGGTCCAAAGACAAATTTCAATCGGCCAGCCTTGTACGGTCTGGCATAATCCCCACTTCCCCCCTTCAGCATTCGCTAGGGTTTACTCTCCGAACGATCGACCTCTACCATAAACTATTCGTACGATGCCCACGTTTAGGGATGCAGTCTTTTTCAAAATCTATCTGCGACATCCACGGCCTGGCCTTCAAACCACACTTGTCCGCCCAACTATCTGCTGCATTTGACGTCTATGTGGCCATTTTGAACGCCGTTCGTAGTCGGACCAGAGAGCAGCTAGGCCGCCAAGGAAGGGAGTGGAGGATGTTGAATACGTGCCCGCCGTGTCAATACCATCTTCACCAGGAAGATCACCTAGACGTTAGGATGATCATGACAATGGATGGCAATGACTCGTTACGCCGTGTGGAGCGCAAAGAAGATGCCTTGCACGATGAGGCTATTGGCAACTCGAGCATGCAAGTCTCAAGGGAACGACTCGACCTCCGTAAGGCCGGCGGGGAGTATTTTGTATCTGGGCAAGAGACCGCTGCCTGGGACGAGGCCAACTGGTCTACGGTTTCGCAGCAGAATCCTGTCGAACCTGATGCGGCTGTAGAGCATATCTGGGCAGAAGGTCGTTGTGAAGGTCGTTGGCAAAACATGAGCGACGTGAAGACAGCCCGCTCGTCCGACAAATTCTTTGAGCATGGCTGGTTTGTGGTCCTTTGTCGCCATATGATGCTTCTCCTTGCATGTGACATGATCAAGAGTGGGGAGCTGTGAGTTTGTCAAGGAGATTTTGCCTGTATGATTTTCTAACTGTCTCTCAGATATCAATATCCCCTCGCCCTTCTTTCGACCTATATGGCATCTGAGAAAACGCAACGACAACAGCTAGGGGAGGGGGCTCCAACGGGAAAACTTGCTGTTGCGTACGACATCATGTGCAAATTCTCCAAGACGGTGAAGCGAAGCCCTTTGAATTCACTTGCCCAATGGGCGGCTTTTCTACCTGTCATTGGGACTATGCATGGCTATGCTCACGAGCGAGCGTGCCAGCTTGTCTTTCTGATGCTCTACATTGTGGGCGTTGGTCTTGAAGATGGAGAGGGGTGCGAGCGATATTTCAGCACATCAAATGCGCTTGCTCCAGTTACACGATACCAGTCCAAATTCCATCGACATCAATCAATCTCTGAATACGCGTACTACCACGACCTTCAGACATATGCAAACCTTAGCAAGTTCATCTATGGAAACTACAAACAGGCTCTCCGCATCATCAGTACGAAACACGTAGTTCGTCAGCGTATGCGGGATGCGGGGCTCACATCGCCTGACGTCTTCTACAATTGGTTGGTAGAAGAAGGTGAATATCTCCGAAATCTATGTCGCACACCTCCCCGCGAAACCCTGGAGATGGAATACTACATCAAATTAGAAGCGTTGAAGGCTTGTCAGACTCGTCTTTCTCAGATACGCCTTGCGTGGGTGTCTTACAAAGCTGGCGTCCGGGACAATACAAACTCGCTCGAGACCAAGCATCGGACTGAGCAAGAGAACGAACGCAAGCTGATCGCAGATGTCCAAGCCCTGGAGGAGAAGTTAGAGATCGCTTCAAGATGGCTTCCAGAGTCAGAGGAATGGAGGGCAGCTCAAAAGAGGGTTAGGGAAGCTGAATATCAGAGAGCGTTGGATAAACTGGAGGGACTGCTCGTTGCACGAATGTTTGAGATGGCACGTTTGAATGTTGCAGGAACAGGTGATAGAACTAATCTCATTCCTGTGCTTGGCGGCCGCTCATATAATTTGACAGGTTACAAAATGCGAAAACATATCTCTAACGCAATCAAATCCCGCTCAAAATCCATCCAGGCTGCCATGAAAGTCTACAATGAGGCTGCAGTTGCCCTGGTTCCTCCGCGCCGAATCATCCATTGGGATGAGATAGTCGACTACACGTTTTTATCAGAGTTCGATTTACTACGTGACACGCGAAACGACGTACGGACAAAGCAATGGGCTTCACCAACAAATCGCCAGATTATGTTGGAATTCTTCAAGCTTATTCGTGCGGAGGAAGAGCTTCAACGACTCCACGTAGAGATAAGGCGATTGCTCACATACATGCATGATGAAGATCAGGAGCTTCGAGCCAAGGCAGCAGAGCTAGAGCCTGAAAATCCTGCTTTAGCGCTACAGATTCGCCTCTATCATCAGGAACGTGCTCGTTTTAACACCCTCCATCGCCAACGACTTTGTGCAATCAAAAAGCTGCCTGGGTTCCAACTTCATAACTTGCGACACTTTTGGATTGGGCGTCACGTCAGTAAGGGGGTTGTAGCGACAACAGAAGCAGCCCAAGATCCAGAGGATCCTTGGGTAGAGGAGGCGGACGGTGGTGAGGGTGAGGAAGATGAGCTCAACGCTCGATGGTCTACTATGCTCGAAGCTGTAACAACTGACTAATAAATTATTGGAGCATTAGCGCCCAACAAGAGCTGGAGAAAATAAGCGCTGAGAATCACCGCCGGAAGCCGGCAGTAGCATTATGACCAATAAGCGCCAAGAAGCACTTGCCGAGAGCCGGCAGTGGCTTTTACCTTTCCCGCCTTCCTGCCCACCGCTTATAGTATTCCCGCCGCTGCGCTAATGATTTCTCACAGTCTGCTTACATCACTGACCACCCTGCACCCTATTTTGGCTATATAAGTATACTCACTACCATCCCTTTACTCACTAGGTGAGCTATAGTCTTAAAGACCTGTCTACAGGGCCTTGTTCAAATGGGACATCCCCCTATATATAGGTCTATATTAGGGCTGTACAGGTGGTCGACAGACAAGGAACGAGAAGAGAAGGACCAGAACTCCTAGGGTTACTATTAGGGTTAGCATATTCCATATTTGACAGTCACTGCCTTCTACTCACTTACTCCGACTCCCGTATATCATTCCACAGCTTCTTGAGTTCTCTTCCCGGGATTGCTGCGCCCAATTCTTCACGGTTTAATGATTAGCACCAGAATACTACAACAACATCGGCTCGGCCGTTCAGAGACCTCATTTGAGTCGCATGACGTTTGTCTGGTTTTAAGTAAGTATAGAAAGGTATAAAATGGCCATATGGAAACCTTTTGTTCACTTCTTTTTTCTCTGTTACTGACCTTTATAATGCTTTTCATGCTTTCTTTCGCTGCTCTTGCTGCTGGTTTAAGCGTATCAGCTCAATCGACGTAAGTTACATCGTTCAAATCTCGAATTTCCTTACATTATTTGTAGAGGTCTTTCATCGCAATGTACTTCAGCATTGGCCCAAATTGCTCTCAATTCTTCCACTGCTTGCATAGCTCCGTCGACCTTGATTCCCATCATAACCGCCTCAGCCAACACGTCCATCGTCGGTCCTGTGGACTCTTGGCTGACCAACGTTTGCCAAGTTGCCCCTTGCTCGAATGACACTCTTGCTGCCATCGTAACGAATGTCACAGCTGGATGTGGAACTGAGCTTTCTGCTCTTGGTTTTTCGTCGTCTGATACAGCGACGCTGATTTCGACTGTGCAAGAATTTTATCCCACTGTTAGACAAGTTGCGTGCTTGGAGGAGTAAGTTCTGATGACAACGGTTCAGTCCATTTCAGTCTTACTCATATCGATTTACACTGCAGCGGCAGTACGAACTGTGTTGCGGAGACTCTAACCAATCTACAAGATGCTGTTGGGAACCTCAGCTTGACTAACATTGCTTCACTGGTCGCCTCAGGGAATACTACCTCTCTTCCTTCCAACGTTACATGTTCAAATTGTGTAAAGGCGGCCTACAACACCGTGAACACAGCTTTCCCTGGTCTTCTGGATTCAGAAAACTCCACGCTTCAAGGAGAATGTGGAACCTCTTTCACAGGTATGTCAGAGACTCCATACACATGCAATCACGAACTTCATGTAACTTTTCGCCGTTCAGACGGTTCGACGCCTTCCGGCATTGTCGAGAGCGCAAGCGGTTCAAGTTCGTCCGACTCCAACAGCGCATCGAACACAGTATCACGAAGCTCTTTCCTCGGCATCGGCATCTCAGTCTTCCTCATCTTTGGATCAGCCTTAGCAATCTAAAGAGAGCTTGAGACAGCCTTGATTGACTTCTGGAAACAATTGCAGTATCCACACTTTTTGTCAATGGACTTTAATATAAACCATCTGAACTTTTCTGTCATCCTCGCTGCGCTCGACGTCAAAACTCTTGTTCATATGCATAGCTTTCTCGCTTTCCAATGTGGCTTCTAGATGACAGCAAGGACCCCAAGTATTTGGATGAGCGCGTTTCTAGCTATAGTCGGCAACCAAAATATCGTTCCGACATGGTACGCTCTCATGGCTATGCTTGACACTTAGCCGGTGTATGATCTTCTATGATTCCTTTAGTGCTCATAGTTACCACCATCAATAGCATAAGGAACAATGAGGGATTTTGTCGCTAGCTTATAACCCTCTTCTTTTCTCTCACTGACTGGTCAATTCCTTCCCGTTCTCTACATTCTTTGCTTCTACGACTTTGATTCTTTCTTGAACTTATTCTGAATATGCTGGCTCATATTACCTTCGTTCTCGTTGCTGCTGCGACTTCTGCTTTTACCACTGTTCATTCGTGAGTTACTGAAATTAGATTGGGAAAGAAATCTTCTCAACGATTGGGCTGGTTTCACAGACTGAATTTGAGTCAAGAATGCCAGAACTCACTCGAAGGATTACTCACGTCGCCTGGTAACTCTCAATGATATAGCGAGAAGAATCTTAGGCTGACACTTCATCCAACTAGATGCCGCTTGCCTTAACCCATCTGCTCTATTGTCCTTCGTTGTTGGCAGCAATTCAGGTTCCATCCCCTCGACTATCAACAACTGGCTCACAGGCATCTGTTCCTCTGGCTCTTGCACCAATCAATCCATCTCCAACGTGGTGACCAACCTCACTTCCGGCTGCAGTGCTGAGCTTTCCAGTCTTGGGATTTCCACGTCTACAATCCAAAGTCAGGTAGTCTCCATTGCTCAGCAGGTTTATCCCACCGTCCGTCAGGTCGCTTGTCTCAAAGAGTAAGTATTTGTTGTGAACGATTGACCGCCGTTGCGATATGTGATGTACCTTGTGGCTGATCATCTTTCTCTGTGCCTGTCAGTGATACGTCCAATCAGCTATGTGCAGTGCAAACATTGGATAATCTCCAGAGTGTCGTTGGCCAGTTGAACCTCACGGATCTCAGCGTCTTGAACATTTTCGCGGATGCGGAGACGTTGTTCACTAATGGTGTACAAACCATTGCTTGCACGGACTGTATGAAGGAGAGCTTCTCGATTGCCAAAGCGAACTTCCCTAGCCTTGTGTCACAAGCTGAACCTGAAGCGCAGGCTTTGTGCGGGGCATCTTTCCTTGGTGTGTTCTCTCTCCCGGGATCTCAAGTGTCGTCGATACTCACCAGTGCACTTTCCACTTAGATGGAAATTTGCCCAACACCGTTTCCCAGTCAGCAAGTGATGCAGTTTTCTCTGGCGCGCTCTCGTCTTCCAATAGCAATAACAACAACGCAGGCTTCCGAGTATCTCGTAGTGCCTATGGCCCAGCAGTCACCGTTTTCGGTGGCATCTTTGTCTCCTTTGCACTGCTGGGTTGATTTCTGGCTGCAGAACTTTCGTTAACATGGACCTTATTGTTACTATTCACGAAGGACTTTCTCATTTTGTATCCACGATAATGCTCTGCCTTAGATACCCTTCGCTAACTTGTTACCGTTAGTGTATTGCTAATTTGCTGTAGCAGTCGACGCTCGCACGGAAATCGAATGCGCTGAGGACAGATTTTCAATGTTACAGCTTTTAGCACCTGCTGAGGTATGTACATCATTATCATGAAGATCATGGCATCGTCGTGAGGTCGTAAGATATCATGAAGTGGATAGAGGAAAACCAAGCAAAAATCGAGAAAAATAACTGCAAGCACAAATGAAGATATGAAGCTGAATAAACATAGTGAAAACATGTACGCAAAGGGTATACATTGAAGGGTGCGAATACTTGTGCGAGTGCTCAACGAATGGGAATGGTGGACAGAACCGACTGAGAATCATATTGGGTTCTCGACAGAGTGAGAAACAAGTTACCTCCTCCCAATCAAGCGTTTCGCAAATACTTTGAGAACGACAGCACATACACCCAACCCAACGAGCAGGACGTACGGCGGAAGTTGGGAAAGCGTTTGAGGGTCGATGTTTGGTGGGGATTGCCAAAGTCGAGAGTCAAAAACACGGGATCGGATTGAAGAAGATTGGCCAGAAGATGAAGAACGGAGCAATCGATTTAGAACCTTCCGTACAATGGGCCATTCAGAAAAGAACGTATCAGTTCGAGGTACTTCTTCGACCTTATTGTCCTGATTTGTCGTTTGAATCGCGTCGTTGGACTGAGATCTTTCAGACCGCTGCTTGTCCCGGACTGCACTTGCCACCTCTAGATCCTTAACCTCAATTTCCAACATATCCAGTTTGCGTTCCACCTCCCCTAGCCTGGCATCCACAGCACGTAACAACTCCGCTGTTTCGGCAATGGAGGCACGTAGCATCGTCTCCGCCTCCGACTCTTTAGCATTATCTTGCTTGTCAAGATCATAAACATCATCAGACGGCATCTCTTGAGGTTCTTCAGGCTCTAGTAGAGAAACGAGCGAAGGGTGAAGAGGTATTTCGGGCAGAGGTCTAGAGGGCGTATGAGTTCCTGAACCTTGTCCTGACTTGGGAACAGACGAATGAAGCTCGCCAGGGCGTGATTGTTCAGTAGGTTCTTCTTGTATGAACCCAGAAACCACCTCGGTGTGTACAAAAACATCTTTGGCAGTTGGGACAGGGGCAGAAGATAACATGCTCGGCGGGATTGGGACTTGAGATGTTACTCTCTTCGCAGTCGCCTTTCCAGGGGCTGCGACTCCTAGATCCTCGACCTCGGCTTCCCACGCATAGACACCTTCTCGCTTCTTGGCTTTTCCCTTGCCTTTTGATATAGAAAAGGTTCCTTTCGCGAACGTCGAATTCTTTGAGAACGCGGATTGCAAATCTGATAGATTGGAATGACTACTAAGAGCATTCTCTAGCCCGCCCTCTCGTGCAAGAAGCTCCTCTATTGAAGGCTCTTCGTGCTCGGAAACACGAGATGTTGAAAATCCATCGTCTGCTTCCCTCTGAAGAGGACGAGAAGGAAGAGGACGAGAAGATGTGATGGTGGAGACGTTGTATTCCTCTGGTGAAGCGATAACAGCAAGAGCACCGATGTCGCTGCCATCGTCAGAAGACGAGGTGGGAGAATGAGAGCTTCCAAAGCTGCCACTGGAAATGCTACTAATGCTACCACTCCTTTCTCTCCTCAATTTGCGCAAGTTTTCCAAGTCCAGCTCACGCTTTCCTTTTATTTCCTGCATCAGTTTAACTGATATGGGATCACTCTCATCGAAGCTAGAAGAGCGTTCAAAGGTATCAACCATACCCTTAACTTTTCCGTTACGGGTTCTGGTGTGATGAGAATAACGAGAGTAGTCACCGAGAGAAGATGCGCTTGTGACAAAAGGTTCGATGCCGATAGGTGAGAAAAGATCGTCAGTGGAAGACGATGAAGATGCAGAAGAATATTCAGGCAGACCATTCGGGAAAGGATGCTTGAACGAAGATTGATTGCTGCCGCTAAATTCCCGTGCGATCTGTGGCTGAGATATCGATCGACGTCTACGATGAGGAGTAGAATCGTCATCCTCGTCTTCCTCAACGGATCCAGAGTTAAAATGGTCCGCGGATGGGAAATTGAGCCCGCTCGTAATTCCGTCTAACTCGTCGACGAAGCCCCAGATATGACCTTTGAGAACATTCTGACGCAAGTTCTGAGAAGCTCTGAGAAGAGCATTTCTCCAAAGCTTGTTGACACCGAAACTAAAAGCACGGGTCAACACGATGCCGAACAGCCTGTGGTGAACTTACGCCTCGAGTTCCCTTTCGTCAAGTCTGAGAAAAGCTTTGCCTGTGATACGACTGTCTCTGACGAAGCCCGCAATATCACGGGCGATTTGAGCGGGAAGTTCGAGTGATTCTCCGGATTTGACCCGAAGAGCAGTGGCAAGATATGCGCAGAGTTGGGAGGGAGTCCACAGTTTGGGGTTTGGAGGAAGATCCTCTAAAGTAAGAGGCGCAGAGGAGACGGCAGTGTGAGAGTATGTACGAAAACGTTTGCCTGAACCCTCATTTGGGACGTCCTTTGTAGGAGATGGAGGGACGGGAAGAGGCCTGGGGAGGTTATCAGTGGACAAGCTGGTGCTATAGCGATGTCTGTAGTGAGCACTGCTGTGCTTTCTTGGACCGGGGCTGGTAGCAGGAGGAGTTTGAGGAACATAATGATGATGAGAAGAATAGTGATTCCTAGAAGACGAATTGGAACGAGAAAGGAGTGCGGTGGAAGTAGTTTTTATAGCATATGGATGAGCATTTGGCCTAAGAGACTCTTTCGTAGGAGATGCGGAGCGAGGATAGCTGAACTCGTGGATGGATTCAGTCTTTATCGAGCTCATCGTTTCGAACGTTGAGGTCAAAGACCAAATGAGGTCACCGCTGTCACATATGTGACAGTGACATGTTATTATGCAGCACGTGGCAAACAGACGTCCATTGGACCGAAAGTGGCCGCGGTCACCCAAGAGTACTTTAGGCCTCAAGGCAGCTCTCCATTTGCTCTTCATTGTCAACGACCACCGTTGTAGTGGACACTTGGTTTATAATCTGCTCTCTTCATATGCTCTAGTCTCTTTCTCCCACTATGGCTTCCCCATCGACACCATCTCGCTCTCGATATTCAGATTTGCCCAAATTAGACAATGCGGACGGAGGTACGAAGCTAAGAGCTATGCAGTTCTAATCTTAATGACTACAATCTCATTAGCTGTGGACTGGGCTCGCAAGGTCAGAGCTCTCCAGCAACAAGTCGACGCTGACGAAGAAGCCGAGTACAAGAGGTTGCAAGAAGAGATCGCTGCCTCGCGGATGGCCAGAAAGCGTCGCAGTAGAGGAGGTTTCACGTCACCGACCAGTGGTGAATTTGGTCAGTAAGATACACCTGTTCCTCATGATCGTGCTCACTTCCATTCAGCCAGCAGTCAAGAATCATTAATATCTGGGGTCTCTCAAAAAACTTCTGTCTCTGACCTCAAGTCTGTTGTTGACCGACAACAGAATCAAGCTGAAGCTCTACGGAAACTTGCTGGACCCTCTAGTCCTCCTTCTGCTACAGACATTACGAGCTCCATTGCTACGGCCCGTGCATGGATGTCATCTACTTCCTCCAATGCCGCAGCTTCTAAACCTTCCGGCCCCATGTCCCTTGCCGCATTCATGGGTGGTCGTGCAACTGGTCCCGTTCTCAACAAGCATGCTCCTCAGCAGGATGCGCATGATCCAACTCAATTTGATGATCGTACACGAATCACAGCTCCTCATCCTGTGTTTGGAAGAGGTGGTGTCGCCATGCCGGGACTAGCTGCCTCTAATCGATTTCCCCGCCGAAATGACGAGGGTACGTCTGCAGCGGTTCTATCAAACTCTGGCAGCGCGCGCACATTTGCTGATGTTCCTTCTATCAACTACGGAACGTCAACTCCGTCTCTACCTACAACTGCTCCACTTGTGATTAGGCCTCGTTCAGCATCTCCAACGAAATCTGATGAGCGACCGGTCTCACCTGCAAGGAGTGAGAATCAGGTCAGGACCATCAGCACGCCGGGTGCAGCCATAACTTCGCCAGAGTCTAATTCTGTCTCGTCACAACAACCCGAGTTTCGTGAACGCACTCTCAGTGGTACATCTCGTGTCTTTCCTCCCGGCAACGTTCGATCTTTATCTGCAGAGAAATCCCATCTTTTACGCGAATCTACCTCTCGAGACCGCACAATCAGTACACCCACCGGTTCTTCCCAAGTTGTAATCGAGACCAGGAAAGATACTGCACCGTCATTGAGGCGTCCCGTGTCTACGAACTTCACTCCTCCTCCTAAGGCTTTCGCGCCTGCTCCAGCTCTGTCTAAATCACCTACCCACAAATCCCCGGTGGTGACACCCTCCTTAGCGAAACCCATTCGCCCCGACCCCAAACTTTCACCACAGACGCCGCATCTGACGGTCTCCCCTCATACATCTCCCGCGTTTCTGAAGCCGCCCGTGCAGAAGGAGCCTACACCTAGTCTTAGCCGACTGCAGGGAAGAGGTTTTGTGCAAAATATAGTCAAAGCTAGCCATGCCCAAACTCCGCCATCTTCTACACCGTCAACGCCAGATCGGCCTCCCTCCGCCACTCGCAAGGCAACGGTGTTAGAAAGATGGCAGCATAATGGGTCTTCCAGCTCAACACCGTCTTCTTCCCCTCCTGTAACCTCGCCCAAACCACTTGCGATGCGAAAATCTTTCACTGCCGAATCGACCGTGTCGCTCAAAAGCGTAACACCGGAACCACGTGCTCTTTCGAAACCTGGAAGAACGTTACCGCTCACGAGCAACAATGAAAACGAAATCGATCGCCCACAGAGAGAATCGCAATCCGCGCTCAATCCGCAAAGTACAGGTCTCGGCTCTGCGACTACGTTGGTAGTTTTCAAGCCGCCTGCAGATGAAGAGGAGCTGGGATCTTTTGGAGATGTTAATGAGTTGGGTGTAAAGCACTCTACTGCTATCATTCCCTCTCATCAGAAGCTCCCAATGGCTACTAGAAAGCCTTTGACTCATGTGCGTTCATTTTGGTGAATCTTTGATGGATCATGCTCAATTGGACTGTTCATACTTCTTGCTTCTTGCTACTCCATATATTTTAATTCATTTTGATTGGTATTTCTTCTTTTTCTCTGATATACAGCCAACGCGAGAACGAGCACGCAAGCCAAAGAAATTCAGAGAGCCTGTTGTCAAAACCTCTGAAAGTCCCTCTCCTTCCATGACTCAAAGAGTGGTTGAGCCTTCTCATATCGCAGCTGTCCCAATTGAGTCTGAGTCTCCAACCACTCTTGAGTCTTCGAAGCATGTATCAGTGTCCAGAACTTCGAATAGCTCTGGTAACGTGGGGAGAATCACAGATCGGTGGGCTGAACAGGCTATCATTGGAATAAAGCCAGCTATATCGTCAAGACCACCATCTACAGAATCCGAGCCTCCTAAGTCAAGCGGCATGGTCGGGCGAAGAGCTCTTCCTGGATTAACAGCTACTCCTGCTCTTCCACCGCTTGGTTTAATTCCTTCTCCGGCAAAAATCACGTCAATTACTCGTACAGAATCATCTGAAAAGAGCCCAGTTTCACCCAATCCGGTTTCCAAATACCCCTTTGAGCCGACACGACCTACTACGCCCGGTCGACACTCTCGCATACCCAGCACTGGAAACAGAGCGACTGTCATGGACGTTGCACAGGCATTCGCAGAACCCGATCAAAAGGTCACTGGCCTTCCGGAACAAACGATTTCTCATTCTTCACCGATTGAGGAGCCTGAATCACTACCGTCGCATTTGAACGTTCGTCAGAACGTCAGTGCACCTATGTTAGCTGAAAGACGTCGCTCCAGCTACCAAGAGAAATATGCCGCCATTACCCTGCCTCCTTTACGAGAGGAGGTGACCCCTGCTTCAACGCCCGCAGGTACGCTTGCCCGTGATGTTTCTCCAGTTGTTCAATCTCTTGAGAATACGGCCAACGGCAAAAAGGCGCAACATGAAGTTGAACCTTCGTTAGCACGGACAGCGTCTACCGACTCTGATACGATCATGATAGGTGAGCTCGCTTCTCGTCTACTATAGTCATAGTTTGACTGTTCGTCATCCATAGACCACGAGGATACACCTCTACCGGCGATTAACATCGATTCCTTGCTCGCATCCCACCAACGCTCCAAATCGAACACCGATCTTACTGCGGTATCTGTAGAAGTGATGGTCATTACGGGCAATAATGCCACTGCTATTTCAAAGGAGACCGATGTTTTCTATGACGTTGAGGTTGTAGCCATCGTCCATCGCACCAAATCTAAATCGAGTGGATTGGTTTCCACAGCTGTCTGGGGCTGGTTCGGGAAACATTGTGAAGCTACCGATGTGGAACAACGCAAATTAGAAGAGCTTGCTAAACGGTATGGGACAACGGTGGTGGGTTTATCTGTTCTTCTCGATATATACGATACAAACGTGCGGGCAACAGATCACTGTCGAACAATACACGGAGCCATTGGATATGCTTCGAGCACTAGGAAATCGTTTGGTCGTGAGACAGGTTAGTATCATTCTTTTTGTAAATTACAATTATACTCAACATCACTGTGGACTAGGGAAAGCGGGTGCATTGGTCGGCAGATAACACGGCGATGCATATTGTACGCTCTAGGAAGGGCGTCATCTTCATTGATGAACTTGAACTTGTATGTGTATAGTGCTGCCTCCGCTCTCCCTCCGGCTTTTGACTGACTGAAGCTCAGAAAGTCCAAAACCTCTGTTCAGGTTTTAGTTACTGTCTCACGGTACTTGAAACAGTATATGTGTGGTATGGTCTTGGGTCGGTTGCGTCTGAACGCAAGGCCGCATTAGCTTACGGCCGCTCGTTGGGTGAAAATGTGATCGAACTTCAGGAAGGACAAAATGACGGAGATGAGATGTTCTGGATGATTCTCGGAGACGATGCTTTTGCAAATGCTCATTACTGGCACTGGCGTCCCTCGGCTGCTGATATTAACCCGCGGATATGGAAAGTCTCGGAGAACACAGTATGTTCTTTCCTTAGTATAGCGTTGTCAATTGATTTTTGAACACTTGTCACAGGTCGAAGCTGTTGATTTCGTGAAAGCGATACCGACCATGGTTCATCTAGTTGATTGTGTTTGGGAGTTCTTCGTCATCATAGGCAGTGAAGCCCGTGCGCAGAGGCAAACCATCAGAACTGCCCTCCACGTTGCATCGGTGCGTCGGCTTCGATACTTAGTATGAAACCTACTGTTAATGTCAGCTATAGAAGCTCTCACAACGGGTTGCTTGGCGAAGGCCGTATACCCCTCCCGTTCATGTCATAGTTCTTCCCTCCCAAATACCATTAGATCTCAAGCTTCACCTACGTGAGCTGGACGAGTCCTTGATCGTGCGTACTGCCAGCAAACTTTGCATTCTCCAACTGACGAGCTTATCTTGTCAAGAATCCACAGGGAATCCCAGAACATATGAATCTTCTTACGATTCATCAAGCTCATGACCACGTTAGTATCTGCTTTGTCCGTTTGGACTTGTGAATTGTCGATCTCATCTGCATTCACCAGATTCAGCGCACATATTGGGACAAATCTGTGCTCAAAGATCCCCTCATGCTTCCGCTCGGCATTCATCCAGGACTCATAACTTAAATCTATTTGGCATAACCTCTGCTTGTTCCCTATCATTGCTTATTTTTCGTAGCTATGTGTTACCCATTCGGATTTGGAAAACAAGAATGGAAAACAAGAATTGATTGAATAACTACGAAAGACCAAAAATTGAAACCAAACAAACTTCAACTTGAGGGTTACAACTTACAATGTCAACTTTCATGAGGGATATATTGTAAATTTTTGTACACTATATATGTAGCTCGCATCGGGTGAACTATAGAGGAAGTAGGAACTAGAGACAATATAAGTGAGTAAGGTATCATGAAGTGGGTCATTATGATCGTTTGCAAATCCAAGAGTCGTTTATGCTGCATGAAGGCTCATTGTAGGCGTCACATCCAAATGTCCCTCAAACCAAGCAGCTGTACCAAACAGTTGCCTACTGAGTTCCAGTAGTTCATCGAGAGTATCCACAATATCAGACATCACATTTGTCTCCGCAAGAGCGTAAATCAACGATATACCCGAAGGCCCATGCCATTTCTCCCTGGTGCTCCTGATATGGATGTCAATGGATTCCTTGAGATGTTCTAAAGCCAGCCTGTAGGAAGGAAGAAACTGTGGTAGAGGATGTCGGGCTCCGAACACCTGCTCACAGGCAAATAGTGATACGCAGATGCAGGATACAAATTCACGTCGTTGGTCTGCAACTTCGATAACTGTCTCTCTTCTGGGTATATTTGCTCGGATTTTGCGTAAGCCTGTAAATAAATCCAGGAGCTTTTGGAGAGTTATGACGAGAAGACGATATTTCTTCATTGGGATCTGGTAAACCACGACTTAGCGCCAATGGACATTATGTTGCATTGCCGAACTTACAGGAACCAGGCTTAGTTCATCGCCCATGGTGGTTATTAGATTTGACATCCCTATGTCGCTATGCCTTGAATCTTTCACATGAAGTCAAAGTGGACTTGGCGTACTCTGCAGAGCGTTGCGGATGCGCAATTCAAGTTTTAGCGTTTTGCGTTTGTTGTGGCCATATCCGCCGAGAGGCCGCATGAGGTCGCTGTAAGAACACTCGATTGTTTACAACGATTTCCGAAAAGTGGTAACTTCCTTCTTACCGACTGAGACTCATATAAAGCTCTGTAAGAGATTCCAAAATCTTACTGATCCCATCGAGGAATATAACCTGTTCAAGTACGGGTAAGGGTTCCACATATACAAGAGACTACGAATGGGACCTCACCCTTGCGTGTCGAGGGAAGACAAACCCATTCATGATGACAGCTCCGGCTATTCCAGCACATATCATCAGACCCCGTATCACGGCCAGTTCTTCACGCAACGGTCAAAAAATGGAGACCAACGTAGAATAGAAGCAGGGCTCACCTCCGGTAGAGAAATCCTTCCCAGTTATGTAGTCGGAGAAGAGGATAGGAGGTAGCGTCACGATACTGGTCAATCACATCATGGACCGGTCAAGAAAAAAGCGCGTAACTCGAGCAAAACAACTCACGCGACAACTCCAGCCGAGGGAAAAGAGGAATGTATGATGATAGCGCTGATGGGGATTTCTGCAAGCTGAAGGGATCACAGTAAATATTCAGAAGGGCGACGAGGGAATCGAAGACCCACGGTAACGAACGCTACCAAAGCGTATGGATTATTTCGACCAATCAACGAGGTCTATACGGAGGCATCAACATATAGTCCCAGAGACTACGAGTTTGAATCGACGTACAACATATGCATAAAGTGCCCCGCAGATTGTTCCGAGCTATGAGAAAAAGTTAGAATCACATCAATAGATTTCTTCGGATTACTAGGTTACGTGCCATTCTGAGGTAGCCAATGCGCAGCTACAGACATACCAACTGTCATTACATATCATGCGAAGTTATCAGGCAAACACTCACAGTTGCACCCGTATTTGTTTGAAGAACCCAGATATAGGATATCAACATCCACTGCCCTCGATAGAACATAAACCATTGCCGGGCTGTAGGTATGCAAGACGTTGTTTGTCAAAATGTCTACCATCACGACTTCAATCAATGGAACTCACCGGAACTGCTCGCAGGAATGAATGAATGAATGAATAATACGCGGCTCCACTGTAAGTGGGGTCCCAACTAGGAACAGCCGGCACTAACATCCCCAACTGCAGCGATCTCAACCCGCATAAGAGGAAGGTAGACTGCAGCGGGGAGGAAAGCGTGGGGTGGATACATGGAATATCCTAGATAGTAAGTACTGTAGTAGTTAACTAGTGTTCGATATCTCATCCTCTTCCTCATCTGAGCTCATGTCAGTCCCCTCATTGATAAAAGTTTTCCAATAAGAAAGCCCGTCGTGTATGAAGTGGGCGGTTTTGATGACCGCCGTCCAGTCGAATATAAAGGTCTTGATGTAATGCAAAGCCGAAGCGTCGTTGAAAGTGTTCAAGTGAGGCAGAGGAAAGTACTGAGACATCTCGACAAGAAAAGCCTCACGACGATGAATTAACTCTGGGATGGAGTGACACTGCAAAAAGACATGTTGTGGCGTTTCAGGTTGAAGGACATCCCGACAGGCACGACAGGATTTGGAGGCTTGATCCCGTTGTGAGAGGGGTCGAGTAGATGCCGGGGATGCATGGAATGTGACCGGGGTTAAGTCCCCACAGAGAAGCCTGGTTAATGTAACGCGATGTGCGGGGTTTCGAACCTGTGTTAAGTAGTGTCGGAGTGTTGAAACGGAGTGAGATTTAGTGCCGTCTTTGTGAGGTTCACGACGACCTTGTAGGAAAGCGAGGCGGGAGCTGTTGTCAATGAAGTGTTGTAGAGAGGTCATGGAACATGAGACTATGTTCTTGGTCAGATCTGTGATGGACTCAGGAGTTGTAGACAAGGTTTGTAGAGAAGGAAGAGAGAGAGAGGAGCCTGGGAGATGTTGGATGGCCCAGTCAAGGTCACTAAGCCAGGAACGTTCACCGGCTTCACGTAGTCGACTACTCTCTCGGAGAGATAAGTGAGCATAGTGGTCTGGGGGAAGAGCCAGAACGTAAATGAGGTAGCGTAGTGCCAGGATAATTCGGCGGTACCGAATCGGCATAATACCAGTTTCGGTGAAGAGAGGTGCAAGGACCGAGTTGTGGGAGAGGCCAAGCATGCGGCGTAAGATGAGGTGTTGTGCATCTTCAAGAAGAGAGAGCGAGGACTTGTTGGTGTCAATGATGACTTCACAACCGTGGGTGAGATGACAGTCGACAAGAGATGAGTATAGTTGTTTGGAAATGGAAGGATCAAGACGGCGGAAACCAACAATCAGGTCACATGCGACGATTCCTCGCGAGGCGGTCAAAGCAGCAGTGTGCTTTTTGAGATAATGAGGTGCGAAAAGATGTCGGCCTGAAGATTGGAAGTGGATACCCACATACCGGGAAATGTCGAGATACACCAAATCTGTACCAGCCAGAGAGAGAGCAGGTCGTGGACCGACCAGTTTCCCGAAAAGCATCACCCAAGACTTCCCTGCACTTACGGAGAGGTTACTGGTGTGGCAGTATTGAGAGAAAGTGTTGAGGTGTTGTTGAATACCGTGACTGGAACGGGACATCAGGACCATGTCGTCGGCATGCTCGAGATGTGAGACAAAAACCCCCAGAAGTTCAAGATCATCAGGATCATGCCAAAGATGGAATGTAGAGAGAAAGACATTCCACAGGGTAGGAGAGGAGGGTCACCCATGAGAACCCCGCTGAGGGCGCGGAACGATTCGGAGAGCTCACCCTGATGGGCAATGGTATAGGACATTTTGTCATACAGACAACGTAACCAGTCGAAATACTCGCCCGTGAGTCCATAGTCAGAGAGGCGGTTCCATAACAAAGTTTGATTAGTGGAGGGAAAAGCGTTCGATATATCGACGAAGGCTGCAAAGATAGGTTGATTCTCTGCTTTAGACTTCTCAATTAGAGTCCGCAAGATGAATGCGTTGTTATTGGTGTGGTAGCCTGCGCGGAAACCATTCTGTGACGGCGGCAGGATATTGGCATCTTGAAGGGCCTGAGTTAGTTTCAGGTGCATGAGAAGTGATGCAAACTTGAGAACACAGCTCTCGAGAGCAATGGCACGGTAATTTGCCGGATCGTAAGCATCTTTGCCTGGTTTAGGCACCGCAACAATCATGGCTGAGAGCCATGAGGTTGGGAAAACCGCATGCTGAAAGGATTGCTGAAAGAGGGGAGCGAGGCGATCGTTGTCTACAGCCATGATGCGAGAATAAGTAACAAGATCCGCGCCGGTGGAATTAGAGTGGGAGGTACGTTTCAGATATGCTTTGATGACCCAATATCCTCGGCGGTAACTCGCGAGTTGAAGCTTGGTACTAAAGAGGGAGGAGAGGGGAAAGGGATAGCAGAAGCCCGACGCTGCTCATTCTGGAGAGCTACCATGTCAAATGAAGAGGTCGAAGGGTCGGGGGGATTCATGCGTGGGATGAAGGAATGAGTGAGCTGCTCGATATCAACCTTTGGGAGGGGGGGTTCTGGATCCCGGAGGTGTTTGAAGTGTTTCCAGAACGCTGAACCCCCTATTCGTGCCGCTTCTTGAATGTCTTCAAGAGCCTTGTCCTGCAATGCTCGTTTATGAGACCGGCCACGGTGAGAAGTCATAGGTGTCTCAGTATGAACAGGTTGAGCAGGAAGCACGGGGGGAGCCCGAGGGTCTGGAAGTGAAGTGGAGACCTTTGGGATCATGACAGGCGATGGTGAAGAGAAGAGGGCAGGTGCCACCTGGGAGAGGAAGTCATTGGCAGAGTCACGACGCGGGAAAGGGAGTGATGCTCCATCTTTCGCCAGCTTATCTGCTGCTTCATTCTGTACATGTCCTCTGTGAGCCCGAACATGGGTGAATATCAGCGGAGTGGAACGCGAGGCAATCCACTGTACTAGTATCCGAAGGATATCACCGTTTGGGCAGACCCAACCACACTGAGCATTTTCTGGGGCAAGATAGACCAGGGAAGAGATGACATATGTCGAATCAGTAAAGATCTCAAGAGGTCGTGTAAGCGGGACACGTTGAATAGTAGCGAGGACTGCCAGGAGTTCCGCACGGTTATTGCGTTGAGGACCAAGTATGCGGGATGATAAGTTCATGGGGTGAGCTACACCCACAAAGACACCTATACCTGCTTGAGCAGTTGGGGTATTGGGCCTGATACAAGATCCATCAGTGAAAACCTTGAGGGAAGAGGAGCGGGGAGGGTCAGAGTTGCCATAAAGTGTCAGCAGTTGTTGCTCTAGAGATGCAGGCTCTGAGTGTAATATTGTATGCTGGAGATGGTCCATGGGAGTGGAGATAGGTATGAGCATTCGAGGTTTAGGGTGAGATTGAGAGATATGATTAGAAGGAGGGGCAGTACTGCTCGGTAGGACAACAGTGAGTGATAAGTAAGCATGGTCCGACCAGTCAGTAGACGGCGAGACCTGCACATGTGAAACCAGACCTGCACACAGAGGAGAGGCAATGAGGTAATCAATCACAGAGTCGGAAGCCTGATGGTGAACCTGGAAGGACGTCGGGGTGTTATGGGACCCCGGTACCGAGCTGCACCCATTGAGAATAATGAGTTCAAGTTCTGCACAGAGAGCCAGAAGGCGTCGGCCCCGTGTTGAGCATGTGTGATCAAGAGAATTTCTTCCGGGGTGGAGGGGATAAGGAAGGGCGCAACCTGTGCGGGCATTGAGATCACCTGCGACGATGAAGTCAAGGCCCAGGGAAGCCGCCATATGGGTGATAGAGTTGAAGGAATCCCAGGGGTGGCTAGTAGACCACCGTGTCCAGTCTGTCCGAGATGACTCCGGGATGATATAAGTGTTGATGAGCAGGATTCCATTCACGGAAACAGTGAGGATGTCCGGAGCAGACAGGTCATCGCGACGCATGTGCTGGAGGTTATCACGGACTAATGTAAGAACTCCACCCCAAGGGTTGTTAATATCATTGGCAGGCTGTTTGCGATGCTGGGAGTAAGCAGTATAATTCAGTGGGTGCTTAAGGGGGAGATCCAGCTGAAGGCGAGATTCCTGTAGCATGATAACATCAAACTGCGAGATGAGCTGAACAAAGTCATCACTCAAGTAGTTTAGGCTGTAGCGGCCATTGATGTTCCATGAAAGAATAGAAAGTTGACAGGTGTGTTGAGAGGATTGATGTTGATGCTGAGAGCTTGAGTGAGCAGAGGAGGCCAGGAGGGATTGTGAAGAGCTCATATTCAGAGAATCAGTAGGTACATGTGGTACCGAAGAAGTAGTGGGCCCAAGCGGCACCACAGTAGTAGTAGGTACCTGTGGTACCAAAGTGTAGTTTATATTAGTTAGCGACGGTGGCGCCGAGAGGGTAGACATAGGTAGCACAGTAGACACCCGAGGGTGAGTACTGGCAGATAAGTAGGTCAGCTGAGAAGAAGCAGACACAGACAGTTGGGTTGAGGAAGGAGGTACCAATACAGACTGGGGAGCAGTAGGAGCATAAGAAATAGAGGAGTGAGAGAGAAGAGGAAAGGTAGAAGTAGATAGTATAGAATACAAAGGAGAAGAGGGAAGAGAGGGAAGGTGACCAGGACAGGCCGGAGGATGTACCTCATAGGGGGCGAACGGTACCCTCTGAGATCTCAGAGAGGACCGTAGCAAGCGTCACGCAGTCCCATCGCGACTGAGTTGAATGTTGCCAAGGTCGGCAAAAAGATGGCGGTGGGACGTCCAGACCGAGTAGAAAGTTTCGGCAGCCGAGCCATAAAAATACAGAATGAGGCAATGAGTCTGAGGGCGAGTAATGTAGATAGGCTTTGGGAGGCGAACACGGTTGTTAGTGTGACGAGTTATCGTGGATGCCCATTCATAGTACATGTCGAACGCGCGATTGATAGTCGAGGAAAAAGGGCGGTCCTCCGGCGGACGGCTTAAACGAAGGGTGTTCTGAGTTGGGCGATCAGATGGGGGAGGCGGACGATGGACCACAGCGGAGCCCTCATTGGGATGGTTCCTTTTCGATTGCCAGTCAGAGTAAGGGCTGCGTTTTCGTTTTGAAGAGGTGGTTGGAACATCAGTCAGCCGATGCGCCAGGGATGGAAGTGGAGGGGTGCGAGGAGATCGTGGGTGAGGAGAGTCAAAAGAGCGAGAACGCGAAGAGTCCCCGGAGCGTGAGCGCGAACGCGAGCGACGGAAGTCACCGGAAGGAGAACGTGGAGGGAGAGTATTCAGGGAAGAGGAGGTGAGAGGTTGTAGGGGAGGGTAGTCTGAAGACTGGTTGAGAAGTGCCAAGGTGTTGGTTAGATCCTGGATAGCGCGGGTGGGAATAAGGTCGGTCATCCTAGACCACAGCTCCTCCTGAGACTGCTTGATATCGGCCCGCACAGCGTCAAGAATCTCTGACTTCAGGGATGTATACTGACGCTTCAGTCTCTCTTCTGTCTGGCGCAAATCCTGGATGACCTTCTTTAGCACGTCGCCGTGAGTGTCGAGAGCTGCTGACTTGATCCGTTCGCGTAGGTCCTGAGTGAGGCGCTGCTCTAGTTCCTCGATGCAACGATGGATGAGTTGCTCGAGGCGAACCGTATTAGATTCGAGTCTCGTCGTTCTCGAGGAAGCGCTCTCCCTCGATGTGGGACCAGGCTCCAAGCAGGTGTCAACCATGTAATGAACATGGTGAGGAGATGCCGATGTCAATGCAGTGGAAGGTTTACGGATTCGACGTGCGGACACGGCCAGTGGTTGGCCACCAGGTGAGGTCGATCCTGCTCCAGCAGCGGCTGGGGCGGTGGTCCCCAGAGTAGGAACAGAGGTTCGGAGGGCGGCGAGTTGCTGCTGAAGGGTTGTCTGCGTTTGCAGAAGCTGAGCTGCCATATTATTCATAGCAGTCAGAGAGGGAGAGTTGTAGGCAGGATTGTAGGCAGGAGTAGAGGAGCCGACGGACACGCTGGTACCGACGGGAGGCTGAGAGGCAAGAGAGGGAGAGTGGTGAGCTGCCTCATCCAAGCCCTCCTCAAGGTGACTAGTCTGGTCAGTGTACTGAGACAAAGATGCACCAGGTAGGATGTCATCATCGTCATCGTGCTCTCCATAGTCCACAACGTCTTCATCCATGACGAGGTTGGTGACAAAGGAACCGGGCGATGGTGCAAGTTGGAGAAGACGAGCAAATACTGAAGAAACGGTGTTGATTCCAGGGATAAAAATTATACCCAGCGGTAGCCAGGAAGGAATAGACTAGATTAGAGGGTTGTAGTGTAGACAGAAGATAGAAACGCAAGGTCAAAAAACGATGTTGTCGTTAAGCGCCCGTTAGATGATGGTGGTTCGAGCATGCGGAACCTTTAAAAAAGCAGGAATAGCCAACACCGACACACCCAGTGCATTTTTGAAGGCGTGTTTCAAATGTGAACGAGAAGCCTTCTTCAGCGCCATTACTAGTTTATGCAGTTTCAGCCTTGCCTGCAAAACAGCATGATGATTCCAAAGTAGCCGAATGATTCTATTGAACCTCAGACGACAGAGCATACGGACCAAGCCCCCCTTTGATGAGTCGATGCATGGATCTATCGTTGTATCGTTGTTTCGCTGGTATTTGCGATCTTCGATTTCTTGTAATATTTCTTCCGATGGTCTATATGTCGGATCCACAGCATCATTGAGGTCTTGTGAGGGAAAAAGCTTTTCGTTGAGGGACTCGTTTTCGTCCAGTAGAATCGTACTAGGGGCCACTCCAAACCAAGCTAAGGAAAGACGGGGGTACCACAGGCGCACAGGAGACGTCTGGTAATTGTGTAGAGTTACACGAACAACGTCCAGGGCTCGTTCGGCCTCTTCTGCCATCTGAGAACGTCTGTAAGCTTGAGATAAAGTTTCAAAGATTTCAACATCATGCCAATACACACCTGCAATAGCGAAATCATGTACAAACACAAATTGAACGCATTCGCAGGTAAACCCACTGATCTTGATTCAGCTGATATCCGTTGTTCTTTCAAATCCAAGTCATCGCAGAATTTCGCCAGTGCAGCTCTCACGTTATGAACAGACTCGGTTAGATGGTCTTTGGTTTGCGATATCGTGAAGGGATCGAGCTTGATGCACTGGGGCGTACTAGGAGATACATCATAACATTTGATCACAACAGCGCGGATGAGAGATATAGAATCAAGGATGGCATGACCCATATCTGTCGTTGGCTGGTAGAAAGAGCTCGTGATGGTGTCAACAAATTTATCGGAAGGCGTGTCTTGATTCTCGAGCTGAGGGAACATCATGCCCCAGGATAGTTCACGACGAAGATGCTAACATACAAAGTATGTCACTTTCAAGGAGGTGTCTTCGATTCCATCCGAAAGACTGGCGTACCTCCACAGTGGAAATGAGTGGCTTGATCGATTTCACTAGTGTTCACAAGGATGATCAAAAACTCTGTCAATGATAAATTCGAAAGCCCAAGACCTCACATACCTCCGATACGACCAACGCGAAGCTCAAAAGAGGCTTGTTGATAACTCGAATTGAGTGCCACAGCTTTTGCGCGCAAGCCGGTAAGGATGATGTTGGTGGATACAGAAGGAGATCGTGATGAATTGAATTGGAACGGTAACTCCAAGTTGGCTTCGAGACATTGATGAAGGCTAGAAAGAGCGGAGGCGATATCCTCAGCCAGATGCGCGGTTGACCATCGAAGGAAGATCAGGCATGTGAAAGAAGATGTGAGCGCAGCCGTTAACACGATCCATACAAAGTTTCGTGCGTATGCCAAGGAGGCATTTTTCGCACCAGGGTCCTCGGTCAGCATCCAGACGGATATGAAACATGCTAATCTTGAAGGTAAAGCGAGGCGAGGCAGAGCACTCTTCAACCAGCCAGCTAAGTGGAAGGATCAGTCTCACACGAGAAGTGTCGATAACACTGGGAGAGCGTACTTGAGAAGCAGATCAAAGTAAGAAAAACAGCAGGGATTGTTCGAGCCAGTGCAGAATCATCTGTTAAGCTGGCCAGATAGTTTCCCAATAACGAGATCCCGATCCCAAAAAAGCCTCCAAGAATGTTGAGAACGAAAGCCTCCAGTTGGTGAGCTAGATTATCTTGAGGAGCAAAATCGAGCTCCTTGATCGTTAAAGCCAAAAACGCAAAGTTGCCACCATATTTTGAGAAAGGTCGGATGACGATGAGGGCTGAGCATAGAAGAGTCGATGCAATCCGAGCGAAATACTGTCTGGAGGAAACATAATTCCATAGAGCAGAACGGAGAGCCATTAGAAGGTGTCACTAGGTAGCATAAGTCATCAAAGGCTAGAGCATTACAAAAGTATCCACAGTTGCATTCATTCCTTCCTCCTTAGAATGCAACAAATGGTCATTCAAGATTCGGACACCGTGATGATTGATCGCCTTTCAGCGCTCAGCGCTCAGCACCCGTCGGCCATCGCCAATACATCCAAGGAAGTTCCGGAAACAAGAACTTGGCAATCCATTGCTGTAGCCTGTATGCCTCGAGTGCCAGTGAGCTCATCAAGTTTGAACTGGCCTTCTACGTCAATCTTAAAAGATTTGCGTAAAGTGGTAAGTAGGAAAGCGTGGAACTACTCTTTAAACTTGGTATCAGTGAGTACTATATAGTGTCGCGCGGCGGCACATCCCATTCCTTATCGTCGGACATCACACAGCCAATGCTTGAATAAAAGGATAAATGATCTGAAGCCTCAACTAGCCTCGCTAGCTAGTCTGATAGTTCACGAAGAGTAAACCTGAGTAAACGCGTTCGTTGAATAACATTCCTCAACTGCTCTTCTCTTACACTCCCATTCCCTCACTAGCAACCCTCACAGAACTCGTCGATCGTCTCCGGCTGGACCGGTGACAGCAGTGTGCACACATTCTCATCACTCAAGTTCAAAACTATGCATTTCCTCACTACCCTACTTCCCCTCATCCGACTTTGGCTGTACGCGTCGCCGCTAGTATGGACACAAGACGCCCCAGTGTTGAAACTCTACCTGTCTATACACGCCCACCTTCATACTGTACTACAGGGCCCGCTAGTGCTGCCGCAAGCATCGACCTCGACGTTGGAGCAGCATCCGGTCGTACGAGTTCCCATCTGTTCCCATGGTAGCCTTTCCTCGGTACCTCCCGCACATCTCCCCGCAGAAAGGATACACGACCTCCAACCTGGGCATGGGCCTGCGTATGAATTGGTTGCATACAACACAGACGTTCACATCCGGGATCAACCGTCGAGATTGTCCCTCGCACATGCGTCGAGATAGCAAAGAACAAACTCAAAGATGCTGGCTTCGTCGTCGTTGTAACCTGTGCTATTCTCGGTCTCATCGTAATGCTTGTCTATCTGAGAACCGAATGTCACCACTATAAATGTGGTCGCTGGCATGCTCGCGATCTGGAAGAGGATAGTCAATCCGAGGAATCGAGTCTAGCGTGCTCCGCAATGGTCAGTAATCATATACTCGTCGTTACAGAATATTTCGTCTAACCGTGCTTTTGTTTCCCTGTATGTAATACAAAGGCGTCTCGAGGGAAAGGACAAGAGAACAGGAAAGTATCCAAAAAGAAAGGTGGGACAGGGAATAAGGAAGTCTGGCATGGTCACGAAAAAAGGGATGTTTCCAGAATGTCCTATCGGCGTCGACTCCAGCTTGAGTGACAGTGTTAAGAGGGTGTGTAGAGGTGTGTAGGAAGGCATCTGGATAACATCTGGATAGGAACTTCGTTTGGTTACATGTATCATTTTAGCGATCATACCACGAGGCTCACCTAGATGACCGGATCCTAGTACCGTATCGCGCAGAAAACTTACGGCGTCGGTCGCGAAAGCCATCGGCCCTCGGGAGAGAGGATTGGAGCTCAAGCTAGTATACATCATAGAGTATAGAGGATATGGAAAGATAAATATACATGATAACGTAGTTCTATGGAACCTGCACCAAGAGGTATATGGATACTGCAGTACTGACCGCTTGGACTTCACGACTGGATTCATCAGTTCAACCGTACCATTTGTTCCCAATCTTCGTTTTGGACGTGGTTCGAGTAGGAATAGTCGGTTCAGTGATTTCAAAAACCTCTATGGCACGCTGGAACAGGATAAACAATTAGTTGATCAGTTACTGTTTGCGCAAATACCAGGTATCACCTTCCAGGTTGCCACGTCAAGTTCGAACACGATCTGTCGTTTGCGCAGTCCGTCCGCAAAATCTTCAGGTGATGGTTGAGCACAACAGACTGGAAAGGAGTGGATATAACATGAGAATGTGGTTGAGTCAATGAAAGAGAAGAACATACAGATTGTTGGTTCACCCTCCTCATCCGTGTCGAGAGCTACCTTTCCATCCCGTATGAGGAAAGACAGATAGAACATGTTCTCCACCGATTGAGCGAAACTCTTGGGATTAACAACGAACCGAAACAGGTTGATAGCACCGGTTTCCCCGAGTATCGATTCGAGCTGACGATGCAATCATGTTAATGATCAGGAACAACGAAAGAACAGGGACAAAAATCAACTTACTGTTACAACGTTCTTTGTCGTCTCATTCACAGATCGTTCTATATCTTCCTCTCGAATTTCTTGAGGTTTCCGTTCGTCAGCTTTATTCTTCTCTAGTTTGGCACGCTTTTGCGTAGTCCGTTTCTTTTGCTCTATCGACAAAGGTCCCAGCCTACGAGACTGCTTGAGCCGGGATCTGAGGTACTGTGAAGGAATGCAGCTCACATGAAACCCACGACTGGCACTCTTCTACTCTTAGCAAGCGCTCTCCTACCTATGAGGTCCCATTCCAAAGGCGCATCCAGCAATGCGTCTTCCGCGTCAGGGTCATCAGGGTCATGGTTGTCGAGCTTATGACCTCCCATAAAAGTTACGAGCTTGGAGAGATACTCATCCATATCGAACGCTCCCGAGCCCGACTTCAAAGTTCGAGCCATCTGAGCATGTGAAGCAGTCAATTGAAGAAGGACTGAAGAGTCTAAAGTCGCTTCTGTTGTGTTCTTGACTGCAAGGGAGAGTGTTTCAGAGAAGTACATAGTCAGATGGAGAAATTCATCGAACCCTTGTGGAAAGCCTGGTCAACGCGCTTCACGGTATCCGCAAGATTGTCGATGGTACAATCTCTGAGATTCTGTCGAATACCTGAATCAAGGAGGATAAAGCATCAGAATAGTTTCCTAAGAAGCATAGTAGATGAACAACCTTCCACGTTCTTGTGGATTGCACGATATTCTCTGCGCAAAGCGCGTTTCTCTTCTGCATCTTGATCAGGATCATAGGGAAGCCCTGGTAGAGAGGCCTTAATATGAGAAGAAGCCCAAAGTACAGTAGGTACGTGCCATTTGTATTGTCCATCTCGATATCTGACATCCTGAACGACTAGACTTTTGCGTTCGCGAACGACAATAAAAGGGGCGTGGTGAAAGAAAGAAAGAGAGAGATAGAGAAAGCACGTGGCTTCGCGTGAGTCAAAAATCGTGATCACCCAAACGCGCTTTTTGAAATTCTTAGCCACTGCCACTTTACCAACAACGAACAATGGCTTCTTTGCACAGGCTCGAGGCAAGCTTGCGCATATATCTTTTGGTTGCAAGGTTCTGCGCGTCTGACTTCTATTCAGTACAGCAAAAGCTCTCGAGCAAAATGCCACGGTCCTATATGCAAGGTGATTAATATAATTCTCTTGTTCTTGATTTATTGACCAACCTTTGTCATTTCAGGGCGCAGCGATGGCTCCCGGCTCACTAAGATATGGAAGAATTACTCGCGACAATAGAACTCAATCCGAAAATGTTGAATGGCGACACTGGTGAGTTTCTCTTCCAAGTCCTCGGTCAGGACTTCTGATCCTTACACAAACAAGGGGATGCGTAACTCCAACTCTTCTGGCTGAGCTGGCAGCAGTTATCGAAGATGTTCCAGGGTTTTCACAACTCACGTACGTAGTAACGTCCCAATCGGCAGCCTAATGCGAAATTCTGAAAGCCCTGTCATTCTTGGCAGCCGAACCGACCAACAGAAAATCCGTGTAGCTTTGGCAGCTAGACGTGTTGCTCCTTCGGATGTTCCTGCTAGTGCTCGACCTCTCCAGGTAGCTTTTATGACTCCATCAGCCTCTACATCTACGGAGTCCCAAGCCACCAATGTAAATGGCAAGAAGAGAAAAGGAGCCTCTGTATCAGCCTCCACAGCCTCGAGCTCGTCTCATACTGTGGAAATAGACTTGGTGGAAGATGAACCAATGGAAGAAGTTCGAGATGAATTGATCGTTTCAATGAGCACCCAAGCTGTTGGCCTCCAATATTACAAAGGCACGAAGTTCTTTAAGCCACGCTTCAAGTTCTTCTGTTCTCAATTTCATCCTTCCAGGTCTCGTCGGGCCTGGAGAACAAGTTATTCTAGTAGTACGCGTATTCCAAGGTCATCCCTTAGGTTCCTCACTACTGATCGCTGTCGCTCTTAGCGGGAGCCCAACAATGTCCATGACAGGTAAAAGGTCTTTTTTGGCTATCATATCATTCAACTGGTGCTCATCTGAACACCCTTCAAGAAATGCTATTAGGGTCGACAATATAGGTAAATCAGACTTCGAAAGAAGTGCTGGGGGACAACCGCCTGACCAGATAATTCGCAGGGCATACTCAAGTTGGACATATACCGCGCAATGTTGCTGCAAAACTTGCCCCGCTTATGGATAGTCGAGCTATCACTGTGGAAGGCGTGATCCATGATGGAAATTGTGCGTGTCTGCTCTTCCTATGATGTGACATAGACATGTTAGCTCAAGACACCAACAGTATCAGGATATCGTGGATACAGTTTAGATATGTATGTCGCTATGATCCCATTCTATATGCTCGCGCTCACATTCGATATCATCGAAAGGACATTGAAGATCTATGGTCCCTCAGACAAAGTCGCAGAATTGCAACCTCGTTTGATTTGGGCTACTCCAGGTCAACGAGGATTCAAAAACTCTCGAACGACCTCGCAAGCGGGTAACAATCGAGCCTCAGCACATGTCGCTCCACCCCCAATCCCAAGCTCTTCTCAGCGTGGTCCGACAGCTGCTCAGTTGGAGCGATATGCAAAACAGCAAGAAGCCTTCGTGAAGGCCGCAGAATTGCGTGATATGCTCAACACTATGGAGAAAGTCAACGACCAAGGACGTCGTTCTTCTCTTTTGGATACTTTGTGTACCGACGTAGACATTCTGTCTCTGCCCGAATATGAGAGCTCCCCTGGTATCGCTAATGGGACATTGAAAGTCGACCTTCTGAAGCACCAGGTTGGAGATATTTTAGTATGTTCATGATGGCGACAAGGCTGACATGCATTACAGCGACAAGGTCTGAAATGGTGTCTAGAGCACGAATATCCTGAACTACCGAAAAAAGAAGGTGATAAACCTGTTCAGTTCTGGCAAGTTAGGAAAAACGGAAACAAGACGTTCTACTTCAACCGTAGGCTCTAACTTGTGTCTCGTGAACGAGCTCTGAGCTGATAGTTTCGCTAGTTGCCACAAATACACCGCAAGAGGTACCTCCTGTTCTTGGTAAAGGTGCCCTTTACGCTGATGCCATGGTATTCCTTCCCTCATAACCCCCTTCAATTGGTCTAACACATGTTTTCAGGGTCTTGTAAGTCGTCGAATGTTTGGAACGAATCTTCGCGGCTCATTTCTCTTGACTTCCAGGGAAAAACCTTGACCATGCTTTCACTCATCATCGCTACCAAAGATGACGTCCCCACGAGTTTTTCTAAAACCACACTGGTCGTCGTCCCTCTATCTGTTTTGTCAAACTGGGAGAAGCAGATTCATGATCACTGCGTTAAAGATACCTTGACTTATTGCAGCTATTATGGCGCCCAGCGTGCTCATCTAGATACTAAAGAGCTCTCGAAGTATGATGTCGTATTCACTACTTATCAAACGGTGGCTATCGAGCACGACAGCCCTAGAGATCAGCCTGCGAAAAAGAAGAAGAAATCAGAGAAAAGTTTATTTGGAATCAAGTGGAAGGTGAAGCACTTTTCACAGCTCTACCTGTGGAGAACTGATCCTAACTGTCTGGCACTTAGCGTATCATTCTTGACGAAGGCCACACCATTCGAAACCCCAAAGCGAAGATGAGTCAAGCTGTGTGTGCACTCGAAGCCGAAAGACGTTGGGTCCTCACTGGAACTCCTATTGTGCGTTTGGTCCCTTAGCTATGTACATGAACCTCTTGACTGAGTTATTCTTCCAGATCAATTCTCCAAGGGTAATCTCCAAACTATGAACCACTTTTCTGCTCATCTTATATCTGCATCAGGACTTAGGCTCCCTATTGACCTTTCTTCGGATCTGTCATCCACTCAATGACGAAGACTTTTTCAAACGACTCCTTCTAAGACCCTTGAAAGCTGGAGACCCATCTGGTGCAGAACTTTTAAGAGTACGTGTTATCATCATCAATTTGCTTGTAAATCGTTGACTGTATTACAGGCGCTCATGAGCCATATCTGCCTTAGACGGACGAAGGAGGTATGAAAACCAACTGGGAATTCTGGCCAAAGCTCAAACAACAATACAGATGCAGGATAGCGCCGGAAATCCTTTGGTACCCTTACCTCCTGTAACTCAGTCTTTGTATTCGCATTTCATGCTGTGATTAACCCAAGGCTATAGGTGGAAATGATCAAGATTCCAGTAGCCCTCAGCGACGAAGCAAGGGTGAGACCCAATTTGTGCCTCAGTTGTTCCGAAACAGAAACACCCTTTCAGAAAATATATGATGAAGTCGAACAATTCTCAGGCAAGAGATTCGAAGCATTGATGAATGTGGGCTCTCATGCAATGGTAACCTCCTCTTTGCTCTTTACCCATACCTGCTCAATTCTCTACTATTTGCACAGATGCAATCCAATGCACTAAGTATGCTGACTCGTATGCGTCAACTTGTCCTTCACCCAGCTCTATTACCTCGTAACTATCTGGATCAACTGAAGCACACTGATGTTGGAAGTATCAGTCGCATCGAAATTACACCTGAGCTCAAAAGACGCCTACAAGCTCGCCTTTCCCAAGCTATCGAGGAATGCGAGGAGTGTCCAATTTGTTTTTCGGTGATCGCTGAGCATGAAATAAAGATAACGAGCTGCTCCCACGTTTTCTGCTTCTCTTGGTATGATGTATACACCCTCTCACAGATTCGAGTTATTGACCAGAGTTCTAGTATCAAAGAAGCCATCGCTAGAGACTCGAAATGTCCCATGGTATCGTTGATATACTTGCATCCTGAGGTTGATCAGAGGAATAGCTGAATACATCTTATCATCTAGGATCGACGCCCGCTAAGCATCAATGATCTTCACGATCCCCCGCCTCCGATAGACATGACCCAGCCTTCCTTCCGTTCCGAGAGCGACGAAATCGAAGAAGAGTTCCGCAAAGCGCCTTCGGCCAAGATTGAACAACTGGTACAACTCCTTAAGCTTACTCCAGAGGGAGAAAAGTCCCTTGTATTCTCGCAATTCACAGTGCGTCCTCAATATTCTTGGAGAGTATATAATGCTGAAACATTTCCGATTGTAGACCTTTCTTGACAAGGTATGCAAACAATCTTTGACAATCCTGCTTCTCACGGAGTCTTTCTTCAGATTGCGGAAGCTTTTGACCAACGAGGGTAAAGCAGACCTTGGAAATCTGGTGTACCACTTTTGCTGACGTTCTCATCCTCAGAATTGCTTATGTCCGGTTCGATGGACAAATGTCGGCAAATCGAAGAGCAGATGCGATTGCTCGGTTCTCTGCGCCTCTTGAACGTTCGCAAACGAAGAAGGACACATCGACTACTGCACCAAGGTCGCGCCGAGCCCGCAAAGCGTCCTATAGAATCGAAGAGGAGGGACATAACGATGATAATAACGACGACGACTTTGTGATGGCTTTGTCGGATGACGATCATTCGGATTTCGAGGACGAAGTCACGGTTACTAGGACTAGTAAAGGTAAAGGCAAAGGCAAAGCGAGGCAAATCCCAAGATATAGTGATTTTGAGGACTCCGAAGACGACTTTGGCTTCAACGGCGCTCAAAATTCAAACAATCCCGCAGTCATGCTCATTTCGTTGAAAGCGGGAGCATTGGGACTCAATCTCACAGGTGAGCCTTCCATGATAAGGCAAGACTTTCATACGCTTACAACTCACTCCAAAAGTCGCGAACAACGTCTACCTGTACGCAATCTTCTTTACTATTGATTCACGCACTTACGGTTACGCTGTCACGGCATATGTAGTATGGATCCGTACGTATACTCTGTTGGAACAACAAGCACTGCGAGATATTGATTTGCTGGATGACATACAGTTGGTGGCAAGAAGGAATCGAAAGTCAGGCTATAGACAGGGTAAACCGGATCGGTCAAACAAAACCTGTTCATGTCTATCAGCTCATTGCTGAGAATACCGTTGAATCGAAGGTGAAGAATCGAATTATGTGTCTGACTGTCGCTGAAACTCTCTCATGCGTTCATTCCAGGTGCTCGAAATCCAAGATCGGAAGAAGAACCTTATCAAGGAGGTAAGTGCCAGCCACGATATTTCCTTGTCAGTTTGTAAGGCTTGTGATTGTTCCTTGCATAGGCTTTTTCCGGTGTCAAGAGGAGGGAAACTGAGCGACAACATCGGGAGGCGAGATTGCAAGGTCAGTGAATCTTAGCACCGGTCAGGATTGAACGATTTCATTCCTATGAATAGATCTTCTTGAACTCTTTGGAGTGAGGCGGCAGGAGGCGGCACATAGAGCAGCTTCGCAAGGGAATGAATGAAACAGGAAAGGATACAAAGAGGATAATGATAAATAAACTATGAACAATAGACGCGTGCGCACGCGTAGAGCTCTTAATCGCTTACTTTATCTTACATACCTGCCTCTATTGCACGATACAGTACTTGTTCTTACAAATCTTGGCCTCAAATGCACTACGCCTATGTGGACTTGACCGTTCCCCACATTGATCCACTGGTATGTTACTTTCATCTGGACCAACTCGAGCAGATTCATGCATCGGTCGGTCACCCGATTGCATCGAACTAACACCTGAGGACGAACGATGCCTACGATTCTCTGCAAGCCCAGAAGATGGCAGGTCCCCTGTACCTCGAACAAACCTGCAATCAGGAGGCGAGTAGCTTTCTAGGTCAAATCATAGAATTCAGCTTCATGGGATAGAATCCTTGCATTCTGCCAGTAGAGCTTCACATTGTGCAAGAGAATGGATCGATCGGGATATGCCAGGATATATCATGTATAAACAATCGACGCGCGCGCGCATCAAACACGGGGAGCACTTGATCCCTTGCCTGCTGATAATGTACAAGGATATGCATTGCTTGTTGACTTAGATCCTATGCTGGACAAGGAATGATACAACGTTCCTCACGTAGGCTCTACGAGCAAGAATGGAGGTTGAGTTTTCTAGGTACTGATCTGCTCAAAGAATGTCAGATTTTCGAAGACCGTACGAGAGTAGACGCACCGCTGTGAGATAAGATTCTGCTACGATACGAGCGCGAGCATTGAGACTGAGCTTCATTTCACTAATTTCCCTATCTACTTCTTCCATGAACCTAAAACATCATTGCTGAATGCATATAAAGGAAGGGACATTTCCAGAAACACTGACTGAATGATGAAATCCACGATCTTGTGCTTCAACATCGTCTCTGAATGTGTGTTTGTGATGAGGAAGGAGATATCGTAGCCCTGTGGCAGAAATGATGTTTGGATGATTCCACTGAAAGTGTTTCTGGGAGACTCACTGTAACAGGTTTCCGTCGTAGTACAATGAAACTCTCCGCTCTTTGCATCATGAATCGGGTGAACTTGTGACATAAGATCCTCTCTATCTCGTCTGCTTGTTTGATTTTAATACTGAGTCGGATCGAATTGATTGAGGGTTCGATGAGAACGCGTTCATTCTCGTTACGCGAAATGATCAAGGGATTGAGGAGAACTTCTTTGGAACCTCTGACCAAGTTGTTCTGAGTCGGATCAGTCCAGAGAGATGAGAAGAACTTGCCCTGCTTCAACTTCGGGTTTGTTGTGTCGTTCCACGACCTGATGAGAACAATCAGTATGTGAATGTCGGGCGATGCAGGCGAACGCACTTGAGAGGAGAAGTTCTCCAAAGTGAGAGCCGCTGTTAGAGTAGATCTCACAGCGGCAAGGTAAGGTCGGAGTACGTTTGACTTTGGAGAGTATTAGCTGCGTTATAACTCGAGGAGAAAGCATTGGATTACCATTTGGCTAGGAGAGAATGAATGCGCTCTGTTGGTACGACGATGCAGATTAGTGTGAGAAACAACTGCCTTATTCACTCAATAAATCAAGGTCAATTTTTTCTTTTCAACTTGAACTTGATTCTTTTCCTTCACGTTCAATTCTTCCACAATGTCCATCGCTATTGCCCCATGGTATTCTTGCTCAACTCGTGAACATATTACATATTCTGACACTGTGTAGGGGTACTGAACTGGAAGGTGGAACAACCGTGGAAGTATTTCCTCCATGGGACCTAAAAATCACCAACGTCGCGCTTGGTGATGTTCTCGCTGACGCGAATGAGAGGACTACCTTCAAGCTCACTATTCCTGTGCTCAGTCAGGATAGCTTTGAGGATGATGAGGACGAAGATGATGAAGAAGACGAAAAAAATGCTGGCCCAAAGGAACAAACCATAACTATCTGTTCGTTGACAGCCGGTAAAGTAAGTACGCGACTTGACTGCAGATTTCCGGCCGTTAATCTTTCTCCATCCTCATATTCATAGATCGAGCAAAGCATGGTGTCAATCATCCTTCTCGAGGGTCAATCCTACAAGTTCCAAATCGTCGGCAAAAAGTAAACTGTTCGTTTTCCTCGTAACTCTCTTGTCCTGAACGCGCATTTCTTTGTCCCGCAGCACGGTCTGCTTAAGTGGATACTACCTCGGTAAGTCTTCGTTTGCAAAAGAACGCGTCCAGACAATCTAATACATGGTACAGATCAGAATGTGCCTGGAATGGGTGGTGGTATGTCCGACGATGAAAGTGAGGATGAAGATGAAGACGTTCACGACCTTCGTTACGTGAGCTCGGATGTCGAGATGCCAATGGATGAGCTGGACATGGACAGTGACGCAAGGTGCGGATTTAACGCTCCTCGTATCATATTTATCTAATCCGACAACTTGCTCTCTAGCCGTTTCGAAGAGCTCGAGGATGAGAATGATCTGCCAACAGGCTCAAAACGTGGACGCGATTCATTGGCATCCAACGACGCTGCGGATGCTGCTCCTGCGAAGCCGTCCAAGGCCGAGAAGAAGAAGAACAAGAAGCAGAAGCTCCAAGATGGCACTGCCGCTGCTTCTGGCGCTCCCCAAGAAAAGAAGAAGGAGGATACGCAGAAGGACGGGGAGAAGAAAGCAGATGGGCAGAAGGGAGATAAGAAAGCGAAAGAGGACAAGGCAAAGCCGAAGGAAAAAGAACTTCCATCTGGGCTGAAAATCAAGGACGCGAAAGTTGGTACCGGCCCTATGGCTAAGAAGGGTCAAACGATCTCAATGCGCTACATTGGCAAACTCACGAATGGCAAGGTCTTTGACAGTAACACGAAAGGGAAACCGGTGAATACTTTCCTGGTTAACGCCTCTTAACCCTTGTGCTCACCCAAAAAACCAAGTTCATTTTCCGTCTAGGTGCAGGCGAGGTGATCAAAGGTGCGATTTGAATATCTCAATCCTGACAGAGAGCTGAGACTTGACAATCGACTAGGATGGGATGAGGGAATTGCTGGCATGCAAGCAGGTGGCGAAAGAGTCCTCACAGTACCTCCTGCATTAGGGTACGGCAAGAGAGGTTCTCCACCTGAAATTCCTGGTAACTCTACGCTGATATTCGGTGAGTGTTCATTAATCCTTACGTTCTCTGATTTCAACTGACTGGTAAAATCAGAGGTCAAATGCGTCTCCATCAAGTAAAAGCTATTCTCCCTCTACTTATGTCAATAGTTTCAAAAGTACTGCATCGGTCAAGATCATATTGCTCTTCCTCATATAATTCAGGTCATTGATAGATACCATATGCTATACTTCCTGACCTTCCTTCGAACAACGTTCCTGTATCAATGAGCTTAGTCCAATAAATCAAGGAACAGTATGAGTTTGCCTTGCTTGCAGATTTGTAAACTAACATGCTTGGAGACTGGAGTATACACTTGCATGATCATTGTATCATTGTCTACTAAGAGCATTTGAAGGCAGGCCGATAGAATATTGCACTAGGAAATGAGATATTGCTGGAGATTCTGCGCCCTTATGCCCACCGTCCTGGTACCACAGGATGAGAAGACGATAGACCACCGTCCACAGCTATGTTTTGTCTGACACGATCAAAGATTAGAATACAGCTGGCTTCGACCAGGATGCAAAACTTACCCGTTCACATAGCTTGAATCATCTACAATCCGATGAACAACGTCTCTCAGACCAGAAAAGTTGAAACGTTAGGCTCACCACTTGCGAGAAACAAAGCCATCTGACCGATCTCTTCCGCAACAGCCCACCTTCCCAGCGGATTGAGCTGCCCAATCTTACCCTGAGTCCCGCGCATCTTGGCATACTCGAACGTGTCACTCGTCATTCCGGTCTCGATAAGTCCGGGACAGATCGAGTTGACTCGTACGCCAGTGCGTGCTAGTTGGTTAGCTCCGGTCTTTGCCAACGAATTGACTGCTGCCTTTGCGGCAGAATCTAGTATGGAGCGAAATAGGGAATGTACATTATGCTCGACAGTGACTGAAAGAATGTTACTTACAATCAACAGTTCCCGCCCCAGAACGCAACCCAGCAACTGTCAAGAGACCGAATATGAGCCTGGAGTGTAGTTTGAACATGAAATGACACATACTAGAAGCGGTAAGGATGATACTTCCTCCACTAAGTTCCTTACCTCGAGAAGGGTTTGTCTTGGTCATCCATGGAGACGCGTATTTGATCGCCAGAAAACATCTACCGAACATACGCTTGAATCGATCTGAAGCGAGGAAGGGATAGAATATTCACGACAGCGCATTTATTCTCATGCTCTCCATGAATGTTTTGGCTTCGGTGTTTGCTAGCACATCGCGAGTAGCCCATCCTGCGTTTGCAAAAAACACGTCGAGTCGACTTTCTTCCTGGAATGCCTGTTCGCACACTGCGATAACGTCTCCTTCCGAAGCTGCATCGAATACTGAAGTGTCGACCTGTTATGAAATCAGTTCGGAGATTCGATAAGTACTCTCGGAAATCATTCGTCACCTTTACGTCTGGATATTTCTTCTGGAGGTCATCTTTGAGTTTGGGTAAATGAGTTGGATCATAGTCACTGAGGTAGAGATGTGCAGCGCCTTCAATGGGTTTCAGTCCGGAATATTGTTGGTTTCTAATGATCGTTCTCGCCTTCGTGAGCAAAGAGGAATGCAGAGGCACGGCTGTGAATGAGTCCAAGGTGCACGGAAATGAATTCTTAGTCCACAGTCATGATATGGACCAAATTCGTACCCAATACCCTTGAGTGAGCCAGCACCAGTAATGATACAGACTTTTCCTTTCATCCGAGTTCCTCGAGGAGATGTGTCGAGGTGAGATTGTATTCTTTGAATTCGTGCCAAAGACGATTTGAGAAAGTCATCTGAGGAAGAAGGCTTTTGTCTGGTATTGTCGTATACAGATTTACTGGATGGTTCAGGCATAATTGCTAGTACCTTGTTGACCGGTTATGAGAGTAAAGGTTCAAGTTGTCCGGAATAACAAGTAGACCGAAAGCCGAGGTAAATCATCGGACATCCGCGTGCGCCACATTTCGATTGAGTGGTACTTTTCCTCGAATTAGGGCAAGGCAAGAATAAAGGACATTATGGTAATGTAACAACTATAGGACATACATACAAAGAAGTGCGCTGAGCTATACATACGAACTGCATCAAAGTTCGAGGTTCGTATATGAAGAAATCAGTAGTTTGGGGGATACAGTAAATGCCGGGGTCCAAGTCAATGAGCAAAGAGCAAAGAAATGCGTACAGCACTGTGCAAAACATCAATAATAATACACACATAATTTATGAATCTGAGATGTCGGATTCCCAACCAGCATCGTTAAAGTTCGGGGCAATAAAATTAGGCGGTGCGAAAGAAAGGTCGGGGGAGAAACCAGACCCTTGGGTGTAAACCACATCAGACGGATATGTATGCTGCAGAGCCAAAGGGCGTTTGTTGGTTTCGTCCTCACGGAAAGGAGTGACTCGTAATGTGAAGAGATTCTGGGTATCCTATAATCATTCATCAATACATATAATGGAATCTCATGTACCGTAAGTACGTACTTCTTCTTCCGACGAGGATGAGACGTCTTGCATGTTCCATTTCTCATACGACGTCGACGGCTGAGCTTTGTATGTTGACGAACTGTTGTACGAACTGTTACCGAGGATTCTCTCCATGTTGAGAGGAGGTCTCGCATCCACATTCAGTTTCACTTCATTCGTTGTCGATTTCCTTGTTTCCTCTACAGGCGAAGCCGATAGAGAAGACCATCGACGACGAGCAAAGCTGAACGGTGACGGTTTATAGGCGGGAGGCACCGCCGGTGCTGTGACGATGAGCGATGGCCCTCGATCCCAATCCTCCAAGTCCACTTCCACGATCGCGGGAGGCGATTGAGATTCCTCTGGGGTATTCGGCCCCTTCTCGTCCTCTGACGAACCATCATCAGAAACAAGAGGATTGGCCCATGCTCGAGCAGCAAAACTCATGGGATTCGGCCTTGAGAACAAATTGCCACTGCGAAAGGACGCTGATCGTTTAGGAAAGATTTTTTTGAGGGGTAGTTCTTTCTTATGCGAACTACCATCATCCCATTTTCCCCTTTTCGTGATTTGCTCAATTTCGATTTCGCTCAGTCCTCTCTTCGCCAGTAATTCCCTCTCGATGCTCTGTTTCGTCTTCTCCCTCTCGAGAGCACGTTGAGCGCGACTTGCGTGGGCATCCACAGCCTGCGGGCTATCGGGATTAACACCTTTTTGAGGACTCGATGACGACACTTTCTTCTCAAATCGTCCATTCATTCTCCTACCCTGCGTTTTGAATCCGCTGGGATGAAGTGGCTCCTCGTTGTCTTCCGCCTTCACAACCGGAGGCGGGGCAGAATCTGTCACAGGGACCGACATTAACCTCGGTCGCCCACGCTTCCGTTTCTGGCCTTCAGGGAGTGGGACTGGAACCCGTTTCTTTGTTATGGAGGGCTCGACCGACCCCTTCCGTTTCTTCGCAGGATGGCCAGTCTCCTCTGCTTCTGGTACTTCAGAAGAACGTTTCCTTTTAGATGAAGCGACCGCCGCAATTTTACGGTCCAATACAGGTAACACTTTGTGTGTCACCTTCCGCGCGAATTCCACCGGCGTCGTCTCTTCTCGGGGCGTTGCGTTCAGAGTCGAGGCACATCCAGGCAAGGGAACGCGTCGAGGCCAGGGTTCACCATATATAGCGTAATGGCGCATGCATCTAGAAACCATGTGTTACTCATATGGCTTCCCGCTTCGCGCAAAAACCTCGTTACATACCTTGGACAGTCCTGCTTCGCCTTCTTCTTTTTTGATTCTTTTTCCAAACCAAGACCCCATACAATTTGGTGGTCAACTGAGATGACCGGCAGAATATTGCGACATGTGGCACATATGGGCAGAGGCTTTCCATCTGACCCACGGGGGATTTCTGGCTTTGCAGGCATGTCCTTGAGAACTTCAGACGCAACGCCACTTGTCGTCAGACGAGGTCGCAGTATCCGCGGATCTTCGTCTTTCGGTTTGAGGTTCTCCGTTGTGCTCAGATTGTCGGACCGCCTCGGAGTTGAGGATGCGCGGCTGGAAGCTTTTTGCTTCCCTTTGCCCTTACTCGGAGTTATGGACATAGAGGTTCGTGTCATTTGTCGGGATAAAGAGGTAGAAATCGAATCCTCTGGAATGGCTGAAGAAGCCGACGCGCGCGCCGCTGCTTCTGCTTGAGCCTTTTGCCGCCGTGTAGATATGATGGATTGGTAGGTTGAACTTTTAGGAGTAGATGTTTCGAGTGAAGATAGAGAGCTCAACGACGAAGTTGAACGAGAGATTGGAGTCAACTCGGAGACAGAAGAGGACAGACGTGAAGGTCCCACAGGATCACAGTTGGAAGCTGCCCTAGACGATGGGAGGGAAGTAAGGATCGAGGTTGAGTCCGCCATTTCAATCTCGCCTGGTGTCGGAATATCCGAAGCACCAGCAAGTGGTATGATACTCCCATCTTCGTCGTCGCTCTCGTCAGAGTGGTCCTCTTCCTTGGTGACGACAGCGTATACACCGCGGCGCGTGCGCCTTTCATTCAAGTTCACTTGACCTTTATCTGCGTCATCCTCCGGTGTAGTCGATATTACTTCGGTTTCAGAATCGGAATCATCTGAATCTGAATCAGAGGATGCTGTATCGGATGGAATATCATCGTCCGTGTGATCAGGAGCGTAACCGCCCTTGCCCTTTTTCTCGCAAGTTTCGCACAAGCAATGTCGATTCTTGCGACCGACTGGAAAAAATCAGAACAAACAACGGGTTCCAAAAGGAATGTGACATACAATAACCATCGCCATAATGCGCAGTTATCTCTTCTCCTATAGAGATTGGTCTGAGCACCCTGAACGTGATATATCTTCCTTCCCGAAAAAGTTCACAATTATTGTCACAATCATGCTAGAACATGATAAATCAGGAAGAACGCGAACATAGAGGATGGCTTCAAAGCTCACGTTTACAAATCGGGCAGGACCTAAGAAGAGATGATTTTTCTTCATAGATTTGGAATGGATGACGCTGAAATCCCGCCGAATATCCGAGTTCCTGAGGTCAGTCCGTTTTAGTTCACGATCCTCTTCGTCCGTCAGATTCGCCATGGAACCCTTAAGCTCCGTGATAACGGTTCCCGGTGCGAGATTGCGTGTAGCGAGTATGCAGAGTTCCGACTTTCCAGTACGATGTGAATAGCGTGAGGTATGTGAAATTTCAATCGAACCCGAGGGATGATAGAGCTCAAAGTAGCGAGAAGCGTGACTAGGACATCGCGTGAGTGACGTTGAATGGTAAAAGATTGGGTTACACACGTGGCAAACGCGTTGATTTGCTTCTGGGTATAATTCTGAAGGTAGTAACGAATTGGGGCCAGACTAAAACGACGTAGCAGGAGATGAACGATTTGTTAGCACCAGGTAATTCCGGGAAAAAACGCGGGAAAAAAATGGCGTACAGGAAAAGCTCATCGACCGCGCTTCGTATTGCATGTTGCAATGGACCTTTGGATACGACAATCTATTATATAACGATGTTAGAATGAGCGGTACATGGCAGAAGATTCCACAAAACATACGCGTCGAACAATTTCCATTAGATCGTGAGGGGAGACCTTTGGTAGCCGACGCGAGCTGTCCATTTTGTGCACGAGTAATGGTACAGAGCCAGTTCCTAGCTTCTCGACGAGTAGATGGCTGAGGAAGTCGTCGTCCTTGGACAAGTCGCGCATATTCATGATTTTTGTGGGACGCCATGTTAGAAGTCCTCGTGAAGACGCGCCGTGTTGAGACGAATTTGAGGCCATCGGCGGCCACAGAAGAAAGAGAAAAGGTTAAGAGAGATGGAGAGGATGATGATTGTAGTAAGCAAATGAGAACGGCGGTGGGTGAACGAAACAAGACAGCACAAATAGCATATCGTGACGTTGTGACCTGCTGACATAATATAGAGGCCCGGGTTCCCGGTTGTACCGACAGACAAGCTTAAGACAACAGGTATCCACTCCAAGTACAAGCATGAAACCATGCAACCGTTCAGTCTTATTGAAGTTCATCCACGCCCAATTGTTTTTAATTCAGGTCCCAACACAGGTCTGACTGATTTACGATCAGGTCGTCGCCGATGAGGGTGGCCCGTGGCTCTGTGGCAATGAGAGTGGCGCAGTTTGATCACTGCCTCTTACAAGATCAAGGATGAACACATTACAGTTGCGATTCACAAGCGAACAGCTATACATCATAATTTGTCTACTTCAAACAAGAATCAGAACGACTGAACTCAGGATAGTCACTGGTCACCACCCCGGAGACGAAGGACTAGAAAAGATAATAAATTTATATTGAAAGCGCGATACAAATGAAACTTACCGAGATGAAGCGTGGACTCTTTCTGGATATTGTAGTCAGAAAGAGTACGACCATCCTCCAACTGCTTTCCAGCGAAGATCAAACGTTGCTGGTCAGGAGGAATTCCTTCCTTGTCCTGAATCTTGGCCTTGACATTGTCGATGGTGTCAGAAGACTCGACCTCAAGGGTGATTGTCTTGCCAGTCAGAGTCTTCACGAATATCTGCATTCCACCACGGAGACGCAGAACGAGGTGGAGCGTTGATTCCTTCTGAATATTGTAATCAGATAGTGTGCGACCATCCTCAAGTTGCTTTCCCGCAAAGATTAATCGCTGTTGGTCGGGAGGTATGCTGCAAGAACATCAGAATCATGACATGCATTGCAAAAAGCACTGCTCACCCTTCCTTGTCTTGGATTTTAGCCTTAACATTGTCAATGGTGTCCGAAGACTCAACCTCAAGAGTGATTGTCTTTCCTGTCAGGGTCTTGACAAAAATCTGCATACCACCACGGAGACGCAGAACAAGGTGAAGAGTCGATTCCTTTTGAATATTGTAGTCGGAAAGTGTGCGACCATCCTCAAGTTGCTTTCCCGCAAAGATCAATCGTTGTTGGTCGGGAGGAATGCTGCAAAACAGTCAGGGCTGTGACGTGGCTTGCAAAAGCGGTGCTCACCCTTCCTTATCTTGGATCTTGGCCTTGACATTGTCGATAGTGTCGGAAGATTCGACCTCAAGGGTGATGGTCTTTCCTGTCAACGTCTTGACAAAGATCTGCATTCCACCACGGAGACGCAGGACAAGGTGGAGAGTGGACTCCTTCTGAATGTTGTAGTCTGAGAGTGTGCGGCCATCCTCAAGTTGTTTTCCAGCGAAAATCAATCGTTGTTGGTCGGGAGGAATACTACAAATTCAGCAACGTTAGACTTGTGGATACACAGCTCACATATCCACGCCGCTCACCCTTCCTTGTCTTGAATCTTAGCCTTGACATTGTCGATGGTGTCTGAAGACTCAACCTCGAGGGTGATCGTCTTTCCTGTCAAAGTCTTGACAAAAATCTGCATTCCACCACGGAGACGCAAAACAAGGTGAAGAGTTGATTCCTTCTGAATGTTGTAGTCGGAAAGAGTGCGACCATCCTCAAGTTGTTTCCCAGCGAAGATCAATCGTTGTTGATCAGGAGGAATTCTAAAATTCCAACTCCGTTAGTCTTGTTGTAAGCATTTCACAGAGCTACGCTGCTCACCCTTCCTTGTCTTGAATCTTGGCCTTGACATTGTCAATGGTGTCGGAAGATTCCACCTCGAGAGTGATGGTCTTTCCAGTGAGGGTCTTCACGAAGATTTGCATACTGAAAGATTTCACGTTAGCGGTTGTCACTGTCGCACTACTTTTCAACTCACTTAGATAACGCTATCGAGAACAGAGAAATATTAGTAGAAGTCTCAGTCACTCGCTAGGATCTCTAATTCACCTGCACAGATGAAAGTTCAATAGGGTCAGAGACGATGAATGTGGTTGATAGGAAAGCGAAGGCGACGGGCGATGAACGTTGATTGTTTATAAGCAGGTTATGTAATCCCGATTCCCGGCATTAGCAGAGCCATCGGCAACTCTCTATGCCGAACCTCCGATAATTTGACGCTGTAGCTATAGCCTACTAGCCTGTCCGAGGGTGGCATTGGCAACTGGCAAATCCTCCCACCCCTACAGGGATCCAGTGAACTGCACACGATGCTAATAGCTGAGCAAGGACTGGGAACATACACAAGGAAGACCGAGAATGCATTCGTCGGCAAGATGTCATCTCTGTTCATCCAAAATTCCAAATCAAAACCTGAGAGAGTTGACTGCGATTTCTCAATGAGTCCTTATACATACCAACAACTACATAGTTACTAGATCCAGGCCGTCGACTTAGATACTCTCTGACATTCCTCGACTCATCTCATCTTGAATCGTTGATCCCGATTCAAGCTCTGTAGTATAAAAAGGTATGTATAAAGTACATAAAATTGAAGTATATGAGATCTTTTTGAAGAAGATGAACTACTTGGTATCAAGATTAGAATTCTGGTAAGTCTCTTCAACCAACATCGGACCTTGGTATGTTTGAAATTACAACATCGATAACGGGAAAGAGGGGGTTAAGGGTACATTACGAGGTTGATGAGGCGATTCGAGTTCGTAATGTCATATGAACTTGAACCACCAAAGGGAAAAAATGGGCAACATCAAAATCCATGACTGGGAGAAGAAGATATATATTACTGCGTAATGTACAGTGAACATTCAACACTAGACGATAAAAAAGAATAAACAACCACGTCGTTATATCCAAATGCAAAGCGGGGAGAGGAAAAGGGTGAGTAGAATATCGTTCACGTCGTCGAAACCTGGTCGAAACCATGAAGAAGGTATGTAGTTAATATCTTTCGTAAGAATGTCGTAAATTTCAGTTGTTAAAAAAGGTTATCTTCCAAAGGCAACTGATTTGTGGGGAAGGTCCGCCGGGCTCGGTTTCCTTGAACGAGGATCGTCAAAGACAGCTGGAATCTCGCCATGACGAATAAGATGATGCCAAAAAAGAGGATCGCCACCTTTGAGTGGAATCTCGGACTGTTCAACAGGCATACCCAAAGCAAATGGCGAGTCATTGGATAAAAGCGGAGGAGGAGAGTATTGGGTTTGCGTCAATGTAGCGCCTGATAATCTGGCGAGGGATTCGTCGTATTCCGATGACATTGGGTTAGACGAAGGAGAAGGGTGACTAAGCCCGGGATGCTCATTGATCACAAAGGAGTGCGAAGAGGATATCGAAGATGACTCCGTGCCGTTAAGCGGAGGAGACGGGGTATATAGCGAGGAAAATTCTGGCGAGGGAATGGTATGGCGCATGTGAAGCGAAGGACTGATAAACAGCGGGACCGTCTCAAAGGGGATGACGCCAGGCTCATTTGGAACATGATAACGCTCTGTGCCTACAACTTCATTTGAGTGGAAGACAAAACGATGTCCGTTCGTGGCGCGATTGTTCGCAGATATGGAGGAAGTACAGCGTATACACTTGGTGAGAAAGAATAAGCTCAGAATTGGACGGAGTGATATTTGCCGTAGTCTGCGAACGTACCGGAATGACAATCATATATCCAATTGTCGAACCGCAACCTTGACAGCAGAGGGTTTGCGTAAGACATTCACAAGTACGAGATGGTTGGATGGGCGGCCGACAAGAGACAGGTGGCTTCAGTGCATCCGGATTGAAGGTAAACGCTGAACAATTCGCCGGAAGTGCATCCGAAGAGAATAGAGGGACGTTTGGGCGTAAGAGCAGAACCGCCTAGTAAGATCGAAACACTTGTAAAAAGATCATCCTTGTATATATGTAGGAGATACAAACTTTCATGCCACGATTAGTGAGAAATGAGCCGCATGACCTACAGTCGATGATCCAGACTTTGTGAGCGACCGGTTGGGGTGCAGCGGGTGGAGGGGGAGGAGGCAGATTCAAAGTCTGATAGGGATTGGGAGGGAAAAGATGGAGATAGCGAGAGGGATACATATTTGAAAGAAAGGAGTGGTCGTAATGAGCGTAGCTGTCAGCGAGCCTAGAGTCAATCGCTGAAGGCATTGAGGCAGGATGAATAACGTGAGGGAACGCAATTGCAACCAGAAAAACTCACAAGGGCTTTAATAAGGTTGCTATTCAAATAGCCGCCCAAAATTTCCTAATTCAGGTCTGACATAATCTTCAAAATGTCTTCCTCGAACCTCAACGTCCTCACTCAAGCTCATACTGCAATTGCTGCAAAAAAACGCGCAAAGCGTCATCAAGTAAAGGAGGTCATATTTGACGATGCAGCTCGACAGTCTGTAATACTCCTGATTCTGCTGTTCTGGTGATAAATTCTACTTTACGCAGCAACTTTCTTACCGGTTTCCATAAACGCAAACTCGCAAAATCAGAAGCTGCCAAGAAGAAAGCACTTGAGACCGAGAAGCTGCGTCGGCAGGAGGAAAGACGTGAGGTTAGAGCTCATTTCTGTTCACTTCTTTCACTGTTACTGACTGCTCGAGTACAGCAAAGACGGATGTTGAGAGAGCGTGCCGTTGAAAACGCAGCTGAAATAGAAAGAGCTTTCGGTGCCAGCTCAGGTCGGTCATTCATCACGCCTTTTGTTGGCATTGACTCACGATCGGACAAGTCCCCTCCGAGGATCAAGAATGGCAAGGCATATCAGACTCATTCGAACAGAAGGAGCAAGAATATGAGGATGAGGAAGTTCTTGCTACTGTTGCTGTAGTCGAAGATTTTGATCCAGACACACTTCTGCATGGTCCCACGAACGCTGTTCCACGTCCCAAATCCCCTTCCATTCCCGCTGTTGCACCATCATCTCACCGAAAGAATTCCAATTCAATCGCTCAGGCCACGAACAAACACAAGACTTCTACAATCCGTTATCAGACTAAAGAAGCGCGGAAGGCTGAACGGACTAAACAGCGTGCCAGACGGAAAGAAAAGGCAGAACTAGCTGGTGGAAAGGCTTCTCGGAAAAATAAAAGTAAAGGTGGAAAACGACACTAAGACGGAAACTGATCTATGTATGTTTTCGACCAAACAATGCCCTATACTTGTGCGATCTGATATGATAACGGTGTGTTGGCTGGCAAAAGCTGTCATCCTATCAAGGAACTAATCGGGTATCTTCATCCCAAAGCAGCGTAGTTCCTTCTACCGCTTACACCATGTTGCGTATTTGCCACATGCAAATGTCATCTTTGGTGAAATATAGCATACTTGTGATACATACCAGTGATGGACAAGTCATTGACTTTGTCGGCAAGTCAATGACCTTTGACCCTAAGTCAATGACCCACGGTCAATGACATTGACATTGACTTCAACGGGCCGATTCTGTGGTTGTACGACCGTTCGGCAGCCCGCGGCAAGTGAGCACCTAATCGGGAAGCTAAGTCTCAGGACTAGATGGTAGCGCCCGGTAAGCGCCGGGGTCAATGTCATTGACTTTGACCAGCGGTCAATTACTAAGCTGTCATGTCATGTCATTGACCTTTGTCATTGACTTCAAGTCATTGACTGGCCATCACTGATACATACCATGTCCAGTATCTAACTGCGAAAATTGCACTACTATCTGAGAGCAGTGTGAAAGTCCTTTTAACGCTTCAACTCAAGCTCGCTGTGGAACGTTGAACGTTGAAGCTACTAAGCTTGAGAGCTTCCGGCCTAGTACGGCCCGTGAAAGTAAACACGACCTTGTTACACGACCACGACCACGACCTGCAGCGACCTGCTCGGTGTCCGTCATGAATTCACTCTACACTTCGGGCGTTCGTCAGACAAACTCAATCTTGGCCGACCTTGAGCGACTGCGAAATGGTGACAACTCTGCTTCATTACTCGGTGCGTCTTTAAGTACTGTAGGTACCATAGCTCTTCTCATCTTCTCATTCGTTAGGGCAGATTTCAGCTTCTCTTGCTGCAATGCATCGGACTATAGATGACTACGACTCGATGACAAAACGAGAGATGATCAAGTCCAAGCAAGAAAAGGCACAAATGCGCGTACAAAAGTTTAAAACGGACTATACGGAAATGAGGAACCAATTCGAGAAGTTAAGGGCTGAAGTCAACGCTGAGGTGAGTTAGAAATAATCCATGCACTTGCTGTTCCTTCAACCCGCTTTGTTTCATGGTCATCAGAAAGAAATGGCTCAAAGAGCAGAGCTCATCACCTCTGCAAGTCTAGTCTCACCTTCCGCCAACTCCAGACAACGCTTCCAAACAAATTACTCTCAGAATAATACCCTTCACCCAGAGCTCGTGTCTGAATCACCGTTTCGAGGTCCTTCACCGCAGCCTGGATTCAGTCTACGGGAACAACACGCATTGAACGAACACTCTTTCATACAACAAACAGAGTCACGGCTGGACGAGTTTCTCCTGCAAGGAAGAGAAGTTCTGGATAATCTTAGAGATCAACGAAATATTCTCAAAGGAACACAGAGAAGATTGTTGGATACAGCCAATACATTAGGCTTGAGTCGGAATGTGATTGGGTGGATCGAGAGGCGGAGGTAAGTTGACCATCATTCTCGGACAGTTACTGAGAGTGACTAACAACAATATGACAGTACGCAGGACATGTACATCTTCTTTGGGGGTGCAGTCTTCACATTCTTCTGCTTCTTCATGATATGGAAGTATCTCGGCTGAGTGTTCATCTTATTTATGGCCACTGGACTTTCTCTATATGTACTATCTGAACTTAATGATCTTTCGTTAGGAATGATGTTCGAGAGCTCAGTTGAGATCATCCTAGGATTGATCCTGAACTACAGGTGCAACAAGTCGCTTGTCATACTCTCTATCTCCAACAACTTGCACCTTGATTCCCACACCAGCAGGAACAGTACCTTCTCCGAAAGCTTGTTCTAACGCGACCTTCGCTCCAAATCCACTGCAATGCATCGGCAGAATATATGTTGGTGAGGGCCGCAGGCTTTCTGAAAGCCATCCGACCGTGGGCGGAATCCGAGCAGCCATTGAGTCTCCACTCAGATGCAGTCCACCAATCACCTGGAAAACGCGAATATTCGATGAGTTCCGTGAGGACATTTGTCGATCATTAGACGTACCATGTACACTGGCCGTGAAAATCTGGCTATCGCATCTTTGACGACGTTGACGATACCTGCATGAGAGCATCTATTGAGAGCCTCATGAACATTGAATGGACTCGAAGTCAAGGAAATCGACGTACGCGCTGAAAATGACCAAACCTTTCCCTGCAACATCAATCAAAGCATATCGTTCGTCCATCAGATGCTGCAAACAAGACTCGTCTTTTAGTCAGTCAAACAAGATATCAAAGCTCGCTCACGAGCTCGTCAACCCAAGCCCCTTCTACAAACCGTTTAGCTCCCGGAAGTCCTGTTTCAAACGAAGTCACTCGTGGAATTTCACCGCTCACCCATACCATATCTCCCGATACCGCATGGCCATTGGTGTGTGTCTCGACAATCGCACCGGCACTCTGAATCTCCTCGAAGGTGGGATCGGGAGAAAGACGAGCAATGACTTTGTCATACAACGGTCCAGGAGCAATTCCTCTGGCGAATGGTCTGTTTGGATGGACGTCCACTACACAGAGTTGAGGTGGTGTCTCATTGGAACTGGAAGGTTTGTTGCGGTGCTCAAGGAAGGAAAGTAAACCGCCTGTATGGTCAGCGTGCCAATGAGAGACTATGACCCGCTCTACTTTGTGTAATGACACTCCCATTGCGGTAGAATTATGGACTAGAGACGTTTTATCGGGGCCTGTGTCGAAAAGGACCAAACGGGAGGGTTCTCCTATGATCTCAGTCTCCTATAACATGAGAAATACAAGGCCGTTGAGATGAGTTCTGGTTAGTTACGTTGATTGCGCACGATGAGAGCAGAGAATCCATGAGCACCTAGTACAAGGAAAGGGAGAAGTTTGAAGTCAACCGAAACGCCGAGTTCTGAGCTAAATGGACGATATCTCTACCACAGCAAATATCATTGAAATCCAACATGGGCGTGTTGGTTGCTTCATCGACTGTGCAGCGATGTTCTTGCAGGTGCTGTGGTAATTCATGAGTGAATCCCGGTGGTAGTTTTGTGAACCTGATCGTTCAATAAGATATTGGACTCGATTACTGTTAAGTTATATGACACTTGCCATTCGATGGCATTGTCGACCAAGAAGGTGATTGTAAGCTTGTCGACCTTTCTGAGTGAAGGCAACATCGAGATTCGAGAACTTCAGATCACGCGTCAGTGTGTAGGACCAAGTACCAACTCATCTGAACCTCAATGAGACCAGAAAGAAACAGAACAACGGTATAGAGTACATGTATACAACAAATATCTGCAGAACTCTTTCTATGTCGAACGCACGTTGAGAGAGATTATCCCGCACTGAGGATCTGACTTTCTAAGCGTGCACCGCAGATACGATACGGGCAAGAAAAAAGATGCAATTACAAAAAAGCTTGTAAGCCAAGTACTTATGAACATTTCAAGTCCAAATCAAATAACCATCTACCTACAAATCAAGAAACTCAGAGAACCGCAAACACAGAATTTCGAAGGAAACTCACTGTATCAACCGGAATAGCCCATCGCAGCTCCTTGCTCTGCAAGTTTTCTCTGTCTGAATGCCTGGTAGGAAAAACTTCAGTTATCGTGTTGAAGAAACCAGCGGATGAACGTTACCTTCCGGTACTTTGTTCGTTCGTAAGTTACCAGAGCCACGACGATCAAAGCCAATGCGGATATACCAGCGAACACACCAAGACCAACGGGAAGGACTTGAATTGATTTACCAGGAACGACATATGTGGTCTCTGCAAGCTGCTGTGTGGAAAGACTAGCAGTGGGATTTGCATTGTCTGCTGCTGCCGTCGCCGAGCTGGACGTTGCGACGGAAGAGGTTCCAGTTGCTGATCCTGTTGCCGCCGAAGAAGCCTTTGAGAAAAGCGGAATTGTCAGCACAGCAATTGCTGTATCAGACAAACATCTAAAACGCTCACAGCTGATGTAGCAGCACTGGATGCGCTTGAGCCGGCCGCCGAATCTGATGCAGATGACACACTTGCTGAACCGGTTTGTGTGCTGGCTGCCAGGGAGGTCATCGAAGAGAGCCCCTACAACTTCCTTGTAAAGACAACGCATGCGAAAATGCGAAACCACTCACATTGACTGATATAGCAGCGTTAGTTGCGACAGAAGACGATGCCGCTGCTGCGGAGGAAGTGGTAGAGGTACTACTCGCCGCCGTCGATGCTACAGTTGCTGCACTGGATGAACTCGCAGATGATGACGAGGTTGCGCTGTTTGACGAAGCTGCTGCCGTAGTACCATCGCTCGCATTGGTACTGACGGTGCAATTCTTAACCTCTTGGACTGCGGGTTTACCATTGGAATCAGTGATGGGCGTTAAAGTAATGACACAGGTCTGGGTAAGAGGACCGGAGGGTCTAGATCAAAGTCAACGAATGCCACGAAAGCGATGGTGAAGCAGACGCACGTCATGGTACTCGACACGGTTGTCAAGGTGGTCGGTGTAGAGAGCTGAGAGGTACCGGTGGCCTGCCGATTTAAGAGAGGGAATGCATTGGAAGCATCCAAAGACAGAAAAGCAAGCAAGCAATGAGCGAAGAATGTTGCGGAAAACATTGTGGATAGCTGAAGATCTTTTGAAAGGGACTTTGAGGATAACGTAGAGCCCGGTTCCTGCGGTGTCTCGACGATGAACGATGTGTGCGTTCGAAGAAGAAAAAGATTGGAAGAAAGCCCTCTAGGCAAACGTGAAGGTGGAAGAGCGAGGAAGAGTCACTTGTATATATATGATGGTTGCCAAAGTAAAGGGAAGGTTGCTCTTTTGTTTCACGCCGTTTTTATCATTCAATCGCCGTCTAAATTTGGTCTAGACAAAATTGATGGCATCAATACTTTTTTTACCTCATCCCTCCCTCCACTATCTTGTAAACTTTGCCTCCACTTTCACGTATCCTCCGATTTCTCTTTTTCCATTGAATCATCTGCCCAACTATACCTGCAACGAGCGTAGACCCAATCCACTCATACACTATACATAGACCCATGTTGACCGCAACTGCCAATAACAGCTTCAACCTGCCTTCCAAAGGAATGATCATCAAGGTAAGTAACTTGACGATTGCCTGCGGCGGAGACAGCAAAACCAGTAGGTTGAACAGTGTGAGGCAGCTTAGAGCCAGCATGAGCAGCACTAGGTAACAATGAGTGTCATATCTTGATTGGGGATCCCCTTGACTTACTATTTGTCCACATCGGTTTACGGTAAGGCGGTCCAATGCTAAAAACACCGGCAACCAAAATATACTGGAAACAAGAGAGCAAGAATAGCACAGAATTCTCGAAGTTGGTCGATTCCAGTTGATTGCTACCATCCTTTGTGTCTGGAGATGGTGGTGGAGTGTACCTGAGGTATTTCAGCCTTGTAAATCTTTTGAGAAGCTGTATACATACCACTCCTGCCCTCGGACCCAAAGATATGCCCATATCTGCACTGCGCTCGTAATGACAATCTGGCCAATAATGCTTGACAGAACCTTTTTGGAAACTAAGCTTGCCGTAGGTCGTTTGTAGTAAACATAAGGATATGGCAACGTCCGGCCCACTGAAATCCATCAGATATTACTATTGACGATGTTATGAAGATTGACACTCACTGGTGACGGCGATGGGTATGATGATGAAAAGATCGATGTACAGAAACTAGAGGCAAAAATAGAACGCGCAGCATTAAGTTACAGACCGTAGTGAACAGTGAACAAGATGGTGCCAACCTGGAAATCGCCTAACGACGATGCGAAGGAGTACAGTAAAGTCACAGTGGTGAATTGAATGAGTGAATATAATGCCCTTGATGGAGATGAGCGATAAAGAAATGGATACCACGAAAACACGCACATATACTTGAAGCAACTGAAGCTCGTCACCAACGCAGAACGGCCTTCCTTGATAAGCTCCAGAACACACCCGATATCAGGAGTGCTAGTAGTAAAGGGTGCAGCTACACTAGCTTCAGCCTCAGACAAGGAAATACCCACATCTGCCGCTTTCAGCGCAGCACAATCATTTGCCCCATCCCCGCACATCAGCACCGTATATCCCAGACTTTGCAAACGTTCTACTACTTCATTCTTCTCGTCGGGAGACATTCGGGCAAAGACCTGCGTTTTCACGAGCATCTAGAATTCGGGAATCGGGTCAACGGCAAGTCAAAGCAAACATCGCGACTGTTGACGTACCCGTTGTAAGGTTTCAAGGGGAGCATAATTGATCATCCATCGAAAGACATCTCCAGATATGACAAGTGAATAGTCGTGGTAACCGATTTCAACTCCTTCCGCAGTATGATGAGGCGGGGGAGGAAGAGGCTTGAGACAATAACCGTCGAGCTTCCACATAGGATCGTCCATGCTTGTCCATTCTACTTCGGCATCAGGAGTAGTAGTGTCACCTATTCTCAGGAATCGTTTAGTCGAAAAGACGGCAGTCAAACAAACACGAACCTCGCAGAAAAGAAGGAGAGAAAACATAAGCAGCTTGGTTAACCAGGCCGCATTCCCTTGCCACACTAACAGCAGTCAGTGGATTGTCCCCAGTGATCATCCTGCAGGGAAGATGGGCGGTTCGCAAGGCTTGGATGGCCGGTGCTGTTCCAGCTTTGATTTTGTTTTCGAAGATTATCAGACCCAGGAATTTAAGTTTGTTTTCCGCTTGTTCCCTAATCGAAAACTTTTGAACAAGAGAAGACAGCAAGCCACATCACTACGTACCGACTCATTCGTTGGGCTTTCAGCCATGATAAACCTTCTATACTCTTCCCGGCCATTGCAATGACTCGATACCCCCGCTTTGTATAATAGGAGAGAAGATCATCGTAATCCTCAGGGACTAGTCAACCAATAAGCATTGGGTGGTAGAAGTAGTCAACGCAGTAACGCCTACATGAATCTTTCTCGCAGATGTCCATCATAACCTCGGGTGCTCCTTTGACATAGATTTCCATGCTGTTGCTTTTGAGACGCTTGACGATGACGCTCATCCTCCGCAGGGAAGATACAAACTCGAACATTCGTATCACACCCAGCTCCAGAAAATGCGCGCGCTATTTTTTTACGGTGTCAATCTTCAGATGATCGCAGATTGTTCAATCTGACCTTGGCATTTCCCTTCAAAGCATCTTCCAGTTTGAACTGTGCGCTTCCAGGTGGGCGAACAACTGTCTGGACCAAGGCGGTTTGTTCTGTGACTGCTCCTGACTTGGTCTTAACCACACCGGTGCGACCAATTGTCCCTTCTTCCAAAGTCCAACGGGTGAATTCAAACATCTTTGCATCCAGTGGGTCACCGACGACATCTCCCTCGACCATTTTCAAAGAATGGCACGTTGCCAGAGCATGCAGGAAAGAAGCCTTGTCTTTTCCCAGAGGAAGATCATGTATATCATCGAGAAGTTCACCGAACCGATTGACATTTCGGTCCAAGGGGCGAACACCGAGAATATCGAGACCATCCTCCGTGAGAGTTCCAGTTTTATCAAAGCAACACACATTTATCTTCCCCGCGACGTTGATTCGACTAGGCGAGATACAATATATACCGTGTTTCTTCAAGCGAGCTATCGCAAAGCTAGTCCCAATCGAAAGTGTTGCGGGAAGGGCCGGAGGGACGACAACGGTTATTAAATCCAGCGCACGGATGAGAATGGTCTGCCATTTCAGCTAGAGGAGGAGATCATTAGACGTAGAAATTCTGCATTTGGAAAATTGACTTACCCCAATTCGCACAAACTGAACAGCACTGATACTGAATCCAAGCATCGCAATTCCAGCCAAAACCCCAATAAAACGCACTGAGTCTCTGTAGAATTTGAAACCGATAGGCTTCGGGAACAGCATTGATCGTACAAGGGCACCCTTGGTTGTATCGAAACCTGTACAGAAGTCAGCGGCGAAAGATATTCAGCTTGGTCATTTACCGGTTCTGGCAACTAGCGCAAGAGCAGGATGGCCCTGTGATCCATCGTTTACCATGGATGCTCGGATTCGTATAGCTCTGGTGCCTCCATATATGAAGGATTTCGAGTTTTCCGTTATCCCGTCTTTCCACTTGACTAGATCTTCGTCTTTGACTGGGATCTTGCTTACAGGTATACTTTCACCAGTAAGCATACTTTCATTGAGGATAGCATCGCCGGCCAGAAGAAACATATCCGCAGGGATGATAGAGAGTTGAGAAGTAGTAAGATTGACTACGTCCCCTGGCACCAAATTCACAGAATCCATTTCGACCCCTGCAGGAAGTCAGCGACGAGAGATTGTATTCAAGGTTTAGGAATCTTACAAGCACCGTCCACTAATACAGTAACTTTGCAGCTGAACTTCGACATTTCACGCATTCGAGTGATTGTCTGTGCCAGAACAGTGAGCTCGAACACCTGCCAATGAGGAAAAACGTTACCTTTTTTGTCTCAATCAACGTCGTGACTATACTTCCTACTGAGATAGCGAAGATACAAAATGCATAACTGAAAATGTTTAGTTTCACTCAATATCTGAAAGTCAACGTTCCCTTACTAATAGTAGTCGTCGAGAGACCAGAGAATGATTGAAGCAATTTGAAAAACATAGAAAGGATGTATTACCTAGTGATTTGTGAGGATATGCGACTGAGGCGAAATTTAGGTACTTACTTCCTCTATGAGCAATGCAATCGTCGACTTGGCTTCGATATTGATCTCGTTTTTGTCGAATAACGTTGCTCGCTGTGATCTGACATTCTGCTGGAGCCCAGATTGTAGAAGAGATGAAGATGTCCAAGAAGGGTCACGCCAATTTCTGAAGAACGTGAGCTCCTTTTATGCATGTCAGCCAGATTAACGCTGACCTCATCACGTAGAATAGACCATCCCGTGGATCTAACGCAAAGCGAGAATAGCGGTAACTGATAACAAGGAGGGAGCGCAACATCTTGGTTTCTGCATCGTAGGTCCCCTCTGGATCGTGCTGCAGTGGAGTGGATAGCACTTGACCAAGTAAACGAGGAGGGAATACTGTGGCGATAGGATATGAATAAGCCAGCCTGTGCAAGGAAACTAATACTACATCTCTATTCGACGACTGGTCGACTGCTCAGCGGATGAAGATTATCCAAAAGCACAAGACATACCTCTACTACCACAAAACCTTGCTTGATGTCCTTGAAAGCCTTCTCATGAGTGACAAAGCCGAGCCATAGCCGAGGAAACCAATGACCCAGGAGACCCAATAGACCAAAGGTGAGAACACAGCTTGTGCGCCATAGCCATTGACGCCACGGGATTACTTCGTAGCCCACCAAACGGATAGTGCTGTCATCCTCTTCAACATATATCTGTTGTCTTGAGGGTGGTCCGGGGGGAGGAGGCTCTAACTCGGTGAAGGAAAACTCCATTTCTATTCGCGATTCTCCTCCGAAAACCGGGTCCGAGGCCAAAAGAGGAAGACCTTGACTCATAGTAGGCGACGGTGGCTCCGAGTCATAATCCATGCTACGGGCCATAGAAGTATCGTCACGTTCCGACACGTCCTCTTCGGAGTCTTCTTCACCGGATGAATAGCCCCAGCGTTCCTCGTCTTCAGTTTCAATGGCATAGTCGGAATCCGCATCAACGCGGGAGCTTCGTCGAGAGAGCGACGTTGATGATCTCCCAGAAGATATGGATAGACGTCTACCATCCTGATGAACTTGAGGTTTGGTGAAAAGATTGGCGAGATTTCCAAGAACAGAAGAGCGAGCAGGGGGTGAAGGTGACCTCCGCCGTCTGCCTCTGAAGGAATGCCGTCTAGTCTCTATATTTACATCCTCTCCTTCCGTAATCTGGCGTGAATCTTGGGTATGCTGACTGTCCTGGCTCAGCCTTCGCTCTATACTGGGGCGTCCTGATACTCCAGAATCTTGACTTCTCCTTCGACTACGAGACCAGCTTCGCCTGGATGAATCCAAATTAGACATCCGAGTTACACTAGAGGGATTGACAGAGTGCCCGGGGCCTGAAAACATGGTTCCTTCATCGTCATTATAGACACTAAGCTCGGATGGACGTCTAGAGTTTGTGAAGGCTCTGTTGATATCGATAGGCGAAGCGCCTTCGGTGTAGTCGTGTGTGCTGCGAGAAGCTGATGGCCCAGCTACGGGTGCCATTGCATGGAGTTCAGGAGTAAGAAGCGTGTGGGAAGTCTCCCCAAAAAGGTAACTGACAGTCTAGCAGTAGCATGACCATAGAACAACGGCATAGATTGTTGAGTGTACGATTAGTTTGACTCTACTGTAGCAGTGCTATCTCTATCAACGACCATATTCAGATGATCTATATCATCAGTGGACGCCATTACACGCGGAGGGTGAACTGGAGATGCAGTTGCTTCAACTTCTATTCCGGTTTGATGTTGAACGTGCCCCTTCTCCTGCTGCCATCTTGCATCGATCTCACGCAAGAGGTCAAGAAACCGTTCATGAGGTTTCGAGCCTTGCTCCAGCGGCAATTGATCCTCCAGCATTTCCCGAACCCTACTGTCTTGAAACCGCGTACCCTCCGGTCCGTACAATGATAGGAGTCTCAGCGTATCCGCACAGAGAATAGAAACTTTCTCAGGATCAGATAAATCCAAAGGCTCGTCATCTTCGACCAGTAGACGCAAAGTCTTCAATATGTGTATCTGTGGCAAATGAGCTTTAACTTGAACTGGGTATGAACTATATTCGTTCACCTTTTGTATCTTGACCTTGCGACTTTTTTGAAAAGGAAATTTTCCTTCATACCGCTCGAACATCGTCTGCAAGATGCGATACAACTCTACATATGCCGACACGCGAGGAAGCCTAGCCTTGACCTCCATTAGGCTTTCCCAAAGCCCTCGAGTAGGATGGACTTGAAGTGCATGGGTGATTCTCTTGATGATTTGGTCTTCACCGTGACGATCATTGCCACGGCCATCTGCAGCTGAGTTGTCGTTGTCGATGCTCTGTCTCCCAATATTCTCACTAGTCGATGGCGAAAAGAGCAAATCAGCTTCACTGTTCATGGACTCTTCTCCGTCAACTTTTGTCCTCTTCTTTCTTCGATATGACGATGCGCCAGAACGAGTATGGCCATCTACCGGAAGTCTCCCAAAGTCAGGAGTTGATACATCCTCGCCATCGGATGGAGTACGATATCGTTTACGACTATCTTGAGATTCGTGGGACTGTGGCGTAAAAGATAACTCGTCCTCGGGGCTTGGTTGTAAATCTGGAGGTATACGAGGTGGTGATGGCAGTTCGCCTAATAGAGGAAGCTGTGATTATAGTTCCTTCGTCAAATGGCTGATTAGGTCATTGAAAACGACAGACTTTCTCGACGACCATCTCCAGAACTCTCTCGGAAGATACACTGATATTCACAGGTTTTGTCTCGAATGTTCCGTCTGCCTCCTGTCGCATGAATATTTGTCGGTACTTTCCCCTCATGGTATAAGCACGCGCTGGACCTGCAACACGATGATGAAGATATGCCAGGTGCATGAAGAAAAGTGACTTACCTTCAATCCGGGAAGGAGAAGACTGAAGCTTCTGAACCTGGGCGACTTTCAAACAGCGTCGGGTATCATGAACAGAACATACATACCACCTCTTGAGCATTTGCCCAGAATCCGTATTCTGGATGCTCAGGGTCTGTATCCTTCAGCGGTACTATCACCTCTGTGAGTTGATGGTCCTCCATACCACTTCGAACATCAGTGATCAGAACTGTGACCATTCGAGATGCAGGTCTGGACGATTTCGAGTGCTTAGAGGAGGATTGTCCTAGGCGTTCTTGATTGGTTCAAGAGTAGCAAGACGATATGATCGATCACATACCTGATTTCTCTTTTGGAGGAAGGTGGGAAGTGTGATCTGAAGAGGGTCCCGCACCCGGTGTGCTCATGACCTCCGCTTCGAGATCAACCTGATTTTCGTAGTCCCGGCGATAGTAACTCGATCTAGAACCGTTGTCCAATGTGCGTGTGCCATTCCTTTTGTTCGATTTTGCTGCCGCCCTGTCCTTTTGCTTGGTTTTTGTGACACTTTTGGATGCTTTACCAGCTGCCTTGATCGGTCCCATTTGTGTAGCAGTTGTGGAAACCATGGGTGCAGGTGACTGACTGGTTATAGGAACTGTAGAAGCTGGGCTAGAAGTAGACGCCACATTCATGAAACGAGTATTGGAAAAGTACGAATGTGTAGGACTGCTTGGAAGAGGTGCGGCAGTATGGGCCGAATACATTGTGTTAGGCTGAGGTACTTGTGTGGGCAACATGTATGACATGGCGTTGTATCCAGCCCCACCCACATCGCCGTTCAAGACGAGATTGGCGCCAGATGAGGCAACAGGAGGGTGCTGTGTTGAGGTTGAGGACGGGGCTGGTGAAGGCTCGTGTGCGGATGCGTCGTTAGCCCAATCTGATAATCGAAACCTTCCTGTTTGTTCACCATAGTCCTTTTTCTTCGGTCTCTTTGTTCTAGTTCCGGATGACTTAGTTCTCTTCGTAGTAGGAGCCACAGTCTGACCGGGTAAAAATTTTGCCTTTGTGGGATTGGGAAGTTCAGCTTGATATGTGTTCAGGGTGCTGGAGGCCGTACTTGCGCCGAAAGCTGACGCGAATCCCAAAGGTTGGCGGATAACGGGCTGTTCGGACGGAGGAGGAGGAGTGTCACCCTCAGGATTGGGTGAAGTTTGGAAGTCGCCGTCATCTGAAATCGGTGTGAGCGATCGGTTCTTTCTCTTGTGACAAACGATAAGGCAAAAGTCAGAAACTGCTTAGATACAAGATGCCATTACTCACTCGTAGACTATCTGGTGAAGACTCCCGGCTACTCCTAATGAATCGATATGAGTCGAGGTAGATGATGGACCAGCTCTGAAGAAGTCACTGACGAGGAGTCGTCGTTTCTGGTAAGCCGCTGAGGGTGTGGATTCCGCGCAATCCTATCAATTATTTCATTCTCCGAATCGGAGTAAGAAGGCATTTTCCTTTGGAAATCGTCTTGTTCACTCGTCTGAAGCGTGTCTGTTGAGTGAAAAGAACAACATGAAGAAGAAAGGCGACGTTTACCAGTTCTCCAGAGTTGATGAAGCTTGGAATTTGAAGGTTAAAGGAAAGCCAATTTTGGTCCAGCTCCTATGTTCCCGCGGCCCGTGAGGCCCGAACGCCTCGTGACAATCACGCGTTTCTGGAACGCGATCGGATGTCCCGGGCCGCCTCCGAACTTGGAGTGACAAGCACTGGCCCAGTCAGCCTGCCTGGTGCCAGCTTTTTCACCACTATGCCAGAAAGACTATAGCAACGCGCATGCAAGTCAGCAAAGGTTGTCCTCGATGCCCGTACCCAATGGTAGTTGCTTACGATGATCGATGCAGATAAACCCAGATATACAATAGGAACCGAAAAGAAAACTTAAGAACAAGTATCAGTAGTGGTAAGTACTGGTATACGCGGCAGCGGTACATCTACAGCTACTGGAAATCCGAGCTCTTGTAATTACGCATATATCCTTTTTGCTGTCGTCCAAAAGACCGCATCGACAGCTTCTTGTTCGACACCGAGTTCGGCAAACGATTCTCTCGCAATCTCGTACCAATCGCCAACTTTGGTTGATACCTTCGATGATGCTGAAGGCGAAGAGCCATAGATGATACGTTGGTAACCAAAAGCCTCCATGACAGGGCCCACTGTGACAGGATTAATCATGGATTCTGGTCCCTGGGGGTATATCAAGACTTACGGTACATCTTGATCCTTCGTTTCCACTCCTTCTTGTGTTTGTTATCATCAATAGGACTTGCAACCATGACAGAAGGTGTGGGAGGCGTTTCAACGTCCCAAGATGGTGGGAGGTACTTGATCAAAATCTGCGGGAAGAGACTCAGAGCTGCTATCTGGGCCTGAAATTTCCGATAGACAGGATGGTTCATCAACTTCACGATGGGAAGTTCGAGGTCATTGGGAGGGGGTAATAAACTAGCTGGATTGATACACATGAGATGATCCAAGTCGGATTGCAAACGATATGTTTGACACGTACAAAGAATGATTGGAGGGACAGGAGACACATCCGCCATTGATTTGGACAAAAGCTCTTCAAGACTATCGAAGACTTCGTCGGTCAAATCAGCATGAATGTCGATGTCAATCGGCCGTCCTTGTTGGAGGGCCCATTTGAGATTTTCAACTGAATTGGGTGTAACACGGGTGAACACGGTCGTTAAAGAGATTGAATGGGACATTGGTAGTGAAGCAGGCCGATCAGAGCTCTCCAAGCTGAAGGGAATCATGACCGACACCACTGGAACATCCAACCTACGTATATTCGATCAGGACAAGGACCAGCTTATTAGCGCAACGAACACTTACTTTGACAAGGACTCGTCATTTGTACCGAGTGGCAACGAAACTACGATCCCACCGATACGACTCGCCAAGTGGGCTCCCGCTTCAGCTTTCCAGCGAGACAGTGATGAATCATCGTTGAGAGCTACGACGTTGGCATCGATGACACTTTCAGGATGAACAGTTGAGGGACTTGGCGCCAGAGGAAACCGTTCAGAAGTCCCAGAATTGGGTGGGGTGAAAGCCGATAAGGGGAGTTTGGGTAGCGATTTCGGGCCTTTGCGTCTACCGCCCGGTGAAGAAGGTGGAATGCTCATGCTGATTTTTGGGAAAGGGGAATGATTCTGAATGAACTGCAAATTGGCGAAGCTTGAGAAGCCTATTTATACAAAATTAGTGCCATCAATCAATCAAATATTCTTTGTCTTTTCCTTTGTATTTCAACGTTCAACTTCTTCCAGATTTTGCATCATCGTGATAGCACTGCTCAGTGCTTATGAAGACATATTGCTGCTCGTAACCAAAAAGATCTCAACCGGCTCACTAATTGGACTTGGATGTTCGTACAGACATCAACTCGGCCATAGCTGCGAGTCCTGTCAGTGTCTGTGCTGTTGAGATGGATAAGTACCAGCGTCGATTGGAGACGTAGAGTCACAATCCGATTGCGATGATTGTCAAGTTACCAATGGCACAGCACGACTACTGTATGGCAGAGACCGTCTTTACATCTGCGGCTTTGCGACGCCGACGAAATTCACGTCAAGCCTTTTGTCAATATCGTTGTTGGACAGGATCAGCAAGGAATCTTGAGTGATCAAATGACAGACCACTACCGCTGGCATACAGTAGTCTATGTCATATTGACAGTCCATGGTCAAAGGGCTTGAGCGAGGCTGTCCGGAATGTTCAAGGTAATCTTTGCATTCGATCCTCAACCATCTTCCTCCATTCCTCACGCCCCCACTACACATAGACTACAAGCTGGCAATGCCAACGCGGAAGACTCGTTAGAACGTGGCAGGACGTGGCCGTAAACATACGATTGTCGATGCTATAGTTACGGTTTTATCACCATTGCAAGTTTCTTCAAAGGACGAATCAAACCTTTCGGAGAAACTCAAACATTTGTTTCTTTAACACTACTACGGGCTAACCCATTAGCACGAGCGTTTTGGCCATTTGGAGATTCATAGTCGAGTCCAAGCCCTTTTTGAAGATATTCATGATTCGATCGTGTTTCAAACGGAGGCCTCGAAGGTATGAGTCGATAAGTGTTGAGTCATCCGTGTATTCATATTTCCAGTCCCGCGGGAGTCGGCATCCAGCTCATGATTTGGCCGAGTCGTTGCTTTCGGCGTTTCCTTCTCGACACCGTATACGATGTCAGCTATTTCTCCTACGAATCATTTAGCAAAAGGCAGGGCTTGTATTGATTGCAGGTCCGTAGAACGAACGTCTCGAATTCTACAATTTTTATCATGTCTTGCTCTACATTCTAGGAGGCGCAAAGTGGTGAGTCAAAAGTGAGATTCCTGAATTCCGAGCTCGTTTGATTGTTTCCGGTGCGCTCGTAAGAGATGCGGTGGCGAACTTCCTTCGTGCAAGCGTTGTGTCAAAGGCGGATACGGCCTTGACTGTCAGTATGTCAATCATCGAGGCAAGACTGGAGTACAGCTTCTTGAAGCTAGTGTTACGAGGCTCGAAACTAGGCTTGCCGCATTGCAGAACACGGTGAACCAAAAAGAGGCAATACTGCAAATATGCGTCCCGGGACGTGGAGGGATGCGTCAAACCGGTGGTGAATCCTTTCGTCTGGTACCCCCGGGCTTCATCACTGCTGTTCATGTCGCGTCGGTACCCTATGGATGGTGGGCTCAGTCTAAAATGCCTTTGGAGGTGGCGGTTCTTCTGTGAGTGTAACACTTATGACACCACCTCATTCTTCTTAATATGCCCAGTATGGATTATTTTGCGCCTTATGCATTTCAATTCGGATTCTTTCTGCATGGTCCTCGTCTTTGTCAACTCATGTTTGAACATTCCAATCCATCTTCTCCCGCACCCAATCTACTCAACGTGATCTATCTATGGGGGATTCATCTGTCGGATGACGAGCGATTACTTGCTCATGAGCCTTTCTTCCTGGAGCGCGCAGTACGCGTTGACTTAACCAGCCAACAACCCCAATACGTCGTTCACAACATTCAAGCCGAGATCCTTCTCGTAGCCTATTTTCTTCGTTCAGGCAACCCTAGTTCTGCTATTCATCATCTCAATCATGCCATATCATTATGCATCAGCTACGGGCTGCATAGACAAGCGTTCAATGACTCCAATCGACCCGTCGACGCTCTTGATCTTCCTCCACCCCATGACTTCATTGACCGAGGAGAAAGAATAGACGCATTTTGGACTACGTTCCTATTCTACAAAACACTAGCAGTGCAACAACGCGCTTTGTCTGAAATTTCCGTTATCATGGATGAAACCATAGATACGCCTTTTCCTTTGGAGATGAAGACCTATGAAGATGTGAGTATTCCTTCTGTCACTGTTGTTCCTTACTTCACAATGGAATGAATCAAGCTGCTCATTTCAGGGCTCGGCTCCATCTAACCCGTACGGTGTACCTACTATGAAGAACTTCATTGACGCTCCCGCCGCAGACTTATCCCATGGGATTCTGGCGTTGACGGCTAAAGCGGCTGCTCTTTTTGAACGTGCCAGAATCTATGGCAATGAATGGCGTCCAAGTAAATCGAGACAATGCCTTCAGAATATCGCTCGCACTAATACTGCAGACCCCGATAGTCCTCCATCCTGATGGACAAAAGTTTGAAACGGACCTCCTCAACTTCATCAAATCAATTCCACCTCTAACACAATTCGTAGGACCCTACACGAAGTACACTTGGATAACAGTAGTGACTTTGCTGCATGTGGCGATCATTCATTTCCATAGTTCGGGGAAGTACGAAGACTCAAATCGAAAACGCTTGAATGCTGCTCAACAGGCTGCAAATCTTATTGCGAAGTTCAAGGAATCGAACACAGTGCAGCATATTCATCCCATCATGGCGGTGCGTCTCTACTGTGATCGCTCTGGTGAATCGTAGTACTCATCTTCGTTTATCATAGCCTTTGTGGTATACTGTGTGTAAAACTCTAATGACCGGTATACAAGAGCAAGAGTATCACGGTACTCCGGAAGACGTTGATCCAATGATAAAACACCTCCTTCAATCTTTGAAAACAGTGGTTCAGGTGATGGAGGAGTTAAGTTGTAATTGTTATGAAATGAGTAAGTCAGGAAACTCACCATCATCGATCGACCTGATTTCCTTTCGAAACAGAAACTCATCTCAAGCGACTATATCAAGGGTTTCATGATATTCTTTCCCTGCGGTATCAATCTCTTTCTGTATAGTAAACAGACTCCGTCCATCTAGTACGCGTTTGCTGGATCATCGAGATAGTCAGCATATGCAATCGATGACAAGAAGCTATAGCACGACATACCTCCTCGTCTTCACCTTCACATTTCTCTCTGATGAATCTATCGAAGGCTTCTATAGCATTCTTTCGTTCTTCTCTTCGACCCTGTTTGATACCTTCACGCACCCCCTCCTTTCGCCCCTTCCGGAGCCCTTCTTTCAATCCAGCCTCTTTCCCTTCCTCAAAGCCATCAGAGAACCCTGCTTCCCATACATACTGCCTGTTCTCGTTAAACTGCCTCAGAATACCGTTCTTCAAACCCTCGCCTCGTCCTTCCTCTTTAGCCTGGTAACTCCTGAACTGACTTTGAAGCTCGAAATTCGCAGCCATGGCTTTCTCTACTTCTTTCTCGGAGATCGACTTCGCCTGCTGCAGCTGTTCGATCTGAGTACGAGCGTTGGCGCATTCTGACTCCACTCGCTTCAGTTGCTCTTTGTGTCTGTGCAGATCTTCCTCTACTTTGATAGAATGAATTTCTGCCTGTGACCGGGCTTCCTCCGCTTCCATGAGTTGGTCAAATGCATCCTTCAATCGTGTTTCTGCATATTCTGCTCGAGAAATTGCTTCTTCAGCTCTATGTGTCTCGTACTCTAATCTATGTTCTTGTTCTGAAAACGTTCGAACTTCATCAAGTAGTGACACGATAGACGGGCGACGCTGTTGATGTCGACCTTCACGATGTTTCCCGTGTACGTATTCTGGTCTGTGATCTTTTGATTTGTAGAATGTGGAGTCCCCAGCTCTGGGTCATCTTAAAAGTCAAACTCACAGCTGCAAGGAGTGTTTGGCGATTCACCTTCGAGCACCTGTCGTCTCTTGCTGTGGATTGCTAGCAGTGTCAGATGGCGGTACTGGCATGAAGTATCTGTTTGTTAACCATTATGACAATCAGATATATGTTACCATTAACCTCGTGTAAAACTCATGCGCACCACATGTATTTATCCAGATTGAACATGAATTGGCAAGCCGCAACGTAGATATTTCGACAACGTTACTTAGATTGCCCGCTTTGAAAGTTCAAGATAAACGATCACAATTCCAAGTCCGACCAAGGGATGAAAGAAAAGCAACGATGGTGCCCAACTCCTCAAGTTGAAGGACTGGGCGGTTCGGAGTGAGGAGAGTAGGCATTATTTGCGTTCGAGCGAGTTGTCCTCGCGTTAGTGAGCTTGGATTCTGCCTTCGGTCGTAGCATGTCACGATTGTATACCCAGCAAATATTCTTAACCATCGCCCATGCGATTACTGACGTTCTTTCGTCGGAGACCCCAACAGAGTGTCTTCACCACTGGTACTTGGATCAGGCCTTCAAAGGTCTGATATTCATCATTGTGTAGACCTTTCTGTCTTGCCAGCTATTGAAACTTTGATTCGAATTTGAAACACAGATGGGGGCCGTGGTGGCGGCGCGCACGATGAGGCGCGATGGCAGAGCCCTTTGGCTCGAAGTAGACTGTGGAGTCCACATGCAAGGCCATGCGACTGATTCGGCCTCCCTTAGCAAGTCGCGACTCATCCTAATTCCTGAGTAGTGAGCTGCACTTGATTTAGAATTGCAATTTTCTTCGCGGTTAGAGAAGTTGAGGCCGACATTCCTATTGACGGTCATCAGCATTCAGATCTTCGCAGTTTAGATGGCAGAACGGGTATGGCGTATACATAAAAGGATTCCGTCCAGTTATTCTCTGGTATATCTACATAACACCGACCGTGCAGAACAAGAATTTATCAATTGATATTCATGTTTCCACACTTGAGTTCTGGGATAAGTAAGTACCTTGGAATACCCTCCCCCGGAAAGCCACATAGAGGAGCCTAAGTTCAAACGGAAAATTCGGTCAAAGTTACATCGAAAAGCCCGACGTCGTCAAACTAACTCTGCTGAGCATGGTCTGGCAACGCAGGTACTACAACAACTTACACAGGTCATCAAATGGCCCGTCCTGAAGGCGTCCTGTCCTAATTGTCTATCGATTCCATCATATGAGCGATTACAGTGAACTATCTCTCATTTAGTCACAGGCAGAAAACTCTTCCACTGACTAGCATTCCAACTCCGTTCAAACTCTGCTTCCGAAAACCGCTGAACAGCCCATGTTCTGGCGCGTTGTCGCATCGCAATATCTTCGTCAGAAGATAGCGAGAGTGCGGTATGTAGAGCTTCTGCGAACGTTTCTACGCTATCAGCATGGTATCCTGTCGAACCCATCGTGGTCAGAGCGTTGATCAGATTATTGCCGAGGAGTAACGCGTACCTGTCAATTGTCCATTGAATGGAACGACAATGTCTTGTAGAGGGCCGCCAGATTTGTGTGCAACAGGGATCAAACCTGCTGCCTGAACAGATGAATCAGTGACTGCATGCGAGCATAAGGAAAGGATGTGTGGTACCATGAATTCAACTACGTTGATTCCGAAGTGTTCATCGACCATGGTACTCAAACCAATGCTGGCTCGAGCCAGCCAACTCAGCATCGTTGGATAAGGAGCGTTGACTATGAACTCAATATGCGCCTAAGTGGACAGAATGTTGGTGAGTAGAGGTTGATTGTCTGATCGCGAAGAAAAGCATACCTGGATCCCTAATTCTTCAGCAAGAGAGCGAAGACTTTGGACCCGAGCTACATCATCCGGATTTCGACTTCCACCAATTAATACGAGCTTGACTGAATGCTCAGAGTCGCTGTATTGTGGATGATCCTTCAAAAGTCGACTGAACGCTCGCAATTGGGTAGGATGATCTTTTTCAGGTCTAGAAAGTATTACTCGCAAAGTGAGGGTGAAGAAATATTTCGTCCAAGCTTACCTGAATTGTGCCAGACTCAAGATTATTCGCTCGCGTCCTGTCAAGGAAAACCGAGATATTTCTCGTGTGTCGCAGGGTGGGTAGACGATTTGTGCTGAGGTCGCGGATCCATATCTTCCGCCCAGCATCTTGAAAGGAATCATCCGATGCAATGTGTCCAGAAGGAGATCGGAATGTTGCAGGATTGCGTTCACATGGTTCTGAGTCCAGGATGAGTTGACCATTATGAAAGCAGCGCTTCGAAGCGACAAAGCGTAGTAATACATGAATATACGATAGTATCTTCAAAGAGGGTCAGCATAGAGAGAGAGAGAAAAGATTTTCTAGAGATGAATGCTCACAAGAGTTTGCATTGACTCAGAAAGGTGGAGGAAGATATGATATCGGAGTTGGTGTGCCATTTCCTTCGCGATTTTACTCGATTCAGCATGTTTGTGCTAATTGTAGGGTAGTGGACGTAGGCACCGACTGGGATTCCTGCAAGCAGAGTCACGACGTGGAATGTGAAGGCGTAGCCCATCGTGTCTAACGTCACATAATGAGCTTCAAGATAGAAAGGTCATACAAATCAAGACGTACCAATATACAGATCAGGGATGAGCTTCGACATGGCTTCCCAAGCGAGGTACATGGAGCCAAGGCTTTGTCCTAGCAGTGTAAAATATTTCCAGGTTGAGTCCTCAACGACCTTCCGCGAGTTGAGAAACACAAAATCGAGAGCTTTGGGATCCAAAGCTATATCAAAACGCGCCTAGCCTTTGTATCAAGAACTTGAACAGATGAACGGGATTGACACACACTTTGACTTTTGAAATGATATCTTCTTTTGTGACATCGGTATCCCCGCTGTACACCACACTGACAATGTCTGGTTCAGTACGCTGTATTGCGGCTATTGCTGTCCAAAGCACGCGTTCGCCACCACCCCCTGCGTTACTGAGGTACGTTGAGTAGTGGTCTAATGTGAGGGAAGGAGTTCACTTGCCAATATGGATGAAAGAATCCAACCAAACGTTGAGAATCAGAATTGCGGCCTAGCTTGTGCAAGAGATCTGTTCGGCGTGTACGGTTGGCTGTTTGAAGTTGAGCACGGTAGATTCGTAGTAGTATCCAGGCGGAGGCTGAGCATATCGTCCAAACAAGTAATGAGGTTGTAAGGAGATGCATGAAGGAGATAGGACGAGACTAGAATACAACCGTCAACGTGGTCACCGGTCAACTCTGATCGTTGTCCGGCGCTTAATTTTGAGGTTACTAAGCGCTGGCTGACGATCTCTCTGTATCTACTTGCACTTAGTCTTCGATATCATGGCAGTCATGCGCTGCTGTAATTACGATGCGTCCTGCCAGTCAGCATTCTGATGAGGTGATTTCTTAGATCCTCTGATCGTCATTGTTATAAAACTCTCTGAAGTCTGCTTCACAGAATTGTGGATGAGGGGAAGTACTTGGCGTCACACGTTCGTATGCTAGTAATAACACCTGAATCTTCTCTTCGTTTGCGGTTCCTCTACTGAAACCGTCCTCATGATGTCCTTTTCCAACAGTTCGGACGGAGATAGAGTGTCAAATCAACACGACCATGCGTATGCAGAGAAAGGTTCAGGCTGTCCGGTGCCTCTGTCCATGCAGCACGCGCCGTGCGGTGGGATTCTGAATAGCAAGGTTCGACAAGGATTTCTTGGAAAATGAAGTAGCTCATCATCTTGTGATAGTTGAGGAACTCACTCAATTGACTGACCCACATCATTCAGCTTTACACCTAGGCTTATGAACCCGGTAACGGTAAGACGACCTTCAATATTTCATCTATATATTGGGCTGATATGATTCTGATTGCTCGGTCTCAGAATGCTCTTCTCAACACTACTCGCATCCGTTGCGCTGAGTGCTTTTGAATCATGCCTTGCAGCTCCTTCTGCGATGAATCGCAGGACGGTCACCACCCTCTCTACGGCGCAAATCTCCAGCTTCGCGCCGTTTACCCAGTTTGCTCGGGCAGCTTACTGTGATGGATTCAAGGACTGGACATGCGGAGGTGTGTTTTTTTTCTCTCCTTCATCGTCAACTAGCAATCACTGAAATTTGACTATAGCTGCATGTGATGCGAACGCCGATTTCGAGCTGACGCTGGCTGGTGGAGATGACAGTGATATTCAAAATTGTTTGTGTATCGTATTGTCACTTTCGACGATTGTGACTGACGCCCCTGGAATTTCTTACTTGTAGTTTTTGTCGGGTAAGCCCCATGTCGTTCCGGTGTCACCTAGCAATCCTCACCGTTCGTCATTGTCAAGCTTTTCGCCATCATTGAATAGTATCATAGTTGCACATGAAGGTACAGAGGAGCTGAGATGCACAACTTGTTCTTGACACTGACATCCGGAGACCAGGCACAGACCCTTTGCAAATGTGAGTAGTCAACTATATATTAAAAAGCTCTCCGATTCACATTTTATCCAGTGAATCTGATCTGACCGACGTGGAAGTCTTGCTAGGAAGCCTGGATACTTCCTTGTTCCCTGGTGTTGCATCAAGCGTACAGGTGCACGATGGATTTAGAGACGAGCATGCAAAAACGGCCAAGGCCATCCTCGCCGAAGTTGAGACGTTGCTGACATCAAAGAACACCAAGAACGTCGTTGCTGTAAGTTTTGATATCCTCTTTCTCTCCTCTCTTCTGATAGTTGCATCTATAGGTCGGGCACTCTCTCGGCGGCGCTCTTGCTGAGCTCGATTCATTGTTCATGGCCTTGAACCTTCCTTCCGGGACTAACATTTCTGCCGTTACATATGGTACCCCACGTAAGTATATACTTATATCCAATCTTCTTGTGTGCTCGTTTAACAGAAAATATCCAGGTGTAGGGAATCCTGCTTTCGCAAGCTTGATTGATCAACATGTGTGTCTTCTCTGCTCAGATACTCGAGCTAGCGTGACCTGATGGCTCCAGGTTCCGGCTTTCAAGCACATCAACAACGAGAAGGATCTGATTCCAATCGTCCCAGGTGAGATCATATCAAAGTCAACAAGAAGACCTGTATGTCATGTAACTATTCACTCATAGGCAGGTTCTTGGGCTACGCCCATCCTGCAGGTGAGATACACATCGTATCACCTGGAAATGTGGTGGCTTGTTCGGGTGATGATGATGCAACTGATGCTCAGTGCACGATTGACACTGTCCCCAATATTTTTGATGGGACATCTTGAATCATGTAAGTCTTTCTTGCTATGCATTCAAAGCATTCGGGAACTCATATCCATTGCTCAGTTGGGTCCATATGAAGGGATCTCAATTGGAACCTTGGCTTGTTGACTCTAATGTAACCTACAACCTTCAACAATTCTTTCCTTTGACTATCAGTGCTGCTCGAGAGATGTGTTACCTTGGTCCTTGTGTATCTTCCAGCATATTTCGTGGTTAACTATTTAGGTGTGTCCTGAAATAGTATTCGACTTATTTGGGTTTGTAAAACCTGCTTTGACTCTCAATTCCCACGACACATCATTGATCCACCATGAGTTCTCCTGCTCTTTCTGGTTACAAGAACACTCACTCGGAGCTGTGACACTAGCCAGTACTGGCCGCACTGCAACTTAAAGTGAGGCCGATCGGAACATGGGCGATGCTACATAACAGAAACATGTACAGTTACTATTCTCCCCGTTTGGCATGCGAGACGAGCTCGCTTCATGACTGAAAGGGCGTTGTGCATCGCCCGGGCTAACAGTTTCAACATCCACTTTCGAGGAGTCCATGCTCTATACAGCCGTGTATAACATATGAGCCGCAGGTAAGCCTGAAAACACCCTACTAGTAGTCACCCTTTTCCGAAAGAGAATCCAGGAAAGTGTACTATGATGGGCGACGTATCCAAAGCACCCTGATAGTCAAACCCGTTGGGTAGATATATGGCAAGACGTCTATGACTCTATGTACTCATGTATGAGACCCCGTCCGGCGTCGGGGTTCGTTTTAGTAGTCTTCGTTGGTACAGGTAACAGCCTGTAACAGCATTGCACCCATGAAACAATTTACGGAGGAGAGGTGGACTCCGAAGGTTCGGTATGGAACTTGCGAGCACTGCATGTACCGGGGCTATGTCACACGACTGGCATAGGTGTTCTTTTCGAGTGAGGGAGAGAGATCACATAAAAGGCCCAAGTACATTGAATCTCCCTTCCCTACTCAAAAAACTGCAGGCAGTTTTCGTCGATACGCTTTCGCATTCTCTGATCAACCGCGCAGCCGTGATCTGGCAGCTACTCGAATCACTACCGCCGTTATACGACAGTTCACTACCCACCAAGTTTAACGAGCGATTCGAATGTTCTACACCCGAGTAATCCACCTCATATTTGTTCTCATTCTGTTTGATGCTGCGAATACCGCACCCATGAATTCGCGACAGCCAGGCCCGCTCAATAAGAACGCGCACATACCCCACCAAATCGACGACCTCAGGTTCTCTGGAAACTTCTCTGATATGACGGACGAACAGCTCAAAGTGAGTGCATTGTGTGCATGCAGCCTTATTGCGCGTCAATTGATCCACTCATTCCTCCTAGGGCGGAGTAAGGATCAAGCAAAGGCAGGCAGTCGAACGACCGGGATATTATCAAACCACGGTTTTCTTTTACCCTTATAGTGAGGACGAACACAATTACCCGACTGAAGAAGCTGGTGTACCCCAAACAACCGAATCGAAGGTCAAAGAAAAGATTCAGGAGATATCGCGGGACGATTGTGTTGATTGGAGTAGGAAGGCGACTAGGCCTCCGGTCTTCGAGTACAACGGGAAATGGGCTCCACCATCTCCGGATGGATATGTATCTTTTGATTATGGGGTTTATTGGATGGAGGGTCAGAACGAGCATTTGCTAGCAATGGTAGACAACGTGCCAATGCCAAAGGACATCTAGTGATAGTGGTAAATAGAGAGGGATAGCTCAACATTAGAGTGTATTTGCAGGACAAAAATTTTTTCGCACGCGAACTCACATCTACTGTTAGTCAAAGTTTATAGAAACAGGCAACGACTAGGTATCACCAAGTAATTCTTCCTCCATGTCTCCTTCATCTTCCTCATCATGATACGCTGCATATATGTTATCACACTCTGGCCCATCTACTACTAGATCCAGAAGATTCCTTGCCATATCTTTTAAGAGCGTGAATGTAGCTTCATAAATCAGTGACAATGCAGCGTACCGCGTATGGCTGACAATTCATATTCTCTATCGGGTTCGACCCACTCAGGTATTGGGGCATAGCTCAATCTGCCAAAAGTGACGATGAACATATGCGTGATGCCGTTGAATAGTCTAGACGAAGCATGTTGTAATTTCGATTTGAGGCCGATCTCTGGTTCCACACTGAAAACAAGATGATGGAGCAGGTGAACACTCTGGTTCAAGGATTTGATTGTTCTAGAGAGGGCCGTCAAATCATATTCATCAAAACATGAGTTTAAGAACAAACAGAGATAGGGAGCAGTGTGGAGAAGTCAACGATTGTTCTTCTTCCCATACTGCAGAGCTTAATTGTGTAAGGTACATGGTGAGTGAAGGAATGACTACGCTGGAAGAGGCAAGGGCCGCCAGAGCATCCGGATGTGATTGAGACAAAACAATCAACAGAGTTGCTACAGTTTCCTTGAGTGCGACAGACTAAACATGGAGAATCAGGAAATCAACTCTAAGAGATACTGAAATCAACCCACCTCTTCATCTACGCGGGACACATCGATGAGGAAGTAACACAAATGATCAAGCTGGGGGATCTTCGTGGCGACCGCGGGTTCATTACTCTGTTCAGGCCCTGAGCCCCCCAGAACAGGGAGCGACAAAAAACAACGTGCCACATGAGGATCTGCAAAGAATCAATCAGCATAGCATCTCTTCAAATGTCAGATACAAGTCATACAGATACACATGAGAGTCATTACACGGATCGCATGCACTAGAAACCGGGATGGCTGCCTATTGTGCAACAAGACAGTGAGAATGTTCATGTTGCGAACAAAGAAGTCCAGTCTGATGAACGATGAATATTTCAAAAGGAAGACTGAGTCTAAACAACGTACCTATGAACGCTATCCTCTGGCGTTCGCCAGCACAAGGATTCCGCCAGTAGTAACGTTTCAGCGGCCGTAGCGGGTGTGTTGTCAGAATGATTTTCAACAGCAAGTCGCTCGATGATTTCAGAGAGCAAAACGAGCACACTAGGTCCATTGCCCATTTGTTCATTTTGGCTTAACACAACGGAATTGAACGATGGCAGAGAATAGGTCAAATTCGAAAGTAGATTGAGCAGGGGCACGAGTGGCACAACCTGTCTCTCACCAAGTCAAAAAGGACTTTCTGGGATTGAATTGAATCGAAGTCCTCACTAGATTGCAACGATTAAGGGAGGATGCTATTGAGATTAGACAACGAGCCACAACGGCAATAGCTCTGTCATAATCATGTTCAGGCGTGGTGCCGATGGCCTCCAAGATCTGTGCTAGATGCAACGAGTAATTTTCCACCGCAGACGCAGCGGTCGCTTGTTCAGCGAGAATTTGCAAAGTGGATCGAGATTGAGAAGGATGAGTGTGAGTCAAGACTAAGCGGGTCAACTAACGCAAAAATCAGTCGATACAGTTCTAGATATGTTGAGAATGCATACTTCGATTTTCCAGTTGAAATGCATCTCATCAACGGTGTCGTCTTCTTCATCGAGGTCCTCATTCATGTCTATATCCTCTTGATTATCATCGTCATTTCGCGTGATAGGTGAACTTGTTGGCGAACTTGATGTTAAGTGTTTTGAGGCATGTTGATAAGATGAGGGGGGAATGTCGATATCCATTCCAAAGCCGTCGTCTGGGACTACACTCGGAGGCCGCGCAGATTCAGATTGAGTGGAACGTTGGGCCCGCAATTCGTCCTGGAACAACGGTCGGTGGATCTCTGCATTGATTGGCGTTTTGCCTTTGTTGAACTGGCGTTTCGGTGTTGATTCCAGAAAACTGTTTTCAAATCCAGGAAGCATGGCTGATGGACGTGTCTTTTCGGGAGACCTGGGGGCAACAAACTTCGACGGCGCTCTGACAGGCGTTGCTTCTTGCGTCAATTTCACGTTAGATGGCCCAGTGGCACGAGGGCCCCTAGCAGGTGTTTGTGTATAAATGGGCGCTTCACGGATATTGCGTCGAGCGTGTACCGACATCGGAGGTCTTCTGGCATTGCTTTCTATTTCCTGTTGCTTGAAATGAAACTTTGTGAGCCGAAGCACGTAGTTAAGACCAGGGACATACTTTGAAGATGAACTGAGTCTTCAATCGTTCGATCTCTTCCTTCAATTCCCGCTGCATATTCAACTGCCTAGTATCTACCTCCTCCTTCGCTGCCTTGAGCTTCGCCATCTGAGACGCATGATCCTCAGCAGTCTACATAAAGGGATTCTCATGAGTATGCCATTCTTTCGAACAATTGAACGAGATATACTTTCTGTATACCTCGGCGTAACACTGCGACTTCACCAACTTTGGCAATTCGAGCCTCATCAGCTTCCTTAAGAGCAGCGCGTATTTTCTCATTCTCTAGCCGCATCTCCTCGAGTTGTTTCTGGAACGCGATAATCTCCTCATTGATGTTGTCTACGGGAGGAGAAACAACGGGATGGGGAAGTGTGGCAACTACCGGTGTCGAAGGGAGTGGTGTATTAGATGCCGTTTGAGTATGTCTCGGTGGCATATACACCTGAGGTTGTTGGGGTATCTCTGATTGTGTATTTGATAGGGCATTCGTGATGTGCTCAAGTAAACGGGCAGAATTCCTAGGCCGAGTGGAAATTGGACGTGAGGATGATTGAGTCCGATGCAGTGATGGTCTGGAAGGGACATTGGAACGGCTGGTAGGAGGAGGTCTGTTTGGCGGTATCGACAGACCATGTGACTGTATGTGAGTGTTCCTGAGGATATTCCGCGAGCTGGAAGCCACTGGAACGTTATTTATCGTGCGGTCAGCTTCCAAAGGAGCCTGGGCCTGCGGAGTGAGCGAAGGTGAATGTGAATTATCGGCCTGCTGAAAGGTATAGGCATTTTGACAAAGTGTTATTTCGGGAAGTTCGTCAAGTTCGAAGGAGTTGTTTGCCGCTGTGATGGAAGAACGCCAACCAGATTCTGTTTTACGTCGTTTTGCAGGCGGATTTGGAGCCGGTGAGATGTGTTTCTTATTGAATAAAGTCTTTTCTAACTGGTCTAGGGCAGCCAAGGTCTGATCGTCAAAGTCGTCGTCGAAGTCATAGTCGTCCATAGGATGAACCTATAAACATTCACAAATAAAGAGATGTACATCCAATCAGAGAACAGCTTTCGAAAGCACCTTGTTTACAAATTACAATTCTTCACACATTTGATGTCATATCAGTCCACAACTACTCTATCTTGATGGATACTACCACGAACGGCAGCTCAACCTCTAGCAAATTGGACGATGAACGCGCTAGACATGGGAAACGTGCAGCACTGAAGCAGCAGAACATGAATCCCGTGGCAAAAGGCACGTAATAGCAATTCATCATCATGATATTCTCTAATAGTTGCGTAGAATCTTCTAAACTCGACTCTTCTTTGAAGCGACATACAGCCTTGATCAAGAGGATGCGTCAATCCATGGCTAGTGACAACCGAGACCAAATCTTGAAGGACATCGACGCATTGTCGCTGGAAAAATATCTTGATGAAATCGTTGCAGCTTCTCTCGATGGAATATCAAGATGCAAGACCGAACGAGACGTATGGAGTGCGGTAGAGGTATGGCAGCACCATATATATATGCTGTCCTGTCATCTCAATATATCCAAACCAGATCCTCTCTGCCCTCCATCGGTGCTTTCCCGCAACATTCACTCCAAAGCTGGTCTCATCGCTATCTGCCGCCTTGGCCGTCCCGTCCAGGGCCAGCCTGGCCAATCTCACTGTCGAACAGCGTGATAAGGAAGACTCTGCACGAGTCATACGACAGCGTCCCGTACTCCGAATATCTTCGGAACTAGCGCTGGTCGGAGTCATTCGCGATGATCCAGTACGCTCGGGTGGGGAATGGATTATGAAAACCATCAAGGAAATGGTGAGATTAGTCGTATAGATTCACACAACTCAATTAATGCCCTCCCGTCAGCTGTCCAACGATCCAACTCTGTCCTCCTTACCTTTGCTGGCAACTTTCCTCAAATCATATGCTTATTTTTTCCTTGGTCTCGTACCTGTATCTGTTTCCAAACAAATCTCTTCCAAGTCTGAGCCTGGATCGTTATCTGCGTCTCAGTCTGAGGATCCTCCTTCCCCAATTACAGACGAAGCGGATCAACTGGTAGAGAAGGATATACGAGATCGCTTCAAGCGTATGTGTGAAGGTTATTTCGAGAATGTCTGCAAAAAGCTGGTCATTGAACATACCGTAGGTGCCATTCATACGAACGAATTGTAATCTGTGCTCAAGGTGATGTAGCGTCTTCAAGAACAAGACCGTCGAAATCACGAAGCCTACATCCGGTCCGGTGAAATATTCGAAGACAGGCAACAGGCATACGAGAAGATGACCAAGGGGTATGAAAAACTACTAGCCAATTGCCAACAGTGAGTACGTTGCACATATATGCTCCAACAACTAACGCGAGTCCTATCAGACTTTCCGAGCTTCTGTGTTTGCCTCTTCCCAATCTTCGTAGTGACACCAGGAAATCCGATACTCTTCAAATTGGGGTTAGCAGCTCGAACGGACTTGGTGGTGAGGAATCAGATGAAACATACACTACAGGAGGAAAATGGGAAGATGATGAAGAGAGAAAGTTTTTTGAAGAAATCCAGGACCTCAAAGACTTCGTTCCCAAGAGCATACTAGGAATTGACGACCCAGACAACGCTAACGGTGAAGCTTCCGAAAGAGCTGCTGATCGGGCCCAGCAAGAAAAGGAGCAGATGCGAAAGCTAGATGAAGAGTTACAAAGGTTGGAAGGTGATACTGATCTCCAAGAGAGTCCACAATCTATAGACGAGGAGGATGAGTTCGTCAATCTACAATTTTCCGACATTTGCATTTGCTGATATACCGGCATATAGTGCACCTACTCCTACACCTGGTACTCCCAGAGCAGGTAGCCCATTGGTGTCTCCTCGACTTGCTCCTCAAGGACCTTCCCAACTGCTCTCAGCACTTCTTACACGACTGCCAGACGCAACAAATCGTACCTTGATCGATCAAGCCGCGATTGACTTCGCCTTCTTGAATTCGAAGGCCGCACGAAAACGGCTTGTGAAGGTAGCAAACTCGACACGAACAAATGCTCGCTCGCTCATACGTTGTAGTTCCTTGGCCAAGTACCCAAGAATCGTACAGATTTACTGCCTCATTATTCGCGGTTAGTTGCCACTCTCAACCCGTATATGCCCGATGTTGGCACTGAGCTCGTCTCTATTGTGAGTCTAAATGAATGCATGCTAAGATATGCTCAGAATGGTGCATTGTAGCTTGACGAGGAGTTTCGATACCTCCAACGCAAAAAGAACGTGGTCAAAGAACTGGCCGAAGTACGAATGAAGGTACATTCATATGTCATATATAAAGCTCAAACCTATACTCAGGCTCAAACTGCAGAATATCGCCTATCTTTCGAACCTCACGAAATTCCGTGTCGTACCTACCCACCTGATTCTACATATCTTCAAAGTCTGTCTTGATGACTTTTCCGGAATCAATGTCGAAAACCTGGCACTACTATTAGAAGGATGTGGAAGATTTTTGCTTCGCAGCGATGACACTCGGGAGAGATTTGGAACAATGGTGAGGACCGTTCATAGAGATGTGGTTTGCCCTGATTTGCCTCATCTCTTCTCAGCTAGAACTGATGAGACGTAAGCAAAGTATGCAGCACTTTGACCAGAGACAATTGTTGCTGCTCGAGAATGCATATTACCAGGTATATTGTGCTTTCTGTTATTAGCTTTCTTTGCTAAGACAACCCAGTGCAATCCACCAGAACGATCTCCTCGTCAAGAGAAGCAGCGGTCGAACATGGAGTTGTTTGTTCGACATCTAATATACGATGTTCTCGCCAAGAAGACCATCGATAAAGTTCTCAAACTCTTACGCAAACTTGACTGGGAGGATGCTGATACGCGTACCATACTTTTCAAAATCTTTACCAAGCCGTGGAAACTCAAATTTGGAAATATCAGCTTGATGGCGATGCTCACGTATGACCTTCAACGTTATCAACCTGCATTCTCAGTCGCCATCGTTGATCAGGTGCTGGAAGACGTTCGACGAGGCCTTGAACAGAACGTGTATCGTACGAATCAGCGAAGGTTGGCAACAATCAAGTACTTGGGGGAACTTTATATATACCGTCTACTGGGCTCAGGAATAGTCTTTGACACACTATGGTCATTGGTCACTTTTGGACATCGTAATTATTGCTATCACGGCTCTCAATGTATTCTCAACTCATTCCATCGCAGCTGAAGGACGACCATTGCCACACCAAGTATGTCCGATTGACATGCCTGACGATTTCTTCCGAATCCGTTTGGTCTGTGTCCTCTTGGACACTTGTGGCATGTGTTTTGACCGAGGGTCTCAAAAAAGGAAACTCGATAATTTTCTGGTATTTTTCCAGGTATGCAAAGGCGCAGAATGTTTGATGTTTGCTGATCGCTCTACAGTACTATGTGCATTGTAAAGATCCTCTACCCATGGACGTTGATTTTATGCTCTCCGATTCCCTTGAGGTGCGTAGTTTTGCCCAACATTCCACTTACGAAATGCTATATTGACGTGGTCGCAGGCCGTGCGACCCAAACTGCAACCCAAGAAGACTGTTGAGGAGGCTGCGATTGCCGTTGATGAAATGCTGACAGCCGCTTTCCACGATGTAGACCGTAAGCGTCTCATTTAATACTGTAACCATGCATTGCTCAGCTACAATTTTAGTAATCGATGGGGATGAGAGTGGTGAAGACAGCGGAGAGGAAGAAGAGGGAGAGGGAGACGAGGGAAGACGAACAGAAGAGAAGGAGGAAGATGATGATGAAGAGGAATCCGGAGAGCCCGATGAAATGGTGAGTATTTCATTTTGTTCGATCCAATCATCCGCTTACTCTAGTTTAGCCGGAGGAACGCGCACCATCTCCTGAACAAGCGATCGTTCTCTCAGCTAGTAACAGCTTACAAGAGAACCTTGGTCCATCAGAAGAAGCTGAAGCTGAGTTCGCCAAAGAGTTGGCAAAAATGGTGACGGATACGTCGGCGGAGTCACGGAAAGTTGATAAGAAGACGGCCATGGCTTTGTGGGATTCTTCTGTTCTACCTCCAAACTTACGGAAGAAACGTTTGGAGGACGGAGATGAAGATGAAGAGCTTGATGCCAACATGATGCACTTCACAATCGTTACCAACGAGGGAACAAACAACAGGTATTGAGAGTTCGTGCTCTCAGAATAAGTTCGATTGCTGAGATTCTTTCGCTTCTATCAGACTCGCAGATTAGCAGTGCCTTCCGAGTCTGCGCTAGCAGTTCATACTCGCTCTGCGCAATTACAAGACAAAGTCGAACAACAACAGCTGAAGCGTTTGGTCTTGGACTACGAACAACGCGAAGAGGCTGAGGAAATGAAAGGTATTAGTTGTCCACTCAGCGATCTTTCCAGTTCACTGATGTACGTCAATTTAGCTCTGGAAGCACGCAATCGTGCCGGGGCGGTCAAGATACGCTATGTTGGATAGCGAAGACAGATCTCATTCGCTCCAGCCTTCATGTTTGCACCCAACAGCTTCGATGGGCCAAGTTTTCTGTCGACTTCCCTTGGCCAAATGGCTCATGGATTGTAGAGCACCTGGTCCTTCGAGAGTCCTCTATTGATCCGTAGCTCTGAGATCCAGGTCCAGCTACAAGCGGTATCTGCGGATAGGTTCTGGCAGCGTGCTTTCTGTGAACATGGATCATCCCGCAACACGGTCTGGACACTGACAGTACTCTTTCCAAGGATGATATTGCGAGAATGAACGGATAGTTTAAAACCTAGTTTTGAGGGCCTGCCTTCCAATGGCCTAGGCCATTGTACTTAGTAACTCAGTAGAATGTACTGTGATTGGTAATTATGTACATACGCGAGAACGAGAACAGGTTGCTTCTGCATGTTTTTTTCCTTCCAAGTATCTTTTCCCTTATAACTTTCTTCATCTTCGCTCTTTACCCTTCCTTCATGCCCACTGTCATCTCTGAATGACTTTTTCGTCACCGCAATGGAGGGAGGGCATGTTCATGACTTTCGAATGACTACCGCGCTCAAGATTTCAACGTCGGAGCGAATCAATCAGTATACTTTTGCGAGGCGTATATCTAGAGGCTCAGTCCGCTCTCCTCATGTCGATGTGTCGGTTTACAGAGATACGAATGCGAACGACAAGGAAGTGGTAAGTAGTCGGCCTGGTCACTGCCATTTCTCTCATCATAGATCATGAACGTTGAACCTCCGCAAAGCTCGTCAAGGCTGTCCGTCGGAAAACGGCTGGTCATGAAGACAAGTATCGGCAACTGAAACGAAACTATCAAGCGGGCCAGAACCTTTTGAACGGCGAATTGAGTATTAGGAAGGAGGTTGCTGTGTTGAAGAGTTGTAGGCACCCTCACATCGTTCAGCTCTTTGAGGTCATCGACGATCCCAACCACGACCGTGTCTTTCTTGGTGAGTTGATTCACGGACTGTCAATATGAATCCTGCTGATTCTGTGATGCATAGTTTTGGAATACCTAGCAGGTGGCGAAATCCAATGGAGAAATGAAACGGAAGAACTGCCTCTCCTTACGGTCGAACAATCTAAGAGAATCTTTAGGGATGCTACACTCGGACTACAGTACCGTATGTTACAGTGCTTATATATTCTTGACCATATCTCACATTCATGCAGTCCATCACCATGGTATCATCCACCGCGATATCAAACCGGCCAATCTGGTCTGGTCCTCAGACCAGAGCACAGTCAAAATCATTGACTATGGAATTTCGCATCGCAACGAAGAGAACTTGAAGCGCTCCGCTTTGGCCTCACGCCATAAAGAGAAGGTCACCGCCAAACCAAATCCGACAATTTTCACAAATGAAGAATTAACGAAACAACGCGGAACAGGATATTTCATGGCCCCAGAAGTCGCCTGGACCCCTCCCGATACGACCATGAGTTCCCCGTCTATAGACACACTCTCTTCCACGATGCATGCAGATGCATTTCAGATTCCCGTCAAACGTCCCGCTATAACCAAAGCCATCGATGTTTGGTCTCTCGGTGTAACTCTGTATTGTCTTCTTTTCGGAAGGTTTCCATTTCAGATTCCGTCTGACGGGAATGATAACCAATATCATACAAGATACATGCTCTTTCGGGAGATCTGCACCCAGGATTGGAGTGTTCCAGACACAATGGGATCGGATTTCATACCTACTGGAGGGAGAACGGCGAAAATCGCGATGAGGTGATTGCTCTGCTAGATTTCATGTTGCGGAAGGATCCAAGCTGTCGTATTTCTATAGAGAGCGTAAAGGTGAGCGATTCGCAACACATCGAAGTTAAGCTAATCAACTGTGCTTTTTAAGAGCCATGCATGGGTACTAAGCGATATCCCCAATTCTCGAAATTGGCTGCATCTCACTTCCCCCTCCAATTCGACCCAAAACAACTGGGCTAGACAAATTGGGCAGAAGGTATTCACCCTGCTGCCGTCGATGTATAATACCCTCTGGGCATCGTGTACATGAAATTTTGGAACTTGCTGCAATGATCGCAGCATTGTTATTTCTTTGCGGGGACACTTTCGTTTCTTTCTCTTCTTGTCTCAACCCAACGATATTTTCACTGTTGGACTCATCACACTCCCTACGGACCTTGATACCCGTAGTATCATCATTGTATGCGACGAATTAGGTGACAATCAGTACTACATACCTAGATATCTGATGTTGTATGTCTTTGACCAAATAGATTTATTCTGTGCTCGATTACAGTACCTGTCGAAGAAAGAGAAGGTTGCTGAGAGCAAACATTTTGTAAACTAGAGCCAAAATCTGTTCGGGTAAGCGGTAACCATGCCGAACTCTTCCTTTCTTCATTACCACCAATGAACGTATTCACGCTCTTAGAATTCCCCAAGTCATCGGTGGGGTTCAGCGCTCTTGCCAATCACCACGAACCAAGATACGGAGAACAGTTACATAAAGTAGCGAGAATAGATGACGATTCGGACTCTGCTTCTGCTTCAAGGTCGGGTGCAACGAAGGGAGTGATGAGAATCCGTATTACGGGTGATGTTCCTCGAGCGAGTGTACTCTCAGAGCCTTTTCGACCAATCCGGTATAACATAGGAGTCATCTTGACTCCATTCATGCAGCCCTCGCTATCCGAATCTTATGAGGCCATATCTCTCCGAACTCGCTATATCGTATGCGTCGATGGAAAGGGCGAAGGACTGTATAACATGCTGAGGGAGAAACTGCAGAGCTCCATGACAGATATCAAGGATAAATTCCAAGAGGCCTTGTTGACGGAGGATTGGATCAGCTCAGTGGTCAAATTATTCGATTGGTTTCACGATGCCATTGGCCTGCTCCAGTCGCTGCTATCGTATCTGGATCAGGTCTACATCCCTAGAGCTAGAGGAACGCAAGCTATCCAGTACGTATACGCATCCTTGTGCATAGTTATTCTATTAAGGCACCTTACTGCAGACCTCTGGCGTTCGATATCTTCAATGATAGAATCTTCGGTCATGTCGGCATATCCGAGAAATTCAGAGAGAATATCTCAACGTGGGCCACTGGCGATAGGCGGAATTCTACTGTAGAACGGGCCTCCCGATCCTCTCTCGCTCGTTTGTTCAACCATTTGATTATCCACGATGTCTATTTTGGCCCTTCCAAATATGAGCAGTACTTGCTCACTTCCACACAAGAATATTATTCCACCTCGGCTACCACACTACAACATGACATGTATGAACACCCAGCGGCTTTCTTCGATCTTGTGTATGGTCTATTAGAGGCAGAAGTGGAGAGATCAGCGGAAACCTTTCCTTCTGAAAGTCGCCAAGCAATTGAGGAGACTACCATTCGGGCCCTTTTCCTCTTGCCTGACGTTTCTGGGTCGGGTCCTACAGATGGCGCTTGGCTGGATAGGTTGAAGTGGTTAGCCACTCCCGAACTAATCAAACATTATGCTGACAACAATCATACTCTTACCATGGGTAAGCTATACCAAGTGTTCACTACTCTGAGCAGTGTTAGCAGTAGCCGAGCGCCGCTTAGAGTTTTGAGCAACAGCTGGAAGGCCTATGTACACGTATGAGCTTTCTTATCCATCTGATCACATCATGCTGATGGCTACCTTCACAGAATATGGTATCTGGGATTGTCAAGGCCACATCCGCTGACCAATCTGCGCTCGATTCAGAAGAAAAGATGGTACCCAACCTTTTGAGGTTCAAGGAACAGGCCGAAGGAATCCTTGCTGCGACCTTCGTCTCAAAAGAAACAAAGAGCCGTGATGAAGACTTTGTCCAAGCACTTTCAGATGGCTTCATTACTGGGTTCAGGACTAGACGAGTGAAACCCGCGGAAATGTTAGCCAAGTATCTGGACAATATGATGAGAAAGGGACAAGCGAAGTTCCTCGAGTCCTTATCCAAATCCACACGAACTTCAGCTGACGGAGACGTGATGATTCCTGTCGATTCTCAGAATGCCCAGGATACCCTATTCCATAAACACCTTCTCAGCGTTCTCAGTTTATACAGGTATTCAGAGGACAAAGATGTGTTCCGCACGTTCTATCATCGGCAGCTTGCAAAGAGATTGCTATTAGGTCGCAGTGCGAGCAGCGATGCTGAAGTAAGAATGTTGCGGATGTTGAAGGAGCAGTATGACTCCGAGTTTGACATGGGAGAGACTATGTTCAAAGATCTAGCGCTTTCGACAGAGATGATGAATGATTTCAGGAGACACAAAGCTGCGCATGGAGCATACGATGATGATAATCTGGATGTCCGGGTTCTCCAGAGAAGCGCCTGGCCGTTCGAAGTAAGTAAGAAACAGATTCTCATTACAGACGAAGTGAGTTTTCCCATTATTCTCATCGAGAACTCGCTCTGATAGATACTGTTAGATGGAACGGCAGCTATCAACTTTCATTGCATTCTACCACCAGAAACATGGTAACCGGAAGCTGGATTGGGATCACGCGCTGGGAACAATGTCGCTGAAGACGAGATTCAGGCCACCCGGAAGAGACGCTGTTGAAAAAGAGCTCTCTGTGAGTTTGTACCAGGGTGTTATCCTTTTGATGTTCCAAGGCAAGGACAAGCTTAGCTTCGAAGAAATCAAAGAGGTACAACACTCAATAGGTAACTCGTTCCTAGTCGATGCTCCTTTGTATCAGTCATTGACTTTCATGTCACAGATGATGATGATTTGCGGCGGACCCTGCAGTCCCTCGCTTGTGGGAAGAAGAAAATCCTACTCAAGGAACCCTCGGGGCGAGACGTTCATGACGGCGACTCATTCATGTTCAATGAAAAGTTAGTTTTGAGCGAGGAAGGAAGGAAAGCAGGGTATAAGATCCATGTGAATAGTATTCAAGCTAAGGTTTCGGTAAGTAGTATGGTTGGTTTCTATTCACGGTCTGCTCACTCTTCTCAGGTTAAAGAGTCGGCGTCGACAAACAGGCATATCCAAGAGGATAGAAAGCACTTGCTCGACGCAGCAATTGTGCGAATCATGAAAGCAAAGAAACAACTAACATATGAGGATATCAAACTGCAAACAGTTGAAGCTGTCAGAAGACACTTTGCACCTGAGGTAAGCTAGTTTCGATTGTGTGTTCAAAACGATGCTGATTCGAGTGCCTTCAGGTTGAAGAAATCAAAAATCGGGTTGAAGCTCTGGTTGAACAGGAGTATCTAGAACGTGCAGAGCGGGTTGCCGGACAGAAACCTTCATTCAAATATGTTGCATGATCTAGGTCAATGTCACAGTAGATTCTGCGGGAAGACGTTGAATGCTGAGAAGATCGACAATGTCATTAGTTCTTCACGCATGTGACGGTGCAATAACCTCTAGCGAAGTCATAATGATATTGAAGCTAAGCTATTCTCAGCACGCTCGTGTATTCTCGCGTACTATGTTTATATTTCGCCTCATATATGGTAAGCATTCGCATCCTTCGAAGAAGATGCGAAATTGCGAAGAGGCCGAGGAAACTCAAGAACGCCAGAACAGCGCGGTAATCAGGGTCGTCAGTAGGAGCGTCGGAAATCTTGACCTTGACAGTGAAGCCCAAATCTAAGCCTTGGAAGGAGCTGCGACTGCAAACTTCAGCCCACTGTGATCTGTCTGTTGCTAGAGATGACCGGAGACGAGATATTCATCAACGAGCTTGTTAGAGAGACAATTATGTGTTGTTTACCTTGGACTTATGGATGAATCTAGTCAAGGGGATATCGGCGTGTCTGCCGTATTGAACGTAGATGGTCTTGAAGTTACCTCCGGTACTGTTCTTGAATGTAAAGACCTGAAGCGGTGGAAGTCCTGCATCGGCAGAAGAACCACGGGAAATTTATCTGCAAAGGCAGAGGCGAAGTTGGCTGGAGAGATTGAGAAAGGTACGAAGTTGAAAGGATGATGAGTAGAAGAGAATGAGCGAAACATTTCGACGAACTTACGAATTGCCTGGAGCTCTGGGTGTTCCTTCACAATCTCGAGCTCGTGGAACAGGGGGATGAAAGTTGGTGATCAGTCTCAACCAGCATGAATTGCAATGGGTCGTCGTTGAAGGCAACATGTCCAAAAGCACGTCGGACGGTGTGAAACATGGTACGACCAGCAACTGACAGCAGGTTGAGCGATTCATGACAAAAGTGGTTTCCAATGCCACCGCTCTGCTTGTCGAAGGAGACACAGTTTCCATAGAAGTCAGACAAGATTAATCCGCGGGCAGTTTCAATGAGTGTAGGAGAGAGACAATAAGCGTAGAATTTGTTAGCTGAGAGTTCACGAAGTCGTAAAGCTGCAAAAGCACGATGCTCATCTGCACAAGAACGCTCCATACCTCAATGGAGACTTGTATTCCACTGACAAACAACCACACAGCCCGTGAGATTAGCTCGACTGTACTGATACCCGTCGAGAGGAGCGGTGACCACCGTCTCGTTAGCCAAACGATCTTGTTATCTCCGGGTCTTGGTAGTATTCCACGCAATCCAATTCCTCGCAATGACACTGAGCACCTGCGAGTCGGCTACAGCCGCCGCATCAATGTCACTCGCGTCTGCCATGTTGACGGGTGAGCTGCGCTTGAGCGAAGCACAGAAAGACAGGATGAAGAGACCTGTGAATCGTGATGGTAAGAGTCGTAGAGAGATAAGATTAGATAATAATATGCACGCTGCGCGAGGTCACAGCACGTGCTTTTCTTGAGACGTGTCGTCCCGAATTGGCGCTGAATTTCCCTGCAAATTATATCCCTACTCTCCATCTAACCTCGTCTTTCTCCAAGCATTTTGACCATAATGTCGATGAAAGCCGTGTGTACAAAGTTCTCTCAATGTTTTCTTGAACTCACAATCTGATTTCAGATTGTAAAAAGTGATTCACTCCAAATTCTTCGCTGTCCCCGACCATCCACTGAAATAAATATGTCTTTGCAGGCGTCATCTCAGGTGATTCTCTTGTCCTCCGTGGCCGTCCTGGTCCCCAAGGACAACCACCCAAAGAAAGGTGCTACTCAAACTTCAACACATGTGGACGCCGTTGATTTTTGTGATATCGTGTGACCAGAGTCCTCCATTTCGCAGATGTTAGCGCACCAAGGATGGGCTCATCCAACAGAGAGGATGAGGTGTGCAACACTTCCTTCAATCCAAACATATGACTAATACATGAACTAAGCCCTGGGCATTTGAATCTCGAGAATTTTTGCGCGCACTCGCTGTAGGGAAAGAAGTATCATTCACGTCCTCGCATTCGTTACCCCCGAATGAAGATGTCCCCCGAGATCTTGGCTCCGCAGAAATAGGTGGCGTTGACTTAGCATCTGAGATTCTGAAGAATGGTTGGGGAAAAATCAAAGAATCAAAACGAGAACCAACAGAGGAAGATCTCCGCAAGCGAGACCTCGAGAGTGAAGCTAAATCTGCTGGTCTCGGAATATGGAATCCTCATGGTCCCAAGGTGCGTGTTTGATGGTTCGGCCTACTCTCGACCTGGGTCAATAATTTCCCTCCGAATTAGGCTCGCACCACTTATTATACAATGCCTCCAGATTCTCAATCTTTCCTGTCGGAGCACAAAGGAAAAGCTCTTGATGGTGAACCATTGTCAAGCTCTCGTAACACGTCTCGGATACTGATAACTTCCTCCAGCTATCGTTGAACAAGTGCGCGACGGTTCAACGCTCCGAGTTCGTCTATTCATGCCCGAGGGAGATCACCAATTAGCGAATATTGCACTTGCCGGTGTACGAGCCGCTCGTGCTTCTACCAAACAGGGAGAACCTTCAGAACCATGGGGAGAAGAAGTGGGTTATACATCCAGTCCGCTATGGGGTACCACTTATGAACGTCGATTCATAGGCCAAATTCTTCACGGAATCTCGTCTCCTTCAAAGGCCTGTCCGCGTACAGCTTTTATCGTTGCCTACATCCACCGCAACCCCATTCCAACCTAATGGCGGGCCAAGCGCCCCTTCAACGGCCACAGTCTTTATTGGAACCGGTAAGATATATTCCACAGAGTGTTGTAGCACAGAGAATAGCTGACCATAATATCAAGTTCTTCATCCTGCTGGCAATGTGGCTGAATTTTTGGTTGCTGCGGGTCTTGCTCGCGTGGTAGACTGGCATGCAGGCATGCTAGCTGCGAGTGGAGGTATGGAGCGCCTACGAGCAGCGGAAAAAGTTGCAAAAGAAAAACGACTATGCCTCTATGCCAGCTCTACGCAACCTACTGCTTCCAAGACTGGCTCAGCGGCAAACGCCCAGGGGCGTTCTTTCGAGGCTACTGTCATTAGAATCTGGAGCGGAGATCAAATATCTGTTTCAGAAAAACCCTCAGGCAAAGAACGTCGTCTTCAGCTTAGCTCAACGAGAGGCCCGAAGTATGTTTTAGTCTATTTTGTTATGTTGCTCTTTCTGATATCATCAATGACAGGTTATCAGATCCAAAACAAGCATTTTATGCGCAAGAGGCCCGTGAATTCCTTCGCAAAAAATTGATTGGGAAAACTGTCAAATGTAATATCGATTTTGTTCGTCCCAAAGAGGGTGAATATGATGAGCGGGAGTGTGCCACAATCCGTTATGGCAATCAAAATGTGTACGCCCACATATTAAGTTATCCAATAATCAGTGTTGCTTAATTTTTTTTCCAGTAATGTCGCCGTACAATTAGTAGAGAAGGGTAAGATCATACAGTATCGTTTTGACGAGCGCGTACTAAGGTGAATCTAGGCCTTGCAAGTGTCGTTCGTCATAAACGCGACGACGAAGATCGCTCTCCTGATTATGACAGTCTCATGGCTGCAGAAGCAGCGTGAGTTTGGATAATATCTTTCGAAGCTGGATTCTAAATCGTTCATTGTCTATTAGTGCTGTTGCAGAAACTCGGGGCATCCACTCTGGTAAAGACGTTACGCCACCGAAGCCGCCGCTCAACATTTCAGAGGTAGGTTTGCTGGTCCTCAAGTTATGAACCACCTAATCGTCTCATCAGTCAAGTACTCGTGCAACACCATTTTTGAATGGCTTCAAACGTCTGGGACGTGTGCCTGCCGTGGTGGAATATGTTGCTGCTGGCTCACGATTCAAGTCAGTACCTTCTTGCTAGTCAACCGTATGTTCCTCTCCATTGATGAACAATCCAGGTTATTGCTCCCAAAAGACAACCAGACACTGACTCTTGTTCTCGGTGGTCAGTGCTCTCTAGGAGATGTTGCGCATCCCCAAATTTGATACGTCTACCTCACAGGCATCCGTGCACCTCGAACAGCTCGGAATCCTTCCGAAAAGAGTGAGCCTTTCGGCCCAGAAGCTTTCGAGTTTGCCACAAGGAGATACATGCAGCGAGATGTTGAATTTGAGGTCGACTCCGTTGACAAATCCGGTGGTTTCATAGGATCCCTGTATCTCAACAAGAACGAAAATGCGGCGGTTGTCTTAGTCAGGGAAGGTTTAGCAAGTGTTCACTCATACTCCGCCGATGCACTATCGTGGTCAAAGCAGTTGTATGACGCTGAGGTGTGTTCGAGATTCTCGACTTGTGACTGCAATCTGACATATCCACATATAGAATGAAGCTAAGGCAGCAAAACGCAACGTGCGTAGTATGATTTCCAGAGCACTGCAAATATTGATTTTACATTGGATAGCTCTGGCAAGATTATGACGAAGCTGCAGAGAAGGCCGCAGAGACTACTGCAGAAGTTGAAGCCAGTCCAATCAAATCGAAATACATTGACATTATCATCAGCGACGTACGAACTAGCAACTTTGGCTTTTCAGTTCAAATACTGAACACAGAAGGTGGGGTTCAGCGCATCTCATGATTTGACTTGCTGAAAGAACAAATGGTTTTAGGCATCGCCTCCTTGGAAAAATTAATGCGTGACTTTTCATTACACCACCAAGGCGCAGTCGCTGTCCCTGCTGGTTTTACTCCAAAAGGTGGAGACCTAGTTTCTGCCAAGTTCTCTGATGGATCATGGTATCGTGCCAAGATTCGACGCGCTTCACCTATCAAGAAGGAAGCAGAAGTCACCTTCATTGATTATGGAAACCAGGACACTGTTGCATTCAAGGATATACGGCCTCTTGCTCCTCAATTTCGTTCACTCCCTGGTCAGGTAGGTTCATCATTATTATGTCTTTTTCCTTCTTCCATGTACTCATTTTCTTATCCAGGCGCGCGATGCACGACTTTCCTTCGTCAAATTAGTCGACCCGGAAAGTGAATATTATCCTGAGGCCATTGATCGTTTCCGTCAACTTTGCGAGGGCCGCAAATTGATTGCAAATATCGATGCAGAAGAGGGCCCTCTTCTACATCTCAGGCTTATGGATCCTCAGAATCCTCAGTCGGCCACTGATCCTTACGAATGTATCAATGCTGAGCTTTTGCGGGATGGTCTCGCGACCATTGATCGTAAATGCAACTACCTTTCGGCCTTCCCGCCATTGCTCAAGAAACTCAAAGACTCTGTTTTGGAAGCCAAGAGGGATCGGGCAGGGATGTTCGAGTTTGGTGATGTAGAAGAGGATGAGTGATAGCAAAGCATATATGTATGGTCATGATGATGTATTGGAAAACATGAAGAAAGTGGAAGAAGGTATCGACGTTGGTATATCTCATACACTGTCCGAGAGCGTACATTACTGGCTTTGAACCAGAAGCGGTGGTGTAATGGCGGCACTGAACACTTCTTTCGACACTGCTTCCCAAATTGCAAATGGTTTGTTGACCCTATAAGACAACACGCAATGAAGGCATGTACACGAAGAGCATGGCTATATACACTCACGTTTCCGCTGTCAATGGGAAGTTAACGTCTGCAGGATGATCTTGCCACTCTAACCGATTGTGAATGATTGTGGATTTGAACTTAGAAAAAAGAGTACCTTCGGGTTTTGTAGGGTCGTTTATCCCATAACCTAGTCTCCAAGTGATACCCTGAACTAGATTTGCCAACCTACACGTCCAAATATGAGCAAAAGACTTGCGCTGTATCATGATGATCGACTCACAGGTCAGGAGGGGAGAGTGTATGATTCTTGAGGTGAACACTCTGCAATGTGTCAGTAAGAAGATATGAACGATGAGCTGTGCTATACCTTGATTTCGGTATCTATTGTGGAGAAATCCGTTGATTGCCCACCGACGATACCACAGTATTGCTGAGGTGTAGACTTTTTACCTCCTACAACCACAGTTCGTACCCCTTCGAGTTTTGACATGGTAATCTATCAAAGTCGAGATCAGAAGTATCGCAAGGTTATCGACTCATTCGCTTACACTGAAAAGAGAGCACGAGCTCGCACACCTAAGAGAAAATGTAGTGTCAACCTCAAGCGAGAACGATGTGGTAATCAAGGTGAACAACCTCCCGTTTGAGATGATAACAACATCCTTCGCTTTGAAGAACGCCTTCCGAGGCGGCTCGACATCAAACGGTTGGCATTCTTGACCTAACCGTTGACTAAAAACGTCATCGTGGCCGTTTATCGTTACTTCCTGCAGAGGCTTGAGCCATTCCGTCTCCGCAGTGAACGGTATGTTGGAAGCGTTGGTCCACTGAGTAGGATTATAGTAAAGCAACGTGTCGGGGTCCATGCCATCTTTGACGATCTTCTGCACAATGAGTTGGGCCAGAGGTCCGGCTCTAGTGGTCGTATCAAGTCCCGCTTGGGGTTCAGTCGTGGATCGGGATCCAATTATCTTCGATATCGAGGTAAGTATGGAATACGAAATGAGAAAGGGAAGTAGCAGACCCACAATTCTGTGTAGCCACTTGAGTTCACTTCATCAGCAACAGGCTTTGAAGGTTTCCGTCCAGAGTGGATCGAATAACTCACATGGGCAATACAGATATAGCCTAACGGAAACAGGTTCAACATTTATCGGGTATTCTGACCACTGTAATCTTACCTCCACCGTTATTCGTCTGAGGATAAAGCCTCGGTTATCAAAAGTTATTAGACTAGTGAGGGACTCACAACGTCAACGAGTAATTGGGTAGCTCCAAGGGACTGAAGTTTCACAAGGCCATCCAGTAAACTATGCTGGAAGGCTGAAAAATTAGCTGCCGAAAAACTTCCCAAAGCGAGAACGCCGGTAGTATTGTCGGAAAGCATGTAGAATTGCGCCACACTGTAGCTCTCATTCAGCGCAGGCTCTGAGGGTTGCATAATCGTTGGAAGATCAATATCGGAAAGTGGCAATGCATCGACCAGGACATTCATCGGGTGTCTACGTGCCTCTTTGCGAGAGACGGGAGGTTGTTGCTGGAAATAAGCGATAGGCAGGGGTTCCTCGGAGTGTTGTTGTGTACTAGCTGAATGTGACACGGCGTACATATCCACGCCGTTTGTGTCGTTGGTTGCGAGGCAGTTGTTTGCACGATACGAGGCGGAATCAGTGAAATTCTTGGATGCACGTCCGAAACGCGACCTGTAAGGAAGCTGTCATGGAGAGGTCAACGATAAATGTCGCTCATGCAAGGACTTGGGGAACTAACAGTGACAATGTCGATGGTGGTGCTATTCACGCGTTGGATAGTAAGCTTGACGACATCGGTGAGTGGGTGAACTTGTTGGGCAAAGTTACCCATCTGGTACGACCATCCATTGGCGCCACGATAGTAGCTGGAGAAGAACCTAGAGGGATATGATAAGAGAACCGAACGACATTGTGCAACCTGAAGTACTATTCACGAGTTCTGTCGAGTTCCCAATGACTGATAGCCTCCGGTCACCAACGCATTCGCATCAACCGCCACGAAAGGATCTTGGTCGTTGATAGCAATAACTTGAGCGCCGTTGAGCTACGCAGGATGTTTGAGTGACGGGAAGGTGGGGCGCGCAAGCAAGCACGCACCGTTTCTAGTTGGCCTTGCAGCTTCCCGGGAAGCGCGTTCTGCCAAAACTTAATTTCATCGCCGAATTCAGCAGATGCAACAGTGAAAGCCTCTGGAGCGATGTGAACGTTTTGTTGACCGTCTGAAGCGGTAAGAAGGACCAAAGGGGTAGGTAGGTATGAAATGTATAGTGCTACAAGAAGAGTCAGCTGGTATACGTGAAGAACAGACTGGCATGCAATCCGAGGCACGTACAGTCGTAGCAGTAATTAATCACCACACAGTGACCATCGTTGAGACGTCTGAACGTCTGAAAGAGATCTAAATGGAACTGGAATTCGGACTGATATTCCTGCTGGCTTATCCGAGCCAAGTCTTTGTGTAGATCTTCATGCACATCCTTGGTTCATCAACTCGTCAGGATAACTCTGTCGTATCGTAATCAAAAGCCATAGTTTGCCTTGTCAAACGGTTTAGGTGCTTGAATCTGGTAGTTCACCGACGTATGCATTGCAATTGTTTTGTTGACGACCTCAATGATCTATACACTGGATAAGACTATTTATATAAAGGAAACCTGCTTTATCCGACGTACGTTCTCTTTCACAACCGGGTCCACTGGGAATGAATGCATGCACGACCGAGCCTCGAGCGGAGAGACCCATTGTTTTCCAGCAATGGCTGCACAGTAATCCAAAGGAGCAGGAGCGGTATTTGCTGCAGCTAGAGCAGCTAATAGGATTATTCCAAGAGGAAACACCATGATGATGATGGTGGTTCTTCCGAAGACAACATGGGAAATTTGGCGCCACACTTTCTTTACTTCCTTGAACTCCCACCATAAGTTGTTACCTATGTCTATTCGCTTGGTGACCTTTGATGCTCTGCATACACTCATCACACCTCGCTGGCCAATCCATGTACAATATGCTATGACATTCGAGCCGTATCTGGGAACCCTCGATCCAAACTCCATCAAACGCTCTTTCAAAACAGGTGGCTCGCTCGATAAACGATAGAACAAAATATTCATTGTTACAACTCAGCATTGAAAGCCCTGCAGGTTGAGAAACCGGCGTATGAACATGGAAGCCAGAATTGGTGGGCAGAGGTGATCAAAAGGACTGCATTGGGAGCTGGAGCTAATCCTCGTAGTATGTGTTGAATTCCACGCGGTACATAGTCATCGCTGAACATGAACGTGAACGTTGGACGTCTTCTTTCAGTCCTGGACACATCACTAGAAGAGATCGTCCCAAGATTGATGAACAGGTTCAGTTCCAAGGAGGGATATAGAATCTTTCAAGACGCGCATCCCACTCGTCAGTTGATGCTCGCCTCTCTACCAATCGGACTGACACTGGACAGCTAATAATTCACACACACAACATCCCAGTTCGCGCTCTTCACAAACGTCAGATTTATACAGCAGTGATCAGTAATTCGGACTCTCGAATGCGTCAGTCAAATTACTTTTTCCGACTCGGAGAACTGACAAGAAGCCCATCATCCCCATGGCCTAGGCTCTGTTCTTACCGATCTTGACCTGCCCGGGTACACGATACCGATAGTGTTGAGCGAAGAAGAGGGGATTGAGAAGCCAGCAAAAGAAATCTTTTTGCGCACAATAGAGCGCGTGAATTCGATGCGAGGAGAGCGTATTCGGCCAGTACAGTGTATACATGTTGGAGATGAACTCGAAGCGTGGGTTTACATTCCTTCTTCTTCTTCTTCTGAACCTAGAACGGTCTGAGGGACATTGTGCAGGGATTACTACGGTGCGACAAAGGCCGGGATGAGAGCGCTTTTACTCAGACGGATGGGACCCGATGGAGAGGGAGCACATGTGGATGGGGAAGATCTGCGTGGTGTCGAGGTGGTCGAAGGATTAAACGAGGTTTTGCGTTATGTGCAGTAGTCCGGTGATGAAGAGGTGTTTCACTAAGTATGTGCTGTGGTGTAGAAAATAAAGATGTGATATGTGATTCCAAAACTGACTGGCTACATACGGAGAACAATTATTGTAAAGGGTCGTCGATTTCTTGACCTTGTATTGCTTTCCGTCCTTCCGATGCAAGGTCTTCTGCTTTAGAGCCCAGCTTGAGAACAGTCCATCTAAGGACTAGAGGATCCTGTCGCATGATTTTATTCAAAGACTGCAATGTGCGTGGGGAGGTATCGAAATGCAAAGTCCAATAACTAAAAAAGGAATGATTTTGTGAGATTCTATCCGAGGTACGTCTTGAAACGCGAAAGGGAAGAAGACGTACTCTCCATAGCTATTATACCCTGCATGACGTTTCATCCTCTGAGGGAGAGCATAGGTACCCCATGAATCAATTTTACGAACAACACCGCCGTTGTTCATGATATGAGTGCAGGTTTGAGTGACTAGTTGCTTGATATGTTTCTGTGATTATACTTGAGCATTTTGGAGCAGCGTAGAAAGAATGTCAGCATACATATTCACCGAAATGCGTAGATATGCATAACATTTGATACAAAGGCATTGTTGAAGCAAAGAGCGACTTGAAGACTTCAGAGGAGGAGGCTAGCGCGCAGAAGACAAGTGGAAAATAAGGCCACGTGGTTATGGGCGCTTATGAGTAAATGAACCTTTTTTGGAACGTTGACTTTGCTTCTTCCATTTGCGGCTGGAGATATCATCAAACGCCGTTCTCTTGGTTCGTCTCATACACGTGTATCTGTTCTTCACACAACTCACAAAATATCAACTCCAAGCCTTGAAACGGCTCCGCTTGTGTACATAGCTGTGGCGGTCCATAGAAGGTAATAACGATGCAACCTTCGGGGCAACAAGAAAACCTCGAAAAAATTGATGATCTAACTACAGTAACTTTCAATCTACTCTGTTCATTTGTTATCCGGAAGTTGCCCTCTGAGTTGCAAAAAAAGACGAATCAAACTTTGCTTGTGGACCTCTTTTTTTTCTTTCCAGCAGTCATCGGGGCTTTCTGCTTGACAACAGAGCTTGCGAAGTGCGAATCGCGTCGTTTGACGTGAATTTAGGGCTTACATCAACATTCTATCCTCGTTTCAGCTCTGTCTTCTCTCCAAGTTTATTTTCCTTCATAATCTCTTCATTCCCCCGGAATTTCCCTTCCCATTTTTCTTCCATGTCCCCACCATCTCCCTCTCTATCTTCTAAACACTCTGGTAGTCCACGTCTAGGCAACCAGCAACCCATTAGATCTCTTCCTCCTCGTCTTCAGCATTCTCCTTCGCTGCCTAATATATGGTAGTTTCTCTTTCATTCTCTCAACTTTCAACCAATAACTCTTACTACCACAGGTTCCCTCCTCATTCGGGTCCTCTACCTACCAAGCTTGACAAAATGCCCCGGGATGACCTTCACCTCTCGTGCGACCCAGACTCGTTTGCGAAACAGCTCTCACAACACGCTCAAAGTAATACCGAAAAACACGTCAAGCCCAAGCCAAGCTTGGTTTGCTTTCGTGAAAAGCCCCAGGCGAACTATCCGCACGTCAAATTGGATACCCACAAGCTACCGCGGAGGAGACAGCAACGCGTCGAGAATGAGTCTCACAAGCTCCTTACCCCGCCGCTGACGCCTTCGTCCAGTATAAGGACGACGGCTAGTAGTGTCGATAGTAGCGTGGGTCCTTGTGATAGTAGCTCTTCCGGCAATCATAAACTTGAGACCACTGATATCCGAGGTGACGACGCTACGGGTCCCTCGCGATTTTTACGCGTAAGTTGCATATATCCTCCGTATCAAAAGTCGACTAGACGAAATCTTTCCTAGGTCGACAACATCTCACCAGACGTCCCTCAAGAAGTCGTCACACACGCCATCTCGACCTCAATAACGACCATTGATCTTGCACGCTACCGAGCTGACAACTCACTTCCTACTCCCATAACACCGTCTACCAAGGACGACCTCCAGTCCGGTCGGACGAGATTACTCGGCAACTTGAACCCCATCTTAGGCCACAAACTCAACTCTGGTTCCCTTTTCCTTGCCTTCCACGACTTGCGAGAAGCTGTCGCGGCGAAAAAGTACTTTGACACGCGTGAAAACGATGTGTTTGACAGTTGTGTCGATCTGACGAAAGATGGGACGGGGAGACAGAGGTTGACGTGTAGATTCTTGACTATGGATCAAGTTACCGATGTATGTCTGGCTGGTCTTTTGTGTTCGGTCCTGTTTACTCACTTTCAATAGGAATTGGGCCCGTCGAACTTCATCAGGTCGATGGACGCCTCGCTCAAACTGAGGGTCGAGCCCGATATTCCTGCGGGATCGGTCACCAAAAGCGTCGAAGAGCTCGATGAGCTCGAACATGTGGACAAGACAAAGCAGAGCGATCTCATCCAGACTTACTTGGAGACATTTGGCGATATCCTGGTGTTCTCGGAAACGACGATTCAGGACGAACGTCAGAGTTCGAATTTCGTATGCTCAAAGTTCTGGATCTCATTCTGGTAGAGTGCTGATTTGTTTTGATACAGGAATCCAAAACATTCCACGTCGAATTCTTCGATAGACGCGACACCAACGCAGCCTATGAAGCACTCGATGGCATGGTCTTATTTGGGATGAAGATCAAAGTCTCTGGTCGTGAAGACATTGTCAAAGCGAAGGACCAAGCGGAGTCTGAGATCATGCAAGCAAGAACTTCCGATCAACCTGCCATAGTCCCTTTCCCAATCTCAAGAGCATACGACGACTACGTTCCACAGTTTGGACCTCCCGGGCAGTTTTCTCAAACCCGTCAGCCGTTCCCTATCAATGGACCCCTGGTGGATGATACACTCCAGAGTGCCCCTTCCATTTCCTCGACTGAAAGTCGCGGGTCGCCTCCGGTCTTTTATTCTTCCGTGGATCATGACGCCGGGATTAGTGGTAAACACCCGAACGAAGGGATTGCGCTAGATCAACACCGGGCTGCACAAATCTACTACCACGGACCTGCCTATCCTACGTTCAACGGAACACCAAGCCCGGGACCAGTCATACCTTACTTCGCCCAGACACCAACTTTACCCTCAATCTCTGTCCATCCTGGTTATCTCTCCCCGCCCCCTCCGCCCCATTTCTCATGCCACGGCCCCATCCATACGCTTCCTGGAAACACCATTCCGTTCGAACATGATGCTATGTATCAGCAGATGAACATGCCTTGGCCGATTGAGATGATGAACGGGATAGCTCCGTACCCGCCTAGTTTCCCGGTGAACGCTTCTCCCGTTCTCGGTCAGGATCCGTATTGTTGGGTACAAGGCGCGACGCCCAGGGGTTTCGCTGCCAATAACGCGTCGTACTTTTCTCCCGGCGCTCCCGGTGTACCAGGTGTTATGAGTCCTCTGGCAAACGACCAGTCACCGCCGGTCCAAGTGGCCTCGTCCGTTCGAGCAGATTCCGTCCATAGCGACAAATCCGTTCCTCCTCCGACCACGCATCTTGTCCGAAATTCTCGAACAAATGTAGGTAAAAAAGACTTAGCGGAGAGTAATCAACTCAACATTCGTAAAATTGAGATTGGTGAGGATGGGAGGACGACGGTGATGATCAAGGTGAGTTTGTTTTCGTATACTGTTTTCGTGTGTTTTATTGAATGGACATCTTTCTCTGAAAGAACATTCCCAACAAGATGAGCGACAAAGACTTGATACAATACATTGCGGAGGTGACTCCGAGAAAGATTGATTTCCTTTATTTGCGTATGGATTTCAAGAATGGTGAGTGTTAGTTTATCCAATTACAATCAAAGGAAACTTATTATTCTTCGCTCTTTAGGATGTAATGTGGGATACGGTAAGTGGTACTTGGGCGGCGCATACAGCGACACAACGTTAACATTTGCTCTTTGACAACAGCTTTCGTTAATTTCATAAGGTAGTTCCATCTTCTTATGGTATCGTCATTGCTGAGCTGGAATCGCTATTAGCGTTCAAGACTTGCTTTCGTTCGCCAAAGCTAGACTTGGTCAGAAATGGTGAGTCTTCGGCCGGTCTTGAAGGTGTCGATAACACGGCTGATATCCTTTGGTTATTAGGAACATGTTTTCCAGCGAAAAGGTGCTTCAGATGAGCTATGCCGTTTACCAGTGAGTGATTCAGGTCTATTGGCGCGGGTTTGGTTGAAGTAAGTATCGTAATCTCAAGGGGCAAAGAATCTCTCGTCGACAAATTCAAAAATTCTTGCATAATGGACGAACGTGAGGCTTGGCAACCAAAGATCTTCTACTCCGAACCGGGCCCTATGCAAGGTTTACGCCAGCCTTTTCCTGCTCCTACTCATCAGAGGCGCAAAGAACGTTCGTCGAACAACAAAGGCGCTCTCTTTGTTCCCGGAAACCAAAATCACAACACGTTGAACTTCAACAATCCGTTCAACGGTCCTTCGAAACGGGGAGAACTACACACTAACAATGGTCATCATCACAACGTACGCAGTCATCGTAGGCCACGCCCCTCTTTTGCAGTGGAATGATTCGTTTGGATTATGATATCGTTCCTTCAGGCTTGATGATTCAAAACCAGTGGCTCAAAAACCAATTTTCATCTTCATGGTTGTTGTTGTTTATAACTTATGCTTCACTTACCGCTTCGCTGTCAACACTGTCTGCCTGCTTACAAAAAGAAAACATTCCTAATTTCTAGTGCTTTGTTTAATGCTTTCCCAGTTCCATTTCGCTATCGCTTTCAAACTTAAATTCCTACTCTGTCGAAAATCTTCTAATCGTTCAAATTTGTTTAATGTTGTTGAATGTACTACAAACTCGTCCTCGCTGTGCTTTGATCCTGTTTTCGATTGTCTATGTCAAATAAAATGTATCATACTCTGTTCCACCAAACACAATCTGTTTTGAACACTGTTCGCGGGAGGGGGGACTCAGATCCTGATTCCTCACGCACCTTCAGGCTTCCCGACCAATGACCATCGGGTGTAAAATTAAGCGCCGGCAAACATTTTCTCTTGTCAGCTCTTGTCCTTTCAGCATCCATGTGTTGTAAAATTGTATATCTCCCTACAACCTCACTACTTGTATGGACGACTCTATACTCAGCCTCCACCTGAGTACTGCTACGAATCTACCGCGCCAAACCTCAAACAGCCAACTGTACACGCCGAACAGATATAGCCAGGCCGCAAATCCACCTAAATCCACCGGGTCTCAACGTTTGGTTAGATTCTTTCATCCCTACTGGCAAGGCAAAAAGGCGTTCCTACAAACTTTGGAATTGCTTTGATCATTGATACTCCGAATGTGGTTGTGGTAATAGCTGGTGAGGCCAGGCTTTATTCACTCATCAGCCATCGTTTGACGGTAGACTGAGACTGCCAGGTTGCTGTTGCCAGTGAAATCTTCACTTGCTCTGTCGAGATCGTATGCTCGGAGGAGATTCTTGTCTGATGTCGGTTGTACAGGATGAACTTGCACGAAGATGCACTGGCTGATTCGTTAGACCTTATCCCTTTGGGATGAGGTATTTCCAAGGAGGTTTCCGATTGAAGTGCACAGCGCAAAACATGAAACGATGTGACCCTGCTTGCTGAGGCTGAAGCTTGATACCGTTGTGTCAAGATCATCTGTTCGAAGGGAGATAACAGGAGTATATGGTGCGTATTATACTCTGATTGATTAATGTCGAACTTTGGAATGAGGTATTTCAGGAAAGAGACAGTTTCTAATTGTACGGTACACAACACAAAGCACTGTCACAAAGTGCTATAAGTAACCTCGTTGCTGATACTTTGGATGTTCCCGCAGGTTCCTTCTTCCTTCCTCAGTATTATAACTTAACTGTTACGATTCAACGATTGGATGCGTTGTCGGCCCTCGGGTGCTGTGTTGAGACCATATGCTTGAAGGGAGATATCAGAAGATACCATGAGTACAGGACTGTACAGGATCGCGCGCCGATATGCACTGGTTGATTCCCTCATATCAAGATGAGGGATTTGCTGGTATTTGCTAGATTTTTTTCTCCATCGATCGATGTGACAAACCCTGCTTCAAGTTGCTGATACCAGATTCCCCCGATAATCCCTCAGGTTCCCTCTTCCCTAAAGCAGAAGCACGGTCAGTCCCGTTGGACAGTGGACTTCAGAAGAGTTCAGAGTCCTTGCCAAGCTAAAATTTTTGTCAGAAAAGCCGCGAATTCGTGAAGTTGTCAAGATTATATCATGTAAAATTTGCGTGCGTTGCATATAAACCGGACATCTTCCGCTCTCATTCTCCCTAGAGCTGGACTCCTTTCGCTATATTTGACAAGCTATCATGCTCGAAAATCTTCATTTGAATTCTCTTTGGGGCGCTCTGATCATTGGAGCGTTCTCTTCTGCCCTCGCTGCGCCGACCTTGATGTCTGCTTCGCACTATGCTCGAGATCTACCTAATCAGCTAGAGCCAGCCAACGCCCCCGTCCAGGGGCCACATCTAGCTGCTCGAACCCCTGGCCTGGATCTCATGGCCGGCGTTCAAGCTCGAGCACTGCATTCGGTTTGTCGCTCCCCAGAGTATTTGCTACATAGACTGATGTTGCATCTACTAGATTAGTGTTCATAATGACAAGGAGTGGGATCAGGAAATTGACAAAAGTAACGAGGCTCAGGTAAGGGATCCACCTTGCATGCTGTTTTGGTATTGTTCATTAGACTTTTTGTCAGCCACACGTCCTTGTTATGCGACAAGTTCCTGATGAACATGCTCCACCTCAAGGGGAGGCAAGATCCGAATCTCAATCCAAGCGTAAATACAGTGCTGAGAATCATCGAAAATTTGCTCAGGAGGAAGAGGAACGAATTGAGGGACTCAAAAGACAAGAGAATTATTTTCTAAGCTCTCTGGAACGTATGGATACCGTTCCTCCGTCGCTGCGCACACACAGCTGGGTTAATTTGCTAAAGCAGACCACGAGGGACCTTTCCTTAATTCAAAACGAAATTGCGGATCGTCAGGACGTTATTCACGGATATGAAAGGTTAGACCGCTCTTTGATCTAATACTGTCACCACCTCAAAAATTCCCACGCTTTAGAGGGGATTTGAGAGGCATTGGCAGACGACGTATTCAGACCTAGAGTACATAACTTCATATCTACACTTTACCTTTCCTAGTCTGAATAAGACACCACATGTCCATGACAAAAAACACCACCACTAGTGGCCAAAACACGCGACAGTCGAAGATAGGCTTCATGCCATCTAGTCCAAGCAACAACGACGCGTCGAATGACGATGAAACACCAGTCGACACCCTTATAGCCAGAACCACCAATCTAAGGCTTCTCAAGCCCGGAGAGGATTGCTTTCTAGCCCTCCCAGTCCAGCTAGTAAGACTTGCAGCCGAAGCCAGCGACGGAACCGTAGCAACACGGCGAGCCAACTGGGACAAGGTCGCGCTCATAGGGAAAATCCTGCAGGAGATTTCGTGGAAGGACAGAACAGAGGAATTTCGGAAGTCTACAGTCGCGGGAGTAGCATCCATCCTCAAAAGCGACAACGCTGCCACGCGGGAGATGGTAAAGGCTTTGGAAGGGGAGACAAAAGAGTTAGCAAAGAAGTTGACAGAGACGACGACGGAGTTGAAGAACACGGTCGAAGAAATGGGAAGAACGTTGGCACAAAAGAAGAACAACGCTGCCGGGCTCGAGGAGGGGGAGATTCTACACGGGACAAGCCCATTCACGTACGCTCAAGCGGCTAGAGCCAAAGCCGGAGCTCCTGTCGTATACGGACGACGACCAGAAGCAGCCATAGCAGCATCCGCCATCTCCGACCGGAGGTTCTTCGTCAAATCCGACTCTGAATCCCTCTGGTCCCTCACCGAAGCCGAACTTGCAAAGAAAGCCAACCTAACGATAGAGAAGTTACTGGAGGACCAAGGGGAGGACAAAGGCATGGTAAAGGTGATCGCAGTGGTGAAGCTCAGAGGGAAGGGAGCTTTCTGTGTCCTCCGAAGTGCCGAAGAAATGCAGTGGATGGAGACTGGTGACACCTTGAAGATGTTCTCCAAGGACTGGGGACTCAACGCCGTAGCACAACCCAGCCACCATGAAGTTATTGTGGAATTCGTACCAACCATTGCCAACATCGACTCCCAGTGGACATGGGACACCATCACCGAAGCCAGTAAACTCCCGAGGAACTCCATCGTCGCCGCCAGATGGATACGAAAACCAGAGCAGCGGAAACCAGGACAGAAGGTCGCACACGCAGTCTTTGCCTTCGCAGACATGCGCCATGCGAATACAGCCATACGCCAAGAAATGGTCATTGACCACAAGCTGGTCAGTGTGAGGCGAGAAGAGAAGGACCCGCAGCGGTGCATGAGATGTCAGCAATACGGACACATCGCGAGGGAGTGTAAGTCAACGACAGACATCTGTGGCAGATGCGACAGAACACACCCAACTCAAACGTGTTCAGCAGGGCCCGAAAACTTTTACTGTGCTGTCTGCAAGACCAAGGGGCACATCGCAGCGGATCGAGCCTGCCCTACCCTCCTCCGGCGAATTCGTGAACGGCAGCAGCGGGACCCGACCAAAGGCTTCCGTTACTTTGTAACAGAAGACGAGAGCACATGGGACAAAGCCAACAGCATCGACCCCGTGCAGGAGATGGAGTGGAGGAGCGAAGTCCAGAAAAGCTATGAGCAGGGCTGGAAGACTGTCCACAGGGGACGAGCTCGTAGTCGCAACCCAACGGGAGGAAAGTCCAAGGAAACTCCACCGGGACAATTGAGACGCCCCAGTAGCCGAGGACGGAGTACAGGTCCACCCCGACACAGTCAGACTTCACGTCCCCCACAACGTCAGTCCACGCTGGATCGGTACATATCACGATCGCGGTCACGACCACCACCACCCTCGAGTCAACCCCATACACAACCATCGGCACAGGATCGACGACGGAACGGAGGATGGTCTGGTAGATGGGATGAGGATGAGGTCCCACTAGCAGGAGGACAGGGATCCCAGGGAGGATCACAATGATTAGTACACCGCAGGTACATACACAGGACAGATTAAAGGTGATGCAGCTTAATGTTAACAAGTCAGATCTGTGCATGCATGACCTTCTTCACAGTGAGGCAAGCAACGCGGACATCATAGCGGTACAGGAGCCCTATATCGACTTTCTAGGCAGGACCAGGGCGCTCCGGCACCTACATGTCATCTATCCCCCTCGACACCGCGACCGATGGGAGCAGGTCACAATGCGCTCGATCATCCTCGTCAACAACAGGCTCCTCACAGACTCCTGGACTGCTATCGACATCGACCACCCGGATGTCACAGCAATACAGCTGACTGGTGAGTATGGGACACTGCGGATCTTCAACGTCTACAATGACTGCGATAACGATGATGCCATTGATGCTATCGCGCAATGGTCGCGGAGCCCAGAGGCACAGAACGCTCCCAGAGCACCTTTGCACACGAGCTGGCTAGGAGACTTCAACCGTCATCACCCCATGTGGGATGAACCACGGAATCATCATCTCTTCACAACCCGCAACCTCGCGGCAGCACAACGTTTGCTTGACCTGCTCGCACGCAACTCACTGAAGATGGCTCTACCGGAGGAAGTCCCCACCCTCCGCTCATTCTCCACTGGCAACATGACAAGAGTCGACAACGTCTTCTGTACACCTCGATTACTGGAGAGAGTGGTGCAGTGCAGGGTACACCATGGTGCCCAACCCATGAAGACCGATCACTTCCCTATCGAAACCATCTTCGACTTGCAAACATGCACTGTAGACCCTCGACGATGACGAAACTGGAGGAAAGCCGATTGGGAGCAACTGAAGGAGGACCTGCCAGCGAGGCTTGAACAACTGGGGGAACCAAGAGAAATAGAGACGATAGAGGAATTTTGGGTGACCCTGCGACGTTTAGACTCCACCCTGGAGGAGCTGATCGAGGAGTACGTACCATACGCAAAGCCCAGCCCACATCAACGTAGGTGGTGGAACGATGACCTCACTTGCATGCGGAAAGTGCGGAACAACCTGGGGAACAAGTCCTATCGGAAACGGTTACAACCGGATCACCCTGTACATGAAAAATACCGCCGTCTACGACACACCTTCGCAGCGGAAGTCCGGAGGGCAAAGGCCACAAAATGGGTGGAGTACCTGGAGCAGGCCACGACGAGTAATGTCTGGGACATAGGTAAGATGGTCAAAGCAGCTCCTACTGATGGGGGGAGCACGAGGATCCCGAATCTCGTAGTCGAACTACCGAACCAATGAAGGCGTGAGGCGAACACCAACAAGGAAAAAGAAGAAGTCTTTCGGGAGACCTTCTTTCCACAGCCCCTGGAAGAACCTGCAGTCCCAGACCGACCCATGTACCCGCCACCGGCATGGCACTTCCAGCCCCCCTCGAACAGAGCAATACTCCAGGCCATCCAACGGATGAAGAATGGAAAGGCCACGAAACCTGGAACACTATCTAACGACTTTTTTAAAGCTTGCGGGAAAGCCATTGTTCCTCACCTGGGGCCCATATATCGTGCCACGTTCACCATGAAGGTCTACCCGAAGGAATGGTCAGACACGGAAACCATAGTATTGCGGAAGCCAGGTAAACCTGATTATACAAAACCGGGAGCATGGCACCCAATAGTCTTGTCTGACGGACATGGAAGACTTTTGAACAGTTGTATAGCTAACGAGGTAATTCGACAGGTGGAACTCAAAGGGCTTCTGCCCAATACCCAATTTGGTGCTCGGCCGGGACGAAACACAACTGACTCTATACACCTCCTAGTCGATACAATCAAAGACTTATGGCGGAAAGGGCAAGTCGTCTCTGTGCTATTCATGGACGTCAAGGGTGCATTCCCAAGCGTGGACCTAGAGGTATTGTATCACGAACTGCGACAGATTGGAGTCCCAGGGGAGATCACGAGTTGGATGCAGAGACGGTACGCTCAACGGACAACGAAGCTGAGCTTCGATGACTTCATTTTGGACTCCTTCCCAGTAACAGGTGGCGAAGATCAAGGAGACCCCTTTGCAGCGGTAGGCTATATTTTGTACGCAGCAAAGCTAATGGAACTCTTCAGGAAGGCGGCCAAGGAACAGGGACTAGGCTTTATGGATGATGTCGCAGGCATGACATGGGCCAAATCCTTTGAAGATGCACACCAAGGGCTAACCGAGCTGATGGAACGCGAAAATGGAGTCGATGAGTGGGCTAGAGACCACAACTGTGAGTTTGGTTTCGACAAGTTCAAGCTCGTCGACTTCACGCGCCAGCGAGAGAAGATCCCCGGAGCAGCACGGAAAACAAGACTATTGACTGGTCCAGGAGTTCAGGTAGGCAGGAACCTCATCAAGCCGGTGACACATGCACGGTTTCTGGGAGTACAGATGGACAGTCCACTCAGATGGAGAGAACAACAAGCTACCATGGTAAAGAAAGGGCAAGATTGGCTAACCCAATTCCGCAGGCTAGCCCGTTCCAAAGACGGGATGGCAGCAAGCCACATCCGACAGCTGTACAAGGCGAAGGCGCTCCCATGAATCCTATATGCCGCAGATGTAGTTCTGGTCCCAAGTTCGAGAAAGAAGGTGAGTAATGTAGGAATCACACGGAAACTAACATCCCTTCAGAGACAAGCGGCACGACTAATCACGGGTGCCATGAGCACCACGGCTACCGACATCCTTGACATACATGCAGCCCTGTTGCCTATGTCCCTAGAAATTGAACGACATCGCCAACGAGCAGCAACCCGGCTCACAACGCTACCAGCGGACCACCCTCTCGCAGAACACATCAAAAAAGCTGCCAGACATTCGCGACGATCTCGACACTTCTCACCCCTGCATAATCTTATGGGCACATTCGGGCTCAAACCAGCGCTCATGGAAACCAAGAAAGCAGTCCGATACGAGGCCAATTGGGATCCGGGGCTCATCATCAACATTTATGAGAATGAGACAGATGCGTTATTAGCCCTACAGAATGACGAAGCTGAAATACAGGTTTTTACAGATGGATTGGGATTCCAGAAAGGGATAGGAGCGGCGGCAGTCCTCTATAGAGGAGGCGAGGAACAGAGAGCACTACGATACCGGCTAGGACATGAAGACGACCATGAGGTGTACGAGGCCGAGTGTGTAGGGATGGTAATGGGTCTGCACATGGCAGCCCAGGAGGACGACATCGCCCAGCTCTCCATCTGGGCAGACAGTACGGCAGCCATCACTGCAACTGACACTCCGAAGACCGGCTCAGCACACTACATCCTAGACATGTTCCATGACCTACTTAACGACCTACGACGAGTACACCCTGCTATCCCAGTCACCATCTCGTGGGTCCCGGGACACAAGGGAGTGGAAGGGAATGAACGAGCGGACCAGGAGGCAAAGAGGGCAGCCACCACTAGATCCAGCCCGAAGCGAACACTACTGACGAAGCTGCGAGGTGCCCTCCCTCGTAGTCGTACGGCGGCAGTTCGAGTGTTTCGGCGGGAGCTGGAAGCCAGACACAACGAACAGTGGGAACGTTCACCCCGTTACCAAAAGTTTAAAACCATTGACCCATCCCCAGCGACGACTGCCAGTAGGAGCTACTGGAAGCTCTCCCGAGACCTCCCACGGAAGCTAGTCACAGTCCTGACTCAGCTACGCACTGGACATGCCCCACTGCAGGCCCACCTGTTTAAAATCAAACGAGCCGAAACCCCCACTTGCCCATGCTGCAAGCAGCACCCCGAAACGGTGTTCCACTATCTCTTCCAATGCAGCGCGCATCGCACACATCGAAACCGACTACGACGAAAAGTAGGCCAGCGGAACATGAACCCAGCATCCTTGCTTATGGAAAAAGACCTACTGAAATATCTATTCCGATACGTTGACGACACGAAGCGATTTCACCATATCTTGGGGGACTTACCGCGGATGGCAGACGCTGACTAGGACCATAAAGAGGAGTACCATCTAATACATATTTATATTCACTTAATCACTCACTCTTACACTACAACACTATCTTACAGTCGCCTAGTGCGGGGATACCTGGTCTTGAACACTCGCACATAATATGAACGGGCGAATGTGCTTCGGCGCATCGCCTACGGTCTCCCCCGGGAGCTGCTCGACGTTGGCAGGAGGTGGTAGGAGAGACAGAACAAAGAGAAGTGGAGGTCACACAAATGTAGAATACTCGCTAACATACGCATTTGCGCAAAGGCGAATAAATGGGATTCAAAAAAAAAAAAAAAAAAAAAAATGAAAGGTTAGCGGCGAAGGCTGAGGCGACGGAGCGAGCGGACGCAGCGCGGCATGTACATAAGGCTAAGGCTGTCGAGGGTAGTAACTCCAAAAGTTCTTGAAATGTATTCACTGTAGTATGATACTGGTATCGTTACGTTGTGCTCGTTTTGACCCAGTATGTATACCAGCACCAAGCAAAGAGCTTTTTGGTCCCGAGTCGGTTACTATTATTTCTCGGCGCGATGTTGAAGTACGGCTAAGAGTCCGGCATGATGTAATTTGATCCTTTCAATCTCCCGACTCTCTTCGCCGCTTCTTTTGAACTCCATTTGAGGTGCTCTGATTATTGGAACGTTTTCTTTTGCCCTCGCTGCGCAGCTGACTTCGATGTCTGCTTTGCACCATGCCATCAGCTAGAGCCCGTCAATGCCTGTACAAGGGCCACATCGAGCTGCTCGAACACCAGGCCTGGATCTTATGACCGGCGTTCAAGCTCGGCAACTGCATTCGGTTCGTCCCAAAATACCCGCTTCATGGAGTGATGTCGCATTCAGAATCGTGCTCATAATAACAAGATCTACAAAAAGTGGGCTCAGGAAGTTGACGACAGTGGCAAGGTAAGGTTCCGTTTCCTGTTGATAAGCTGAAGCTGATAGATCCTTCCCTTCGTTCTCACTACTACCCTCATCACCTTCCTCCAACCAGCGCAACCCAACGTCAGTATTCTTCAAAGCTTCCCTACTTAAAAATCCGGTCTACTCTCCCGATATACTCACATGAGCCCCTCTCCCATGCCACTGCTTTGCAAGCGCTTTCCTCACCCGGTGCAACTTGGAATCGTAGATTTCCACTTGGCCTCTAGCCCTCCTAAAACCCTTCGTTCGCCACTCAGCCGTCACGGACAAGAAGGCCGGAGGCCGCTCAATATCCCTTTGCCTTACGCCTGGTCGGAGCACATACATGTAGCTTCTACATTGTCAGACCCTCGATACTCTTCTCCTCCTCTGGCCTTACACTCACTTGAACATGAAACACACATTTTGAGCACCCACCATCATCCCACACTCCTCAGCAATTACATACCAAGACCTCATCGCATCCACTGAGCATATACTTCAGATCTCCAGTTGGAAACAATGCATAATTCATGGTGGATATTCGGCGCGTCTCTCAAGGGCGTGGTCCACATAAACTTGGCAGTGATATTGTGCAGAAATGCGTGAAAGTGTTGTGTTCAATAGTTGCGTCGGTCAGGCGAAAAATGGAACGGGAAGACAGAGTTTGAGGTGTAAGGTCTTGACCATGGAGAGTCAAGTTACCGAAGTATGCTTTGCTGATCCTTCTCGAATGCTATTTGCTCAGTGACTTTCGATATGAATTGGGCGTATCGAACTTCATTCGGTCAATGGACACCTCGTTCAAACTGAGGGTCAAGCACGATATTCCTGCGGGGTCATTCTTGAAAAGCATCAAAGAGCTCGATGAGAACGAACATCTGGACAAGATAAAGCAGAGCGATCTCATTTCGAACTTATCTAGAGACCTTTGGCGATATCCTAGTGTTTCCAGAAACGATGGCTCAAGAAGATCGTCAGACTCCGATCCTTGTACGCTGAATCTGGTCCCCATTTTGATGAACTGCTCATTTGCTTGATACAGGAATACAAAGCGTCTAACGTTGAAATTTGGATGGACGCGACACTATTGCAGCCTAAGGAATACTCAATGGATGGTCTCATTTGGAATGAAAAACAAAGTCTTTGGTCGTGAGGATATCATCAAAGCGAAGGACCAAGCGGAGCCTAGATCATGCAATCGAGAACTTCCGATTAATCTGCTATAGTCCCTTTCCCAATCATCTCCAAAGCATTCTACGCTCCACCTTTTGGACCTCCTGGGCAGTCTGACTAACCCCATTAGCCGTACTGGTGGATGATACACTTCAGAGTCACTGCCCTTTCCGTTTCCTCAATTGAAAGTCGCGGGTTGTCTGGTGTCGTAGGGATCAACGTTGAACACCTCACCGAAGGAATCGCCCTAAATCAACATGGGGCTGCACAAATCTACCACAGTACTGCCTATCCCTACGCTCAATGGGCTGGGACCAGTCACTAGTCATCCCTTACTTCTCCCAGACACGACCTTCACCTTCGATCTCCATCCATCCTGTTTATCTCTCCCTCCGCCTCCACCTCACTTCTCATGCCAAGGTCCTCCCCATGCTCTACCTGGAAACACCATTCCATTTGAACATGTTTTCGCAGATGAATATGCCTTGGCCGATTGAGCTGATGAACGGGATACTAAGCTCCATACACGCCTACTTTCTTGGTGGACGCCAATATCTCCTCCTCCTACGTTCTTGGTCAGGATCCGTATCCGAGTCGTTGGTTACAAGGCGCGACGTTGAGAGGTTTCGCTGGTAACAGCGCGTCGTCTCTCCCGGCGCACCTGGTGTTTCAGATCCTCAAACGACCAGCCGCCGTCGTCGTCCGTTCAAGTGACCCCGTCGGCGCGAGCAGATTCCGCACATAGCGACGAATAGCGACGAATCCGTTCCTCCTCCCCCCGCATCTTTTCCCGAAATTCTCGAACAAATTACGTGAAAGAGAGGTGTCGGAGCATAATCAGCTCAATTCAGAGGTGCAGAGGACGTTCGTCAAACATTCAAGGCGCTGTGTTCGTGCCCGGAAACAAAATTCACAACACACTCAACTGCAGCGATTGAGGAAAAGAGCGAGGGGTTCACTTCGTTCATCCCGAGCGGATGAAGCCTTGCATAGTCGACTAGCTGAGTCTGGTCAAACAGATGTGTCAACTGCAGCAATCTGTTTCAACGGTCTTTTGAAACGGGGGAGAGTTACTACATCAACATACGCAGTCACAGCCTACAGGTCCTAACTTCTCTCTCGCTTCGAGTCTAACCTAGTCTAACCTGCCCAAGATGATTGTGAATTATTTTTTCCACAGTGTAACAATTCAATGCGCCGCTGGTCGCTGTGCTGAGGCCATATGCTTGAAGGGAGATATCACGAGTACGTACAGGAGTACGCTGATGTGCACTGGTTGGGTCCTGTTGAGTCCTTGACTTTGGGGTGAGGTATTTTTGATCGATGCATGGATGATATGACCTTGCTTGCTGATTGGGTCGATATAGGTCGATATTCCCTCAGGTTCCCTCTTTCTCCTTCCCGAAAACAACCAAAAGATTCTGTTGATCCCCGCTGAATTACTTGCTATCACTTGCCAAGCTACAGAAAATGAACGGACAAAAATATACATCATGTAAAAAATCTAGATGCAAACGCATTTAAACCGAACATATTCTGCTTTCATTCTCCCCAGAGCTGGACTCACTTCGCTACACACCACAAGCTATCTATCATGTTCGATAATTTCCATTTAAATCCCCTTCGAGGCGCTCTGATCATAGGAGCGTTCTCTTCTGCCCTCGCTGCGCCGACCTTGATGTCTGCTTCGCACTATGCTCGAGATCTACCGACTTATCAGCTAGAGCCAGCCATCGCCCCCGTTCAAGGGCCACACCTAGCTGCTCTGGCCGGCGTTCAAGCTCGAGCACTGCGTTCGGTTTGTCACCCCCCAAGATACTTGGTATATGGACTGATATCGTATTCAGAACGGTGCTCGTAATATTGATAACGATGAAGAGGATTCGGACGTTGACCACAGTGACGAGGTAATGTATCCTTGCATACTGTTTGATTCGATGGTGTTCAAATTTGAATTTCTTCAGTCATACATCTTTTTCCCCAGTGTGCGACAAGTTTCTGATGACCACACTCGACTTCAAAGGAGGGCTGGACCTGATGTCATGTCCAAAACCGTTGATGAATGGCGAACAGAAGCTGTGCGACTCTGGGGCATTCTAGATCGTACGAAGCAACAAGCGGTCCAATTTGAACGCGCAGCACGTGACGGTTCACTGGCCACTCCTGACCTTGAAGAGCTTGAAGAGAAGATCAAGGATCTGGAGCAAAAAATTAAGGAATGTGAGAGATTGGCGGTTGAGAGGGCTGGTATTGACCAAGCGGAGCGTAGTTAGTAGGAAACACGGCGCTGCTACTTGTAACTTACTCCTAAATAAGGCTGTATGATGCCATAACAAGCGCCGCCATTCAGAATCTTGTTCTATCACCAGCGTTTATTATTATCTGACACGAGAGGAACGTTCGGTAGCACCTCAATCTGCTTCCATCAAGTTCCCTCCAAATTTTCTACTTGAGCTCAAAATTCAGACAGTCAACTGTGCACTCCAAACATATCCCATGCAAAAACTAAGCCAAACATCTGCATCATCTATTAGTAGGTCTCAAGGGTCTTTTCATCTCTACTGGCAGGTAAACTCGTTTCTACACAATGCGTCGATTACACTGCATCAAACACTGACGAGGGCCTGCTCCCTAGGACCTACATGCCATGGCATCTCCCCAGGGGCCAGCTAATACAACAACAACCAACGCCGCCAGGACCTCGTCGATCATCACTTCATGTTCTTCTGACGAAGACTTCGAGTCTGCTGTACCAAGGATGGATATCCCATTCGACGAAAACTTCTAAGACTGACGAGGATGAAAATTGCTCACGACAACTGAACAAATCATCAAGGAAGAGTCCGTCCAGGACCTTCGCGCCCTCCGACGTTACTAACCAGCCAACATCACCTTCATTGTGGAGTCGGATACGTCTTTCAAGTTCTTCAATAGCCAAGACAATGGGATAGAAACAATGTCAAGGAAGCTCTGGGAGGACCAGGGAGGACCTGGCTCAAGGTGAATTCTCTTGGATGAGGATGAACACAGTTTGACAGTGTTGTTCACGGTTTTTCACGGCCAGTCAAGACGGTATAAGACGCCGTATTCACAGTCTCTCCGCCATTATGCGGATTCATGCCTCATCCTCCTTCATCGTGCCCGTCGCCGCCAATCGTGTCTTCGAACGTGGTTCGCAGTTGTTGAAATCTTTCACCCAGGTGACAGAAGCTTCAATGGCGATATGGGTTATTATCGTGTGTCAGTATCAGTTGGATTCCTTGAGTTCCATTCGGTTTTGAAATAGGGCCTTACTAGCTCTCTGACTCTCTCCCTACACTGAACAGCAATCGTTATTCTCCTCGAATCAACCTGATCTTGATTTCGCACATAGATTTTGGGTTCTACATATGTCGGTAGTTAACGTTATCCCATCTCGTTCAATGGATAAATAACTTATATACGTTCTACAGAATGGAGATCGCTGAAAGTTATGAGCCTCTCTAAGAACATCAGCTAATGATATATGTAGCTGATGCCGAACACCCTTCCCATCCTTATATGGGGATCTCAATAAATCTAAGCGCGGTATATATATAAACTGATACTAGGCAAACCTTCCTACATAGTCCAGTTCTCCCTTTCCCCTGCCCCATGGACACCACCAGCCCTACTTGTATGTCTCTCTTTGTCTTTGAAATTCAAATTGGTACTCAAACCTGCAACGTCGTTCCAGTGAAGCCTGCAGCCGTCGCCGCGCTCATAGTCGAGCAAACCGTCGTGAAGCATAGATCCCCGTATGAGGTTATCTTCTTCAAAGCAGTGAGTTTTTCGTACGATACCCTGATCACCTCACAAAATCCTTGCACACCGAATGTTCGAGCAAGTTTCTAGCCGGTGTCATGTTGAGCTTTGGAGGGCTGCTTTCGGAGGTCACATCTGGAGGTGCTACTTCATTGACATCCTCAAACCCTGGTCTTGCGAAGGTGCTCGGAGGCTTTGTCTTTCCTGTTGGTTTGGTGATGTAGGTGTATCGTCAGTGTTATGAGCTATTCACTCATCGAGGTTGTTTCAGGATTGTGTTGAACGGTTATGAGCTACTAACCAGCAACATGATGGTACGCTTGACCTTTCGGTCTTTCATTTTCAGCGTCTTACACAGACCGGGGTGTTTGTAGTACTTCCCCATGGCCGTGATTAAAAAGGCCGTACCATGGTGGAGCTTGGTAAGAGCGTTCAACGATAACTTCTCAGCTCATTTCCGGGTCTGATAACACAACCCCTACCAGCCTGTGAACTGGCTGATCGGTACGAAGTCTTCCGACGTCCAAATACCGTCTTCGCTGTCTGATAACATCGTAGTTACTTTTGGAAATCTTGTGGGAAGGTCGGTGGTTCTCATGGTTCCCGCTATCGTTCATTCAGATTTCCTTCTTTGAAGTCTGTTCTTCGGTGCAATCTTAGTCAAGTGTGAGCGAACAGGTTCCTGCAACAAATCCTAACAATCATCTGATGTTGGGATTCCAAGATTCCGGTGTTGTTTCGACGGCCCCATACAACACCTACATTGTGGAATTTGCCATGTGAGTCTCGATGATGGAGTAACCGGGGCTCCTAACTGATTATCTCCTAGGAAGAAAGCATCAGAGCCCGAATGGCATCAGATATTTCTCAGAGGGATAGGATGTAATTGGCTTGTATGCATCGCAGTCTGGGTTCGTCATACATTTCGGGAGTACTCCTTGCACTATCACTAATGGAGTCTACTCACAGCAAGCTGCCGGCGCGCGCGATACAATATCCAAGGTGAATTTTACTTTATTCTGCTCGTCGATTGCCACGGAATACCGGTGTCTGATGTCTCCTTCATAGATATTCGCAATCTGGATCCCAATCTGGGTATGTCCCTTTCTTGCTTAGCATCACAGATAGTTTGTTGACTCAATGCGTGCTCCCTTTCGTAGGTATTCGTAGCTTGCAGTTATGACCACGGTCAGTGGGACCTCAAATCCTTACTATTCTAGCACCACTTCTGTGTAACTGATCATCCTACTCTCAGTGGTAGCAAATATGTTCTCTGTTCCTTTGGGTATCATGTTCGGAGCTGACGTGAGTCTTCTCTCTTCATTTCCCTTCAATCTCATATCTCCAACTCCCATTCAGCTTACTGTGGCGGAATATATCCGGAAGTATGTATATTTCCTTCACCTCTTTCGAGATCGCCCTGATTTTGGTCTGAATCGTACTACAGGTCCCTCATTGCGGCCTACCTTGGAAATATCATTGGCGCACTATTTGTCGGCATGCCAGCCACATATTTTTACCTAAGGGACTATAACGCAGGCAATATGCGTCTTGCAGAAAACGGGGAGTTATCAAGTGTTGAACCTAGTGAAGTGAGGGAGACCGATAGTGACAGGAAACATTGACATATTATCAAACAAGTAACAAAGACAAAATGCCCGAATCTATTCCATTATGTGGCTTCGGTCTTGATATATGCTATATTTAACATCGTCACCTCACTAGCTAGTAGCTGCATGCGAGATCTACGTAGTCTGTATCATGGTTAGACAGCCAATCCCCAATGGCAGTTAACAAATCCCTTCGAGCCTTCTCTTGAATTGCAAAAGGCAAAACCAGACAATTATGGGATGCGTCCGACGCCTCATAATATGTCACTTTACCTCTTTTCTCGGATCTATTGTCATTGTTTCCTAAGTCTCGTACCATTCGATCCCTCAACAGACGGATTTGAGGCAAGAGATTCTCTGCGGCCCCAGCAGAGATAAACGTCCTTGGGAAATCTTCAAAGTCCAGCTGCACTAGAGGATGACGAGAGGAGGGCGAGATATATTCGTTTAGTGCAGCCACATCTATTCCGTGAGGTCCCAGGAATACTTGTTTGGAATAGTTCGTCAACGGACAATGGGGTCCGAACATGTAGTCGGAAACTAGTCCGGACGTAGCGTTCGTCGTACTTGAGGTAGTTTCGAGATAGCTCTCATCGGTAGCGAGTTGAATGTCAGTCCAAGGCGATAGAAGGAGAAGAGATCCAGGAACATCGGGAAGGTCAGGAATCTCGCTATGGCCGTAGTAGTCTATGAGGTATCGAATGAGAGCTAGCGCTAGATTACCGCCACTAGCAGATCCCTGGATGATGATATTCGCAGGATTGAATCCAAGATTGACGAGGTAATTATAGCCAGCTAACGCATCTACGAGTGCAGCGGGAAAAGGATTCGAAGCGTTGTAAGAAAGGCGATATTCGATGGCAAAAGCCCGATTGATGCTTGAGTCTAAATGCATTATTGTTCGAACGAGTTTCGCGTTGGTTCTCGAGGGATGAGCAGTACCAGAGGTATATGCGCCTCCATGAAGAGAATACAGAATTCTCTCGTCGGACAGCACGAGTTTTGAAGAAGTTGCGATGTTGTTCTTATTGTACCAGTAGCCTTGAACATGTTCGGAGGACACAGAAGCAGCTTGAGACCATATGGCGAGATCGCCGACTATGAACTTAGGAACAGGGTCTACCCAGATGCAATCTACGCCTTCGCAAGAATGAGTTTCGTTTGGTTTAGCCTTGGATAGAGATGTCCTGCGAGACGCGTTACCGAATGAGCCTTCTTGAATTACACAGAGCGGTTGATACATACTTGGCTCGTACCGAAACGAGATGATGAAGGAGTTGAATCAGGAAAGTGTCTTTGATGGACCACGAAGCTCGAGGACGCCATCTTCTGAAGGATCAGTTAGTACAGGTACGATCTGATACCTTGCCCGGAATGAAGGTGTGATTTTTGAGCCTTGACCTACTTTGGAAGACTCAGCAATAACCACAGAGGAGCTCGCACGAGAACGGTGCCTACGAAGTCGAATGTGAGATACAGAGCTTTCAAAGGCTGGTGTCGAAGTGAGAATAACATGAGAGTAGGAAATTAGGCGCCAGTAAATTTCACGCTCATAATTTACTCATAATCGAGGAAAGAACTATCGTCCAAGACAACATATTTAGAAGAATATAGAGCAAATACTGTGTACCTCCTGATGCATAAAAGACAGAGACTATGCAGCAGCAGCGACCCAAGCAGCTATCTCTTTCATCGTTTCGGTACGTTCGGGTTCGTGATACGGCACAGCAACCCAATCATGCGTAGCATCAGACGGACAATGCCAGCGCACTTTGTCTTCGCCCAAATCATGAACCATCCTATCTCTCAAAACACAAAGCATATCATAAAACACTTCAGCACCGCCCGCTGCGATGAAAGTCCTCGGGAACCCTTTGAAACTTATCTGCATCGCAGGGTTCCGTGACGCAGGAGAGATCATGGGGTTCACTTCTGCAGCGCCTAGTCCATGGGGACCGACGAATGCGCGCATAGAGCGAAGCAAGCCATCTTCGTCCGTGAGACCGATGTAGTCTGATTTGGCGTTCTCGACCCAGGATGTGTTTGGTTTATGGAGTTGAGGACTGAGGTCGGCCCAGGCTGATAGCAAGACGAGGGCGCCTGGTGGAGCAGGAAAGCCTGAATCCGGATGCTCGACCAGATACCTGGTCAGTGCAAGAGCTAGGTTTCCTCCTGCGCTATCACCTATGTAAATTGTAGGATTGTTGAGACCGAGAGTTTTAATGAGTTACTTAGTACATACCTTCGACAATGATATCCGAGGGATCGATCCCGACCGTTTTTACGAGGTAAACATAACCAGCCAGGGCATCCAATAAAGCAGCAGGGAATGGGTTCACCGACGCCGAACCGTTCGAGGAAGATAGTCGGTATTCAACAGAGAAAACACGATGGACGGTGTCAACATGTTGCAAAAATCCTCGGGCAATGGCAGCAGTAGGATCAGAAGGATGAGCAGAGAGGGCAGTGTAGCCTCCTCCGTGGAGAGCATAGACGACTTTTTCTCCTGGCATAGGAGGAGCTGCGACCTCGATTGTGGAATCTTTCTTGTGTTGCCAGTAGCCGGGGATTTGGATGGAAGAGACTTGGGATATATTGGCCCAAAGTGCTAGATCATCCTTGACGAGTTCTGGGATAGGAGGAATCCAGATACCGTTCACGTTTACGCCGGGGGTTATAGCCAGATAGTTTGGTGTTTGCCTCAAAGGACCGACTCTAGAGAAAAGTCCGTTGGTAGGGTATCAAACGCCATGTTATTGATGCTCACATCTTCGTTATTCCTACCATATGACGGGTCAACTTGAGTTTGACAGACCTTCCTATGGTCCAACGAGCTCTAGGACGCCATGATCTGGGAACAATTTGAGGGGCAAGTTTACATAGGAGAATAACAACACCTACTTTGGAATTGAACCAAGAATCCAAAATGGAACACGAAGGAAGACTGTGCTGAAGAACTCATAGGTCAAGTAGAGGCCTTTGAAAGGCTGATAGCGTAGTATGGAGACCATGAAGAGCAGTTCATGCCAGCAAAAGTTGTACCTTTTATATACCGGTTAAATTTGCGGTTAATCGCAAGCCGTCGGTGCAACCGATTAGCAGCTGACACGGCGGCTCACAAAATTTCCCACCTGCTGCAGCTCTTCCATGTCCCAATCCAATCCCGAGTTCGAAAAGGTCGTCAAACAAGAAGAAGCATATCTTCGCCTTGTGCATCCTACTCCAGAAGAAACACCAACCTGCATCAATCTATTTGACACTTATCTTGCTTGTAATGGTCCGTTAAAGAATCAGTGTCATTGCAGTAGCATTGACCGACCTCTCACAGCGATTCGATCCCAAGTAAAATCGTTCTATAGATACGGCGAAAGGACCCATTGCAGCCAAAAGTTGGAAGACTTCAAATTCTGTCTTGGTCTGACGCGGATGGAACCGGATGAGAGACGGGATGTTTGGATTCGCAGGCGAGCAGAATGGTGGGCTGAAAGACGTCTTGGAAAAAGTAGCGAAGACGTCTGGGAGATGCGAGAGTGAGTCTGTCGTTCGTCAAATTTATTAGTGCAATCATTGAACCCAACACCAGTCAACCGCCAAAAGACTTTCCAAAGATAATGACTGAACGCGACACAAATAATCCTACCACTGTTGTTTAGATGTTTACTAGATCTCTGTACTTGCTATAATTTACTCTACCAATAATTACATTGCTATCTGCTCAAATGTTCAATGTTTTTCGAATGGAGACTTGTTTTTGCAAGAATCGAGCTGAACCGTGAACGCGACGCGTTTTCAAACTCCGACGGCTTATTGACTCCAGCCGAGACGCGACTTTTTCATCAATAACCACAACCTCCAACATTGAACATGGTAAGCCCCTTCACATTCGCGTCGACTTCCACTGACTATGAGCTTGTAGTCTACGCCACGACGTGCTACTAAAAGACAAAGGTCTTCTTCACCTTTAGGCTCATCACCTCTCGCAGCTCCTCACACTCCTCTTCGTCGTCGAGATTCAGAGTCGTCTCTCCCACCGTCATCTCCAATCGCGTTCGATGACACTGACGATAGCATGGACGAGAGAGATGCGGTACAAGATCTCAATGATGAAGAAGATGACGATGGCGAGGATCTATATGGTGACAATATGGAAGAGTGGGTTCTCATTTTTAGTATCTCTTTATACGCAAATCTGACAGGTTTCCTGTAGAGACTACGGTGCCAATGAACTTCTGGATCGATATGACGCGGCCGGCATCAACGATGACGAGGGGCTAGAAGAAATATCGGCTGGGGCGCGTCGTTTGGCGGAGAAAAAGATGGACAGACGCGACCGTGCTGCAAGAAGTGGTAGAGGGGCTCGAGCTTCGCAGAGGTCGCGTGCGCCCGCGTTCCTAGATGAGGACGAAGACGATATGGATGAAGATGATGAGCTTCAGCGAATGAAGAGAAGGACAAGAAGACAATACGATGAAAGAAGAGACATGGACGATATGGACGAGGCAGAGGACGTGAGTGGATCTTCTTTTCGTCTGCGTCAGGCAATGTTTCTGAACGCTCGACGCAGGAAATGCCCATTGAACAACTCAGCGATATCAAGGCTAAATCCATCGTCGAATGGATTGCTAACCCACGTGTCAGACGTTCGATTGTCAAGCATTTTCGTCAATTTTTGATGACCTATGTCGACGAACAAGGTGCATCTGTCTATGGTCAAAGGATTCGAAATCTGGGAGAAAGTGCGTGATTTCTTCGATTTGGGGCAAGGAGACCCTCATCATCTCTTTCATAGACAATTCGGAATCTCTCGAGGTCTCCTATAGCCATTTGGCTTATTCAAAACCCATCCTAGCCTATTTCCTTACCAATGCGCCCACTGCTATGCTCACAATTTTCGATGAAGTCGCACTCACGGCTATCCTCGTTTACTATCCTGCTTATGAACGTATCCACTCGGAAGTACACGTTCGGATATGCGACCTACCCTTCGCGTCGTCTCTACGAGACCTCAGACGCGTCAATCTCAACAACCTCGTTCGTGTAAGCGGCGTCGTTACACGCCGTAGCAGCGTTTTTCCGCAACTCAAATATGTGAAATTCGACTGCAGAAAATGCGGAGCTGTCCTCGGCCCATTCTATCAAGATGCTACCAAGGAAGTCAAGGTCAGCTATTGCCCCAATTGCGAAAGCAAGGGACCTTTTCCCGTTAATTCGGAGCAGGTGTGTACATTGACTGTTCGTCGAGTATCATACGTTCAACATGATGTTCCAAGACTGTATATCGTAACTATCAAAGAATGACCTTGCAAGAATCCCCCGGGTCTGTTCCAGCAGGTCGTCTACCTCGACATCGTGAAGTTATACTTCTGTGGGATCTGGTTGATAGTGCGAAGCCTGGAGAGGAAGTTGTACGTTTTGCACCTGATCTTTCACCGCGTTGTCTAACGTCTCATGTTCAAGGAAATCACGGGTGTTTACAGAAACAACTTTGACGCGTCTCTGAACGCCAAGAATGGGTTCCCGGTCTTCTCAACCGTCATAGAGGCCAATCACGTCAACAAGAAGGAAGATCTTTTCGCTGCGTTCCGTTTGACTGAAGAAGACGAGAAAGAGATGCGCGCGCTTGCTCGGGACGAACGAATCCGAAAACGTATCATCAAATCCATCGCTCCTTCCATCTACGGCCACGAGGATATCAAGACCGCAATTGCCTTGTCGCTGTTCGGAGGTGTCTCCAAGGATATCAACCACAAACACCGAATCCGAGGTGACATTAACGTGCTCTTACTCGGTGACCCTGGTACAGCCAAATCTCAATTCCTCAAATACGTGGAAAAAACCGCTCATCGATCCGTCTTTGCGACTGGTCAGGGTGCTTCTGCGGTCGGTTTGACTGCCAGTGTGCGAAAGGATCCTGTGACGCGCGAGTGGACTCTGGAAGGAGGGGCACTGGTGTTGGCGGACAAAGGCACTTGCCTCATAGACGAATTCGACAAGATGAACGATGCGGATCGAACTTCGATTCACGAAGCGATGGAGCAACAGTCTATCTCCATTTCAAAAGCTGGTATCGTCACAACGTTGCAGGCTCGGTGTGCTATTATTGCAGCAGCTAATCCGATTCGAGGAAGATACAATCCGACGATTCCGTTCCAGCAGAACGTCGAGTTGACGGAACCCATATTGTCGCGGTTCGATGTGTTATGTGTGGTGAAGGATACCGTTGATCCAGTGATGGACGAGCTACTGGCGCGATTCGTTGTCGGCAGCCATCTGAGGAGTCATCCTGCTTTCGACAAGCAAACGGATGAGATGGACGTTGCCACTACTGTCGACGAAGATGTAAGCAGTGTTCCCATAACGTTCCCGTTCAAAGATGCTGACTCTTGGGATAGCTCATTCCTCAGGACGTCCTACGCAAGTACATCATGTACGCTCGAGAAAAGATCCAGCCAAAATTATACCAGCTCGACCGGGAGAAAATCTCAAGACTGTTCGCCGACCTACGAAATCAATCGCAAACTACGGGTTCATACCCCATCACTGTGCGTCATCTGGAAAGCATGATTCGTATGGCGGAAGCTAGTGCGAAGATGTCACTCCGGGAATACGTCCGTGCAGATGACGTTGACCTGGCTATCGAAGTTGCTGTAGGCAGCTTTGTAAGTGCTCAGAAGCTGAGTATCAAGAAGACTCTGCAGCGAGTGCGTTCTGGTTTCTTTGTTCATGACTTGTGAGACGGCTAACGTTATGGGTGAAATAGGGGTTCAGAAAGTATCTCACGCAAGCCAAAGATCACGAAGAATTACTTGCGTTCTTGCTCGGAAATATCGTCAAGGAGAGGGCTAGATTCTATATGCTTCAGCGCCATGAACAGCCCGAGTTGATCCAGGTGAAAGTGACAGAATTGGAAGAGCGGGTAAGCATGTACAATGCCGGCTTGTATGTCATCACCGAATTGCTGACTGTCCTTTAGGCCAAAGAGCATGAGATTTATGACATTTCCGGGTTCCTCCACTCGAAGCTGTTCACTGCCAATGGGTATAAGCTCAAGGACGAGAATATTGAAAAGAGGTTCCGAGTGGACTGAGAATTGTATACCACCATTGATTTTGTTGTTTATGTTCTTGTTGTTCATGTTCGGTTGTGCTGTTGGTTGTATCATAGTCGTAGTCAAGTACCATTCCAGATTGTTGTTCAATCTATGTATGTATAACTGAGTGGTGGATAAGATACAAGGTCCAGTATCCCTCTAAACTATGCAGACGGGTTCTGTACCGATGAAGATGATTTTTCAGCCTGAGGTGTTGACGCTGACGCGGCTTCATCTTGAACAGATGATGCACCAGCAGGAGCTTCCTCTGAAGCTCCCTCGGCCGTTTGACCACCTTCATCGTCGTCCATGATTTCTGTAAGAAAGCAAACTAAGTGACACCGTTCAATTCATAAGCACGACAACATACCATCCGCATAGACCTCAGGATGAGCTCTGAAGCAATTCTGCATCGCCTGGAACTTCTCAACACAGTTAATACCCTTGGGCTCCTCTTCCGAGTATATAAAACACGAGAACGCTTCGCGAAACTCAGGCCCACAAGGACCGTAGGCCATTCCACCGAGACAGGGACAGTCCCAGTTGATCTCACCGGTTTCGGGGTTGTAGGCACCTTGGGATGAACCGTCGGAAGCTTCTGCTTCGGTTTGGGCTTGTTGGCCTGGGGAGGAGTTCGCGGAGTCTATGGTGTTTTGGGAAGGAGAAGGGGATGTATGGTGAGTTTCTGATGAGGGTCCGTCGAGAGCTGGGGTTTTAGTGTCTGGAGAAGACAAGGTTATAATCATACGTGTGTTATGGATTGTGAAAGATACATACTCTCGGAAACCATCACACTATCCAACGCGATGCGCTGCTCCCTAGTCCATCGCCAGGCTGAATACGAAACGACCGTTGCGGAAGCAGCTAGAGCAAAACCAAGTCTATAAGGCCTGGCTCTGGCCAGTGACTGGGTTGCCTGTGTGTGAAGGCATCTTGAGAGAGGAGCTTTTGGTAGACGGTAGAACATAGAGGAAGGCTGACAAGTTATTTTTTGATGACACACACTTCTTTAGCCGGGAAACGTGATTTCTGCCGATCCTGCCGATTCCTGCCGATCTGTGCCGCTGAATCGTAGTAGAATTAGAAATGGACGCGATAACATTTTGTACATACAACAGACAGAAAGACATGGAAAGACATGAAAGCTCACAAGGAGCAGCAGAAAGATAATCAGATTTGAACATGAAAGCAGGTTTGTAAGTCTGCCATTAGAAAATGTGCCATATAATGGAAAAAGAAAGATAGTGTGTGCAATCCGAAAATAAGAACATGTCCGTTGATTTAAACATTTCCGTGCCCGTTTACAGCCATTGTGCCTTGTCCCAAGCAGGATCTTGCAGAAATGCACACAGCACTTTGCTTCCAGTCTGTGTATAACATTGAACACATCAATCGGTGAACCTTGGAGAAAGCTATGCATAAACACACCTGCAACAACGGATGGCCAGCGACGATACTCAAGAAACGCTCTAGACCCTCCCTTCGACTCTCTATAACCTCATCTGAGAATCGATTCGTGAAGACTTTTCCAGGAAGAGGAGGGATGTTGACTCTGGTGGATTCACGCTCGAGAATGTCTCCTGTCGAGGGCTTCAATTAGAATGTGTAATATGATGGGTATGGAGCACATACGGAAAGCCTCGAAATCAGAATAGCGACGTCGTACAAGGGAGTGACGTAGTTTGAAGGCAGGGATGTTAGTCTGTGATACAGATATTGAGTTCTGAGTTCTGAGCAGAAGTTGAACGTAACAAGAGCATACCTTGCACACGATCTCATAATCCGTGTACATCTTTCGTCCAAATCCTATACGCCAAAGCTCGTTCAGATATCAATCGTTGCCCTCTTCGCGCCCAGCGCCTTTCCCTCTAGAATCTCGAGAAGTGGATCGAAGGTGTATTACTCACCATGCGTCTGGGGATTCCTCACTTCAATTTCCAAGAAACTTTCCGGAACACTATACATTTCTTCAATCTACATGACCATGGAAAAAGATATTGAGATCAGCGAAATGTAATGGAAAGAACATGAAGAAGCGCAGCGTTGGAGTTCCGAAAAGATAGAGATAGCGCTCGCTTCAACAACTCACAGTCTGCTCCCTTCCAGTAATTCTGACATCGTCAAAGGTGCTTGCGCGTGCGAATGGAGAGACAGTTGTCATTGGTGCTAATTACAGCTTTCTTGTGGAAAAGGTGTTGGGAGAAGAGTATGTAACTGCTAAAAAAGCTGTGCCGGCCGTTGTTACTAACCGTCGCGAGCGGATGCCGACGGCTTCTATCCGTTTACCCCTCTCTCTCCTTCCACGACGTTCAAGGCTGCTTACAGTACGCGTTATAGAGTCAGACTAATGTCAAAGACTTCTGCTGGTGGCAAAGAACTGCAGAGCTCAGGATTCTGAATCCAACACGGGTGAAAGTAGAGAAAGCGATGTTGAACTGATCTAGTAGCAAGTAGTACACGAGCTTCCGGGAAGTTTGGATTTTCAGAAAAGGAATAACCGTGTTTGGCCGATATCGTTGGACGACAGCGGCTGAGAGAAAGCTCCGTATCGCACTGAAAGGAGAGGGAGATCTGGACGTTTGAACGGAGACCACTAGAGTTGCGTACTTTCAACTTATGAAGGTTACAAGTTACAACACCAGTCAAATATCCATCGTTCCAACTTCTCATCTATGTAGCATGACACACAGTCAAGTAAGGAGCAACTGCACCTGCAGAATTATCGAACGATTAGCAACTCGTTGTTATTAGTAAGGGGGGTCAGCTAAGAACCTACCGTGCATAAACAAGCGGCCTCGCTCCGCATCATGAACCACAGTAGTAGATCCTGAAGCAATAGTACCATCGTTCTCGTATGCCTGGAACAATTTGATCCTGTCAGATACTGGTTTGTAGTACTACAAGGAAACACATGCACACCTTCTGAACCTTATACTTCTCGCCATAGAACGCTCCTTCACCTGTGTTCTGTGAAACTGCCCATCCACATACGGGCGAAGGATGTGATGAGTTAAAGATGTGCTTCATGAGCTCTACTGATTTGGGTGTTCCTATGGACAAATCCTCATATCAACTCTGTACGACCGAGATCTGGCACATTGATACTTGCCTGCAGCGTACACAGTTCCTTCTTGGTCAATCGAGAGATTGTCGATTGGTGTTTCTGGAAGAAGCTTGATTGTAAAGCTGCTGATGAGGAGATAACACATTGTACACGCACCAGTATGGACTTTTTCCACGTAAACCAAGGAATTATCATCTTGCCTCTCGAACATCTTGATCTCTAATCCGCTGGCACTCGCGACGTAGACCGTATTGTTCGGTGCCAAAGCGATTCCATTCGCGGAATAAAATTTGTCCACGACTAGCTTGCATCCTTGTTCGGAATGACAATACCCAATTGAGGTGAAGTAGGTCAACAGATTTCTTGCCATGAGGGCCTACGAGGTGTAGTAGAGTCTGTGAGCGGTATCACAGAGTATGTGAAGAATTGTGCAACATACGAATCCAGTTTTACGATTGAACCAATTGGTGAAATAGAACCGTTTTCCGTCCGGAAAACCCGCGACATCGTTCGGAGAGACGATAGCAGGATCCCGGACAGTGTTCATATGCACCAAGCTCTCCCCACCCGCGACTGTTTTGAATATCTCGACAACAGAGTCTGGGCCCACGACTGAAGGATCCTGGCCGTCCGGAGGAGGTCGGTTGTTGATGAGATACACGAAAAGCTCGTTGGGATCGTGTTCGGAAGGAACGACGTCCATACCGAGGACATAAAGACCGTTCTTTTTGATATCAAAGTTTTCAAAGGTAAGACGCGTTACTTTGGACGTAGCTGGATCGTATGTCGCGACGTAGTCCTCGTCCTCAGTAGCCTCGTAGCGCTCCATGGCAGGAAGCCATTTGGCGCGGTTGGAGATGGTTGAGCATGCGAGGTAAAGAATGCCTGTTTGTTGATGTAACACAATTTCTGTGTGCCATGGTCAGAAGTTGCAGGTACATACTTGAACGTAGGAAAGACCATGCGACGTACTCTCACAAGCCTGTAACTCCTCTATCTTTGTACATTTCTGCACATTCAAACCAAAATTTTGAGCCTCATAGGACAGACCCAACGAGCTAATTAGTGGTGCAAGATAGAAATGCACTACAGGGATAACCACAGCGACAACAGAAAAGACGACGCTCCATAACAAGGTCATGGTTCCGTCGAAAGAGTATGAATTGCCAATTGCCAATTGGGCATTATGTTATTTTGCTCATATGCTCGTAGAGTAGATTCTACGTACTAGTAGTAGTACGTGCGGCAACATACTGTACGGTTTGATATTCACCGTTGACGTTCTACCAGCTCATTAACCGCATCACGGACCTCCTTCCAAGCAGGTCGAGGGACGTCAAACGTATCAGTCAATCTAGCATAAGTATTTCCTCCAAGTCGCGCTACAGGCCTCAGTTTACCTGGATCCACTACCATACCATTCTTGGATAAGATAGATTCTTTGGCATGCACCTGTTTGATGAGACCGAGAACAAGGGTATTTGTGATGTTTGAATTTTCCAAGTCGAGTATATCATGAGCGAAGTGCAGCTGTAGAAGTCGTGAGGTTTGGTCAGAGTTGATTATCGACATTGTAGACCTTCCACCTACCTGACACTCCATGCTGAACAAACTTTCCTTAACACAGGCTGGTTTCACTAGTGACTGTGCTGTGGTCAACATACAGTAGTTCGTTCAGCGATGGCAATCACTGACACTGGGTTCCATTGTCAAACCGGATATAATCCACTCGTCCACATTGGCTGGAGCTTCCACAGCAGTTGCATTTGCGGCCTCGATGAAGTGTTCACTAATGATATTGACTGTGAATTCTTTGGTAGCCAAAATGTTCTCCCGCGTGTCCTTGGGCCGTCGAGAAGACAAGCTGAAGGATACGCTGAGTAGCGGAGGGTTGTGTGATACCTACCCGCAGAGCCCGCACGGTCAGAAGCTGTGTATTTAGGATAGCGTCGGTATACTTGCCATGGAGAAGTAGCTAGATCACAACGAAAACGTTGCAAGGACTGCTTATGTCTGGGATGTAATGAGATACGCGCCTGAACGGTGCGAGATTTGGCGTTCCGTCTTCTGCCAGTGTTGAGACGAAAGCAACAGGGCGAGGGATGATCGCAGAGGTTAACAGCTTATATGAGTCTCTGTAAGGGTCTCAGCGCAAAGAAACATATCAAGTTCACCTAGAGTGACTCACGTTGTGCTCATCTTATCCAAATCCCATGTCTTCCTGAGTGCATGTTCGTGTTCCGAGAAAGCCTTAGAGGCTCCGTCTCCAAGCTTCCAACCAGGCGACGGTGAAGAGGTCCATTGCAGGGGTTTATGAGGATTGAAAGGCGCTGAGCTGTTCCATCTACGGAACAAAGTACTCGAGACGTATGATAAGAGTGGAGAATGTGGTCGTGGTAACAGTCTAAAGCTCATCGGAGAGGTTAGGGGTTGATTTACGCTGGTTTCCCACACAATCAAGCTTGGGTTGTTCCGACGATGTGAAGCTAATCTATTTTTTGACAATTCTTCTCACTGGCCTCAGAAATTCTTCAAGACATACTTACTTTCTTCGTTACTCATCTTCACGACTTGCAGATATACAATATGTCCATCGTTGACTATTCCGTTGAACACCCATCCACTGAACTTCAGGTGAGTAAACGGACCTTCAGCGCATCAGCATTCAAACACAATCATTCCTCAATCAGGGCTTCTATGGTTGGACCGACACTCTCCGCGGCATACAGTATGGTCCAGGTTCAGTTTCAACAGCATTGCCCAAGTTCTTCAAACTCCTGGGTGTGTCTAAAGCCCTGGTACTCACCGGTAGGAGTCTGTATGAGAAGGCAAGTAGATCTGCAATCAATCATCCTCCCGAACCCTTATCCAGCCTGCTCTTCAGTCCGACGTTGTGAAGAAGGTCGAAAGTATTCTGCAGGCTATCGACGGATACGGCGCGACGTATTATCAGATCGGCCAGCATTCACCTATTGCTGGAATCCGAGACGCGAGTAAGGTTTTCACCGATACGGGCTGCGATGTGATTGTTTCTGTTGGTGGAGGATCACCAGTCGACGCGGCCAAAGCTATGCTCTACTATCTGCAACAAGAACGAGGTGGTGAGACGATGCCCCAGATTGCTATTCCTACAACGTTAAGTGCGGCCGAATACTCTGTGAGGTCATTTCGAACGCGATGTATATCTCATAGTGCTGATACTTTGCATCGATAGATTGGAGCTGGATATACAGATGAGAGTGGAAAGAAAGTGGCTGTCAGCTCACAGAAGCTGGCTCCTGCAGCTATCATACTTGATGCGGAGCTGACGTTGGCTACTCCGGAACGGTTGTGGTATGTTCGACCTACATTACTAGTACACTAGCTCTCATAAAGGATGACTTATCAGGTTATCCACTGGGATACGAGCGATTGATCACTGCGTAGGCCAGTCTATTTGCAGCCCTTCCGGTGTTCAACTTCAGTCACTGAACTCGGAACAGAGAACCTTTACCGCCCATTAATCCCACCTCCATTGAAGGCCCTGGGACTCTACGCTCTTGCTGACCTGTTCAAGTATCTTCCGGAATCCAAGGCGAACCCCAAATCAGTGGAAATCCGACAAAAACTCCAGGTAGCAAGCTGGATGAGTCTCTGGCCGATCAAGCTCGAAAAGTATAGTGCATTAGGTTTATCCCACTCGCTCGGACACAAGCTTGGCGCAGCTTACTCGATTCCTCATGGTATTACATCGGTAAGACAGGAGCGGTACTCACTATTCAGAACACACGGGTTAACGACTTGTTCTCGCGTTCAGTGCCTCACGCTTGCACCAGTCGTAGAGCTTATGACAGAAATCGGCACGGAACAGGATAAAGAATATCTCTCCAAGGCACTATTCTATTTGCAAAAGCCGAGTACTGGTACGGTCAACGGTGATGTGAAAGCATTGTCGGCGTGCATCCAACAGTAAGCAGGTCACTGGCAAAAACTCATCAGTGATGTGACTGACGACCTGGACCCAGGCTTGTCACCGACCTAGGTCTCTCTTCCACGCTGAGAGAGTATAATGTGCCCAGGGAAGATATTACAGTGATTGCGACGAATACCCTGGGTACCGAAACACACGCTCTGTATCCGCAAGTTGTCAAATTACTGGAGGGCTTGTATTGAAAAATGGAACAGAAAAGGAACCGCGGAACGGAGAAAGGATTGAAATTTTCGGTGGAGTTCTTTCGTGTAAGAGTGCTTACGGGTATCTACATAAGCGAGTAGCATAGCATACCACGATACAAGAAAAAACCTGAGATACTTACTACGGAGAGTTGTGTGGCAGTCTAGACTTTGTTCCAAGACGTTGAACTAGGACGCTCCTTATATGGGGGCTTGCGACACTTGGATCATTACCTTCGGAGACGATGTTCGTTGCTCTTCAACTCTCACTAGGTCGACTTCCTCCATCTCGCCAACTCCCAACTGCGCTTTCTCGTCTTGGCCTGAGAAGAACTAACGTGTCACTGCGCAGCCATTCACATTCTTCCCATTCTCTTTCCCGTACACCCACCACATCTCCTTCTATCTTTTTCTGTCAACATCAAGCCATGTCGCGGCGACGACAACACTCTACACATGAGAATGGGCAACTGGAGCATAGGAAGGAGTCAGCAAAGCAGGATCATGATCATCATGAACATGAAAATGCCCATGACCACGATCATGGTCATTCACACTCATTCTTTGGCGGACATTCACATGCAGGAGAATACAACTATGGTGCAGAGAAGATTATGGCGGCTTGGGAAGGCTCAGGTGAGTATCTCGCTATTCATCTTTAGGTATATTCATTGAATTGGACCAAGTACAGGCGACAAGGGCTCGTCCATCACTATCTTAGGGCTCCTCTCCAATGTCGCTTTAGTGAGTCGAAACGCTTTTCGATCAGTGATAGCGTTGAGCTCATGAACACAATGATCAGACTGGAGTCAAAGGCGCCGCAGGATGGTATATGCACTCTGCTTCCCTACTAGCAGACGCCGGTCATTCATTGAGTGGTTCGTGTTATGTCTTGTTCATTTTATGCTCTGCTACATCATGAGCCTTCAGATCTACTGGGCGACTTTGTGACGTTGTTCTGTTGGAAGTTATCTCGGAAACCTCCCTCTGAATGGTACCCGTATGGCTTCGCGAAGTTTGAAACACTGGGAACCACGACCGTTTCCTTACTATTGATTGGAGGCGCTTTAGGCATCGGCTTCCACTCCTATCACATTCTCCTCACCGCCCTTAGTGAAACTGCTGCCACCCTTCCTCCTGGTCCTATGCAGTCCATCCTCGTCAACGTAACGTCTACAGTGCCAGACGTACCCCAAGTACTGTCGCATCATTCACACGTCGAGACTGTCGATCCTAACGCGGCTTGGTTCGCTGCCATCAGCGTGCTGGTCAAAGAATGGTTATATAGAGCGACCAAAGCGGTGGCTGATGAAGAAAACAGTCCTGTTCTGCTCGCGAACGCCATTCATCATCGCAGCGACGCGTATTCGAGCTTTGTCGCGCTCTTTGCGATTCTCGGTTCTTGGATATTTCCAAAGTTGCCCTTGGATCCCATTGGTGGTATGTTTCCCCTGGTCTTCTGGGTTTTTGGCGTTTCACCTGATATTTGGACGTAGGTCTATTGGTCTCCTTTGTGATCCTGCAACAAGGAATTAGCTTACTGGTAGGCGCGTGGGGAGACCTTACGGACGCTGGTGTGTCTGCTAAAACCAGACAATCTCTCAAGCGTACCCTGGAACCAATATTGGCCTCACCTTCATCTACTTCATCCTCGACATCACAACCTGTTATCCTTGCAATAAGTGGACTTCGAGCACGACGCGCAGGTTCACTGATCTTCGTCGATCTGACAGCTGAGGTACCAAGTAACTTGACCGTACACGAACTTGTCATCGCAGAGGAGAGAATACTTCAGACGTTGAAGGAGGCGAGGAAAGAAGTCAAAGAGGTGCATGTACGGTTCAAACCTGTTGAACATTGACCTACCAGCCACTCCGATCGGTTCAGTGATAATCTTATTGACGGTTTTGAAGTACTTAGTATCCAATTTCATAGTTACAATTTGTATTTTAGTACATACTCTGACTAAGTAAAGCAAAGGAATCATTGTGAGGAGATTTCCCATTCATGCTTATGCATATCTGTTGAACAAAATCAGTTTGAATCGAGTGAAGCGAGAGGATGGAAAAAAAGTTGGAGGCTCAGCACATAAGGAAATAATCCACATTCCCAAAGGGTCGGTCTCATTAAATCAGTTTTTGGAGAATCATTGCCAGGACCGAAGAAGAAGTGGAATAGAATGGTGAAGACTTACCTAGAAAGCCAAACCCAACAAAAACTTCTTGTCCCAGCTTAATTCGACATGCACCGACCTGGAAAACGTCGTTCAGCACATTTCCTAGTTCTGGATGACCTTCTTGAAGAATCAAGGAGTTGAGAAACTCGATGGCACTGTGTCAACGGTAACAGTTCTGCGTAGACCAGCGTGGCATTCCTTCGTTGAAAAAAAGAGAAACGTCAAGTTTCAACGTTTAAATACGAAGGTACAGTCTTCACACGGTCATGCATAATCAGCCCTAATCAGCCTTTCGTCCGAGATTTTCTTTCTAAGTCGAGACGTGCTGCAACTTCAAGGGCGCAGCGGCTGTAACTTAGACAAATTATGGTACAAAGGCGCGGAGAGTCAATTATACGGTCCCAAGATCCGACGCGGGGGTCGTTGGTGTGAAAACAAACAAAAAGGTGATTCTAATCGAGTTGATCGTCCGAGTACAAGTGACTACGGTGAAGAGTCTATCGTGGTTTCTGAACTTTACCAGACTTTGTCGTCCTATACTCTGTCGTCCTACCCTTGGCTTTCTTAGATGTACCTGCTTTCTTAGCTTGAGCTGTGATAGACTGTATCAATACCGCATTCAATGGTCAGAAATTGCGAGTAAGTATCACTCACGATCTCCCACGTACTCCAAATAGTGTTGCTCTTTCGAGTCATAGAAAGACCAATTATTTTCTGGGTCGTGCCTGTTCACTATCCCTTCATAATGCTCCTTTTCTAGACCTGGTAGGTGGCGTGTCATCTCGAACCTGAAGTAATTGGAGCCTTCAAGAGCAAGAGGAACGCCCTCTACCACGAATGCCGTTTCATCCCCTTCGAAATACTTGGTTTTGAAATCACTATTCTGAATGAACATGGAATTCATCGTACTCTCCATCTTTGCGCTCGCCTTTCCCCTCCCTATCGTATGTGACATGTACTCCGAATAGTCTGTTCTTGGTTTCCGATGTCATGAAGTGGTCAGTTTTTTCTGGCTGCAGCGGAGGAGCCGACCACTGATTTCAATGATCAGTCGTTTGGTTAAGTATGAATGAATTTTGGACTCACCCAAGTGTCCGAGTGGTCCGAAAACCCCGGATTGCTGGCGTCCGATGGGAACATAGTCGGGTCAAACTCCGTAAGCTCAGAGTCACTGCTGGACTGGCTAGCGCTCGAGGGACCAGCGCCAGGCTCGCCAGAGGGCTCAACGCCCGGGGGTGCGGCGTGCACGACCGCGAGGGAAACAAAAATAAAGTAGTAGAGTATGTCGAGATGCATGATGATAACGGTTTTCCAGATCGGAGATGAATAGAATCGTCCCAAAAATTTTGCCAGCAAATTGTTTGGGTAAGGGGTCGACCAGCGAATACGTGTAAGTCGAATTCCGAAAAGACAGTACTAGATCATGTATGAGCTCCAATGTGAGTTTATATGCTGATCTTGCTCACCCTCTGCGCCGCATCAGGTTAGACCAGTTTGGACTGAACGCACAAACACCTTGTACTACCATCAAGAGCATCAAGAAGGCTGTATCCAGTGGGTTGAGCTCTGTATTGCAATCATCGGTACGACGGTAATAATGAACTTGGAGAGGCTTGGAACAGCTTGGCCTCTTGGAACAGAGAGATATATCCTCAAATATCCACAGACCTGTACAGATAATTTGAGGGAACAAAGCGAAAGTTCTCGGAACTCATTCATCAAAGCGATGGTACAAGAATAGACCTGAATAGACTAGCAATCCTGTCAAGACTTTTTTGCCGCTGCCGTTGGCACAGAAAAAATCCACCCATACCTCATACACGCCGGGAACCAGGAAAGGAAAAGTTCGAAGTCACGAACCTGCTGCGTGTAGCATCGTGTAGCTCAATCTATTCGCCTTTCCTTGGACTTCAGATGTATCATTCTCGCACATTCATGAAGAGATACAATTTTGATTGGCATTTGCATAGACTGACTAGATACATTGCGGATGAGTGTTGCGATAGATAAATGGTCAAAGAGTGAGCGAATTTCCGTGGTGATAATTATAGTGAGCGGAACAACCAAGCGACTGGAATAGATTATGATCAGGAATGTTGAGCAGCATAGAGTTCAGACAGATAGTAACGGTGCGGCAGTTCGATCATATGATATACTATGAGCGAGACTGGACTGAAAGCAAGACAGACGCAAGATAAAAAGTACAGTCTGAAATGAAACGTCCATCAGCGAGAGAAATTTTATTGAAAAGTAGACTTACAAAGATATGAACACCCGACACAATGAAGGGTGAAACCCCAGGGCTATGAGAAAGAGTCCGACCCATGCAGAGGTGCACCGACTTGTAGATAGGACAGCACTAGTGCAATAGAGCTGTTTTGAAGACATTGAATCTCCAGATCACGACCACTCCAGACGGGTGTATCTGGGTGGTAGTTGTCTGGTGTAGGCGAGTCATGATCATTGAATGATCGTCTTTTGTCGAGCCCGTTTGAGATATTGATGTCGAGCTCGTTCTTCCCAGCTTTTGACTGTAAGTATACCTGACTGCGAGATTTGGATCGAATGTGCGAAGGTCCCAGACGTAAGCCACGAGTGCCACTGCGAGGTGAAGGAGACTGCAAACCACTGTCGCCGAATTCGGATGCAGTTCCGCTTTGAAGCACGTCCTTCCCGGTTAATGCTTCCTGCAGGACCTTGAACGCAACAAGCTCAGCAGCGCGGTAGAAGCGAGATGAAGGCGAGGATGAAGAGGACATAGAAGTCATAGACGTTGTCGTCGTGTCACCAACGTGCTTCTTTAATGACACAGTCCACTGATGCCGAATGAGAGGATCATCGACACTGAACATGTACCTTCGTTTCATGCCGCAATGATTGAGGAAGGCGACTTGGAAAGTGTTGCGCATGAAAGCACGCTCAATGTTTACGGTATGGCCCAAGGGCAGACCAGAATACTTCAGCGCGTTCGACCCGGAGCGACATATGATGATTGTTTTGGAACCCAGAGAATTTCCTGTTACACGGAACGAAGCTTCCGAGGACCGGTTGAACGTGAGAACGGGTGGCTCAAACACCAGGTCTTGTCCAAAGAGATGGATTGAGAAGTGGGGATCAGTTTGCGGGATTCGGATGATGATTGGGTCAGATTGAACTTTGTAGGTGATGCGAGTTGGAAGAGGTCGTTTGACGGTGATGAGTATCTCAGCAGCACTGTCACTAAATCCCTTTGCTTGTGAAAGTCGTTCTTCACGTATGGACCTGTAGATGTTGTCTAAAAGTGCATCAGTGACCAGACAGCGAGGATCATATCTTCTGAAAGCATTGACGAAATCGTTGGAAGAGATGTTCTGTCTGGCAAACCCACTGTAGCCAGGGGTATCGGCAATGCCTCCATGTAGAAGGTCATTTAACTGGATGATAGCACGGACAAGGCGAATTGCGAGGTCTTTGTCATAATCTACAAACCTGGCGTTCGCCTCATACCATCGATTGGCAAATGCATCCAACAGATATTCGAGGGCACTATGATGATTTACCGGTCGTGAAGGGACGTGTAATGACATTAAGAATGCACGGAGCGCCAAATCCACTGGGATTGAGACAAATCCGAAACTGTCGACGTAACTCTTTAGGACCACCTTGGACGTCCGCTGAGCAAGATAATGCCCAAGAGTTGCGCGATCTAACTCAGTCAACCTGAAGATCAGTTGACCTAAGAATGCTGGGTCATCTGTCAGACCAGACTTTGCAAAGAACGTGGATATAGCACGATCTGGATCTTTGCTGAACTGGTGAACGAACGATCGAAGCAGGGGATTGCGATTAGGCAAACCAAGGGTAGAGTTTCTGTTAACTGGATCGATCCGGTCAGCATTGAAGCGCATGTTCTGTAACGATACAACGCTTTTTACTGCAAACTTTCTTTCCGGAGTAGGAAGGTCTAGACCTTCATTTCCCCCCTCTGTGATTGGCTTTGCAATGACAAGAATGTCACTGAAGAGGAAAAGAAAACGATCCTTGACAGTGTTGGCATTGACAACTTGCAGTACTGGGGAAGATAAGATCAACTTCCGAGGAGGAGTTTCCAATACTGAGGCCCACATAGGGCTACGAAGACCCCGAGCGAGGTTCTCTTCTAACCGTTCAAGGACGATGGACCCTTGTACTCCAGGTGGTCTAGTAGCAGCAGCTGAGTAATTAGAAGAAAGACTCGACGAGGACGTGGATGTAGAAGGTGCGGGATAGTCACTCAAAGAGGAAGAGGGATCGGGAGTGGTGGAAGAAAGAGGATCTGGAGGAGAAGGAAGGGCGGAAGAAAGCGCAGAGGAAAGCGTCGGTTGTTCAACATCAGATGCAGGAGAGGCTATAGTTCGCTGAGCCTTCGGCGTCCTTTCGACATCATGTTGTGTATGACCAACCGGAGAACTTCTTGGCGGCGGGGTGGCAGCAGAAGGACCATGTTCTCCGGACTGGCCAATGTCACTCGGTATAGGTCTGCCTGTCAGTGTACCAGTCTCGGTAGGGGTACTATTTAGATCCTCCCAATCTGAAACTAATTCCGTTTCCTTTCGTATCCGTAAAAGATCCGATAACGAAGGTTTCTTGAGTCCCGGTTGACCGTTTCGAAAATCACTGTTGGGAGAAGTGGGTAGTGAAGGAGAGGATACTTGCGAAGGAGACGAGAATATCTTCTTGTTCTTACTCATCCACTGTTTCACTGCCGGAAGAGTCATAGGAAGCTTGATGGAATTCGAGTTCGTCGGTGTGGATGAGGCAGGCGTGATATCGAAATATTCGGGGAAAGTAGACGAAGATGACGTATCGGAGGACAAGGGAGGCGAAAGGAGATATCTCGCGATGTTGGGATCTGAAATCTGCTGCACCAATGTACGATTCTGGTCGTACTGATTACTGGATGTAGGAAGTGACGGCGGAGTAACTTCTTCTAGGCCATGAAAATGAGCATTGATATCTGATGTTGATGCTGACGGATTCAAACCTTTAACACGATTTCGTTCCTCCTCTAACTTGTGTATTCCCGGGAAGGGAAAAAGTTTGGCATTCTGATATCTTGCAAACGTATCAGACGTAGGCGGCGGAACGGGAGAGACGCGTGATATGGATTGCGGGGCTAGTGATAATGCGGAAGTCGATGGAGACAACATAGGAGCTTGGACTTGCTGGGAAGTAAGACTGCCGCTGAAATCAGCTCTTGGGCTAGTGATACTTGCACCGCTCTCTCGGCTGATACTAGAATCCGTGTGATCGCGTCTTTCTCGAGTGAGAATGCTGTTGCTTCGGGATCTTCTGCCGGTGACAGAGTTAGACCGTGTGAAGGTACTCTTGACTTTCTCCCAAGTACTCGTCGAGGTTGAATCACCACTCCGTTTAGACGAAGTATCATTGACAATAGGGCGATCATCTAAATCACCAAAATCTGCACTCATAGGTGAGAGCTCGTCCTGTAATTTGGGGGACGGGCGATTATAAAATTCTGGTGACAAAGACCCGTCGCTCTCTCGCGGTATCGATGCGGGTGAGAGCGCAGCGACAGAAGACGGGGAAGGGGGACCATATGGGGGCGTAGCATCTGGTAATGAGTCGGATTCGATGATCAGATTTTGTGAGCTGGAAGAAGCTCTTGGAGAGGTATCTTCATATGCTTCGTCGTTGGAAAATCTGGAACGAGTGGAAGGGGGTCGTTCATTATATGGGACATCGTCATCGTCCGGGTAATCGCCATCCTCCTCATCCTCGTCATAGTCGTGCGGCGACCTCCGAATTGGTACTGAGGACGGTGATAGTTAGTGCGAGGATCGTTATGCTTTAAGGACAGTGTACATACCAGGATCAGCTATCCAACTGATCTCACGTTCTATGGGTTCGGGTGGATAAAGTGCGTTGGATGTATCTGTGTTATAAACGACTTCCTCTTCATCATCATCTTGAGAAGCCTTTTCCTTCAGGGGTGTACTGAATGGGCTATTGGAGAACATATCATCCCGAGTTCCATCTCTGTGGTTCAGATACGCTTGTATACTGGCACCCGAAGGAGTGAAGTCTCCCATTTCCGCGCCATTGGTCAATCGAGTTAGGAACTGAACAGGTGGCGTAGGGGGATTGCGAGTAACGGGAGACGGAAGCCGACGCGAATGAGCGGAAACCTCTTCATCCTCTTCCTCGACGACAACACTTCTCCGCCGAGGTTCTGTGAATATCAGGGGAAGTGGCTGAGGCGACTCTGAATGCGATAGAGCAGGGCTCAGCGCTCGAGGACTGGGTACTTGATTCGGAGTGACGGATCTAGCTCTGAAAAGATCGAGCGGAGTGGGAGGTAAAGGTGTAGGAGGAACGATAGGAGTATTGGGAGAAGTCGAAGCAAACTCCGAGTCGGAAATACCCGTGTTAGCACCTGACGAACCCCTGCGAGATCTTCGCCGTCTCCTCCTAGGAGTGGGTGACGGTGACGGTGCCTGAACTTCGTCATTCCCACTACCGTCAGTGTCCTTGGCTGCCCTATTTCTGCTGCTCAGAGTGTCCATTAGCAATTTTCGCGCAGCATTGCGCTCACCACCCGAAACCGTATTGGTGCGCTTGAATTTGCCCGGACTGAGTGCGGGTGAAGGTGACATTGACGGATCGTAAGTCTCTGTGCCACCAGTGAGCTTGTGCATAGCGAGCATTCTCCCGGCGCTGTTTGAGCGGAAAAGACCTTTCTGCAAAGCTTCCAAAGATGGAAGAGGAGTGGGAGGCGAAGTACCGGGATACTGGAATTGGGAGGGATCCTGTGATGTAGGGGTAGGTGATCGAAGGAGGAGAGAGCGTTGTAGTTGTAATTGTGAAGGTATCGGAGACATGAGCTGAGGGACGATGGGCAGGGTGATTGTGGGTGATGCAGGAAAAGCTTCATCTTGCGAAGAGTCGCCAGTGATCAGGGGGTTGGGTGTTGGCGCACGAGCCTTTCCTTTCATGTCCCTGGAGCCTCTGGAGCGTGATCTTGATCTGGTGCGCCGTTTTGACCTTGTGGCGGGCGTTGGTGCGGGAACGTCTTCGACTAGGTTTTCGGGACCTGCTTCGTTCTCTGACTCCGTTCCAGGTCCAATTTCCAACTGCTTCTCGACCTCTTGTTGTTGCAGCGGAGGTGTCTCCACTTCCGGTTGCATTTCCTCTTCTGCAGGACCTTTTTCTCCTTCACTGACGGCTTCGTTGTGCATTGGAGGCCGTCTTCCATCTTTCAATCTTGGTAATGATGCTGCGCGTTTTAACTTGGCAACTGCGAGCATTCGTTGCTCGCGCTGATCAGAGGCCGAAGCTGGCTCATGATCCATAGACGCAAGCTGGAGCTGAGAGAGATATAGCTTTCGTTGAGAGTACGAATCCTGTAGGTTCGAAAACAAGGTTGAACAAGTGACCTAGTCAAGAAAGAATCTAGAGATCGTACGTGGATACTTCAAAGTCAACTTTTGTTAAATCTTGAAGCGTCGACGGTCGAGGAGAAAAGAAGGAGAGTTCTGTGTCAAGCACAAAGCGACGGAAATTGAAAGGAGTGAAAAACCGTCGGCCACGTGGCTATGTTATTCAATAAATACCTCCGCGAGCAGGACTTCAAATTTTCAGAATTCATCCGAGTCCGAAAGCTTTTGCCACAGGATTGCAGTTACTATCATTCTAGTAGCTCTTACACGCTGAAAATTTCACAGAGCGATGCTGAAAATTTCATGGATTTCACAATATTAATATCCTTTTGCAAGCTGGAAAAATCTTTTCGAATCTCGACACTGAGGGAAATCGAAGAAATGGGTTTCTTAGAATGTGTTCAACGTTCGCAGGTGAAAACTTTGTTCAAGCCTCGTGTCAACCACCATTCGTCGACCGTTTCTAACAGTGATTCCCCGCATTGCCAGACGCGTCTCCCGGGCCAAGTCTTACCAGAATCCCGTTACGTGACATTGCCATTTGTAGAAGACTTGCAACGTTTTCATCCTCTGGACAAGATAATCAATATCAACGAAATGATTCAAAGGCTCGTGTTTGCGTAGACCGTGTGTTGCGCACCTCAACCTGCAGACAAAAGTGAATGTCCAATCATCAACAGTTCACCAGATAGAGGAAAGTCTCTCAAATACTCACTGATCACAAGTTACACGAAACAACGAGGCTTGAGAATGGTGGGTCCTCCAGGTGTGCCAACATGCACCTGCAACGTGGTAAGATATCTTGAATATTGAGGCCTGTTTTCAGTCTACACTTAACCATCGCCCACCATCCGAATTTCCCCATAACTGAAAACTGTACCCAGATAACTTATACATATTGACACTTTGATTCTTCTCCTGCACTGCTTCCATGGTGATGAAGGAACTTCGTCCTGATTACACTGGACCAGGGTCTTATCACTCGAGTTCTCGAAAGCCGCGACCCATCTTCCGGGCCAGAGACTCTGAGCAGCCCATGCCTAGTCCAATCCAACCTGTTCCGCCGAAGCCCCGTTCCGCCTCACAGCCTCCTCCACGGAAGCCGACGACAGCTGGAGGGTCTCGACAGCACATGGCTCACACTTACGCCTGGGTCATCGAGCAGGAATTTGTCCAAAGAGACCGAAAAGACCGGACAACGGAGCAATGGATCTTTGAACAGAGTGTTCGCTTTCCGGACATCGGAACGCAAGAACGACAAAACATGGAAGAACGGGTGCGAAGGAGGATGTGGGAGGAAGCAATGAATGAGTACGAGGTTGAGGCTGAGAGATGGATGAGACACGAGGAAGAATTGAGACAGCGGAGAGTCGCCGCTGAGGCTGAGAGAGAAAGGGAAAGACAGAGAGCTCAAGCTAAAATGGGGTCAACCTTACATGAAGAATTTCGTCGATTTGAATTTGAGGCGCGTTTACGGGAGAAGCGCGAACGGGATCGAGAAGCGGAAAAGCGAAGGGAGAATCGATACAGGGCTAAGCAAGCGGCGAGAGAGCGTGAAGATAGAGAAAGGATTAGGGTTGAGAGAGAAGCATCGATAGTAACTGGATGGGAGAAGTACGAGAAGCAATGGTCCTCTCTCTCGGCTTCCCTCGGATCGTCGGAGCCACTGAACTTTGAGGATATTCCATGGCCTGTGTCCCATACAGTGTCGAAGCCCGAGGACCTCACACCTACAGAGATAACGACTTTCCTTCTATCTAGTCTTCATTCACAGAACCTATCGCGAAAGGAGAGGATACGAAGCGCACAGTTGAGGTGGCACCCTGATCGGTTCCAACGGGTACTGAAAAGAGTGAAGGAGGAAGAAAAGAATGCTGTGGCAGACGGTGTAGGAATTGTAGCAAGATGCCTGAATGACTTGATGGCGAAAGAGAAGAGAGCATGAGCTGCTCCGAGAGATACAGGCCGGTCTTGTAGCATGCAACCAAGCCTATAAATTAATGTACTTACGAATGAAAATTTTTGTATGAACTCTTTATCAAGATGATGATGACAAGACGCTGAAAGGTTCTGGCGCTTACTTATAAGTCACACCCTTACCAGGAGTTACCAGGTATGTAACAGTTGGTGACAGGCTGTGACATCTGTGACCACGCTAACGACGAGCTGTTTAATTTTTCTACTTACTTTGCCCACTGTCACTAAGTGCCCATCGTTAATTGAGGTGAGTACTGGGCTGCAAACAACTTTCTTTTCTGTTCCCCTTCATCAGTCTTTGTAACTCTTCGAAAGCGGCGTATATTAATGATTGATGATGCCAAAGAGGAAAAAAAGTTGATGGTGGGCGGAGGTTGTTGATCGTATCAAAGGATCAAAAGAAAAGAGACTCTGCTCTTTCAACTTTACTCATGTCTTTTCCTTCATCATCTTGGTTTTTTACTACGTTATGAGCTGGCTGGCATTCCAGCGTTGCTTAATCTGTTCTCGGACGAATTCGGATGATGACTAGGAGGCGACAAGGATTTGATGGCAGTTGAAGCAAACAGTGCTGACTTACTTTCTCTCCTTCACAGACTGCGGCTATAGGACCTGGTGAGTTTTTTGCGGCTCAATGTTCAACTATTCTCTAAATGTATCTTCAGGCAACGATGGCGCTCACAAAGGATTCATCTGAGCGCGATTCCAGGCCACCTTCTCGCCAGTCCCATAAAACAGGCTCCCGACGTTCTTCCCCAGTCAGAGGTGCGACTCCGCCCATGAATGCAGTGGAGACTCTGGCCTCCTTGAGAAACGAGGCCAGCGCTCAACCAAAAGATGCCGAGTCTACCAGCCGACCAAGATCCAAAACTCCGCCTGGACCCCAGCCAACTTATCAGCAACAACACTACTATCCTTATCCTCCTCCTCCTCCCCCACCGCCACATATGTACTCTGTTCCTCAATATGAGAGCAATTGGGGACGGATGATGCCTCCGCCGCCGCCTCCTGTCAATGACCGTGGCCGAGATCCTCGAGGTTCAGAGTCACCTGTGCCTGGAGGTACACCTAGCTATCCAACATCTGGTATGCCTGGCTATCCTCCTCATCCTCATCATCAAAGCCATCCTCATCATCATCCACACGAGTCCTATCCTCCTCCACCTCCTCCTCATCATTATACACATTCTCCTTACCCTTATGGCAATCCAAATGGCGTCCACATGCCTGTATACCCAGTCCAGACTAGTTATACGTATAATCCTGGTGTTCCACATTACGGTTCTCATCCTCCTCCCCCTTACGTAGGTGCTAGCGGAAATGGGATCGTAGGCAGTAATTATGGCCCTAATTCTGTCGATCCCATGAACATGCCTCCCTCGTCAGAGGCAGACAGCAACATGCATTCCATGGGTCCCGGCGCTCCTCCTCCTCCCGTTCCTGGAAATGGATTTGCTGCGATCACTGCTGCACTCACTCATACCCCCATTCCCGAATCTGAAATCATCTATACTGAAGACGCTGCGACCAAGGTCACAGATCGCATTCGAAGAAGGTGCTATAATTGCTATACCAGTGATACGAGTACTTGGAGACGTAGTAATCTTGCCGTAGGAAAAGTGGTAAGCGCATTTCCTCACAAACTGTTATCCTCACGCTGGATATCCTCTGACGCTGGTGTTTCAGCTTTGCAACAAGTGTGGCCTGTTTGAGCGGACTCATTCACGTCCTCGACCAGAACAATTTCCTCATAAACGTACGTCATTAGGAGGCGAAGGCGATGGGATGGGCCAATCTCCTACAACTCCATCATATCCTCTTACACCTGTGCCCTCTCAAAACCCACCCCCGCCTCAAGATACCCCATCGAGACCGACAGTTGCTCGCAAGGAGAGCATTGGTCCTGCCAAAAAGAATAAGAAAACCAAGCTCGGACATGACAAGCCTGATGAAAGTAACAATCACCCTGTCCATGGGCCGCCATCCGATAGCCCTGGCCCGATTTCAGCCTTGCATGTCCCTTCACAAGCCAATTCTAATGGTCCGATGCCTCCATCGCATTCGAACTCGCCCACTAATTCTTATCCGCATCCTCATTCCCAAAATCTTCCCCCCGGCCTAGCTCATCTGACGCATCCTCATCCGCCCCAACATCAACCATACTACGGAAACAGTACGAACACCTCGCCAAGTTCCTACGCGAGCCAACATCATCCTCCTACTCAACATTCATCTCACACGATGTATACTGGCGGCGCTTTTGGTGTACCATTGCAATATAACGGATACGCTCTTAATGCATACTCGCTTCCTCCTATTGGGCCACCTCCGAGTAACAGTCCAAATGGTTATGAATATCCTCCGTCTCATCATCATCAACAGCAGCATCATCGCTCTAGCTCGCCTCCTATTTCTCAAAGGCCGAATGGTGCGCCCGTCACGGGTCTTCAAGGTTTACTCAATGGCGTAGACGGCCGTGGAAGAGACAGTCGCGAATCGTCTTCGGCTCCGGCTCCGTACAAAAAACCATCGACCGACGCATTGATGGAGAGTGACCCGGGTGAAGGCGGAACGGATAGAGGACAGGATGCGAACGATGAGAATGATGAAGACGGCCGTAGGGGTTCTGGTGCGGAGAACGAGTCGCCCGCGACTTCTAAATCCCCGACGAAAGGACCTGGTGGCACCCGTAGTCCGCGAAAGTCCAACAAACAAGGCGGCAATGCCCCTGACAAACGGGGTGCTTCGCCTGGCTCAGGCTCCGAGTATCACTCTGCAGTATCTGATGGAGATTATCGGGCGAATGACGACGACGACGATGAGGAAGGGAGCGGGAGCGGAGATGACTATACGGAGGAGGAACAGGATGATGATGATGGGAGTGGCGCGTATAGGGGAAGTGCGCGTAGAGGCGGGAAAGGGACGAAAGAAAGACCTAGTCGATCGGTACTGAAGAGACAGACTAGGATGAGTAGCGGTGTTGCTGGGGCTGGGTTGAAAAGGAAGAGAAGTTTGAGGGGATCTAGTCCTGCCGCTGATGAATGATTCGAGATTGTTGGGAAAGGAATCTTTGGTCTCTTTGATCTGTTTTTATGCTTACTTGCTGCTTCAATATGCTGGTGAACTGATATACTTAGGCGATAAGTATTGGCTATATAACTGTACAGAAACTAGTCTTTACTATCTTTGTCACTTACTACTTACTGTTATCTATTTACATAGTTCATGACGATCGTGCTTGAAGCACCTACCTCTGCGTATATGTATTCTGTGTCTTGTTCATACATCCTTTACTGCTCTTTGCTGCACAATCGTATGTTGTTTAAAAGTTCAACGTAACGTTCAGTGGCCGATGCCAGTTAGCGACGTAAATTGCCATAAGCGGTAATTTTGCTCGATTGACGGTGATTGATGGTTCGGGAAATCTATTGTTCGCCCCGCCTTGACGACGCAGAAAGTTTCTTCCCTTATTTGGCAAATTCTTGACGCTTAGAAATTACCTAAACAGGCGATTATGACGATTGGCCATGGTCACGTTAGCGATAAACCACACTTTGAACCTGGATTGTTTTCAACAATGTCTGATATAAATGGTGTGGCCTCCGGCTATGGATTCCCCAACAAAACCAACTCTCCTCGACAGAGTTCTATCTTCTACAACGACCAGCTACTAGAAAGACACGCATCTAATCCTCGCATTCCTCTACTAAATGTCTTCTACCATCACCGCGATTTCTGGTTCATCCACGACCCCTGCTATACTGCCCGTGGCAGTCGTACACAATGCTCATGAATCTACGCGCTCATCGACTGAGTCGCCTATCAGCCCATTCGATTCCTTCTTTGGCTATACACTCTGCCAAACAGCAACAAGAGAAAGTCAACACGACCGTCCTCTCAACTCATCCTCATTCTCGTCCGAATCAGAGCTCTTACCACCGGCATATGTCGAGCCACCTGCATACGAGATGCACCAGACAGAGCCAACTACAATGGCTATGTGTCTGTTTAAATTTGGATTTTGTGAGTAGTATTCATTGCTTCACATCGATTCGACTCGGTTCTGACATATCTTCGCAGTATTCCCTCCATTCTGGATCATGGGTGCACTCATACTCTTGACTCCATTACGAGCACCAGAGCCTTCATCATCCTCCACACTCCCAGTAGCTTGGCTACCCGAAAAAACACCTGCTGAAAAACAACAGATTATCTCCAGAATGCGTTCTGCTGAGATCAAATGGGCCTGGAGGTGTCTTATTGCATTATGCATCCTCCTCGTCGCTGTTGCCGCCATTGTCACCGTTACTTGGGGCATTCTCAAAGTCAAATCACAGTCATAAACCATCATCCTTTCATCGAACTCATTCATCACGAACTCCAACGAGCACATACCCATCCCCTCATGATATCCCCCAAACGAAGATAACGATTCCAATCGGGCAATTGGACAATCTCCTCCATTCTTTTACTGCTTTCGAATTGCTTTCCTTGCTCTGCTCTGTTATGTAGCCCGTAGTCGCACACTGTATTTTTAGTCACGCTTTGAAATGTACAATCGCTCGACCCAAAAAAGACCACTGAACACAGACTGAACATGAATCGGATTCATGATAAACCTGAAATCAAATACTCAATCATTTGCCACAACCTGGACAACAATGTATCACATCATGTACGAAAACATCACAATCCGAGCAAAAATCTGTGTTACAATCCGGACACCGATATCTACCTATCGCACTCATGCCATCCGCTACGTTCTGGGACACAGTCGTCGGAAATGGTTTTGAACATGCATGACACGAAGGACTCGATGAAACATCTGCAACGGCGTCGAACGAGGCACTGAGTGTTTGATGTTGAGAAGTTTGTCGAATTGAACACGAGAAAACTACTCACACGGCAGCATAGGGTTTAACAGGAAACAGATGATGATAACTCCTAGCCAGATGTGGTGAACTGACAATCATCAGCCCACAAATATCGCAGTCAGTGGGTACATCGCAGATCTTGGCTAAACAGCGAGGACACAGGAAACCTTTGCTTCTCAGTTCGGAATGGCAGACACAAAGGCTAGGTGGAGAGGTATCTGGTAATCGCGTCGGGAAACCCATCACCATGAGATCAGAGGCAGGGTTTGTCGAAGATCCACCTCCTCCTGGTCCACCTCCCCCTGCATTGGAGGAACGAGGCAAGGCTCGTTGGGCAGGTGGAGGCACAAGTTCGAACAGCAGGTCTTTGAAGTGACCCTCGTTCATAGCAACACCGAATTGACCTATGGATCAGTGTAAATCAAGGGCGTTGAGAATAGAAGAGTATGAAGGAAAAGAAAGCACTGACCGCCAGTCTTGTCACATAAGTCTCGACAGATCTTCATCTCAGCGGCAAGAGCGACGATAGAAATTCGGATTCTGTTCTGAACGCATTGGTCTAACGTATCGTGGATGTTACCTGGGTCGCAGGTGGTCAAAGAGCCAAAGATGATCAGGATTTCGCGAGAAGAATGAGTTGGGAGGTGACTAGAGCATTGTTAAGACGCGGTAGAGCATGCTATAGACTAGCCAGAGGGTTCGTACGCACTTCATGCTATTCCTGGCCATCTCGATAGAATTCTGAAGACTCGGCTCACCAGTCGGCTCGAGTTTGTGTCTGTCCGAGATGGATTTTAACACGTCTTGTGGGTTGCCTGTTGGGCACCATTTCGAATCAGGATCGACCCAATCCATCCTGGTCTCTCGACTTTACTTACCTGACATATCACACACTCGTTCACCTACTCCTGCTCTCATTCCGACGACAGCCATCTGTCCGAGGGGGTTTTGATCGAACCATTCGAGCACGAATTCGCGTGCATATTGTAAGGTCAATGCGAACCGCGTCGGTCGCATGTCGCGGTCCATCATGGAAGTGGATAGGTCAATTATGAGGACCATATGTCGAATGATGGTGCGCCTGATGGCGTTCTGTGGTTCAAGCAATCTGTTGTGTGTATGATATGTATGACAGTCGATAATCGTACAAGACGGTTGCTCACCGTTTACGCCTTCCTCTTGCTACCCAATCATTCACAGCGCCTTGCAGGCTTCCGCCTTCATCTTCTTGTACAGTTTCCCATGAACGGGTGAAATTGGCTTCCCAGGTGTAAGCTTGCTAACAGTTCTTATGAGGTTGTGTTCGAGATGGTTTGGGAACAGAAATTCACCACATCCTTAGGTTTCCGTTTTGCCTTGTCTTTCTTTCGTTTGTCTGTAGCTTTGCCTTTTCCTTTGGCTTTGCTACGTGACACGGTGTTCTCAGTCTCTTCGTAGTCGGATATGGAGATGTCGGAATCAGAGTCGACGTTCATGATTGTTGAAGTTCAGGTCAGAGATCTGGTGATTATGTACTCAACATGAAAACTGTACAACGTGTTTTCATTTCATAACATTCCTCCTCCTCTCATCCCGCTCTCATCCATCCTGTGGCCAGTTCAGCAGTTCGCGAATGAATGCAGCAGTATCTACAGCTCGCATCAACGCCTCGCCCACCAACACAGCATTCACGCCCTCCTCCTGGTACAACTTCACATCCTCAGGCCCCGAAATACCGCTCAACGCACACAACAACACGTCCTTCTCCTTCACCATATCCACCAACCTACTCGTCGTGCCCATATCCACGTTGAAATTATGCAAATTGCGATTATTCACGCCAATAACTTTCGCGTTGAGCTCTAGAGCCCTGGACATCTCTCCTGCGTTGTTCACCTCAACCAAGGGTTCCATGCCGAGAGAGACCGAGTAACTGTAGAGCCTGCTCAACTGCTCTTGAGAAAGCATGGCCACGATGAGAAGCACTGTATCTGCGCCATACAGACGCGCTTCGGCGATCTGATACTCGTCAAAGATGAACTCTTTGCGGAGGATAGCAGGGCGGTTGGGTAGTCTATCGACTGCCTGTCGAACCAGACGCATGTCGAGCAAAGAGCCTTTGAACCAGGTTGGCTCTGTCAATACCGAGATAACTGACGCACCCGACAGGGCATAAATCAGAGCCTGCTTCGCTGGATTGGTGTTCATCGCGATCTCGCCTTTAGATGGACTGGCACGTTTGATTTCGGCCATGAGAGAGAGCGAAGGATGAGAGGTATCTGTGGATGGGTTCGATTTGAGTCGAGGGACTAAGGGAATTTGTGCTGGAGCGAGGTTCATCTCGAGATAAGTTTGGATGTCCTCGAATCTGCTTCCAGGCGTTGTCTTCGCGACCTCGACGTCTTTTTGTCGCTGAGCATAAATCTTTTCGAGGATTGTGGGTGCAGACATGATCGTTGGACCTCAATTGATGAACCTAGTTCTTTTCTTGCTCCGAACTGCGATCTATGTTTGATCTATGTACATCTATATATACATAAACAGTGAGCTTCTTTGACACAACTGTTCAAGATGCCCATGAATAGTAGTATGCCACAAGTTCAGTTCAAGCTCAACAATGGGAAAGACATGCCAGCAATTGGAATCGGGTGAGAAAGAATTATTCAGAGCCTTGTCTTCTCACCACAACCATGTCGTTCTCTAAGATGTTGGATGGGCATCGTTGGCAACAGTCAACAAGTCACAGATATGGTCTTGACTGCGTTACGCTTGGGATATAGACACATCGATACAGTGTGTATTGTATGTAGTGCAGTTGTTGAGCATCGCTGATTGTTTCAATCCGCAGGCCTCGAATTATGGTTAGAGATCAGTCTATTACCGTGCTACAGTGGACCCAACTTGTATACTAGGAAACGAGCTTTCTGTCGGAGCAGCCATTCGCCAAACTAACGTCCCTCGCTCTGAAATATTCCTGGTAACAAAGCTTTCGTTAGTGCTCTTTCCCCTGTCGAGCCTTAGACACCCCTTTCTCAATCTCCAACAGAAGCGAGGACCATGCCCACCCAGAAAAAGCCCTTCAGCAAAGCTTGGCTCGGCTTGGTGTGGACTATGTCGATCTTTACCTGATGCATTGGCCTCAGGCATTCGACCCGGATAGCGCGCGCTATTGTCTCCCCGAAGAGAGCCCAACGTTCGTAGAGACATGGAAAATGATGGAAGCTTTGGTGGATACTGGTACAGTCATCAATTAGTCTGTGTCGTCCTCACTCATGTTGTCCAGGCAAAACTCGTTCAATAGGCGTTTCCAATTTCAGCATCAACAACCTGGAAATTCTACTACAACAAGCTCGTCTCGTTCCTGTTACAAACCAGGTTGAGATGCATCCATGCCTTCCGCAACATGACCTACTGAGCTACTGCACTTCTCGTGGTATCTTGCTTACTGCCTATACGCCCATTGGAAAGCACAAATATGCCTCCCATCCTTCCCTGCAGGAAATAGCACAACGAAAAAGTGTTTCTGTAGCGCAAGTGTTGCTGAGTTGGGGCATCAAACGAGGAACGGCGGTCATTCCCAAATCTACTCACGAAGCGCGTATGAAGGAAAACCTTACGGTATGTGCCAACTATTACCAACGGTCGACCGTTTATTTGATGCATATCCTTGAAGCTTGTCTCTCTCGACCATGAGGAGATGCAAGTCCTCGATAATTTCCATCGTCAATCAGGCATGCATCGCAGTGTATGCGGTTTCCATTCTTCCGAGCTAGGCGGTTCTTGTTTCGGTTGGACATATGCCCAGCTCGGATGGGACATGATGGAAGGTGGTACCATGCGGTCGTGACCAGGTTTCGTTAACTGTTACGGACGAAAATGTGTGCTCCTCCGGCTTTCTAATTACGTCCGATGAGAACGTTTGTACAAGAAGAGTTATGATCCTTGATAACGAGGTCCGATGACAGTGATATGGGTGAGTTGGCTGTCCTCCATGGTTTGGTTGTTTTATGTTACCTACTGCCATAGTCCCTGTTCTACTGAATATACGCATGAGGCAGCATCTCGTCATGACTCTCGAACTCCACAGAGCGTGCATGTACATAGAACCAAGAAGCGAAATAAGGTATCAGGAAAGGGGGTTGGCAGTAAATTCATTCCATACCAGCGATCCTCGACATTCTTCTTATAACTGTCATTCGTGTTGCACTACTCAAGATCACGACCACGCTACGACCGACCCCAGCTTGTCTGTCGACAAACCGTATATCGCTAGACGCCTGGCATAACCGGGCATATGCTGTCCGAGTAAAGAATCACTGTTGTAAGAAGCTTAGTTTCATACACTATCTGGCTTTGCTTAATACACGTTTCCACCTCGCCCCGCCTCAGATTATCTCGCCTTTCCCCTCTTGCGTGTTCAAGGATTCACTGTAATGGCGTTTGGAGCAGACGAGGTGTGTTTCGACCTTGACAATCCTAAGGACTTGTTGTATCTAATCTTGCCTAGTCAAAACTCGTGTCAATCTTCATACAGACTCTGCTATACGGTGTGTTTCCGAAGGCTTCATTACTTTTCTTGACCGAAATCAATCCGAAACTCTCACCGTAGGCGCATATACTGTCGTTTTTGCCCTGACGATCTGGATACTCGTATGGCGTCACCCCGAGGGCCAAAGTATCAACAAGTTGATGCTATGGACCTCCATCGTCATGTTCACCCTCGCCACAATGGTATGCATATCGTTCACATCAGGTTAACGGCGGGTCATTCAATCGAATCACACTAACAGCACATTGGCGTCAATTACGCCCGTATTTTTCTGGCCTTCATCACATACAGGAACGCAGAAGGTGGACCGGCCGCGTTCTTCAATATCCTTTCGAACTTCACGCAAGTATTCGGGAGCGCGATCTATGTGGCGCAGACGTTGGTGGGAGATAGTGTGGTGGTGGGTTGGATGCCCGTTTTCGACCGTTTATAAGCCGTACTCACAGCCAGATCTGACATAGTTAGTGAGGTGTTACATTGTTTGGGGAAGACAATGGTACATTGTCGCTTTTCCGATGGTGCTTCTGTTGGGTAGTACAGGTGAGTTGGGTGCAAGGAGGCTTCGAGTTTCTGCTCTAATATATCGGTGTCAATTTTTCTTCAGCTAGTGGCATAGGAATTCTGTACTCCTTTGCGCATATCGGAGATGCACAAGTGTTTGCTGTCCAACTACAAGATTGGATAGTGTCATTTTTCTCCCTCACGCTCTCAACTAATGTCATCTGTACCAGTAAGTGTTTTATCTATAAATAATTCAACTGGAAGGTCGTAATTCACCTTTTTTGGATCAATCAGCGCTAGTTGCATACCGCATCTGGTATGTGAACCGTTCAATCATGAACTTCACCCATCATAGTTGGAATCCGGTAATGCTACTTGTCATTGAATCTGGAGCTATTTACTCGGCGACGCTTCTTTCTCTTCTGATTTTGTACAAAACCGAATCTTGGTTCCAATATGTCCTCCTTGACGCAGTGAGTCATTGTGTATCCATTTGAATTTTAGATGGACTCGGATTAATCTCTGCTCATTAGATATCACCCATTGTCGTAAGTTTTTGATAACGGTCTTGCTCCTTTCTTACAGAATGCATCTAACTGGGACCTGACAATCCAGGGACTGGTGTTTTCCATGATCATCGTTCGGATAGGTCTCGGTCTAATGACGCCTTACGGAGAGACTCGCCCTTCCAAGTTCACGTTCCCTTCCACCTCGCGCGGTACACGACAATCAGCAAGTTACAATATGCATCATCTTGGACCGTTTGTTGCCGCACAGCGTGAAGGAAATGCTGGTATCGATCCGTGCAACACAAGTTCCGTGGAAGATCGATTATCTAGTAGACGTTCCGAAGCAGCAGGTGGACGCAAGGCCCCTCTGGGATTGGTTGCAACTGTGTCGGTTGCCAGTGGTGATTCTGTTTGAACTGTCTTCTGTTCTATCCGTATGGAATTTTTTGCTTTTGTGATCTAGTCAAATTATTCATGACTCGTTTCCCTCCTTCATATATTTTTGAACGATCGACTGCCAGATATCAGCAGACTCATTCTGAACTACAGGGATTGACACAGCTTGTTAGATGTGTTCCTTCCTTCCTCTCAGTGTTACTCACGAGTCACGACCCAACTAGTTCAATGGACTGCCCTCTAAAGTTGAGAAGCTCCTTATTCGAGGCAACATAGCGTCAATGCCTAGCAATACCTCCGCAGCGGTAATCAAAGCCGTGATTGGTTGGTATGGCTGCGGAGATATTTTGGCCTAGGCCCTTTGACTGAGATCTCAAAAGAGTCTCTGGAAGTTGAACGTTGACATTCAGCAGAACAGCAGCAGAAACGCGATCGAACAGGAGCGAACTTGTAAGATATATTATCTTCAAACATCCACCCGCTGGTTTCTGTTCTGTTATCTCGGTAACAGTATCATTATGTGTATGAAAATTTTTGAGCAGCCAGTGATTCAATCCGAGAACCAGGCACCCTCTGATAAGTGGAGAAGAGGTGCTATGGCTGCAGTGCATGAAACTCTTGGTCTCGCGACTGCATGTAGAATGCACATAGGCACAATCAAAAGTGGAGCTGAGCGGGAAAATTTGGAATTTCTATATGGCGTACTAATGTAACATGTTAGTCCGATGCTTGCCAGTGCTTGCCATCGAAGAAAGAGCACGAGGGGACATTGATACGAGAAGTCCCTGAGAAAAAAAACTGGAAGAGACTCTTTGACTTGCCTTTCTTTCCAGAAACTGTTTTTGAGCTTGGAGATTAGGGTCCCTGTTATGCTACATGTTATTCTGTTATTTTTCTAACATGTCAAGTTCTCAGAAAAAAAAACAATGACGGAACTCAAGGGGCTTGCCCCTGATCCGCCCAACCCGATCGCATGGACGGAAAGACCTAATCAAGCCGATACCGCCGGACCAATCCTGGTCATACCGCCGGATACATATTTTATCATTATTAATTTCCAGACTTCGAATTCGCTCTCTCACATCTACAGTCATTTTCTAATACCCCGCCCGTTATCCTAATCTCTCTCGTATTTGCTGTATGCAACATCCACATCTTGACGGTAGTACAAGAACTTCCACAAGTCATCTTACCGGTTTTAGAACTCCGAGCCTCCCATCATCCTCTTCGTCAAACCGCGGAGAGGACCCGTACAGACGGACAGCCGGGACAAAATCATCAAGCAGGACAAGGGCGTGCGATAACTGTAGGAGAAGAAAGACACGCTGCGACGGTCCTAGGAAAGCTGACAATATCTGTACTAACTGCATACAGAACAAAAAGGCCTGTACCTATGTGTATGTAGCTCGGAGCACTCTATGTCGTTCATTCACTGACTCCGACATTCAGCGAAGCATCGACTCCTCGAGGTCCAAGTAAATCGTACGTGTATGCGTTGCTCCGGTTGTCTGACCTTTCACGGATCTCTCACAGATATGTAACGGGGCTGGAGGACAAGTTAGATAAAATGGAGGCATTATTGCAGAGGGTAAGTCATGGTAGACAACCTCCTTGCAGCCTCTATAACAGTTGGGAGCTTATATCGAATCTCGTAGATACGGCCAGGTCAAGATTTTTCAGCTGAATTAGGACCACCAGTAATCCGAGACTCCTGGAGAGACCCTGATCCTTCCAGTGTACCTCCCCATTCGCAAATGCGTTCGCATGATGCGTCTTCTTCCTTCAATCGTCCCTATGATCTTGACCAGAGTTCATCTGTCCCGATGTCATCTCATCTCAAATTGAGCCACTGGTCTCCTTCTGGTTCAAGTGCACCTTCGAGACAAGATCACTCCCGACGTGATTCTGTCACTAACGATCCAGATTCTTCGTCCAGTCAGTCTGACTCCTCAGATATGGACGAACTAGTGGACGATTTTGAGAAAGGCATGCAGCGCCTTACTCTGCGCCGTTCACAGTTGAAAGGCGAGGGACCTTATGACCGATTCCATGGTCAGAGTAGCTATATCAAGCTTGTAGACGCTACCCGCAAGCTGCGACAAGCTCATATAATGGCTCAAAAGGATGTCTTCAGCAACAGCAGCGGCTCGACTGATTCAACTACCTCCCCGAGTCCGGAAATACCAAACGCTCTACGGAGATTGAAATTCTGGCGCGCGCCGAAGGTAAGCGACTGGTTCTAGTTTCCGCAGGGTTCGCGTATTCACTACATTCAGTGGGAGTTAGTTTACGAAGGACTCCACGTAGATTCGCCAAAGTTTCTCAACTCTGTTCTTGAGCAGTTTCCTCCACAAGTTCTAGCCGAGGAGCTTATAGAACACTACTTCCTCCATGTCAACTTTCAGCTTTGTCTTCTTAACAAAATCATATTTCTCCGACAATGGCGAGAACGTTTGTACGAAAGAGACATCTGGTTCTGTGCTTTGTCAATGTGTGTTTTTGCACTGGGGAGTCGGTGGAGTAACAATCCCCGAGTGCTTGCTCGTGATCATGAAAAAAACGAGTCCGCCTTGGATTGGACCACAGCAGGAGTTGATTATTTCAACGTTGTCATCTGTAAGTTTCTTGATTGTGTTGGCCTCTGGAAAATGTCACTAATTTGGAAGAAGCTATTCATCGTGCACGGCGGAGTCTTCTTAGTACCGCTACCCTTTTCGAAGTTCAAACTTTTCCTGTGAGTCTGATTCGTCTCGTGTCGGTTGTTTGACTCACGGGTACGCAGCTTATCGCCTGGTTTCTTCGAGGAACTCCAGATTATGCGGTTGGTGGGACGTTGATCACCGTTGGTATACGCAAAGCTCAAGATGTGGGTGCTCACCGAAAGACCGTGTATAAGCGGTTTCCGATCCCCGATGAAGAGTTGTGGAAACGTGCTTTCTGGCTCCTTGTCGTCCTAGATCGCACTGGAAGCGCGAATCTAGGAAGGCCGTGTAGTCTGGGCGAGGAAGAGTGAGTATTCCAGTAACTGTGACTAAAGAAACGATCTTTTGAATTCTGGAAGTTATGATCTAGATTTGCCTCTGGAAATTGACGATGAATATTGGGAAACCGAAGACCCCGAAGTAGCCTTCAAACAGCCTGATGGGCTGCCTTCGCGGATCGCTGCCTTCAATGCATGGATTGGGATCACACAAATCACAGGATTTGTGCTAAGGACACTGGTGTGTGTGTATCAACATGTACTTGCTTTTTCTGTTCACTGAGACAGAGTAGTATGCTCTCGATCCTAAAAGGATATTTCTAGGACGTCAGACTATGCCAGAGCCAGAAGTTCTTGTCCAACAGTGCAACATAGCATTGGACGAATGGATGAACTCTCTGCCTGAACATCGTTGGTCTCTCTTTACATGGCCTATTTCTTGACGCTAATCCATTATTATAGTCCAATGGCCGGTCTCAACTGACGATCCAATATTTTCGAATCAGTCTGCTAACCTTCATCTGTCCTATCACTTGACCTTTATCCTTATGTATCGGACATTCATCCCCTTTTCTCAAATTCTGCCCTCAGGTATGCGTGGCATCCGAATTCCTCGTCCTCCTCAGAAGCCTTCTTCGCTTTCAGCTCCCGCTTTACAAATCTGTGTCAACTCCGCCAAATCTTGTGCTCGAATCATTGAAGAGCAGCTGCAGCGAGGCTTTTTCAACGTCAGCTTCTTGATCACAATATCTCACGTCTGCACTGCGATACTCATCGTCCATCTTTGGGATCTCAAGGCGAAGGAGTTTGAAGAGCGTTCGAATCGAATTTTTGAGACTGAAGATTTGAAGCCTCAGTACACGCTCGCAATACAGTCCGCAAAAGAAGATATTGACATTTTCCTGAAGGCCCTCGAATGGGCAAAGCCCCGTTACCCCAGCGTTGCTCAGATCTTGTAGGTACTATGCCGTGCGTTTAATTATCCTAACTGATCACTCTTTCCCCAGAGATAACCTTCGAGCGTCTTTTCCTCCTGTTCATGACCAACCAGTGGATCTGTCCCTATCAAAAATATTCAAGACGAGCTTAGCTTCTCAACCAGTCCGGAAAGACTGCATCCACCATGGGACTGGGATTCTTCGAAGGTACCTTCGAACGCACCTATCATATCGTCATCCTCCAGGAATCCCTGGAATGTCCTTCCCCCTACAAACCTCTACCCCCAACGAACCAATTCATATCCAGCTCCTCTTATCCCATACGATCGGCCTTCTTCTAGCGCTTTACCGAGGCGCGATTCCGATCCCCTGCTTAGACAACCATCTTTCTGGTCTACTTCACCTTCACCCTCCTTTCCTCAGATGCACGCCAATCAATTACCACCTCTAAATTATTCCACGCCGCCCCGAGGCTCTCTTCCTTACATTAGCACGACAAGACGATCCTCATCGTTCGTATCTTCACAAGTCTATCCAAGATTTTCGTCTGCTAGTACATTAGCATCCCACACTGATAATCTTTACGACCCATTTGGGGTCAGCCATGATTTTAACCCTTTCCAAGAAATTCCTACATCCGATGCACGATCCATGCCACCTTCGACGGCAAGCAGGTGAGGAAACTCAGTTTCCACTGTATAGTTTACATTGTTTTTGACGAGAATCTTGATAAGGGATATGACATGGAATGACTACCAACCGGGTTATCCTCAAGGAAACGACGACCCCTTCGTTTATGCTCCAAGAATGTGATATCGACACTCGTTCAGATTTCAAAAATCTCGTTCCTAGAACTTCTCTACACCACATGTTGTATCTGTAGCCCATAGTTATCTATGTTCCTCGACCTAATCCAGAGTGTCACTATGTACTTTGTAATTGTATCCCTTCTATGTAAATACATAACACCGGTTGCAGCGACACGAGTTTTCGCATGAGTGCGCGAATAGGTTACCATAGCAGGCTGAAAACCACCTCAAATATCCGGAGAAGGCTCTTGAGATCTTGCTATAACTATCTAGCGGTCATCATAGCGTTCACTGGCGGATAGAGATTCTGGAAAGGGGTATTCATGGAAACATGGTAGAACAAGCCTCGGGATACAAAAAAGCATCAGACGACTGCAATAGAAGCAAGATGAGAACACAAGTTTAACAAGCAATAGTCGAGACTTACGCAGAACTGCATTGATACAACCATCGTTTTCAGGGTTATTCGTTATCTGAGCGTACTTTCCAAACACAACCTTCCCTCCGGTGGTGACCATGCCAAGCTCAGAAACGTTGACTTCTATCACCGTTCCCTTCGTCATGACACCAAGCTGCGTGTACATAGGTGACTGCGGGTTCTTCTTCACACCAAGAATTTGCAACTGAAATGTCGCTTTGAGGTCGGCTAGGTTACTACTATCAGTACAAGAAATCGAATTCGATAAAAAATGAACACTCACGATGAGTTACGTTGGCTTTCTTATAACGAAGAGCCATCGGTCGAACGAATCTTTCCATCTTCACCGGCTTCCTTGTAAAGCCTTCTCCGACAAATGTAGCCTTCGTAACCATCCGCTTCCACGATTTACTTTTACTCTTCCCTGTTTTCATCACCTTGAACATCTCATCCTCAGCTATTCCTCTAACTTTGGGCAAAGGCACAGCATATTTCGCGGCCTTGTCTTTTCGTTTCTGCTTGATCGCACTTGAAAGAGCCTTGGCATCCTTCTGGCCCTCCCGATCGAGCAGATATGTGGGTAGAGCACCGTCTGGGACTGTCGAAGAGTCTGCTTGTTTGACGTTACGTTCGTCATGAGCTTTGAGTGTCTTCTTGAGTTGAACTTTTTCGGCATGTCGTTTAGCGTGAAGGAGTTTGGCTTTGATACCGAAAGCTTTTTGAGCGGTTGCGGAAGATTTGTGTGACGCACGAGCTTCTCGTTTACGCCTTGGATGTAGGAGGATCGTTGAGAGTATTAGTGGAAAATAGTAAGGAATAACGCACTTTCGTTCGAAATAATCTAACCGGCGACCATGGCGCTTGATGTGCTCCTCGATATACTCATTCTGCGAGGCCTGAGTTCAGCAGTCTCCACAGTATTGATAGCACGAATCATTACCTGAGGCTGTAGGATGAAGTAGGTTAGTCAGAGTTCAATCTAAAGCATGTAGAGCACTGACCATGACAAGGAAAAAGAAAGTCCACCAAAACGATAGCTGGAGAAATTTGAATTCATTCATTCGAAAGCACGTGCCACAAATTAGCGCCAGCGACACGCTGAACTCTGTACAGTGTACTGCTCTTCCATCTCCCAACACCTCCGTTAGAACATTAACAAAGATGTGGCAAGACAACTCATACAGCTCATCTTCTGCTCAAAACTCGTACTATGTTCAGCAAAATCAAGCCACTCCTCTTCAATTCTACTCTCCTGGCGTGGCTGATCCTAACTTTTATCCTGGCTCGCGACCAAGTCTGGACGGGAACATGGGAGGCGGAGGGGCTCAAGGGAATATATCACAAGCAGATCCTTCTTTTGGTGGTAATATCCAACCCGCAGGAGGATGGTGGACGGCTTTTGGTACGGGTGGATTTGAAGGAGAACCTCCGCTGTTAGAGGGTATGTTTTTCCGAACTTCTATGTTATACTGGGCTCACAGGTCTCCATGTATCAGAGCTTGGAATCAACTTCTCACATATACGCGCAAAAACACTGACTGTCCTCAATCCTTTCAGTCAGGTGGACGAACATATCATGGACGATGCTGATCTGGCCGGACCCATCATCTTCGTCTTTTGCTTTGGAATATTTCTTCTCTTTGTGAGTACCTCTCTAGAAATTGAGGTACAAACTCTGAATTTGCGTTCAGTCCGGAAAACCAAATTTCGGATACATCTACGGAGTCGGTCTCTTTGGATCCATCTCAATATATACCCTCTTAAACCTCATGGCTGAGAAGGCTATTGATGCCTACCGTGTTACCTCAGTGCTGGGCTACTGTCTACTACCAATGGTCGGTGTCGGTGGAATCAGCGTGGCAATGACTCTGGAGTACGTGGCGTGTTCAATGCGTCGATCTTCGTATACATACTGACACGTCTCAACTTCCAGTGGCTTGTTTGGCTATATACTGTCGCTGGTGTCCATCATATGGTGCACATACTCTGCCTCAGGAATATTCGTAGCCGTACTCAGAATGTCAGACCAACGGCTTCTGGTAGCTTATCCTGTCGGGCTACTGTATGGATGTTTTGCTCTCATGAGTGTTTTTAGTGGAAAATAATTAGCTATTCGTGTTTCCATTTACCTTTACGATTAGAGCAAACTACTTATGTACAGTATTATGACCATTAAAACATCTATCATACAGTAGTGGCTGCTAACAATTGTCTGCTATACAGCCTCAATAAGACCTCCATAATTTCTTCCAGCGGTGCCGTGGCGTATTCGTGGACGTACTGCGGAAGTGAGTCTTCCAGACTGAATCCAGCTTTTTTCATGAAGAAAGGATGCATGACATCTGGAGTCGCTTCACCTAGCTGCCGCATCGTCAGGCGTTCGATGTGACGATGTCCTGGCTGGTATATGAGAGCCTTGACCTCACCCTCGTCGTCCGTTGGTGAAGGTACGTTGACATCTTGTAGTGATGGTGGTGGTGCGATGACTGGCATATCAGGAGAGCTTCCAAATGTTGTGATCATCGCTGAGGCAGATTTAGGAGAAAGAGGTGAAAACGGGTTTGTAGGCGGGGGTACAGTCGCTGATCGTGGGGCGTCAGCCAAATTAAGAGGCTCTGGAATTTTCTTCCGAGCTTGCAGAGGGTTAGCTGCAAACGACCTCCAATCGGCAGCAGTCTGAACTTGCTCCATCTCCCGGCTCAAGGTTTTGCGCAAAACGGTCAACCAAGCATATAAGCTGACGTTGAGCGTGATGTAAATATCTTCACTGTGTAATACACCCTGGAGTCGAACGAACTGGCTGTCGAAATTGTATTTGAGTGTTTTCTGGGCACCTATAAAGGTTTCTTCGCTATCCATATGCATAATCATGGCCGGCAAACCGACGATATCTGCATTATTGGCGTCCTTCAATAGCTCTTCGAGCCACTGCCTTCCATCTGAAGTTTCGGTAATGGGTGGAATAATTGCATGTCCGAGTTGGGTAAACCTGGATATCTTCATGGAAGAGAACGAGAGACGGATATCCCTCTTGCTCGAGACGCTTGAAGATTCAATCAAACGATCGAGTCTTCCACGGACATCTTGACCAACAAATTGCGCGACTTCTGCATCTCCCATTGTACGGGGAAAAACAACCAGGCGCAAGAGGTCCAAGCGCAAACTCATATGCTGGAGGATGTTATAGGATAGTATCGCATCTACTTCCTTGAAACGTGTTCGAGCTGAAGATATCATGGCCTCGGCTACCGCCGAGAGAGGATTATCGGGTTTAGGAGCTCGGGATATTCGGAAAGTGTTGGATTCTCTGCTCGCTCCCTCTTTCTGAGTTTCGAGGTTCGCCTTAAACTTGTTTGCGTATGTGAGGAGTTTGGGAATTGTTCCAACAGTAGCGATTGCTACGATTTCCGTGCTTTGAACGGTGAACGAGAGACGTAGGGGGCGATCACTTTGACTGGAGTTCAAGGCGGACCAGTCATCCACAATGTCAACTTTCAAAGGCTCGGCTCTTGATCATGATATCAATGCACGAGTTGAGCTTGGATAATCGTTCGCACTTACCGATAATGCAGCAATTTCTGATATTCGGACTCAAGCATGACAATCAATGGTCCACTCATCATGCGTAGTTCCAGCATGGTATCCTGAGTGCCGTCCTCTGCAGGTTTTCCGATCCGCCGTATTGTTTGAAAGGCAAAGTTAGGCACATCAGCATAGCCAGCAACATTGCCTTTCGCGGCTACTGCTAGATGGCCGACACGGATGGATAACTCGTTGAAAGATGGGGTGATTTTTGTACGTAGGTTGGAATTCGCGAGATGCAAAGTGACCGCGCTTATTGATTGACCGAGGTCGATGTCTAGCTTGATTCGACGGATACGAACGACGACAGCAGTGATGAATTCCGGTTTGGTGTTAGATGAGACAGTCTGAGTCTGAGTAGCTTTGGTTCTCTCGTCCGCATCATCGTCGTGTGAATGGAAAACAGGTATTTGGTCAAGCCAAACAGCTTTGAAGCAGAGGATGTCTTGTAGTCGAGAGAAACGAACGGCTCCTAGAAATTCTGTGTCAACAACCAAAGAAATGGACGTAAGCGCCGGTCTGTCCTGGATAAATGGCTTTCCCAAGGCCATAGAGAAGGCTAGATTACGAGCATCTAGTTTGAGACAATCTTCACTGAGAAAACCATGCTTTAGCCCAATGGTCAAGCCACCAACAGTTCCCGTGAAGCTGACGTCCCGAGATCCAGGCAGAATGTTCACCATGAACCCACCACTATCCCAGTTGAGAGCGGCAGCAACATTGACGTCCGGTAAGCAGGTCAATTCCAATCTTGATTGATCTATGCGCAGACTGAAACTGATACGAAGGGTAGAGGGCGCGATAGAAGCAGGAGCAGGAATGGTGTCGATCGCAGGCTCAGCTGCTGACGCGCGCGGATCCGTTCTAGTTGAGTTACGAAGTCTAGCTTCAACGAGAGTGACCACTTCAGTGACAAATGGTAGCAGCATGGGGCGAAGTGTGTTATGACTGGAATGAACTGTGCTTTTGAAGATCAGGACTGGTAGTTCCACGACTGGGTGCCCATCGAGAGGAGGTGTAGCTCGATATTCTGCCCAGACAGATACAACAGGAAGGTTGAACACTTCGGCTCCAACATCGCCAATGGATAACTCTGGACGGTCCCATGTACCACTGTAGGCTCTGATTCGGGAGGATTTAGAAGCATCCGTGCTGTACATACACACTTTTCCACTTTGGAAGGTGAGGGACGCGAATATATCGGGAGTGGTCGTAGAGTGACTTGATTGCCTGCTGGGCGGGGGTGCACTAGCTACGCTTGAACCCCCTCGAGGAAGGTTCACATTCAACTTTTGGACACGCTCTTTGCCGTGGCGATACACATCGAGCAACGAAAACACATAATTTGGAATTGTAGAATCCAAATCCAACACGAAACCGCTGACTGTAGCGGTGATATGTATCTGGGAAGACAGCGAAGATCTGGTTAACTTGACTTGAGCTGTCATTGTGGGATAGACTAGTCGATTCCGCGTATCATGAGCATCACCCGAAAAATCACTCGAAACAGATTGTCTGAAACTGTGACTCGTATTAGGACCATTGTAAGATACATTGCAGATATGATATGGACGCACCGAGGGACAAATTGGAAAGATAAGCGCTCCATGCTTGCTTCACCAGTTTCACCGTGCTGTGTTCCAAACTTCACAGACTTTATAGAAAACAAGAACGCCCGTACCATACTGATCTCACGACTTCCTGGCGGGGACATATCCATATCATGATCATGAACCAGCGGAAAGGCGACCCCTATGTTACTCAACGAGAACTGGATGATATAGGTATCAAGCCATGACATCTTTTGAGAAAGCGTAGGCTCTTGTTCCTTGTATTCGAATGTTTTGATGAGACGTTGGGTCTTCTGTTTAAACGCGTTCAATTCCTGAGTTCGCCGTTGTTGATGGTCAACCATCTCCTCCTGCGCGAATCATCCTGTCAGTTGATGAAGATAATGCAAGAGATATGATTTACCTGAAGTTCGTCAATGAAATCGGCGACCTCTCCAATGGAACTGGGTTGCATTACAGCATGGATTTTTGTAACACCAACTTCTAGGACTTCACTTCTAGAGTCATGGCTTTTCGATTGAACTTTGAAGTCAATGATGACAAATGCACTGCGTTGGTGTCTATTGAATTCGGATGACAGGGCTTTCATGCTTGAACGAGGTGCAACAGACAGGGTCAAGTCCGTGACAACGATTGACCAAAACTTTTCAGGAATACTTTCGGACTTGGCACGTATACCGGGACATTCGAGATATAGCATAGATGTATTCCCTTCGAGCCCGATGCGAAATCCTTCCAACTGCACAAAGACTGAGAGGTTCACTGGTGCAGTGGTAGTGATATTTTTGGTTTCCGAAAGTGAAGTCGGAGACTTCCTGGAGCGAGTCTGCTGTACCACGGCTAGTAAATCATTGAAATCTTGGCCAAACTTTTGTTGCACGGCTAACAAAGTGTCCCAATGCGATGGTTTCACTTTGAGCTCTAGAAAGTGAATGAAAGCGGTTATACGAGTAGATGACTGATCGATATGGCCGGAGAGAAGGGTAGGCGGAAACTCGAATTTTACGCGAGTTTGATTGGCTTGCTCCGAGGATTCGGTCTGAACCTCGAACAACTGAGAAGATAGTTGTAACCCAATTTCATGCGATTTCTGCCGAGCCTTGTCGATTGATTCAAGGAAGAGGCCTGTATTGTTCGCTTCCCAAGAGACCCAGGTATCGTGCATGACACGCAGATACATACCAGCGCATGAGATTTGACCATCGAGTTGGAAAGTTGAAGATTTTGGGAAAGTCGTTTGCGTTCGGGGAAGACGAATATTTCTCCCGGACGGTTTCTTGATCTCTGATATGAGAGCTTGTACCGTATTTTGAATTCCAAGGAGAAAATCGACCCTCCATCGATCGATGAAGTGGTAAAGACGTAGAGCACTACGCGGGACAGCGAAACGAAGCGCCTTCAAGTTGAATACCAGCTTGACAGTCTGCTCCAAGGTTTCATTACGTACCACCGAACTGACCATAGAATCGGCAATCGTCACGGAGGCAAGAACACCATGTTCGTAAGGCTCAGAGGTCGCCCGAGCCTTGACGAACATCTCTGAGAATGCCATGGAATGATTCATCAGTTGCCTTTTTGAGTGGCGATCAACGAATATCGTTGATGCATGATTTAAACCCAGAATGCCGAATTCGAACGTCAACTTCTCTGCTGAAGCCCGTAGTCGAACTCCTTTGAGAGTAACAACGAGCTGGATATGTAACATACTGAACTTTGCAAACCGTGTTCTCTTATCCTTTTGGACCGAATTCGAAGCTCCGTATAGCTTCTGGGATCTGATGAGTCCTTGAATGAAATCGATGAGATACGGGTAGACTGTCACTTCAACGTCGCCCAAGGTCACAGAAAGAGATGCTCTCTGAACTGGGTCTGGTAACTTGGAGCGTAGAGACGTTTGCGAAGCTGCCAGTCGACGAATGTCGTCTCTGTCATCCACAAGTTGGTGGCATCTGAACCGGAGGCCAACAAACACCTCAGAGAGAGATATTTGACAAGGCGCACGATTTTCGGAATCAACGATTCTGAATTCGATTGTATCGAATCCTATCGACCCATAGAAGTACGGAAAGTGGGTTTCATCATTGCGCCGATTCGTTGTGGGTTTGACGATGGGGAGTAATGGATGAAGTGATTCTAATCGTGAGGCATGGTATGCATCGGGGTCCAATGCTAGAAGACGTTCTCTCAATAGAGGGAGGATATTATCTGTTGGGAAGTCGTGGCCCGCGACCCAGGAGGGGTCACGTTCTCGTAGGCGCCAAAGGCAATCACGTAAGTGAAAGAGGAAACGAAATGCAGGATCGGCGCGTAGCATCTGCGGCAGACCGACTTGAATCAGAAACGAAGGCTGGATTGTAGACAAAGGATCGACGATGGAATCACTACTTGAGGAGCAGAGGATATCGTAAATGGTGGCTTGAACGACGTTACTAGAAGAATTTTTCATTCTCTTCCTGAGTCCAACAAGTCGGGGTAAATGTCCTTCAACTGCATTGGCGATAGATAGACCCAAAATGGGGAGAGATTGTGTGATTTCTGCTGTCAGCCGTGCACAAGTGAGTTCGTTGTCGTCTTTCCACAATGTAGACCTAAAGCCGATGACGAACAAAGAAAGGGCTGGTCTCTTCACGGCAACACGACCATCACCGTGAATGACAGTCAATTCAAGAGCAGTGCGAGCGAATTGGATGGCGACACTGCGCATTTCAGGGGATGTTTTACCGGATATCTGGATATCGGAGAGAGCGCAGGTCAGATAGGCGACACTGCCGCCAACGTCGCTTTTTCCATCAGGACCATTCGCAATAACATCAAGCTGGTGGAAGGCTTGCAAAGTGATCGTCTTGAAACGGATATCCAGAACCATACAAGTAGAGACCTGAGGCTTAGTGTGTTTTGGAAAATCGCCAATATAAGAAGACAGCCATCTGTCGACAAAGTATTCCGCACTGAAATGCTACAGAGGCGGATAAGACACGGACTGACGGTAGACCTCGAGCAGACTTACCATGGACTCAAGGTCGGATTGTAAATCCTCTAGAACCTCAATAATCAGTGGTGTTAGGTTGATGTCAGCGCCGCGAGATTGTGAAAGTCGCAATGTCACAGTGTTTTTGGAATTGTCAGGAGCCTCGAAATCGTAGGTGTTCCGATCCGAAACAGGAGCGTTAGGGCTATTTCTTGCAAGCGTAAATTGGCTTTCCTGAATAGCAAGATTGAGAATACTTCATTTCATATCAATGAAAATACCATTCACTCTGATTGTTACGACGGGTGTTCCTTCCCAAAGAGATGGGTTATCACTATGGGACAAATTGTAGTGCCTTACAAGGCGAATATACTGCCTGACCTTGAGAGCATCAGGACCAAGTTCAGTATCTAGGTAAACTTAGCACTAGGCACGAGGAGGATTGTGATCCAAGTCAACCTTACCAGAATCCGACCAGTCGCTATCAGAACGATCTGTGAGATCTTCATTATCGGATTCATCTCCAATACTGGGGCTTCCATCGTCTTGAGCATTTGGTATATCGGAGGCAAGCCTTCAAGGAGCTCGTTAGTACATCAGTCCATAGGAGGTCATACAGTTAACGCATACAACGACCGTGCATCACGCGCAAATTTTGCAAGATCGTTGGGGATCTCTGCTTCTGACTCGGATGACTGAGCTGCGTCATCATCCAATGGCCTGCTATCATCTCGTTGATGTGGTCGATATCGTCGGCGTAGATAAGCTTTGTGACGCAAAATTGTGGGCTGCGGCATGTAGACGTTCTTAACATGTGCGGCGTTTCCTACGTCAGAATGTCGAGGTATCAGCAAAAGGTGAGATATCCCGGTCCAGAGTCAACTACGTATGGTCAAGAAACTCACTTGATCCTCGTTTGTCAGTTTTCATAGCGTTGATCAATCGGACAACTCTGCCTGTGGGTTGATCCTGCTCCCACACAAACTCAGCCTGAGCTGCACTCATCTCATGCCATCCAGGGGGAGAAGAGTATATATCAAGAAAGGCATCCGTGACAATTTCGGCGGCTTCTAGCCAAGTATCTGATTCATTGAAGTTGAGCAAAGTTTTGATGGAGAAGTGAGGGAGCCGTATGCTGGTTAGTTTGCGATGAAAAGTACTGCCTAGATCATTGTGGTCGATCTTCAAACCTCTGTTCACCGAAATCAGCACCGCTGCGCGTCCTGCCTTCCAGAGAATTTCGATTGAATCTATCACTACTTTTACAAATGTCACTGGTTTGAAAAATCATTACTAAAAGGTAAGCTGCGATATCAACACCAAACAAACCGGACGTACAATCTGGATACACCCCAGTCTGGTATCGGTCCGCAGGCGCATTGAGAGGGTCCGTGAAATTTAGACCGAAAGATCTTACAGCAGCTTGCAATATAGCTGCCTCATAAGCCGAGAAGGCGGCTTTGACGCCACCCAGGTGGATCTCCCATATGCAGACGTAAGTGAGAGTACGAGGTACTGGCCCGAATAATCTGTTGGCAGTGATATCGAGGCCTGTGAGCATTAGCATGAGTATAATATCAGCAAGACTTGTTCTAACTCAGTACCGTCGATAATCAGAGCATCGCGTGGGCGCTTAGATTTGAAATCAGGACAGATAAGATTTTCCGGAAAGTGCTCCTCAATGTTGCTGCCAATCGTACCCACATTGAGTGTCATTTCTGGGACAGATAGTTAACTCTACGACTTGGTCATCATCCAATACTGACTCACCCATATACAAGTCATGCAGACGTAAATGCAAGTCAAGTTCCGGAATCGACATAACCAGACAGCGTCCGATACTACCTTTGGGAGCATCCAACAGGTCCACGCCATTCTCATACCCCGGAAGCCCCACAGGTAGGATCATGAGTCCGTCCAATAGAACAATGCCCAACTCAACCTGCATCATATTGTTCTACACGGCAAATCAAGTTAACGAGAGGAAAACACGGCGTGGAAGAGTTACGTGCCGTTCGAGGACGATATTTTTGAACCACAGGATCAGACAGCGATACGCCTTTCTTCTGCTTATGCAGATATTCATACAGTGTGGAGAAATGTGTGAAGGAACCCAAATAGTTATCGCGAAGTAACATGAAGTATCGAATGGACCATCCTAAACTTTTGAAGGTGATAGCATGCACCTAAAGTGGCATTTAGTTACAAAGAGGATACCTCAAGCTCATCAAGGGAAATGAACGCACTCTCATTGTCAAGACAAGTTGCTCGACGTGATCTTCGTGGAACTCGGCAAAATACATGTATGAGCCATCCATCTGGAAAGATCCTACTCTGGCCAGAGTATTGCCTCCTTTAGGTGCGTGTAATGCGTTCGTGTTCCAGCGAGGAAGAGAGAGCTTCAAGCAAACATCGGGAACATCGATAGAGAATGGGACCGTCGTGGACTCCGGTCGATAAACATTTGAAGGAACGGTAGTTTCGAACGCAAATTTCGCACCACTAAGAGTGAAAATCGCTGGTTGGCATGAATAGTAGTTGTCGCGGGAAAGAGTGATGAGCTTACCGTTTTCGTCTTCGACAAGTGGCTTGTCAATGATATTGTGATCATTTGCATAAAGGTTCAGCTCGTAGTAGTGCATATCCAGCTGAATTCGATAGATCATTGGGATAAATCGTTGATAATCATGAGGAGCACCTGAAGCCCAGTCTTTCCCAAGATCAGTGAACATATTGATGTGATCGCGAATTAGGTATAGGACAGGCCGTCGAAAGGTCACACCAATGCTCCAAGTGCGTTGGGCGTTCCATCTCAGTGGTGACGGTAACTCGCCGTGGACCTATTGTTTTGGTGGTTAACAGGAAAATGTATCAGGAAATCAAATGCCTCACGCGACAGGATTCGGCAGCAACCAGTCGAATATCATTCAAGCTCGAAGTGACAGCCACGGTATCGAGATGAACTTCGAGTATAGGTTCATAACCTTGACTACTGGCAATCATGGGCATGAGGTAGCTTATAGATGACCGGTCACCAGCAGTGAGGTGTAGATACGCAGGTTCTCGCTTTCTAGGTCGTTCAATCCCTTCTGATAGTCCATCCCATTGCCAATTCTAGCCGAAGACAAGTAAGGAAACAGAAAAAGGCAGCAATGGGGGAAACAAATAATGAGTACCTTCGAGGCTTCGCGAAGAGGAATATGCAAAGCCGTTTCTCCACGCAACTCTACGAATATACGCATAGCAGGCCAAACGCGCGAATCGCCGGGCTGTAGACGTTGATGCTCTCGAGAGTCACTGTATATCGGAGGAAAGAAAGCTCTCTGTAGTTCTCCCCTGCAGGAATATAAATTGAGATCGTAGGAAAAGACTGCACGACAAGCGAAAAGTACATACCGTTGCCTGTCTGCCCAAGGACCATACCGCAGCGTTCCATCATGTACAGCAATATCAACTCCCCACTCTGGCCCGACATCTCCATTACCAACATTGAAAGTATCGATCGAAGTTTCGGAAATCGGGAACTGAGGAACAAGGCCAACGACATCCGCATAGTAACACAATTCCAGCAGTGGAGTTTCGAGGATCCTTCGTTCTATGGCGTACTCGAACTTGGAAAAGTCTATCCCTACAGGGGTATCCTCATCTAAACTTTTCTTATTGCCTCTTCTTCGGTTCCACATAGGATGAATAGGATGATTTGGATGGGCGGACAGATACTTCAGAACAGGAGCATATAATTTGAGACTGTCCCACATCTTGATGAAGCTCTGGAAGGAAGCACTAGAAAACGAACTCCTGGACTTGGAACTTTGAAGACTCATCAGACGCAGATGAGGCAAACGATATCAAAGAGCCCACCTGCTTAATTGATCCTCAATGGTTTCTCCTGTAGAGGCCATGGAGTCACGGTAATATTCATTTTCGACATATTGGACCAACGCTTGTTTGAATTTCAAAGTAAGCATCTGTTTGTAGAGGTCGTATCTAGACCTGGACTACAACTACGCGTTAGTTACAAGCACATAAACGACAATCGAAATTATATACACACAGGAACAATTCCGAAAGTCCCTTCCGCACGCTGAAACTCGGCAACAAGCAAATTGGGTGTGGATGGATTTCCACAAATGATAGCACCTTTAGCGACATGCAATCCGAGTGGTAGCAGATCCTTGGGGTCAAGGTTTGGAAGTTGTTCTCGGACCCATGTGATTAGATTGGTGAGGAAAGCGGGTGTGCGAGTACGTAGGGAGCTCGGCACGAATGATGCGCTGGCGAGAGGAGTATTGAAGCCTACAGATGTGATGATTCAGTACTCAGTCTTCACTGGGATCCTCAGATAGAATTTACCCGAAGACTTCTGTAATGAAGCACGTCTTTCAGTACTCTTGGGTTGTCGGTCATGCATTTGTGCCATTATGGTGTCATATGCAGCAGTTCTGTTGTACAAGAACCACTCGAAACCATGTAGGGTGATTTGAATTCGACAGGAGTCGTCTCTAGAGGAAGCTGTATATTGGAAATCTGAGTATACGACGCGTGCTCGTGGAATTCAAGGAGCGTACACGTTTCTCCTCCTAGAGAAAGACCAATCTCATCCTCAGTAGTTGGACGGCGTATCCAATATCGCCATGCGATTTGAGCTTTGACAATCTTGGCAGTTTGATTACTCGAATGGTAGCGTACATTCTTGAAGAGTATCCTTCCGCTGAGGATGGAGAAATGAACAGATCCTGAGTTTGAAGAGTCAGCACGATACCAGGATGAGTTCTTCACGAAGACACACCAAATTCAAGCCATATACTAGATGCTCCGTTGTTCCAATACACGAGACGAATTACGAGCCCAATGAACCAGGCAATTAATCGGTTGAAGTAGAATAAGTAGAGGAAAGATGCCAATGTTATGCATATGCAAGCAGTGAGCAATAAAGCGTTGAGCATATCAGCGCATATGTGGCCTTGAACAATGTATGTCCAAGCGCATGCAGGTGCATATGCAAGGGCGAATTGGTGGCTGTGTTCGGCGTACTGATGTCCACTACTGCCACCGCTCAAACCACAAAACCTCTCAAAAGGCTTGCGGTACACGCAACGACTACCTGCGCCGAACAAGCATCCGTCTATGGAAAATGCATTCTTGCAACGTACACCGACGTACGCAAAGATATCTGCAAGGCCGAGTTTGATAAGTTTGGACGGTGTCTTCGTGAAGCTGTACGCGTTCAACTCTCGATTCTCATCTTATTTCCACAGTACTCATCTATTTGCCTCAGATGAAGAGGAAGTGATAATCTCGTAAGTAATGCGTTGCCTAATGTACATATTATAAGATAACAGTTCGACGATACACAATCAATCCAGGCTCTCAGTGTTCATTCCTCCAGGAACTGTCATATTGTCTCGATCTTCCTGTCCGGTATCTCTCGAAGGAGCAGCAGGCCTCTCTGCTCCCTGGCGGCGTCGACCTGCCATTCGCATCAGTACAGTCATTGGGATAGGCCAAGAAGTTGTATTAGGAAATGGTATAAGTGTGTCCTGTGAGTTTGCATTGCGAGATATAGACGGTGCATGCCGTAGTCGTGCGAGTATGGACGAGAATCGTATATCGACGATGTATTGTGGTTCATTGTCTGGAGAATCGAACACTTTTTGATTGGCGAATGACGCTTCGAGCGACGCCGATGTTGGGAGGAGTGGGGGTATAGGCGAAGCTGGCGTCGGAAGTAGGTAGTCATTCGATTCTCCCGTACTACTTTCTGGTGTGTGTATTTCGAAGGAGATGATTGTGAGTAGTAACTGCAAGAAGAGGATAGAGGAATCCACGAATAATAGCTGGAATTTCGATGGTACATAGGCTGAAGGTCCCGGGTATAAGTTATAATATAGCAATCAACGATGAGCAGTTGAGAAAACTCACCGAGGCCAACAAAATCAAGAACAACAGCTCTGCCTTCCGTCGGTCCCACCGTGACATGGTTCCACAAGCTGAGGCTATTGCAGAGCAAGGGAAAGAAGAGAAAGCTTCCCAACGACAGTGTTGGTGAAAGTTCTCTCGTCGTTGCACATATGAGCTGAGTGCAGAGTCTAAGAGACAGGCCGAACATTGATGGTGACAGATAGAAGGAGAAGCAAAATATCTGGTATAAGAGAGCATCGAGCTATACAATGGGTCGGTCATGAGCGTTGTTGATGTCTGTATAGATAGTCGACTTACTGCTTGTATGATATGTTTTCGTTGAGCATGATAGCGTCTTGGCATCACATATAATTTTGCAAAAGTTAACGATGAAAATGGGAAGCCAGAGGGCCTCGTCGTGCTCTCAAGATCTGCAGAGGCGCGCAACTTGACAGTTACTGTGCAAGCGCTTTGAGCGCCTAATCGAATTTTCGGCCAGGGCCGCCAGCCCCATCACCGTGGCATTTGCTTTCTCAAACCCTCAAAAATCTTGCTGATCTGCTTTTCTCTTTCGAGTTTCTCAACCGTTCAAGCCGATGACTTTATGTATGCCCCTCTCGCAACTGCAAATCATTCGCAAAGCGTCGTACGACCTCGAGTCAACCCAGGTCACCAATCATGATTCAAACACAGGATAATAAAGTCGAATCTAGCGCCGGGCAGTGCAGTGAGAAAGACACGAGCTTGTACGATATTCTCTCTTCTTCTGTCCTTCTCTTCTCCGATCTCTATTCTTTTTGTACTTCGCACTCCTTCCCCATAATGAAAGTCTATCTTAAAGACGCTATTTTTCACGGAAAGACGTTCTGCTGCTGTCTACCTGTATGTAGTCTTGCCTCCATCTACCCACAAAATGCCACCTGCAGGTTACTTACGATTCTAGGTTCGCTTTGGTGTCATCTCTATGTCGGTTCGTATCCTTCCGCCATTCATCGTCTTCGCATTCTTGAACAGACTCTAGTTTCTCGGTATCTTGTTTGGGGGGATATTTTCTATATTGCTGTGGTTTGAGGTGTCTGGTACGTGCCATATTCGCCTGCGATGTATGATGGACTGAAAGCTCTTCAGATACCTCAAGCTCCATGGATCCTCATGAAAGGACGGCTTTCATTCTGGCTGGTCTTGTTGAGACATTGCTATTTGTCGCGTCGGTTGTTGGGTAAATAACCAAACCATCAACCCGAAATTGTAATTAATGCTTACTTTCAGATTCATTGGCGCGATTGTACGAAAGCAGCTATTCATTCTCATTTACACCTACTTCATCTATGTCCATTTCGTGGTCAACCTCGCTGTCGCGATCTACCTGCTCGTGATCGTCTTGCACATCTCTTCAACAGCTATAACTAAAGCTTGCGATGATACAATCAAGAATGCTGGCGCCCAAAGCCAGTGTACCGGTATTCTCTCGGACTTCAGGACCATATACATTGTCGTCGCTTTGCTGGTGCTGTTTATAGAACTTTGTATGTGGCTTGTCGGTACATCGTTTGCCCACGTCTCATTTCACTGGCTCACTTTTAGATGGTGCGCTCATTGTCACCCGCTACGTCCATCAGATCAAGACTGAGAAGTCAACTGCCCGGACATCTCGTATGATGCTTTTGGACAGAGCCGGTAGGAGTAGCGGTGGCCGAAGCTCGAAAATGCCCACCTTTGACGGATCAGGTCATTACACGGCATTATCTGAAGATCAAAACGATGGCATTTCCCTAATACCCAGAACCAATCTGCATAATGAAACACCGTCTACTGCAGAATTCAACCCTTACGAAGATATAGAGCACCCACGTTTTCCATCTTATCAAGCTGGACCCTCTTCCTATACCGCATATGATGCGGCACCCAGTTTCGAAGAGGGCTATGGCGGAGGTTCTTGGACTCATCAACAAATCTCGCAAGACGAGAAATCCCTGTTACGTCAACAAGAGCAGGATGGTTCCGATGAACTTTCGCCTCCGTCTTCTGAAGTAGGTGGTGACCAAGACCGGGATGTTAAAAATTCTGCCGGCCCTCCCGCTGTTCGCGATGTAGACCCACTCCCGCGATATTCTCCTACTGAATCGCCAGACCACCTCCGATGATGACAGGTATAATAGAATTGTATATGAGCTAGGACTCTGATTTTTCTGGACTTCAGCTGTATGACATATTTCCTACATATTGTACCATCTTGTATTCATTGGAGGCCATTGGGGGTTGGACAACTCTGAGATTGGACCTTGCAAGTCGCATGGTCCAAGATGCTTTGCAGTTCCGGGTCAACCTGGGGTCACCCAACAAGTAATCAGGGCTACCAAATTTCGAGCAGACGCTCAGTCCCAGCGCTACATCGTGGCCTATCGTGCCACTCATTTCGGGTGGTTTCATTTATCCTAAATAATTCGCTGGTCTACGCAGGGTCTACGGTAAAATTCATATACCCATAAACATTGCACGATGTGTACAGGGGAAGGAATACTGACATGAGGAATCCTCGCGTACTACGATACTTACATTTTCCGAAATTCTTGGACTTGTGACTGTTTCCACACAATACTCATCCTTCATTCACCGGACCACCATGTTACTTAGTACATATACAATACCATTTTGAATGATTGATTGAACTCGTGAGGTTCGTTAATCAAAACCCTCTCCGCTGTTTGGCGGGACCTAAGTATGTAAAACTCATAGTACTAAGTTGAACCTAACACTATATGAGGGACCTTGAAGGACCTGGCCTATGAGATTGCAATTGCATTTGATATGATACATTGCTACGCCGCACTGGATAATTGTGAGTCAAAATCATGCTTGGGAAAGCTTGAAGGAGAATGGCCAAAGAGTTGGGGAGACGTTGTGGACGAAGGCTCGGCGATAACAGGAATTTAGAGTGCGTTACAGGTAGATAGACGACATCTGCCAGCTTTGCTAGCAGCTGCATATGCCGCGGGTTTTTTGATTAAAACGCTCTCTAATTTAAAAATGATCATCATCCCATCATCCCATCATCGGATTCAACATGCTGACCCTGGAACACTTAGAATGGCCCAGTGGAAAGCAAGCGATTCTTTGCTCCAAACCGCCACTTCCCCCCCACTGGTGCTCGCTCGATCTCACAGGAGTACCAACATCACAATCGCGTTTGTGCTGGCATAGGACACGTTGGCGGAGAGCCCCTGGATGCCTGTTCCAGCGAGCAGGCTCATTATAGACTTAGAATCGAGTACAGGTACTTCTCTTCTACATACGACAATGTGCGAACAAAGTCGTGTTAACCCGTTTCATGGAATGTAGCAGCCGCACTCATTTTTCTAACCTGGTAAGCAGTAGAACGATATCCATGAACTGCACCTGAAACGAGCCAACCTACGAACCAAAGGGAGATTTTGATCACGCTGGATGATGAAGTTGAATTTATCTGGAGGTAGCAGGGTCATCACGTTCTCCTCCCAATCTTCCTCACTCACTGTCGCTATCTCTTCAGCAAACCAAGACACTCATGGATCAAATGGGCCTTTCTGTTTGCTCGGTATGGCGCGTTAAGCTTGCTGCTGTGAGTTGCGACCCTTGGCGCTCAATTTACCCAATATATTGAAATCTCAAAGCGCTGGGCGAGTACTAGAGGGCATCGTCACATATAGCACGATGCACCTCGATACCAATGGGATCAGGCTATGGTTCGCGTTTCAAGGGCTATTGGCTTTTTCAATAATGGCTGGTGCGGAGATAGTCATGATGGTCAGAGGTGGGATATCTGTAGAGTAATGCATCGTGTCCGATTGCTAAACACCGTTTTCCAGTATATGCACTCTACAACCGCAACAAGTGGGTCAGATATGGGTTCATCACTCTGATGCTAGCCGAGCTCTTCACTGCGCTTCTGGGATTCGGTCTCACCTTTCCACCACCTTCCTTCAATCCGCAATTGATCATCACAACTACCCCAGGATCTTTTGAATATTTCAGGTGCGGCAACCTGATTTTTAGCTGTCTTTCGTTTGACCTCACACGGTCATTTCGTAGCATCTCCACCATGATATCTCAAATAGTTATTGTCGTGCTGTCGGTGGCACGTTACAGGTATATGTATACGCATGGACATTGGGAAGGAACTCGAATCATAAGATTGATGTTTCGCGACGGCACATTGGCATTTTTTGTCTTTTTTCGTATGTCGTGAATTGCCCTTCTACCTCCATGCTAACTCCCTCCCAGTGCTTTCTTTGCTCATGGCGGTATATCATATTCTCCAGCAACCATTCGCGCCCACGGAGTTTGTGTACGTATTCTGATTCGTTCTCACTTCATTCGTTCATCCTTGTGCTATTGCTCTAGGTGGTCCATCAGCATCATCAGTGTGACGGTGTGTCTCTTTGATTTTACCATCTTTGACAAATTTTGCTCATGTTTACTAGGAATGTCGCCTCGTCATCAATTTACAAAAGCTTCCATTCTCAGAATCGGATACATTAACGGAGGTTGCTGAATTTACGACAATAGTCACCAATGATCGCAGCAGAGTTGGTACGTCTTAGTAAGTCTGTTCATCCTTTTCTTTGTTCTATGCTCAAGTTAGCATCATGTAGCATGATGACAGTGTTTCAAGAACCGCAACGAACAGATCAACACGAACTTCATGAACAATCACAATTTGAGACTGAGATAGCATAATGCTACCAAGTGATAGGCGTCACATCCCGAAAACCACCACCGTGTGATATGTAGCATAGTTAGCTAGCCTCCTCCTCTGCACCTCATGTATTGATGATATACAGTAATCTCGCATTAATTGAGTTCCTTTCTACTCTCGAGCAGCGACAGCGAGTTTGAACCTATTATCGGCCTCTTTCGGCACGCAATTCGCTGCTTGGTACGGTGAGAAATTATAACTTATTCCGTAAACATGTGCAAACTTCACGCTCTCTCTCTTACTATTTCCTACTAAGTTCTTACTTTCCGCTTAGAACGCTCAGAACCGATTATGACTGGCACACAAGATGCAATGGTCGTCGATACTGATGATGCTTCAGTCTCGAAACATCCAACGCAACGATCGGTCTCTGTACCTTTCCAGCCACCCAGGGATTTGGCAGTTGGTTATGTCTACTCCTCCGAAATGACTTCCCACTTCAATCCCCGGGGTCATCAAGAAGCTCCAGAGCGTATAACGCGCATATGGCAAGCCATTGTTGATGAGAAACTCAACACAAGAATGCAGTGGCTTCCTATACGCCCCGTTACAAAAGCCGAAGCTCTTCTAGTCCATAGTCAAAACCTCTGGGATTTGATTGAAGCATACCAGTGTAAGTTTAAGTCTCCTTATCCAATTCTGCAAGGGTCCGCTTCAAAACAAAAACGCGCAGAAATCAATATTACAAACATATTGCTAACTTTTAACCTACCTAGATATGTCCGAGCAACAGATTGTTGACTCTGAAGCATATTATGAGCAGCTCTCTCTTTATGTAATGCCAGGTACTACTAGAGCAGCTCGACTGAGCTGTGGGGGTGTCATTGAAGCGTGCCTTTCTGTTGCGCGCGGTAGATTGAGAAAAGTGTTTGCGATATGTCGACCTCCGGGTCATCATGCCGAACCAGATCAGTCTATGGGTTTTTGTTTCTTTAATAACGTTGCCGTGGCCACCCGCGTAGTACAGCAATTGACACCAATCAAGCGAGTAATGATCCTGGACTGGTGAGTGGCTGGATATTTTAGCTATTGGTGAACTCAATGTGCTTTTAGGGATGTACATCATGGTATGCATTGAACTTGCGAAAACTCACACTCGAATTTTCCATGTTTATTGTATTTTCAGGGAATGGCACTCAGAGAGCCTTCAATGATGATCCATCTGTTTTGTATGTATCCTTACATCGTTATGAAGGTGGCACCTTCTACCCATGCGGTGAATTCGGAGGGATGACTTCTTGCGGTGAAGGTCCGGGACTTGGATTGTGAGTTTGTCTGTTTTAGAGCTTTCTGCTGGAATTGATTTGTCCAGTTCTGTGAATATACCGTGGCCAGAAAAGGGAATGGGTGATGCAGACTATATACATGCCTTTCAAAGAATAGTCATGCCAATTGCTATGGAATTTGCTCCTGAGCTGGTAATCAGTGTGTATACGCTTATCTCGGGCCTTTCAACAAAACTAAGAACTGGCTAGTTTCGGCCGGTTTTGACGCAGCTTTGGGAGATGAACTGGGGGAGTGCAGAGTATCTCCTGTAGGTTATGCACATATGACCCACATGCTTTCCGGACTTGCAGGAGGGCGCCTAGTTGTCGCATTAGAGGTGCCTTCAGTGTGCTGTATTGTGCCAGTGGTTGTGCTAAAATCATTTGCAGGGCGGCTACAACCTAGATGCAACAATGAAATCAGCTCTGGCAGTTACAAAAGTGATATTGGGGGAAGCTCCTGAACAATTACCACCTATGCAAGCCTCTGAAACAGCAACAGAGACTGTGTATCTGGTGGCAAAGGAACAGAGTAAATATTGGAAGAATATTGATACTAAGAGTTGTGAACCTCGAGAAGGTAGTACATCCGCTTTTCCGTGTCAAATTCAATATATTCAACAGTTTGCATTGCAGAGGTCGAGTCTATCAGTTTCTCTATACCAGGTGAATTCAACTTTTCAAAGAGATGAATCATTCAGCTTCATTCGGAGTGCAGAAATCTTACAGGCACATCGTGCACATTTTCTGCACAAAAACTACAAAATGATGCAAGTGCCACTCCTTGGTTTTCTTCAGAGCCCGTTTTCTGGGCAAGTATTATCAACGTAAGTGAACTCAACTTCTGGTATATTTGATGCAAGGGAACATACTCTCATAGGTCGGACCTGTTTGAAAACAAGACTCTCATTGTCCTCGTCCATGAATTGTGAATTTTATGGCTGAGATGATTGAGCATAGACACTGACTAAAGTTGTAGTGGCAACTTGCGTTTGGAACTTGAGTCTACAATGACTTGCGATTTGAATCTAGAGCGCTCCTACCTGGTAAAATTCCATCCATCAGCTGCGGCATGACTTTAACCTTTCCGTTTCTTTTCCCAGCTTGATTTTTCAAAAGATTTGATGAGATGGATAAATTCCGAAGGCTATGCGCTGCTAGATATCAATCTGTATCCCAAACCCTTCGCTTCTGTTTCACAGCATAGCAAAGTGAGTTGTCAAAAGAACAATGTTCTTTGTAACCGTTAGATCTGACTTGTACCAGCGTATAGCTAACAAGAAGAATGCGGAACGTTACGAAGACACGACAGCATTATTGACTTATCTATGGGACAACTATGTCCAGTAAGTTTGATGATCGCGATTGGATGCTGTTAATGCTAAATGTTCCATGGCACCAGTCTTTCTGGCGCCCATAAAGTTGTCTTTATAGGTCATGGCCCGGCTTGTCAACCTTTGATGAACCTCATCGATGCACGATGTAATTGCTTTCTAACGCAATATTGATCACACTTTTCTGACACTTGACTATGTTCAGTCAACTCCATCCATGGACTCGTCAAGGCTGTTGTCCAAATTGTAGGATACACTAAAGTCCCTTTTACGCCCAAGAAAGATGAATTTCGATCTTGGTATGCGAAGGTGAGGCTCTTTCTAATCTGTATATACATCGAAGTACGACCGTTCCCCTTCCTAGTGCTCATGCGTGCTTCTTCCCGCGAATCACTACATTTTCCGACCAGAGGGAACATATAACAAGAAAAAGCATGGAGTACTTTGCCCTATCGGTATGTCAACGTGTACCGTATAATCACTTACAACTCAAGTTTCTTACAGAGGAAATCCAACCCGTCAAAATTGTTACGAGAGGACTTCCTGTTATACAAGATTTTATCAAAAAGCAGTTGGCTATACCCTCTTAGCTCGCCTTAGAATATACCCACCTCGATGCACATAATATTTGCTGAACATATAGTAGTTTTTGGTCATGATTTTTGCACGTGCACCGCGTAATTGGGTGAATTAACTTCCATGAGTCATGACGAAGATACGCATTGGCTCAGTACTACCATGTCTTCCAACCCATCCTCGTCGTCGTCGCGTCCTGCACCTCCCGTGGTCATTCCTGGCTCTGGCAACAACATTATCATGAGCCCTTTACAAGTACGCTAAAAAAGAGCTCCCATGCTTGCTTTCATGATAACACTTTGTCTCAGCGCGGCAATCCAGTCCTTGAATGCATCCGCAATGTCGGAAAGGAATATGGAGATATCGTGGCTGACTATCAGGTTGGTCGAACTACAGGAGTGCTATTCCTAAGGTAGCTCCAATGCCTTCATACTTGGTGTGGATACAGATATGAAGTTCAGTCTGAAATACCATCGACTTCATCCGGAGTATATTCATACCCGTATCGAGAAGCTTGGGCACCATTATACCTTGCGAATACTGCTCATACTCTCCGATATTGTGAGCATATCAATTATTCGCCTCACTGGAAAGCTTGATCCAATCTTGCTCATAGTCAGAACACAAAGATCCTATTCGCGAGCTGACAAAAGCGAGTGCTGCTACTTTACCCTTCTACCTCATTTGCTCATTTTGTACAGGTCTGCCTAACAAACAATATCACCGTCATAGTTGCCTTTTCGTGAGTTTACTGATTTGCACTATGACATGCACTCTAGGCCTTAACTCAGAGACTTTCTCCAGCTTCGAGGAGGCAGGTCATTATCTGACTATATTCAAGCAATTCGAGTATAAGCCTCCAAATATGATCAAAGAACGGGTGGACAAAGATTACTCCTCTATGTTTCGCACCTCTTTGACCAGCATCAGCAAAGTAAATAAAACCGACGTCGAGACGCTAAGGAACTCTTTCGGGGTATGTCGATCGTCGATGCGTAACATGACTATTTCGAACTCTTCGATAGAGCATTGCGAACATTGCAAAGGCCCAACCCGAACAGCTCGCCAATTTACCTGGTTTTGGTCAAGTGAAGGTGAAGAATATCAAGAATGCATTCGAGAAACCGCTTCGCAACCATGCCACAAATACACTTGCATTGATGGCTTCATCGCAATCCCAATTGCAATCCCAATCAGGGAATCAACCTCAGGCAGAGCCGTCAGAGACTCATGAAAAGCCCCCTCGAGATCCTAGTCCAGTCTGGGACATTGAGTTGGACCTTTGATCGTCTGTTGTTTCATAGAATCAAGAGAATCCATTTGTAAATGAAAGCATTAGAGTAATGGGAGTTGTATGAGGTTGTATATGTACAATATGGTCCCTATAGTAGATAAATATGCATGCACATGTTTGGACGATCATGGTCTAGTGTCTTTTTGTTTTTGTTAACGACTGCGGGTATCTTCTCTCTCATGCATATGTTCATTTTCATCGTCCGGATTGTCCTCGATCAATCCGCGGCCTTCTTCCCCATGTAATGCCAACCTTGTCTTACTACGTGCTGCAGACATTGCTCGGTGTGCATGTAACGGGTGCTGATGATGATCAATATCCTCATCCTCCCCTTCATCATCACTGACGTCTCCAACAGCCCAAAGGGGACCATTTTCTCCGCTATGTATGCTAGCATCATCATCAGGATCACCAGCCTCGAGATCAGTCTTCGAAGCAGACGCCTTTCGAGAATTTCGGTTCCGTAACCTGGGCAGAGGCAACGACCCAGAAGCAGTATTGGCGGATTTTAACGGGGCGCCAGGCTCAGGCTTTTTATGTGTCAGGAGGACGACACCGGAGATGAGAACGAGGATGGAGACAAATATAAGGAATAGAGTCCATGATTGGTAGGCGTCGACTTCGTCGTTGAAAATCTGTGCAGAGGTCAATCAGTGAATGCCATGGACACGATGATTCGTTGAATAAGTACCAATGAGTCCAGGAAACTATACATATCCGATTCCAATCAGAGATTCAAGTAATCTATGAAAGTTGTAGAGAGCTCACCCAGTAGCGGTATATACGCCATAGAACACGGGCACTACCAAGGTTGAGTCATACACCTTCAGACCACGATTTAGGCATATTATCTGCAGCACAGCAGTACATGCCAAAAGGATGATGGTAAATATAGGTGCGGCATGTCCGAACTGGTTTCCAGGGTTTTCGTGCGACAGCGAACCGGAGAGCAACTTCACTCTGTGATACACAGATCAGGCTATTTGATCAATAAGAGACGTTCATCGGACACGTACGTGGCCTTGGCACTGTGAAGGAGTCAGTCTTGGGAATGTGAAAATAGACCTTGGACTCACAAGACTAGTGTACCTCCCGCTAAACCACCACCGGCACAAGCCCAAGCGATACCCAGACTCCATGCAATCGTCTTATCGTCCTTTGCTGCGTTCCACTGCTCCAAGTAATCGCTCAATCTCGTCATCGCATAAACCCACGCTATCTTGATTTTGCGTGCAACCACGATTAGGATGTTTTCTTCTGTTCTTGTGGTTGCACTAGTACTGGGTCGAGCAGCGGATAGAGGTACAGCAGCAATTTCGGAGCGAGCTGCAAGGATAGCATCTAGTTTGGACGTGCTCAAGAGGAGGAAGATAAGAGCAAAGGACATGAAGAAGAAGAAGGCGAGCCAGCCACCCCTTCTCCAGAGATATGTTAGATGAGCTACATCTGTTTCCGCTGCGAGGCCACTATTGATCGAGCCGAACGCTACGATGCCGATAACTCCAAGAACAACGATGATGGTTCCCTGCCTGTACATTGAGATTTTGATTTGTGTTGAGAAACGATAACTCACGTAGATATCGGTACTAGTGACAGGCGTCCCGACGAGAAATCTGGCGAAGAGAAAGTTGAAGACGAGAGAAGTTGAGCCTAAAGGAGCTACGTATTCTATTGAACGAAGAAGGCGTCAACCCCGTTTCGAATGGTCAGAACGCGAGTTACGCACCGGCACGCATGTATTCGAGCGCAAGAGTACTTCCTATTAGTTGAGATAATCTAAGAACAATCCAAGTAGTAAGCTGAGTCGTTCATACCAATAAAGTTGTAGGCTCACATATATAGTATCATTCCTAGCAGCCAAAGAGGTCGTAACCAGTCTCTCCGTCGTGAGGCTTTGGGTATAGCACTAGTGCGAACCTAAAAGAGTAGTATGAAAGCCTGTACGTAGTGTGAAAGCATAAAGAAAGTTACATGATCAAGTTTCGTTAGGTTTAAGCCGGCAGCATTCAGAATTGAAGCCAGTAGGATGATAGCAAGCCCTATGATGAAAGCAACGACTGGACTTGCATGATGAGCTGGGATGGGGTCCGGTAAAGGCTGATTGGAAGACGGCGGTAGAGAGTTGGTGTCATCCATGCAGTACAAGTTGCGTGGTGGAGGAGACTGCGAAAAATAATTAAGAAAAACGATCTAGGTCGAAGAACGAAAGAGGGAATCAGGAGGAAATGCGAAAGTTGAAGAAAAGTTGTGAAAGTGATTATGTCATCACTCGCTTGCATTCTCTTGTCGACCGAGAGCTTCGAAGCGTTTTCAACCATCTCGAAATCTGTCAACGTGCTGCCTTGTATCAATAGCTGCCCTCGAGAATGATTATCGAAGACCCTCCAAATTGTGCCACGTTACACAAAAACTTTAGTCCTGATAGTACAACCAGGGGGCAAAAGTGAGAACGAGAGGATTCGTTTTGCTCATGAGCTGAAAATATAAAAAGTAACGAAAGTCGACGTTTACGCGTACGCGACGCGTGCATTGCTGTGGACCCTTCCTTTTGTCAAAATCTGCGATGGTACGCTTTGACGTTCCTTCAAATGGGTCATCAATCCAAATTTTTCCACGGAGGCTAATTGTGAACTCATCCACCTCCATCTCAAAATTTGGAGATGGACAAAGGCTATGTAGTCTCTGCAAGGACCAATCTGTCTCGTTACAAACAACTGCTGCTTCTCACTCTCACTTCTCTACTTTGCTTCTGGTTTGTCAATGCCATCTCCAAACCCCATCATCCACCATCCAATCATTCGTCCGCCCTTCTCAAACGCTGTCAGTCGTTGAAGCAGTCGCCTGGACCGCCTGTCAACTTCCATCGACGAAGAGCATCAGACCGTTTTGAGCCCGGGACTAAACCAACATTGATCAAGAACGCAACGATTTGGACTGGTCTCAATAATGGAACTCAGATTCTTCGTGGTGATATCCTCTTGGACAAAGGTATCATCATGGGAGTTGGTCATTTTGGCACGGCCTCCTATGGCAACGAATTGGTTGTGATCGATGCTGGGGGTCGTTGGGTGTCGCCAGGAATTGTCGATCTACACTCTCATCTCGGGGATGATCGTACGTACTTCATTTCTTCAACCTATGAAGTCCGTTTCTGATTCACTTTTCCACCGCAGCGAGCCCTGAACTGAGTGGTGCAACAGACTACTACTCGTATGTCGATTCCATGCATTTATTCTCTAACGGTCTCATGCCCTTCGAAGGGACAAAGGCACGGTTGTTCCTTGGATGCGTTCTCTAGACGGCCTCAACACCCACGACGAATCCTATGCGTTATCCATATCCGGCGGTGTAACCACCTCTCTGGTCCTACCTGGCTCCGCAGATGCCATAGGTGGCCAAGCATATGTCATCAAGCTGCGAAAGACTGCAGAACGTTCCCCATCCTCCATGTTGCTAGAGCCTCCGTACCAAATCAACTCCTCGAATGCTTGGGAGACCACGAACCCCCCGCGATGGAGGCACATGAAGTGAGTTGAATTAGATAGAAACCTTACAGCTTGTACTCATGTTACTCCCTCGTTCTGAAAGACATGCATGCGGTGAGTCTTGCAAAAGCTTTATACCATATATCATACTCAAATTCTATAATGCAGGTGAAAATCCGAGTAGGTGTAGCTCCCATAGCTTATCTGACCTGGACTCACGAAACTATGCGTAGGTAGGGTTTATAAGGCAACACGGATGGACACTATCTGGGCGTTTCGTCAAGGGTGAGTAAGTCTGTCGCACTTGGGAATGTTTGAAGACCTAAGATACCTTTAGCTACAATAAGGCAGCTCAGATTATGAAGCAGCAAGACGAGTACTGCGGTAAGGTCGAAGCGGGCGAGACGAAGGACCTCGGAGATTTCCCAGAGGACCTACAGTGGGAAGCTTTAGTGGATGTGCTTCGTAACAAAGTTAAGGCATGTGTATTCTTTAAGTTGCCGATGTCCTATGTTTCTCTAATCCCCGTTGTACATACAAGGTTAATGTACATTGTTATGAAGCTGTTGATTTGGATGGACTGGTCAGAGTGAGTGTTATTCGTGCTGGGCTTGTATTGGGCAGCATTCAGATGCAACATGCTTTAAGCTATCGAATGAGTTCAAGTTCCCGATTGCTGCGTTCCATCACGCCTCCGAAACATATCTCACTCCTGAGCTTCTCAAACGAGCCTACGGTATGGCCTGCTCGTTGATCACCGCAGTCATTGTAATATCCTGATTGACCACCTTTTAGGTCAACCTCCTGCCATCGCCCTTTTTGCGACAAATGCTCGTTACAAGAGAGAGGCTTACCGGGGGTCTGAGTTCGCGCCTCGAATCCTAGCGGAGAATGGTTTCACAGTGCTCATGAAGGTTGGTATGTTTTCTATTTGTGAACAAACGGCCACACTAAAGTACTTCTAGAGTGATCATCCTGTGCTGGATAGTAGACATCTTCTTTATGAAGCCCAACAAGTGAGTGATTTAAGACTAAAAGTATCATCGTTCTCGACTGACGTTTATAAACAGGCACATTACTACGGTTTGCCTGAAAATCTTGCGTTGGCCTCCGTCACCAGGTAACGATAGTTTTGTCATTCTCAGTCTTCTATCATGCTCATCCGTGTCTCTGGTTAGTAACTCAGCTGAAGTCATGGGTATGTATCTGACATCCAGATTCTTGTGTTGTCGCTCAAACGTGGTCCTTAGGAATGGGTCACAGAATTGGATATATTAGGAAAGGTGAGCTTCAACATATCAATTGGATCCTGTTTCTAATTGACCTGTTCCACCTAGGTTGGGATGCTGGTAAGCTCTTCTCCCTTCATATCTTTGTTCGATCCTCATACGTACAGATTTGGTGATATGGGATAGCCATCCTCTAGCACTTGGTGCTACGCCTGTGCAAGTCTTCATTGACGGGATTCCTCAACTCGATTCTCCTTATGTCTCCACCAAACCTCCAGTGTTCCACAAAACTCCAAAAGTCCCCAACTTCGACAAGGAGGCAGAATTGACTTTGGCATACGACGGTCTTCCTCCGCTGAGACCGACCAAAGAAGCGGAAGTGGTGATCTTTACAAATGTTAGCAAGGTCTTTGTCAGGAGTTCTACTACTGTCCAGTCGATATACTCGACCACTACTAGTGACGGGATCGTCGTTGCCCATAACGGCCAGATCCTCTGCACAGGAAATACCACATGCATCCAAGATGCTGTTCGGGACCCAAATGTCAAAGTAGTCACCGTGGACCTAAATGGAGGGTCCATTGAGCCCGCACTGACTTCATACGGTGCTCCGCTTGGCCTCGAGAACATCAACCAAGAGCCTTCTACCAACGATGGTTTCATGTTTGAACCTCTTTCACAACGCATTCCGAAACTTCTTGAAGGGTCTATCGTACGCGCAGTCGATGGCTTGTTATTCGACACACGCGACGCTTTGTATGCATATCGAGCCGGTGTGACTACAGGAATAACCGCCCCGAATCATTACGGGTTTTCGTTCGGACTTGCAACGGCCTTTTCGACAGGAGCTTCCCATAAATTGGAGGCTGGAGCTGTGATACAGGAGGTTACAGCTTTGCATACTGCCATTGGGTTCGACGATACACCTAGTGTCAGCACACAGATCGCGACCTTGCGGAAACTACTTCTCTCGCCGCCGGAAGGGCCTGCTGGTGTTTGGTTCAAGAGAGTATCTGAGGTACGAAAAGGCTCATTTTAGTTCGATATACTCTGACAATATATCAAAAGGGATCACTGACGCTAGTCGTCGAGACTCATAGTGCAGACGTAGGTCACACTACAACTTACATCGCTTGGTGCAGCGTTCTCACGGTATTCTTCATAGATCATAGCGACGGTAATCGCTCTCAAGGCAGAAATAGAAGCAGCGAAGAAGTCCAAGATTCGACTCACGATTTCCGGCGCCAATGAAGCCCATCTGCTTGCAGAATATCTAGGTAGAGCGGAAGTAGGCGTCCTAATATTCCCTCGGCCTTTCCCTACTAGTTGGGATAGGCGTAGAATGTGAGTGGGTCAGATTTTGGATCACTATCTTTTCCCTAACGCAAATAATAGTGCGCCTGGTCCACCCTTATCCCCTAATGCCGTCCAACAATTGATTGCTCACAATGTCACGGTTGGGTTAATGATTGCGGAAATATGGGATGCCAGGAATCTGCCATTTGATCTTGCATGGACATCCCTCGATGTAAACGTGACACTTGGTAGAGAAGAAGCTCTAGCTCTAGGGTCTGTGAATGTGGAAAAACTGCTTGGTGTCGAGGTTGAAGCTCAATATGCGGATCTCGTAGTAAGAGAGTCCAATGGAGAGTCGTCCTTTGAGGGTAAAGTTGTGGGTATACTGTCCCCTCGTAGAGGAGTCGTAGAGCTCTTTTGATTCGTTTATTCGTATGTATGTAGGATGAGCAATCCTCTGTTTCTACACATAGTATGGCAATGATGAACTAAGGCCTACAGGCTATTACATAGTATCAAGTCAAAGCCAGGGTCAAAGCGCTATTGTTGCTGGAGGTGGCGTGCGAAATGATGCGCGCTTGGTCTAATCTCAGCTCAGACGCGTCGCTTTCCTCATAACTTCCATCATACCATTCGCGACATGGCGAACACTGCCAAGACTGCTCCTCTTAAACGCGGCGGGTCTATCACAGACTACTTTACGCGTAAATTACCCAAACAATCAACTCCTGGCAATGCAGAAAATCAAGCCAAATTACCAGAAAGACAACAAAGACCAATCGCCAAAACCGTGGTTCCTTCTTCGCCCACTAAACCTGTTCCTAAAGCTCCTTCACCAGAGAAACGATGTCAAACGCGATCAGAGTCTCCGTGTCCTGTCGTTCGTTCAAAAAATGCTTCGCTCAGCCAAACCTCACCAGAACAGCCTTTGGGAAAACGAAAAACCAGGCTTGGAGTAGATACGACGTTAGAGACAGGGAAGTCGTTGAAGTCTCCATGCAAAGCAGGATCTACTCCTTTAAAGAGCGACATGATCGCTGTCCCACCTGACATCGTCGTTCCTCCTACACCCCTTTCTCCTTATCCTAGTCCCGACGCGATGAAAAGGAACAAACCGCAGAGAAAAGAGTCTCTATCTCCTTCAGAATCGATATCGATGGACGAAGTGCCAGGAAGCGTCTCTGGCGAAGAGGAGATGGATTGCGTGTCTCGCGTCAGACGTGATGCAGGAAGCGGGACTCAAGAGTCTGTAGCTAAATGGCGCAACGAATCCTCAAACTGGCTGTTCGACGACCCGGAAGACATGGACGTTGATGAGATTGCTCCGTCTAAATCTGAGACTGAGCTGTCGCTCTTTCACACGACGCCTTCTCCCTCACGACAACAACCAACACCTCCTCCTACAACTACCTCTCAGCAAACAATGACAATGTTGCCCCCTCCACCGACAGCGATAGAGACAGCGAAAAAAACCGAGAATATGATTGCCGAAATCAAGGCGAGAGCTCTGGCTGCGGCGAAGGCTAGTCAAGAGGAGGAAGAGACTAGGACTTTCAAGGAAACCCTAAGTGATAGTGATAGCGATGATGACCTGCGGCCTCTAGAAATCAGTGTCAAGCGGAAGGGGAAGGCAAAAGAAGTGTAAGTGTTTTCAATTATGGTCTTCTCTCATTCTCACTGAGTGTCCTAGTGTGGCTCCTGCTCAAACAACCACTGCTTACTATAATACCCGAAGCACGAATGCACGTCCTCAACCCAAGACAGTCTCTCCAACAGTATTGCAATCTGAAAGGCGCAAAGCTGCCCCGAAGAAGCATAATCCCATCGCCGCATTGGTCAAAGAGACACGCGAAGAAAAACGTAGTGGACGCGGGGAGGTTGATTTTCTCAAAGCAGCGCAAAGAGTTCTTCCAGAAGATCAAGGTCTCCTCGATCTGGATGACGAAGATGATTTGGATAGTCTCGGCAGCCCCTCTCAGAAAAGGAGTTTCTTGTCGGGGAATGATATAGACGCACTGAGGGCTGACCTCGCTGCTGGTGACCGACAACGTCTTTTTGGTGATCAAAGTGAGGGTATCAAAAACATACTCGATAGCGATTCGAGGATCATCAAAGCCGACGAACGCCGGAACAACGAAGTTGGTGTGCAGTTTTGGACAGACGACGCATCGTCAGTTGACGAAGATGTCGACATGGACGTAGAACCAACTTTGAATTTTGGGGAGTGTTCGCAGTTCCCTGTTCTTCGACAGCTACACCATGCAATCAACTCAGAAGGTAGGCGCTTCACGACATCAGGTTAGGTTTTTGCTAATCTTGACCCAGATTATTCTTCAGCAATCGCCATCTTAGACTCCGGGTTGTTGAATACGGTTGACTTGAAAGGTTTCCCCGGAGTAACTAGCTATTTGACCTTCCTTGGTACGACATCTGTTTCATCTCTGGCTCTCATACTAATTCGCAATCTAGCTTTGTCCTCTCCCACAAACGAAGATCTCTCAGCCTCCGCATTCAACGCCCTTCGTAACGTTTGGCTTGCCTCTCGTTTGTCCGGGTCGGGTATTACTCTTCGGAGTGTCTTGGATGCGGTGTCCCGACTAGGAGCGAAGTCCAAAGGCTTGAAATTAAGTGGCAGAAAAGCCGCGAAATTGGACCATCAAAGAAAAGAATCCTTGATATTCCGGCTTGTCAAGTTGATAGAATCATCTGCTCTGTGAGTAACGAATATCGTTCTGCGATAATCTCTTTTGAATTCTCCTATAACCTAGTCCTCGCCTCTTGAACATGGATGAGATCCCGGAACTTATGCTGGTATTGCTTGCTATTTCTCTTGACCCTTCAACTTCCAATGCCGTCCAAACCGCGATACTTGTCGCCGTTGATGCTGTCCTCCAATCGGTCGCTGATACAAACGTTGTTGCTGATATTGTGCGTCCAGTTCGATAACGTTTCACTCGTTCCTTACCAAAGAATCCTTTCAGGAACCCGTCATTTGCAACAAAATCTTGGTCTATATTCAAGAATTCGAACCTTGCAATGTCTCTCGAATTGTGACGTTCTTGATTGGAAGTCCAGGTCGTAGTACTAGGATTGCACGTTGGGTGGCTCGTTCGGTACTTCTGAAAAGAGACGAATAACCCAGGTCAGTGTTGGTGCTATTGTATTCTTCCATCAGATACTGAGAATACCGTGGTGACCAGTCCGAATATTGTCATTCGCCTTCAGTTCAAGATCTTTCTGAAATCCTGATTGAGGGAGCGAAGACACCCTGTCAGGTTTTCCAGATCAACCATGATACGGATTACATTGAACTGGGACACTATGTCCAGATTCTTGCCGTAGCTTTGACAGATATATCCAGCTATTTCCCAAGTGAAATAGCGGCAGCTGCCGCTGCAAAGGCTGAACAGTCTTCTGTGCACAGCTCACCTAGCAAGGATAAAACAGAGACACCTCTTGAATATCTCCATCGCTGTATGACCTTTGTGCAACAAAGAATCAGTTCGTCTTTCTCTTGTTCGCTTGTGCAAACATTGGAAACTGACTGGACCTCACTATAGCTGATAGCGGGACAGACATCGAACGCTCGCGAACGAAAGCAGCGCTGCAACAGCTGTCGATGCGACTGTACTTTCAACTTGCTGCTAGAAAGTCGGAAAAATCTCCTACGATTAACGCTTACTTTGAAAGGAGGAAACCTGGTGGAAAACGTTAGATCGATAGACACTTTCGTATTATATATTCCTTGATGTATTTTGCTACCTATCTCACTGCTAATGGTACTGTATATGCTGCTTTTTTGCCAAGTCTTGTCAGGTGGTGGGGCTATCGTAGGCGGTTGCTGCGGACCGCGTTTTGAGTCTAGGTTCAAATGATTGATTGTGCTCATCGTTCAAATGCTCGCAAATGTTCACGATGAGTTCAGCATAGATTTTTTACAATTTTGATGTGATACCACTATATCGATGTCCGCCAAAAGACGTATTTCGTACGTTATTCCTCCTCCAACAGAACCCATCCCACGATTACAACTTCCTTCTTTCGGTGCTTCCCGCTCGGGCTCAGCTGGCCCCTTGCTTATCCCAGCTCATGTTAACTCCCCTGACGACTATCCTAAATGGTCTCGACATCCTCGACATCGACTTGGCGTAAATGCGCTTGCCCTTGATTATTCCACACAGCTTGTTGGTCGCTCAGCACCCGAAGGAATACTGTATAGCGGAGGAAGAGACGGACTGGTGCTATCATGGGACCTACAACTACCAATGAAGAAGCGATCACAGAGAGAGAACGAGCGGAAACATAGCTGGGAAGTTATGACTGGATGGGCGGATGATGCTTTAGATTCGGAAGAAGAAGATTTCCCAATGACCTCCTCGGGTGATATACTGGGGACTGTTGTCGGAAACGCGGATAGAAGGAAGAAAGCTACGAGGAATGGATCTCCTCTTCCTCATGAACACCATTGGGAAACGGACCTTGATGCTTTTCAACCTGGGCAGCCAAGTCATTTTCGCCAATGTGCTCAACCCCATTTCCTTACTGGCTGGGTCAATGACATTTGTCTGGTAAACTATAACCAGACGGGTATGTTCTCGCTATCAATTCGCTCTATTCCCTATCTCACCTTTTGACAGTCATCACTGGATCATCAGACGGAACCATCAAAGCTTGGAATCCTCACTCCCCGATACCTTCCGACCCTTCCGTTATTGGGGCACACAGTGACTACGTCCGTTGTCTGTCATACTGGTCAGCGAATCTCCAATAGCTTTCGATCTGTTTTTGAACGCCCCTTTTGATAGTCGAGAGCGAAATTGGATAGCATCAGGATCTTACGACCGCACAATCAAGCTCTGGGATCTTGCACGCTCTTCAAATCCAGAACCACTCGTTACCCTCAATCCAGCAGATGCTTCTGCCGCTAAATCATCAGTCTATGCTCTTGCTGCAGATCCTTATGGTCATACTATCGCATCTGGCTCGCCCGAACGCGTCGTTCGTTTGTGGGATCCTCGCTCTGGCAAAAGGACTGGTATGAAATTTTGCCAACGTCCGACCCTATTTTGGCTCACATATTTCTAGGCAAGCTCGTAGGACATACCGACAACATACGTGCTATACTCATATCTGAAGACTCGCGTTATGTGTGTACATGCCGCCGTTCTTGTTTGCTATCCATTCTAATCTTCATTTCCCAGCTTCTCACTGGGTCAGCAGACGCCTCCATCAAACTCTGGTCCCTTGCCTCTCAGCGTTGCCTCCATACATTCACCCACCATACCGAGTCCGTCTGGTCCCTATTCTCCTCCCATCCCTCTCTCGAATCGTTCTACTCTGGTGACCGTTCTGGTTTCGTGTGCAGAGTAGATGTCGAAGATTGTGCTGATGTTTCAGAAGGTGAATGCATCCTTCTGTGCCAGGACACACATGAAACTGCTATCGCGGAAGGCATCAACAAGATTGTCGCTTTGGATGACAATCTTCTTTGGACAGCCTCGGGTAGTTCAACGATAAGACGATGGCGTGTACCACAACGACGTGCCGTTCGAGCGCGTTCCGCGCATTTTGACGGCGAACCCGTTGAAAGGCCCTCGTTTCCAGAATCGCCCAGGAGTACCGTTTCCTCTGTCAAGCGCGGTCACTCAGAAAACTCATCCCTCAGTCGATCCTTGCGTTCAGATTCTGATCACATACAGCGTGACAAGGGTGAAAAGGGAATGCTCTACGGTATCCCATTCGAGTCTCTGGTCAAACTCACCTCACCGAACATTCCTTTCGGATTCTACTCATCTACCAAAGACCGCGACCCAGAAATCGCAACCCTGTATTCCGCTGCATCTGTCATGTCCGTGCCAAAGACGAACCCTCGGTCGCCTATACGATCTACCTTTTCCCCACCAATTTCACATAGCAAGTCTCAGACTCATCGTTCGGAAACTGTTGTCGAACTTCCCAGCGCTCGAGCGTTGTTCGAAGAGCGCGAGATTGCTGCCGATGCTGTCCCTTTGTATACTGAACCAGACGATGTGATACGCGGTGACCATGGCCTTGTGCGGTCGATCATCCTCAACGATAGAATTCACGCTCTGACGGTCGACACTTCCGGCACAGTGGAAGTCTGGGACATTGCTCGGTGTATATGTAAGGGCAAGTTCACAAAGGAAGATGTTGCCGCTGCTAGTATACGTGCCCCCAGTTCAAACGGCAGTGGTAGCAGAGGCGGAGACGGTGCAAACGAACGGGAGAGAAGTCCTAGGGAAGCACTGGAGATTGTGCAGGAAAGAATAGAGCGGGAAGTAGTCGTCTTACCTTGGTCCACAGCTGATACCAAGAGCGGGGTCTTGTCGATACATCTCACTGAACGTTGTTTTGACGCCGAGGTCTATGCTGATGAGGCTGGGTTTGTTCATGACCGGTATGTGACCGATGAATCCAAATGTGAGTGTGTTCCATTCTGTACAGACTGCCTCTAATGTCATATCTGAAACAGTGAATATTGGGAAGTGGGTCCTGAAGAATCTATTCTTAGGTTTCATTCGTGAAGAACAACGCTTACAACGAAAGCGTGAGAGGAGCAGCAGTCGTGACAGAAACCATGCTCACGACGCCCTGCACGATCCGCCCAAACGCTCTTCGAGGACCAACGCCTCTGTGATATCCTCGCCCAGGATGCTTCAAGCTGTCGCACCAGCCATTTCTGGATCTGCACGCTCTTCACCGTTGCTCACGCCGATGATACCTCTGAACATTCCAAAAGAGAATGCTCTACCCCTATCAGCCATACCACAACTACCGACCATCCATAGTAATGATGCGACTCCCATGCCACGGAGACAAAGATCGGGGACAATGGAAAGTCTACTGCAATCAGCCACCGGTACACCCAAAGATGGCGATTACTTTTCCGTGCCCACCCGGAGACCTTCAATAACAGCTTCTACACCCGATGATTTCACGGCATGGAATGGTTCTTACAAGACAGAATCTGGCTTACAGACTCCAATGACGCCCTCCGGTGGACTGATGGGTCGGTTGAAAAATTTTGGCAAAAATAAGAAGACAAACGCAGATAATGTCAATACGGTCAATGCGGGAAATGAGACACCTACGTTGGAAATTGGATTAGAGGTAAGACTTGGCCATGACTACAAACGAGAGTCTGCTTCTAATGGACTGAATCAGGACTCCGCATTGTCAGAAACGAAAACTCCTTTGCAGGACCTACTCTCCCGGCCGCTCACGCCTCCTCCGTCAAACGAAGCACCGCTTCATAATTTACCAGCCCACATTACGCTGATAATATCAGAAGAGAATCCGCCTAGTTATACAACGCTCTATCGCGGCACAGTCAACTCTGCTGGACATGACACGCCAATCCTGGAGGAGGTCATGCCCATGTGGCTCCTAGAGTATCTACTCCATAATAAGTTGGCTTCGGCACCTCCGTTAGTCAAGATCAGTTTTGTTCTTCTTCCGTGGCCCAACAAAGACCCAGACGGCACGCAATTGCCAGAGTTGTTGAACATGTAAGGATTCTACAGTATGAGCTTGATATCAGACTAAAATGTGGTGCTGTAGACAACAATCCAAACTCACAGCTAATCGATGGTTGAGAGTTAGGAAGCTGGTCAACCATGTAGGATATCTATAAACCTTCGTAGTGGATGTATTTGACTGATTTTTATCCTGTCGTTCAGGTCCAGGACAAGTTGGAGAAATTTGCCGCATCAAGTCCTACTTCTGCTGCCACTTCTCCGAGGACTTCTATAGAGAGCCAGTATCCACACGGTCAACGCCCACCTGCAGAAGAGCTCTACGAAATATTGTGCAATGATGTATTACTGCCTCTGGATATGTCCCTTGCCGCAGTTCGACATTACGTTTGGAGGCAACCAACCGAATTGACGTTGTACTATCGACTCAAACGTTCTGCCCCGTCTTGAAAAGATGTATTCGTTAACGTTAATGTTATCACCCTAGCTTACTTTGCATATGTAGACCACCAGGATAATTTTTAATTTATCTCTGCATGTTGTACTGTTTTTTATCCTCGCAACTAGGGATGCTTTCCATATCAGAGCACGAGGAGCATGGTGCATACAATACAAGTGGATATCGTACAACAGAAGTGAGAGATATTGAGAAATGACGGGGAAAGAATGGCGATCGATTGTTGTGCTCATCGACGGATTCCCCGAGAAGCAGTTGGTGCAACACCGCGACCACGACGTGCTAGATAAAGAAGAAAGTATGAGAATAGCTGGAAAAACGAGTGTTCCCCTAGTAATCGACGTACCGTTTGCTGTAAAGAATCATGAATCAGTGATACGGTATAAAGAACTGAAAACCGTTAAAACGCACCTCGCATGATGGTAGCACGTCCACGGGCTGTCCCGATACCCTTTCCTCTCATGCCATTTGGCCCTGATCTCCTGAACCTGTTGTAGGTCCAGAAAATTAGTAACTGAAGAGTCGAGGGCACAACCACGCACATTGGAGCATTCTTCAACATATCCGGAACGATGAAGAAACGAATCATGCTGCCTCTTATGTACACCTGGTCTAGTTGTGATACACGACCGTCGCGGCCTGTAACAGTTGCATCTCGCATGAAGATGTTCATGTTATCTTCAGCTAAGAGAAAAAATATCAGGAAGACGAGTGAGAGATACAATGAAAGAGATCGCCAACCTTCCGCAAGTTTTCCGCGATATAGCTGGCCAGTTTTAACTTCTACAGTTATGACATGTCCCAAAGATTCATGTAGCAGTTTGACGGGAACACCGAGTCCAGCGTTGGCCATAGTGTTAATGATATCGTGGTAGAATCGAAAACTGGCATCCAAATTCACGGCAAGCCCTAACCCTAGCACACTCCTAGCACCTTTCTAAGTAGCACCTTCCAGTAATCTTCGAAGTTTTGAACTTTAGGCAAACTGAATTTCAGAATCATACACGCACACTTTAAGCAGCAGTACCAAGGTTTTTTTTCTATGATAAGAAAGGTCTACATGTATGGTTTGTACTTGTACATTACACAGAAGTTGTAGCACATTGAATGTATCACACAAGCAACGCAAAGCAGTGGATGGACTTGACCAGTAAGAACAATCATGATCATCTCTGAAGGAAAGAGGAAACATGAGAGTATGTAAATGTAGAGCCTTCACCATGCACAACTACAGTCTAGCAATCATTCCCTCCGCATCATGAGCGACCAGCCGAAGCGATTGCCTTCGCGAACAAGAAAAAAAGATCAAGCGAATGTAATCGTTGCATAGATGAAGACGCCAGCGCCACTTGACGCCTGTGTTCAATCTTGAGGACGGGAACGCGGACAAGGAGGCGGAAGAGCTGAAACCGAGCCCGAACTTTTGTGTCCTCGAAAATTGTTCGAAGAAACAAAGCAAGAAAGTCCGGAAGCTTATATAGCCTAGCTGATGTAATCAAATCACATGATCTCCGGTAGAGGTCGCCCGTTCGATACCCGATCGAAACCCAAGGTATCTCTTCAACTTGTCCCATCATGTCGTACGCGAAACCTACAGCAATAGACAAAGCCACTGACGCTGTACTGGGATGTTTCTCCAATGTCTCGCTTCCAGAATCACTCGATCATCTTGTCAGATACCTAGGCACCTGGAGCGGCAGCGAGTATGTTCCCTTGCATCATCACGAAAGCTTGTCCTCGAAATACTAACCCGACACAGTAAGCTTTTTGCTATCGTTGAATATACCCTGAAGCTACTGGTGCCTATATTACACAAACGCGCTCAAATCCAGAAGAATGCTGGTCTTCGCAAACTTGGGACTAGCTCTACCGCTGCCCGATTTTCGAAATTGGCTGGGTCTATATCTAATTCAAGAACGCTTTGGAGGTACGCGAGGATATCGCTTGCGACCATTGAACCTGAATATCTCAGCGACATAAGGGAACTAGATTCTGGGGTTAGTCAGTGCTTCGCATCGGTTGTATGCAAGCTCAATTCACACTGCAGGCCTGCTCACTATCATCAGGTGGATGATCTCCTTGGAGCATAATCCGCAACCCACGCGAAGGCTTCTCAATATCGAACGCTTGCAAGGCTGGTCCATGTTCGGCTATTACCCACTTGAACACCTAAGCTATCTCGCCTCCGCCGATGTCCTACCATCCAGATCCACTATCGACTTCCCTCCCTTCGTAACGAAGAAGCGTACTGTCGAGCTCAACGCTGGCAAGCTGAGCCTATGGTCAGTCAGATGTTGGGCTGTCTATGTTGTTCTACAATTCGCGCATCTACATGAAGACAGAAAGTTGCTCCAGGCAAAGTATCGTACAATCTTCAAGGCTGGAATGAAACCGGCAGAGAAACAAGAGATGCAGAAACGCTGGCGTGCATACCGGAGTGACCTTGTAGTCAATATGGCCAATTTTCCCCTTGCTCTGCATTGGTGAGGATTTACATCATATCGTACAAATCCTCCAAGCTGATCTCTTGCCAATCCTCTTTTAAGGTCTACCGGAAGTAGATTGATTAAACAGGACGTGAGTAATCACTCTCACTCCCAAGGATTGCCGATTAGATTTCCTCTAGTATATCGTGGCCCTTCTCAACCTCGTTGTCGCCGTTATATCATTCCGAAACGGATGGGAGGCCACTGCCCTCCCTGCGACTCCTCTTGCAGCAGAGCCAACAGATGATTCAATGGAACCTGTAATCGAGAATGTAACAGGATACGAGTCATGAGGCTATCTCTCATATTTGATGCCAGGACTGTTTTAATGATACACTCATAAAAAGCTGTTTCTGGAGTGCACAATCAGATATACTTTCACAGTTCTTCAACCGTCAAAGTTGACGAAAGCAACTCACTGGGCGATGATGACGATAAAGTTGAAAGACAGTGGACTGGACATTACCCATTACATTGGACGCACGCACCATTCAAATAGTGATGCGCTGAGGGCACAACTCAATTTGGTGCAACCAGCGATTCGGAATAGGCGTCCCCAAAGCCACAACGCCACAGTACCCAAAGCACCCCAATCTTGAGGAAGATGTTCCAGATCACTACTTATGTAGTACTATTTCCGCACATATTTCAGCGGGATATGCGCCAGAGAATCATTTCTTCGTCTGGTGTCGCTTCCATCGCTTGCTGTCACACCATAGTATCTTGTTTCTACTATTCGCACTTTCCTAGTCCTCCTTCTTTGATTACTTCTTCAACTGTGTTTATTCGGTATTGACTGTTTCGCATCTTCTATTTCTTCTCATTCGTCTTTTGTTGAAGATGAGTGACATGGCAAGTTCCTTATTTGCGAAGTAGATTTTCTTTTCAGTGTATTTATGACTCTTTCTATCCCACTACGCTTGGTTGCAAAGATATGCTAGTAGGAAGGAGTCTGGGAGCTATGGAGTGATCTCATTTCATTTGAGTTCGACCTGAGGCCTTTGGATGTGAGAATCCAGGAGAATATACGCAGGTATTTTCCGCGGAACCCTAATTTGGGGTTGAGAGTACTCCTTTCCCAGTTGTTGAACTCAGAACACCATTTCCAGATGAAGAACAAGAATAAACAGACGAAGTTTCCCGTTGTACGCCTCTTGTGTAGTCTCTCGGATACGCGCATACTGAAATCTCTATCTAGGCTCGAATAAAGAAAATCATGCAAAAGGACGATGATGTTGGTAAGGTTGCGCAAGCAACTCCGATAGTCATATGTAAGTATAGATTGACGGATATGTTTTGGGCTTTTCTAACAGTAATCGTCATGTATAGCGAAGGCATTGGAGATGTTCCTGGCTTTGATTGTAGAGAAAGCAGGTGAAGTAACACTGGAACGAGGATCTAGGAAGGTGGAGGCATATCACCTGTGAGATATTTACTATTTCCAACCACGGCACATCTAAAAACAACCATGCTCTCTCTCTCTTCCCCTCAACTACTAGGAAACACGCCGTCGAAACAATAGACACTTTTGATTTCCTTCGCGAGATTGTTGAAAGTGTTCCGGATCCTTCAGCAGGCGGAATGATTGATTTGGACGCGCTCAACGCGGAGAACGCTGCGAAGAAGAAACGGTCAAAAGGAAAGAAAGCCGCTGCTGCGAATGGTGAGGATGGAGCTCCTGCGCCGAAGAAGAGAAAGAAGAAGGCGAAAACAGAACCTGTTGCGGAGGAGACGGTTATGGCGGATGCAGGTGATGCTGAGCCAAACGAAGAAGAAGAGAGTGAGGAGAAAGCGCCTCAGATGACTGATGAAGACGAGGACGAAGAGGAACAATGGAGGAACGAGAAACCCTACTATCCCTCTCGATAACATGTTGTGTTATGTGTGCTGTTCTACACTTTGTATCATAAGGATATGTGTAAATTATATAGCTATCTAACGATTGCTCGACTTGAGTCTGTTTCCTTACATATCTCAGGTAATGGGCTTCGTTGTCTTTAACATTTTTCTCGATGGCACAGACGATTCTCGAGAGATCTTTCAAATTCTTTGCTAATGAATTCGCGAAGAGTAATATGAACATCATTGCCACTAAATAACGCATCGGAATGTCAATGACTCAATCAAATTTGTACACTGCGAAAACCAGTCAAACTCAACAGTTAGAAGGGAGTGCTCAACCATCGCTACTTACCGCATGCACCACTACTGGGCTTAGTGGCAAAAATAACTTCGTCAAGAGCTTCTCCCTGGAGACCTTTATATGGCCCGTATGTCGCGCTCACTTTCTCAATGAACGAATCCACGTTGTCCTCAGCAACAAGAGACACAGTACATCCACCCCACCCAGCCCCTGTGGTCAATGACTCTAATCCATTGAGAATCTTCTAGATTGCAATCGAATACTCACCCGTCAAACGACTCCCAATAGCTCCGGCGTCTTTCGCAATCTGTGTCAACTGGTTTAGCTCGGGACACGAACATTCAAACAATTCGTTGCAACTGGTCTGGGACTCGTCCATCAGCTGGCCAAGTTCTTTGAGGACGTCCATTGGTGAGGAAGACGGTGAGGATTCAGCAGCAAGACAGACTCGACGATACTGAAGTACCCGGGATGCTTCAGAAAAGACGTGTTTCGCTCGTTTATAGAGCTGAAAATGTGTGGCCTCGACTAGAATGACACTTATCAGCAAACTGCAGATAATCGGTATAAATGATTCACCTTCTACCCATGATAGATAGACATCTTGGAATTCTTCTGCAGTCAATCCGCTCATTGCGATCATTTCCTCCATCGTCACACCCAGCTGTGCTTCCGAAGAGATGTCTGAATTTGGTGGTTTCAAGTGTTCAATCTCGCGTTCCATCCTCTTCAACGTCTCCAATAACCACTCCACTGGCATCTCACCGACCTCTTCAACCTCACCAGCTAACCGTCCAACGACCTCACGCAGCGTTATTCTTTCAGTGTTACCGACTTTGAGTTCCAGATGACGAGCAAGAACACGAGCCGCAACAAGGGTCTCCACCACACGGAGGTTGTAGTTTCGTTTAGCGGTCACAGCTTTGTCCGAAACCACAAGTGAGTTGGCAATGATGAAGACCGCACCGGGGGGAAGGGGCACTGCTGATGCGGATAGCTCTGGGAAAAAGGATATGTAAAGGGCAGAAGAAGGTACCGAGATGACTGATGCTGCTTGATCCATTCTAGGATATGATTTACCAATGCGACAAACTTGAAGCAATTGAAGCCCTCACCCTCCAGAGTTCACACCTACTCGTTTCTCGTTTGCGACAGCCATCTCCACAAGCTGACTTTTGGATATCTTGGGTCCATTGCCTGTAAAATTGCCGTCAAGCTTCATAATCTTTGCGTTAGCGAAAAGATGAATACACCTGGGAGTCCACGAACCTTCCCGTTGATAGCAAGAAATGCAAGAGTGCTTCCCACAACCATCGCAGCACTCGACGAGAGACCGGAACCTGCGGGTACAGTCCCAGTCACAAGAATGTCAACAGGAGCTGGATTGCCTCCTCCGGAGAAGTAGTTAATCAATACCCCCTTCATTCGATGATAAGTCAATAAGTGTACTCCAGACCAACAAACCACCTACATAGTATCCAGCTTTGACATAACTCTCCCATCGAAGTTCCTTGGTATTGATGTCCAATTGCCATTCTTCAAGCCGGACCTCGTCTTCAGATACACTTGCCCGTCGTCTCGGAGCTGGTGCAAACACTTGGCGTGTATACTTTTTTTGCATGTTCTCAGCAACAACGCTTCCCGGAGCATCTTCTGCAAGTGCATTTGGCCTTCGGCCTATGGCGATCAAGATATCGCGCTCGATTGCTGCCGGAGTACGCCGAATAGACAGTAATCGATATGTTCACCTACAGTGATTAAGATTAGTGCGAGTTCGAGTTTTAACTCTTGTTGAAATAAGTACCAATCAAACTGGAAGTCGTCCAAGTTACTATCGGCTCATCAGCATGAAGATGATGGTAAGCAACTCACTTCACTCTTCCAGGCGCACGAGCGATGTACGCTGGTGTTCGGCCAAATCTTCGCTGGAATTCTTCGGCAACACTATTCCACTTTTCTGCATGATTGAGACTGGTCCCAAGGCTTCCATACAGATCACTAAGGTTGGTGTAGACGGGGATGGGTTGTTCTGCGGCCATTAAGATCTTGGTAGTTCGTGGAAGAGATAAGAAAGAAAGAAGAGGTCATCTCCAAAGTGCCAATGGATATGGTTGCACGTTGAGTGCAAGCACATGAAAAGTTAAAACTCTATGAGACGGGCCGGGAAGAACTGTCCGATGTCCAGCCTGAGACTCTAAGTAGCTCTAAGTAGTCCTAGTCCTCGTCCAGTCTCTGAAAACACCCTTTAGTTCAATAGGAGTTTATTACGACTATGCGACAAAGCTTGGGTCCATCGATCATCACTGAGTCCATCGAGAACAAGCGGAATCAAGTCCTACTTCCCCTATAGGGTAGCTACCTTGGTTTTATTGTTACGTTCAACTTCCATCGACGCTACCAGGAGTGGCGGAAAAAAGTCCCTTACTATTACACACACTGGGTGGATGAGGGTGTAAATATGAGGGTGTATCTCGATTTCCACAAGTATCATTTGGCGTACTGAATACTGCTCCTGCCGCTAATGGCGTACTAGTCGGGCACTCGTAAACGGAGGAAGGCTTGACACGGTCCACTTTCACCCAATGTATTTTCTGTGGGCATCGAGGCGATTCGCGCGAAACTTGCGGCACACAACCATTTTCAAGCGACTACAAATGACTTGACATGATCCAAATCCTAATTAATGATTTCATGCTTGAGCTATGCTACGGAAATAGTGATGTTAGAAAGGATGAGTACGTGTCATAAAATTACTCCACGGCGAAGACTGTTATAATAGGGTAGCTTGCGAAAGAAAGACCTTGCAGTTGATTGTTGATTGTTGACTGTTCAATGCTCGCCTGCTTCACTCAAAAATGCAAGCCAAGTTTTCTTGTCGATGATTCCTTCATCTGAATTGGGTAATGAGAACACGCAAAGACACAGATATACGAGGGTGAACGAACAGTAACCATCCATATCTGTTACGACCACATATCGGGCACCTAGCTTGACAAAGAATTGTTGCACCAGCTCAAGAGGAGAGTTTAGTGTAATTGTCAATGGAGCCTGAGCTGTCATTCAGAAAGACATAATATAGCGAAGAGACTTCCGGCGTACCTGGTCCATGTATACGGAAAAATCGAACATATCAAAGCTAGACCGATTAGTGTCGTCAAGTAGCGACGAGATGGATGACGATGCAAGGGGATGGTGTGAATAAGGTGTCTGGAAAGTAACGATTTCATCTGGGTGATCAGCCACCATGTCTGTGAGCAGAGGTGGTCAATTTCCAATTCTGAAAATTCAACAATTACTTGAAACCTACATAGTGCATGTTCAAGTTCCCGAGCTCCTATGACACCGACAAGCCGAGTGGAATCGTCCTCGTGTTCGTCTACTCGTAAGATAGGTAACCCGGCATCTTGGTTTCCATCATGTTGAAGGAAGTCTTGAAGTTTATCCCGAAGACTCTTGACCGTATTGTCGTGGTCAAGTCTGATGACGTCGACATCTCTGACAATCTTATAGTGCACAGTAAAGAACAGACAATGGGGGAGGTCAAGAACTTGTTACGCACGACATCTCCTATTTGACGATCACCCCATAGGAAAGGTTTCTTGCAGTCTAGATAGGGAAGACGAGCTACATCTATGACCAATTCGTAGATGCCCTTCTCCTCGAGAGCGTCAGCGGTGGTCTTCGCACAAAGAACCGCAATCATGATTGGAATCGTGTATGACAATGTGTCAGTGAGCCTGAAAATAAAATTTGAGTGTGAGCTGCAAAATTCCCAAAGACTTACTCAAACATAATGACGGCTAGAGAAACGGTGGTACGCGTTACGCCGGCCAAACTCGCAGCAGCTCCGACCTCGAGGACAGAATGTCAGACACAACGCTGCATTGTGTTACAGACCACTTACCATTGCGTAAAGTCCAGGTATGATACCTTTTCGACAGGTCATTAGTAAACAAGCTAAACCACAAGAAAGTATAGTTCACAATTATCTCCACTGCAAGCACTAAAAAATCGCAGATCCGGATGCTGATATCTGAGAAATTGGAGTAAGATTCCGAATATACGTCCGACCATTGCACCTGCTGCGAGGGAGGGAATGAAAATTCCCGCAGGTAGGCGAATACCAAAGGTTACAAGGGTTAGAGCGCCTTGGAGCGACAGTCAGCACACAAACTCCATCACGGGTATCCCGATATCTACCTCTTACAACAAGAGCCAGAAATAGTTCGCGTATTCTTGGGGTAACTTGGGTCCAGGATCCAGGATCCGACAGGCAGAGGCCCCATTCATCTTCGACGCCTTTGTGACACTCGGAGAACAGAGCGGAAACAAGTTCCGTACCACCCATACGAGTATAAGGATTGAGGAAGCAGAACGCGGAAGTGGCGAGGGTGACCTAGATACTCAATCAAATGAAGATGAAACAGATATGGGATGATATGAGAGCATTTACCAGTAACACTTCGATAACAGGATGGTTCTTGAGCCATGTCGCATTGCGAACATCACGGCTCCAACGAAAGTTAAGTTTAGAGAAATAGGCACCGTAGACACCACCAAATACGCCAAGTACAACAAAAGGGAGAAGCTCGAAGGCATGCCAATCCTAAGTGAAAAAGGACATCTTTGACCAGATCGTCGACTGAGGGATCTTAATGAATGTACCTTGTCATACGTTACTGAAGGAAATAGAGTAAGTGACTTATGACGGTGGCAGTCGAGCAAACAAAGGCTGACCTTGAAAAAGTACAAGTTTTCCGGTCCCAAAGGGATTGAGCAATTTGAGAGTTATGGCCGCAATCATAGCGCAAAAGAAACTTTTCAAAAAGTTGAGAGTCACGAATCACTCGGTATGAGTATGCCTTACCTCCTCCACATGACCTTGGCAGGAAAGAAGTAGGAGACCTCTTCCAGACTAAAAAGTGTACCTCCAATCGGTGCACCGAACGCAACTGCTACACCGGCAGCGCACGCAGCACTGAAAGAGAATGAAACTCTAGACTCGGAGTATAGATATAAGAGCAATTTTTTTACCTCAATATTTCTCGTCTCTTGGCTGTAATCAAAGTCTTGAGCATCTGAATTTACTCCGGAGAAGGGATGCCTCACCTTCATTGTTTTCATACTTGTTCGCCAATCGGCTCACAATATTTCCGATACAACACGCAATGTGGACAAACTGTCTTGGAGATGAGCGATGATCAGGGATATATCTTGTCAGTATCACTAACCGGTCCTTCTTTTCCAAGCTGTAAACCGGATGCCACGGAGAGAGCCAAGCCAACTGACTTTGCGATAAGTACACGTCCTCCGAGGTAGCCATGTATCACGAAGCCTTGTATCAGAATATAAACATATGGAATATGAGCAAAGAGATGCACATACCAGATAAGATGGCTTTCAGTTCTGGAATACCGCTACCGGAAGCCTAACGAGGTGGATTTCTGATAAGAGCGTGTACACAATCGTTAAAACATAGACCAGGCTTACATAGTAGAACACTTTGCGAGGAACAGCGTTAGCCTCTGACTCGTCTTGAAAATCAGGTCCTAGGACGCCTGATTCCTTCCGAGTCACGAACGATGTTGATTTCGTCAAAAGTAGGGTCAACCAGCACGAAGCCACAGCGAGAACGATCTTGAAACTTTGTGAGTATGGACGTTTGCATCTGACAGGTGATACACACGGCGATGATGGTGTAGGCCACGAATTGAACACTGCTACTTCCTCTAGCCCAAGGAGATATATCAGACCACTGTTTCCACGCAGGGCATTCTATCTCGTTCGAAGAAGTTGGGAGAAGCATAGCCAGATCCGGTTGGGGACAGCAAAGCGCTTTAGCCTTGGTCCAGTCTTGACTGCAATAACCTTCTTTGAGACTGAAGAGCCATCGTTCGCTTGTCACAACGAGGAACGCGAAAATAGCTGTCAAGAACCCGACGATCGTGACTATTATCCAGCCAAGAAGACTACAGAAATTCGACTCGACAGTCTTCCTGAATGAGAGTTCATGTTCACATACCGGTCATAAGCCAGACGTATCTGCGCTTTCAGCGACTTCTTCCTTCGCAGACGCGAATAACGCAAAGACTCTTTGATGGCATCGTGCATCCAATCAATAGAACTATAGGATGAGTACCAAACGCGGACGCCATTCTTCTTTGCATCCATGGACATTCCTAGTCCTCCATCGTCCTTAGAGTCGGAATTGAAGGTCGAATCGTACGCTGATATCGGCCTCTGACTTGCGCGCGCGAAGGAGATATTGGACAAGTTTCGCAAGGATGGACTGAACATCGGACTAGTAGGCTGAGAAATGCTGATGCTTCTAGCAGCTTCCGGTAAGTTGGCTAATCGAGGAGGAGTTCCTTTTCGGACAAAGGTGAGGGAGGTTCGACGGAGTATTGAACGAGGGATGGTGCCATAATTCGAGTCTGGCTGCGAGCCTCCGGTCTGATTGAAGGGTGTAGTTTCGCTCATTTGGGGATTGTCTGGAGGCGAAGAGTCAATTTGAGGCCCATTAGAGCCTAGACGTTGTAACTTTGCTCTTCTGGCGAACGTAGAGCTTGGAGCTGCATTAGGACCGATCTCAGAGCTTGTCATCGCCTGCGAAGTGGAGAAGAAGCCTGAAGGATTGTTTCTCCACAAACGCCCAAAACAAGAAGGAACGGTCCGACGGCACCGTCGCTTGTCTCGTGCTTGTGGTTTTCAGCTCATGATCACTGTGCTTGAGCATCGGCCTAGCATTCAGCGAGTCTTCACTTCACCCGCATCGCGAAACATATCGCGTCGTGTCGCGAAGAACGCTGAAGCATGCTCGTGTGCATCAAGCGGATATTACGTGCTCGAGGAATCAAAGACTATTATATTAGAGAAGGAAGTATACACTCGGGTATGTGAATTTTTGTGGCAAAACAAGTAGAAGCACAGCAGAGTGCTGCAAGAAATGTGTACACTGTATGTATGCTGCAATAAACAAGCGCGCTATGAAACCTTCTCGTCAGGTGCAGGAACCCCATTCGATGGCGTAACAAGAGTAGAAGACGTATTGTTGGAACTAGAGCGAGACATCAACGAGTTAAGTATCACCGCCAAGCCACTCATTTGTGAAGGCTGCAACATTCCCACATTGATTTCAAGGTTTAGTATTGTTCCATTCGACGAAGAGCCACGTAAAATAGCAGGTGGCTGGGGCTGACCTGCGGAAACCGAGCCTGCAATGACGGGAGCGATACCGAGACGCTGCAAAGCAGGCATGTAAGTAACTGGCAACTGTACTGGAATCGCAGAAGATATTGGATATGTAGGAGTTGCTGCAGATGATGAGACGCTTTGCTGGGGAGTACTAGACGCAGTACTGGATGCTACAGTAAGAGCCGGCGTAGGAGCAGTGGCTTGCACTGGAGTTGAAGTACCAAGAGACGTTGTGAAACTAAAGGGATATGGTCGGTAATATGCAGACTGCCCGTTGGCAACGGCCGACTGTGTCGGTGCAGCAGTCAAGGACGGGCGGGATACAGACGTGGACAGAGGAGGATTCGAGAAAGCCTTTTTCTGCCGTTCCAATCGATCGTATTCGCTCCTCGCAGCACGAAGTTCGGCATTCAATGCGGCGACCTCCGCACGATCAGCATCCAAGGCGCTTTGTGCTAGAACGACGATTTGAGGATTGTAATGTGTTTCCTATTGAAATCATGAGAACGGACAAGGGTTTCATAGCTTCCGAAGCTTACTCCACCGCTCTTCACTCTCGCTTTACGAAAACGTTCTTCCAGCCTCCTACGACGACGGTGAGTTGCCAGAGCAAATTCAGTCTCTGAACAAGAGGATATCATCCTTATTCAGTAATCATGCAACTATTGAAGTCTTACCTGCTATTTCTTCGATTTCCGATGCTCTCGTTTTGCCCTTTCTATCATGATGAAGAGGTGACAAGTCTTCTTGAGGCTGTGAAAAGACGTGATAGGGCAGTAACCTGTTCACAACATCTAGAGTATCCACAAATGGTGTTTCCACATCAGGATTCAAAACCGCCGCATGGTCTGTAGCGAGCCGGGATGTAAATCTGATCACGAAGGCATCAGTCAGCTCAATGTTGACTCCCAAAATACGCACGACGGAGACCTACCGAGCACGAGTCTCTGCTATAGCTTCGTCATCCTCAGGGGCCCTATCTTCTTTCTTGGAAGACTTCTTGACAGCAGGGGCCGAAATAACTGGATGGGCATTGGTGTCAAGGTTCCAATGTGAAGGAGGTCGCCAAGTCGAAGGACCTGCGATTGAAGACGCAGCAGAGATATGCGAAGGAGCAGGAGAAGAATATGATGATGAGTCTAGGTTGGGTGAATTTGTTGAGGCAGGGACTGAAGAAGAAAGAGAAAAAGTCGAGATAGTCGACATGAGATGGCACAGTTTGTCAACCACTTTCGGGAGGTCACGCCACGACCTCCGCGTCCGTCCGGCCAGTCGCGGCCCGTGATTCTCCGCATTCCGTTCGAACTTTTTCGTCTCTCTGGATGTTCTTTTGCTTCGAACCCCCCAAAACCCCAAAGCTTGTACACCCTGCGCACGCTTATGGAACGCAAATAGGACTTCTGGAGATTCACTATATCCCTCGATAGCATATATTCGATTAATTCCAAGAAGCAAAAGCTCCAGACGATCATTTCTTCCTTCGAGGCTGGACCCGATCTGCAAATACTGGTTGGGTTATTAGAGTAGTATTGAAGGTCGTCGTGCAAGTCACGGAAGCTGTGCCTTTCAGCATTATCTATGCCGATATATCCACTGTCCTAGTCCTCGCAAGAATGAAGAATGAGGTCGCTCCATATATGAGATCTGGAATGGAACACGATGAACGTTTGAACCGTAATCCTAGGATGTAGCCTGCCAGGCGGCGTCGTTCATCACTGTCAGCAAATAATACCTTCAAGCTGGCTGACATGCCGAAATCACTTAGGCTTCTGGTTACTAGACAGTCGAGACCATCCTCAGTGAGGCGCAGAAGTGACAGATTCTCCACCGCCATACGCTGAGTACTGAAACTTGGTCCTAAGATTATTTAATTCGATTATCATAATAAATTTACCGTCACTTCTGCAATTGTCTGGCTCAAATAATTCGTCAAGGCTGTTCGGTAGTCGTCGCGATCACAACGGTAACTTTATCGGTCGACCCCTCGCCAGTGAGTAGAGTCGTGGCAATACTCGTTATGACCTGGAACACAAACTCAGTTTGAACACCTTTACCGAGTGTGGTAATGCCCTCACTCTGGTATGAACAAATAACTGGGATTGATAACAAAACTGTACTTACACCCTCTTAGCAAGTGTGCAAGTAACACGAACTTTGAATGGCATCTAACATGTAGAGATCTCGGACGTCTAGCTCTCCCAACCCCGGGACATTCTCAATCTCGTACTTTGTAGTTGACTCAGCTCCAAAATCCAACCAAAAATTACCATCGCTCCGTGTGGGGACTGCCGTACATTCGATGTCTTCTCAATCCATATGAGTCGGGCTGGCAATCGCCCTCGAATTCCACCAGGAGACACTGAATCTTGAACATACCACGCTCTACAGCTTTTCGGACGAAAAAGGCTATGCTTCCTTTCTTCCGTCATTCACACAGGGGAAGCCGGGCTTTGTGGTTTCTTGAAAGGAAAATATCCAGCCGACTTCCTGTCGGTATCTCTCATTACCTTGCTCCTCTGCTTCTTTCAGTTCACGGGTAAGCCCATGATCTACTGAATATCGGTAGATCGTTTCTTGTCAAGAGGCCTAACGTTTTCTCCGCCTGTGATGGGCGTTGACTTGTGGAAACGCCAAGCTTCGAGTCCTTGGATCAAACCCTGGATGATATATCATATCTGGCCTGAGTGGAAATAGCAAGAACGACCCTCAACAGCTCTCAACATGAAAGATCCTCGGCTGTAAAATTCTTGGCGAAGCAGGGGGTCAACAACGAATACAGAATTTTCAATCTGATGTGTAAGCTTCGAGGTAGGTCACTGGCAACTCGAAGCCTCAAGGTCTCAGGGCTCAAGCCTTGGGCTCCCTTAGATAAGACCGAGATCTATTCGGTTGAAAAGGTGAAGTTGAGAAACCTCGAAGTCCCTCTATACTGGCACGTAAGGCCTGTATAATCGCGACGCCTCGCCAAAGTGGACGCGGCTTGTAGATTTGATGTATACCAGTGTAAACCATACGATAAGTGTAATATCTCCACCTACATTACTCAGTCCTGGCGTATGTCGGAGATGAATTCAAATATTTGATTCTCTGCCACAAGTTGACCGTTGTAAGGTCTCGACGCCTCGTTACTAATTGGTGAATGCATTCAGAAAGCTCTGTTTGAGAATCTTGCTAATCATTATCCGTGTTCCATGCATACCTAAAAAGATCCAGGTCGTAGATTGTCCCGTTGAAGCTGGTGCTGGACTGGCTGGTGTCGATCGAATGAAAACATATCGGAGGGAAAAAAGGAAACCAAGCGCGCGCGCGCCGGAGCAAGTATACGGTCCGTCGTTGCTGACCACGCGGCCCAGAGCGCCGGCTGTTATGATTGAGCTGTTTTGTTCGTTGTACCGCTTCACACTGCACCATTCTTCCAAGTTGCATTCCTGCCATTCAATTTCTTTGTCAAGTCTTGGCTCTATCCCTCTGATTCTAGAAACCTGAAGTGTCTCGTGGTTGAGATACTGATGTGGGGCCTCGCCAGTTGCATCCTTGTTCTCCTGGTTGCAATCGTTTGTATCAGAATTTATTACATCCTGCCAGGCTCCAAGACTACAGACAGAACGAGAGCGATAAACCACGATAGGAAGAAGATAGCAATTTTCCTGGGCTCAGGCAAGTCGAATACTATCATCCTTGAGTGTAACCAACATGGATGTTCCTCAGGAGGGCATACCAGTGAAATGCTAGCCATGACTTCTGCATTAGACTTCAACAAGTACTCACCGAGAGTATACATTCTCAGCGAAGGCGATACGCTCAGTAGGCGGAAGGCCATCACACTTGAATCAACAAAAGCTGCGAAATATGGTTCAGTGTCAAAGGTTCTCAAATTTTACGATGCATCTAGGTTGCTTATGCTGATCTTCGTATGAAGTCGAAGAGCACAAATGCATATACATTCCTGGTCATTCCTCGGGCTCGTAAAGTTCATCAGTCATTGCTGACCACTCCGTATACTGCCCTTCTTTCCCTCATGCATTGCTTCTACCATGTAACAATCGCATCTTGTTTTCACGGAAGTCCTTTTGCAGACGTACTGGTCCTAAATGGCCCGGGAACCTGCCTGGTTCTTTGCCTTGCGGTGTATCTTAACAAGGTGAAGCAAGATTTTTAAAAAAATAGAACAAACTCCTAATGATGAATCGAAGTTTCTCGGATTGTCCTCTCCCAGAACGATCTACATCGAATCATTTGCCCGGGTGCAAACTCTTTCATTGTCTGGGAAGCTTCTTCGTCCATTGGTTGATAGGCATGTTACTCGTTACGGTGCTACATAGGCGAGAATACTGATTTTAAGATAGATTCATTGTGCAATGGCCTGAACTTTTACGAGATGGGAAAAGAGGCGAATGTCGAGGCTGGCTCATCTAAACATCTTTCGTGAAGAATGTACAGTTTACAAGAGATGCTATCTGTTTATATCCAAAATGCTGCATAAATAATCCGTATGTATTCCACATGAGAGGTGGAGTCATCGTCCTTCTAATCCAAGCCATGAAAAATCATGAGGTATGCCATTGTACAGAAGAAATCATTCGCATGAATTGCTCAGTGCGAGCGACCAGTAGGAGGATCCCAAGACATGAAAGAGTCGTTTCCTGCATTCTTCCGGTCTGCAGCTGCACCAGAGAGCCAGCTGTCTAGCCTTGACGTCACACTTGGGGATGTGTAAATTGTCGACTGCATATTGATATTCGAAGGAAGCAATGTCGACGAGTGTACGGTGCTATATGACAAATGCGGAGAATCGACCGACGAAAGGGTATCTCTAGTGTTAATATCATATGAGGATCGCAAACTCCAGGCTCATTATTTGTTGCACTCACGTTGTGAGCGCATCCAATTCCGAAAGGCGCTCGTTCAGGAGACAATGTATCCCAGGCTGGTGGTGGTGAGGAGACCGTGCCAAGATTGTAGCAGCTTTACGAAGCCGCAGTGAGAGTTCGAGCATCGTGTGATAGTTCGACGCCTCCATGATGCAGTTGCATGGTTGCGCAGCAGGATAAGGTGGCTTGACTACTCCCAGTCCAGGGAATTGTTGATTCATTTCGATGTTATTCTCATTGTATCCTGTAAAGGGAGCACTACTATGTGCAAAAATGTCTAAATCCAGATCCAAGAATTTAGTAGGATCATCGTTGACCACAGCAAGCGGGGACGCTGAAATGTCACTTGAAGGCGTCACAGCAGAGGAAGGGGAGCTCGGGGGAGATGTTGATAATGCCGGTGTCAGAGAAAGACATTTATCTTCCGCGCGATGTGATTGAGAAGTTGATGCATCCCGTACATGGGGCGCTGCAGTAAGACGGCCTGGCGACTGGGCCACGTTGGACGCATCGTCACTATGTTCGCTGCAAGCCGAGGATATCCATCGTGGATTAGGCTTGTTCTTTAACTAATTGCCCATGCATCAATGACCTTGCCTTATCGAATCCGTATGATAGTCGAACTTACCTCCCGAATTACTCCTTCTAGCTCTGCTACTCGTTCGAGTAGTCGTGAGCTCTCGTCTTGATTACTGGATCGTTGATTAGGATCGTCGACTTCGTACACACAATGGCCGGTCTGCAAGCTCAGAGTCATGAATGCTCACGAGAAGTGTCACGATTCAAAATCACCAGTCCGAGTTGAGTGCACCGAGCACAAGCGGGTCGTTTTCTATCGCACTGTTAAAGGTGTCGGCATGCTGTTCACAGCCGGTGTTGGTCCTGCTTACCATTCGTTTCGATGCGTCTGTGATGAAGACTGTTAGCTTTGATGATAGACTCTGAACGAAGGAAAGGATACTGACGACAGTTGATACAGCTACGGATACACCGATTCCTGGATCTGAATAAGATGAGCTCTTGCCCGACATCGAGTGTATCATGCTTTCTACCTTTTACGATGGTCGCCATCGGGCACAGGTTGGGGCTTACTTTTGTCAGATGTGCTTTTCAGTTTACGTTTGATGGCTGTTTCTGTAGACATCTTGTTAGAGCTTGAAAAGTCTTGGAGAGGCAACGTCGGTACTCTGATTGATAAAAGATAGGTGAGTGGAGTATTTGTACAAAAACCGAATCCTTGGCATCCCCATTTCGAACCTAGAAAGGAAGTTCACCATATCAGTTCAGAAAGCAATTGTTCCGATCCAGAACAAAGAAGGCCTCTGAATATCCGTGATCCTGGCCCTTCGTCACATCACATGTAAATGTCAGAATTTCTCAGTGCCTTTCGTAAAGTCTATGTAAGAATAAGAGTGGTTGCACATAGACAAGTATCAAAAACAAAACTTCTCACGAAATTTTTGGGTAGTCGCCCCGCAGTACACGGGTTGATAGAGCAGGACTTATAGAGGGGTATGAGGGGTATGGTGCTTGTCCAGAGTAGAGTCCTTGGGTGATAACCTAAATCTCGCAACGGAGATATTTTGTTGCACTAAAATGATTTTAACTTTTGCCAACGTGAAGGTTCCGCACTTCAGAATGCGATAAATCAATTATTCCGAATGATTGTACGTACTCACCGTTGGAATGTTTGTTCATCACCGATATGCTCTTTGAGGAAAAAGGTCGCCAAGATGATAACCTGAGAGCGAGAGCAAGGCAATCAAACGGTAATACTCGTAGAGGCTCTCATAGGCTGGGTATCCCTACAAGCTCGAACTACCCAGATTTTCGTCCGTTTCGGTCAGTACCCGATTGCTGACTTCAGTGGAACCGAGTCTCCAAATATGCCATCAGATGTCAAAGACGAGTAGAAACCTGTTGAAAACATGTAGCAAACTGAAAAGTATGCAGAGATACCGAGATTTTGGAGTATTCAATCCGGAAACATATGTTGTGCTGATACCGGGCCCAACAAGGCCCAACAGTGGAAGGACTTGGAAGAAGTTGCCAAGCATCAATTTTGCCCACACTGTACTTCCTTTCACCGAAATGTCCTCGTTTCTGATGAGATTCCATCTGCCAGACGTCTTTCGAAAAGTATCTGAAAAAAGCACAGTGAGCAAACTTTTCAATTTACCTTTGGGACATCTCTTAACGAAAACCAACGGAAAGGTAAGCGAACAGCACTCGATATGGGTTGAAGGAGCAAATTGAGTACCCTAAAGATAAACGAGCTTTGCCGCTACTTTAGTGGAACGCTTCAACGACATAATGATCTGAATCTGGCACCGATTTTCATGAAAACAAGTCAGACAGGCTTGAATTTGGAGATAACCATACGATCCATTCCGGAGACATAGTGGGTTCAAGTTGTGTTCTGTATAATGCCAGTCATTCTTTGCGCAGGCGGGAAGAGGCGGGAAAGTTTAGCATATCCATATCTGGCTTACTAGTATTGCGTCAATCATAGCGTACTGACACCCTGCTGACTGCTCCAACAAACCTTCGAAAGGCTATTCAGACCAATTGGTGAACGGAATCTTTTTTATGCACTATGGCGAGACCAGCTACGGAGGATACACAGTCGAGAGAAAACCCTCGGCATTACATGAGATTACATCCCACCTCGAATTCACCGGTATATTCTGTGTTATATCAGTGAATAAAACGCGGCGCTACATACCCCTCCTAGGAAAATGGTCCACCAAGCTCTGTACAACGAGATTATACCTTCTTCATCCACCGTTCTCTTGGCGCAATCGACCAATCCAAGGTAGGGATCACTTTCACTACGTAGCCTTTGAGAGAAGAAAATCAAATGAAAATCCCGAGTGATGGCGACACGAACACAGAATACGAACGCTATAATGTCTTCTTCATTTCCAGAAAATTCGACATTGCCCTCTGCATCGCCTTTGACCTCTCGAAACAAAAGTATATTCTGCGAACGCATGGTTCCTCTGTATGGCTAGACGAATAGACATCACCTCTAGAGGGAAGAAGACGGCTGTGGTCAGTAAAAGGACGACGCCGTATGCACCAAAACTTGTGGGCGTAAGATCGGCAAACGGGAAAAAGCTCGTGTCAGATCTAGGGAAAGCCAATAACGAGGGAGACCCAAACAAGGAGTCACCACGATGATGATACGCAAACTTCTGCTGCTGAAAGTCCAGGGGTGAGATAGAGGACTCATGGTCTGCGGCGTTCGGTAGGCGTCGATAAGGCACACAGGGCTTTAGCAGCATTGAGATACGGTAACTTGTATGGTGTAGTGATTGAGCTAGATTGTCCATTAGACTTGTTACTTGCATGAGGCGTTTTCGTCGTACCGGTATGTTACGATGGAGATTGGAAGGGAGACGAGCTTGATGTTGATGGCATGGAATACACCATGGAGTGAAGTTTTCGGAGCATGGTTATTGCCATGCGATAGGCTAGGAATGTCCATGAACAGAAGGGCCGATCCAGCCACAGCTAGGGCCTCAAGAAAGTTGACACTGATATCAGAACGAGGCTACGTACCAGCAAGTACAAGATGTTCACTTGCTAGATCCTATGCAAAGCCCTGGCCAGCCTTCGATTCGATAAACCCCCTTCATCATAGCAAGATAACTTGTCACAACTGGATCTGTACGACTTTAGATGGCGTATCGCCTCTAAGTGAGAAGAATAGGCCTGTTTGGGGTTGAGGGGCGTCTTTGTCATCGAGTGTCAGCCCTCGAAGATTATACTGAGCCCGGAACCTAGGATGTATACATGAGATCGAATCCGGATGATGAGTGCAACGGAACCTACCTAGCTAGCACACCGACAACGGGCACAGATAGTGTAGAGGAACCTGTGAGCGTTCCTAAAAGAGCTTTGAGTGGAACCAGTCTGGACATGCTGACTGAGGTGCAAGAAGAAGATATACGAGCGCTATGCGGCGTACTACATAGCCCATAATAATCGACTGATTGAAATTCAACTTGAACCAAACCGTTGCCGTATGATGCACGTGGCGTACAACAGCAGGCTCGCCGATGAAGGTTCGGCTGGCTGCGAGAGGCAATCTGCAATGGTAGCTGTAATCATGGCTTGTGGCTGTAACCAGTGAACGCCAATGAACGGCCTGAATCGAGGATATTGGTTAGAAGAACCTGTGCTTGTACCTCCAATATACCTTCGAAAGACTAGCTAGGCCAATCGGTGGTTGAGACCTTTGTTATTCCGATTCATCACGAGGAGAAGCCGGATACGGGAAACTTGCAGTCGAAGAATGATTCTCGGCTTTACATGGGATTACTTACTTCCTCGAATTGACCGATACAATCTGTCATATCAGTTAATAAGACGCGGCGCTACCTAGTCCCCCCAGCAAAGTGCACCACCAAGCCCTATACAACGAAATTACACCTTCTTCGTTCACCATTCTCTTGGCGCAATCGACCAGTCCAAGATATGGATCAGCTTCGCTACGCAACCTGAAAGGAAAGGCAGTCTAGTTAGAATGCGGGTTGATGGCGACACAAACACAGAATACGAACGCTATAACGTCTTCTTCATTTCCAGAGAACTCGACATTCTCCTCTGTATCGCCTTCGACCTCTTGAGAGACAGAGTTATATTCTGCGGAAGCATGGTTCCTCTGTATGGCCAAACGAATAGACATCACCTCTAGAGGGGAGAGGACGGCTGTGGTCAGTAGGACGACGGCGACGTAAATACCGAATTTCGTGGGTGAGTAATCGGCAAACGGGAAAGAGCTCGTTTCAGGCCTAGGGAGAAGCCAACGACGAATGGGACCCAAGCAAGCCACCACGATGATGATATGCAAAACTTCTGCTGCTAAAAGTCCAGGGGTAAAATAGAGTATCCACGGTTTGCGACATTCGGTGGGCGTCAATATAGCACGCAAGGCTTTGAAAGCATTGAAATAGGGTAGTTTGTATGGTGTAGTGATTGAACTGGGTTGTTCATTAGTTTCGGTACTGGGGTGAGGCGGATTTGACGTACCGATATGTTATGATGGAGGTAGGAAGGGAGACGAACATCAGGGTGATAGCATAGAGTAACGTGCCAAGAAGAGAAGTGTTTGGAGCATGGTATTTGCCATGCGATGGACTAGGAATGTCCGTGAACAGGAGGACCGATGCAGCGACAAATGAGGTGCTAAGAAAAGTTGGCACTAGAACAAAACTCAGAGAACGTACTAGCGAGTAATTCTTGCTCACTTACTAAACCCTTTGTAAAGTCCTGCCCAGCCTTCAATTCGGTATACCCTCTTCATCATAGCAAAATAACTTGTTACGACTGGACCTGCACACAGTACGATTAGAATTCAGATATGCACCACCTCCGAATAAGCAGAACGAGCCTGTATGAGGTTGCGGTGCGCCTTCATCGTCGAGCTGAAGCCCGCGAGGGTTGTACTGAGCCCGAAACCTAAGATGTAAGCATGAAATTCGATCCGAATGACAAGTACACGGAATATACCTGACTAGCACACCTAGAAGGGGAACATATATTGCAGAGGAAACGGCGAGCGTGCCCAAGAGGATTATGAGTGCAATCAGTTTCGACATGTTGACTGTAGCGTAAGAAGAAGAGGGATGAACGCTGTGCGGCGTGCGTAGCCCAAACTCGTCATCGTCAGGCTGACCAGTGAATCTCATGCCGGTGCCGGTGCCGTATAAATCCACGTGGCGTACAACACCGAACTATATAAGCATTGCGTGCTCAATTTGTCTCTTGCTTCTGTACTCCCATCATGCTGAAAACATGACGGTCGGTCGTTTAATCTTCACCTTCCAAGACCTTGCTCCCCTTCTTATTCAGAGTTTCAGAGACCAGCATGCCTAGAACATAGTTTACATCGTTATTTGTGACCTACTAGACGAACCACAACCTGGAATCTAATTTTCAAAAATTCGCTGTCTCTTTCATTTCATACGCGCGTTTTGATAACCTCTCAGAAAATGCAAAGACTCCATCAAATATGGGATGAGCGGTTGGAAAATCCCTCGCCTGGAAGGTCCACAAGAGGTCCAGACTTCCCCGTTTTACAGAGTCAAAATCGAAACTTACAGAGTTTGATCATTGAAACTCAGCCTTCAAAAGCAGAATTTCAGATTGAAGGTACATCGAGGAGAACTACTGGCCCGCATCAAGCTCAAGTTGAAGTTACGCTGGATATCTACGCGCGTGCTATCTAATGGTCGCGACTTTCTACTGGACCTGTCCGTCCTCACAGACGTATACCATAGCAGTGTTATTGGAAGGAAGGAGGAGAGTGATTTGAACTACCTTGGTGTGTAGCTTGTGGTTTTGCTTGAATTCTTGTGGGGTGTCTTATACCTTGCCAATCCATCTTTGTGACAGGTTGGGTTCTTGTTTCATGCCAGCATGGGTCACTCCTTATTCAACACTCGCACTGTATACACGATACTACGGATGGTTGCCCGACTGGATCACTACTTCGTGATGCTCCGTGGTTCTACAATGGTCGCTTTCGACTATCGTGGTTACGTTTGTCAAGGCCTCATCCCACAACCTCAAGGCTCGATGTTGTACCTTCAAGGCTTCATCTCGTACATCTTCGACTTGATTTCGCATCTTTCGATGCAAATTCTGCTGGATCCTTTGTTGCTGTTGTCTGTCGCTGTCGCCTCATCGATTCAGTGCTTCGAAGCTTTGGCTGGGTTGTGTACTGCCGATGTTACTGCTCGTGGTCAAGTTCAGGAAGGAGTAGTTATTGTTCTGAGGTTGTCTGGCGTGCGGTCTCGTTGTAGTCCATTGTCCTTGCGACTGTTATTGTAGTATCATTTATAATGAATATATCGTGCTTCCTTTGCCACCGTAATTCACTCTCCGCCTTGAGTTTAGAGTTCAGCACTGTAACATTACCATCTCTCATCGACATACGACTTGAGGCGGCTTTATCCCGTTGGGTTCTATCTTAATTCTTCACATCTAGTCGCCTTGATTGAGTACTGGCTTGGTGGCAATGTCTACTACAGCAGAACAAGCGGCCAAGGTACGCTGGTCAACTGCTTTTTCACTGTTGACATCGCTCAATTTTGAGTTCGGCCCTTCTGAACCCTCGCGCTCCAGAGAGCCGATACATTGAACCGCATTCGACTCGAGCGACAGCAAGGAAAACTCCCTGGGCCCTCAATACCTTCATCATCGTCTTCGTCATCGTCGCCTTACCCGGCCCCGCCGGCGCAGTCGCGCGATGGCACCATTTCTTCACGCTATTTTGTGCAACCTCCCGCTTCTCCAAACGACACAATTCTAGTTCCCAGCTCGAGTCCCCTACGTTCACCGGCGAATAACAACACATTTCAGTCTCAACCTCGGCCTCGTTGGCCTGACGTGGCATTTCGCAACGGCGGAGCTCACACTGGACCATGGACCATTCCGCAACTAGCCCCAGCATATGATCCCCTGACCGCATCGAGTGGGTTCGCGTCCCAGAATAATGCTCACAAGGCGTCCGATACTCGCCAATTCAGTCCTGCAGACAACGACGACAGCCGACCAAGAAAACGACCATTCCTCCATGATCTTCCACCAAAGTCAACTCTCGCGCAGTCGCCAGAGTCACCGGGGATTCAACGACCAGGTCAGAGGCGTCGTATGTTGGCCGATGCTGGCTCCACGTCGTCAGATGAGTCAACGCCAGAGTCGTCCTCTCGGCCACGTCTTGTTCGAGGTCGCCCCGCCGATTCCGCGGAAGCTCCGCCTTCGAGCACTCCTGCTGATCCCTTCGCGGATACCCATTTCATACGGTTCAACATGACTATGCCCGGCTACTCATCAAATCGAGTAAAAGCTGCATGGCTGCAAGCAAAGCAGGACGTTCGTTTAGCTACCAAGCTTGTCACCGATGAGTCATGGGTCCCAAATCCTCCCCCACATTCTTCTCCGCCCGTTGCTTCGAGGTCATCAACCGAGAGTCATGGCAAAGTCGAAGGCGTTGAGGAGGCTCACAGAGCGAGGTTAGCCGCCTTGAAAGAAAAGTCAAAAAAGTCTTCCATCTATGCGAATCGTCCCAATGCGCCCAAACCAGCATCAGCTGCAACGCCCGTTGTTAAGCATCCACCAATAGACCTCACTGTCGAGTCTCCTACAATAGCTCAACCTCTTCGTCGAAAGCGCAACAAGAATATGATAGTGGACTCCGATTCTGATGAGGAGTTGAATGAAAGCGAAGACGATCGTTCTCACAAACGTAGCAGGCAGGAATCCAACCACGAGCTTCGAGTGTTACAGTTTTTCAATACCCAAAGCGCAGAAGCTCTCCAAGAACTGACTGGTACGTTGGAATGGCATTGAATGCGGCTCATAATCTCACTAGGAAGTCTATATCTTTCTACAGGCTGTACTGATGTTCAAATAAAAGCTATCGTTGACCTGCGGAAATTTACATCAGTAGACGATCTCAATGCAAAACTAGGACAAGGCAAGAAGAAAGCTGGACCTGCCGGACTCAGCCCTCGCTTGGTAGATGACGCTGTCGAAATATTTAGAGGATATACAGCGGTCGATGAAATCCTTGAGGAGTGTGAAGAAATCGGTGCCAAGCTGCGCACTTCTATCGCATCCTGGACGTCTGTATCTTCCAACGGGAAGGGGAAACAAACTGACTCCCTACCGGAGTCCGTCGAAGATGGCGCTCTCAATTTGCATGCAATGTCTTCGCTCACCCAACACAAACCTGAAGGCTATATTGACAAGCAGCCTTCACTATTGTCAGACAGTGTAAAGCTGAAGGATTATCAGCTTCTCGGCTTGAATTGGCTACATCTGCTCTATCGGAGTAATCTCAGTTGTATTCTTGCCGATGAGATGGGTAAGCCACAAAAAATAAATTTCCATGAGGAGATTACTGACAAGCATTCTGCACGTCCTCAACAGGACTTGGCAAAACCGTACAAGTCATCAGCTTCTTGGCACTACTCCGGGAACGAGGGAACAAAGGCCCTCACCTCATCGTCGTCCCGTAAGCTGTTGGTTATCTATGTCTACTTCGCATTCGCTGAGATGAAATTTTGTAGATCATCGACGCTCGAAAACTGGTGTCGAGAGTTTGCCAGATTCGCTGACTCCATTTCGGTTCAAGTATATTACGGCGGGAAGAACGAACGAATCGAACTACGTCAAACCCTTCTTGATACCAAGAGATGCGACAAAGGTAACGAGGATGACGCGGACGGTTGGGAAGTCCTTATCACAACATACAATTTGGCCCAAGGTGACAGTGACAGAAAATTTTTCCGGCGCATCGAATGGGATGTATGTTTGCTCTATTGTCTCTTCTCTCTCTGTGCACCAATGAGATCGCTCGTCAGTGCTGTGTGTTCGATGAAGGCCATGTATTGAAAAATTTTCAATCCCAACGCTATACTTCGTTGCTGCGTATCAAGTCCCGATGGCGACTTTTGCTCACGGGCACACCTTTACAAAACAATCTTCAAGAGCTGGTGGTAAGCTCTCATGACTTTCTATGTTCCTTACAAACCCTCAGGTCTGATCACCAGTCGCTGATGAATTTCATCCTGCCGGAACAATTTGGAGATTCTCTTGAGGATCTTCGACAGATCTTCAAGGTCAAGGGCGACTCCAAAGCCAGTCTTCTGGCTCAAGAGCGTGTATCCAGAGCAAAGAAAATGATGACTCCTTTTGTGCTTCGACGACGCAAAGATCAGGCAAGGCTCAATGTTGAACAGTTGTTCTTGACATCTGTCGCTGAATCCGTGCTCTCAGGTCCTCCAAGATTTGCCAAAGAAAACAGAACGGATCGAATGGTGTGAAACTACGCCGCTGCAAAAGTCCATCTATCGTGACACTCTGCAACGCTCCCGGAAAACGGTCCTCGAGTCCGAAACTCCTGTCGACTCGGCGGGAACCTCAGATACAAATGGACGAAGTAAAGGGCCGAAGAAGACCCGTCCTCCCGCCAAGGCAAAAGAGAAACAATATCTAGAGAACAGTGCCAACGTTCTGATGGATCTTCGGAAAGCTGCTCTGCATCCGATGTTGTTCAGGTCAAGGTTTACCGACGATATGTTGAGCGCTATCGCAAAGCAGCTTCTCAGGGAACCTGATTTCAAGAAACGCGGGGCAATCTTCGACATAGTAAAGGAGGACATGAGTGTGATGACAGATGCTGAGCTGCAGCACTTCTGTGGCACGTACAAGGTGGTTCATGTCATCAGAAAATTTATGCTACTGTCTGCTTATTTATTCTCTCAGTGCATCCGTAGATATGAGCAACCGGCAGACTGCTTCCTGGATTCGGGAAAGATTCAAACACTTCTGTCACTCTTAATGGATTATCAAAAACAGGATCGCAAGATTTTAATATTTTCACAAGTATGGGAAACTCTTGGGTTTTCTTGAATGGATAAGGCTAACATGCTCGTTAGTTTACGCAGATTCTAGATATTCTCGAAGTCATATTGAAGCAGAAAAATATACAATACCTTGTCCTCACAGGCTCGACTCCCGTCGACGTCCGTCAATCCTTGGTAGACGAGTTCACTGAAGACGCGTCGATCCCAGTCTTCCTACTCTCAACAAAAGCCGGTGGTATGTCCTCCGTAATCTAGGCCTACAATCACTTCTCTTACAATACTACAAAGGGATGGGGATCAATCTCACTGCAGCGTCAGTTGTCATTATGTTGGTACCCTTCATCCTCCAATGGTAACTCGGGCTCACCTTTCATGACCCCCGCAGGTTTGACCAGGATTTCAATCCGCACAACGATCGTCAAGCTCAAGACCGTGCTTACCGGATAGGTCAGAAACGAGACGTCGAAGTCGTGAAGCTTATCACTCGAGGAACAATCGAAGAGGACATGCTGAGACTGAGCGAAATGAAGTTGGCCTTGGATGAGGCTGTGGCCGGAGACGATGACAAAGGGGAAAGCGCGCCGGAGCGAGAAATGAAAGCCTCTTTAATGAGCACGTTGAGGAGACAGTTTGAGAGGCAGGAGGAATCAGATGACGATATCATCACTATTTCATGACATTGACTCTTACTGTGACACCGGATTGAAATTTACAGATCATTTAGAAGATCAAGCTGTTTTTGTACAATAAACTACTGTTGCTTTTCGTTATCTTTATTGACTTGGCTCTAACTTTAAGTACTGCCCGCGTATTACAGCGGTGTTAAGGAAAGAACGACGAGCCTCTGATCATACGGTCTACACTAGCCCGGAAATATTCATTATCAATGCCGTACTCCTTCGAATCCATAGTGATGAGTGGGTTCCGGACCACATATTCCAAGAAGGGTCCAACATAGATTTGACGGAGAACAAAGCGCAAAGACTCGGTCCCGGGGTCGCTCAACATAACGAATTTGTAGCCGGAAAGCGTTTCGAAGAGATGGAGTTTGTAAGCAGAGGTTCGATAATTCACGAATTGTTCGTCCCTGTATAGATTGGCGGTGAACGGAGCAACGACAATCAAGAAAGCCGTTACGATTCACCTTCCCGAGAGCTTCTTAATCATGTTCCGCAACGAAAGCACGACACCATACACGAGCTTGACTTCTTCATCGAAGGCCAATCCTGTGCTTGTCACCCCGATCGGTGACGGAGGCGCCTGGAGCAATGGGGAGGCAGTAGACTGTGCATTGATTTCGCTGACGGCGACGACGACACCAGAAGCGGATGTCAAAGTGTTCCTTGGGCTTGAATATGGTGCAAGTGTAGAATTATTGCTCTCTGGAGGAGGAGCTACGACTGCCTGTGACACTGCTGGTAGTATTCCACCTTCTACGGCAGGTTTTGGTCGGCGAGTTCTGTGCCAATCTTGGTAATACACGCATGTACAATGCCTGCGTTGAAGTATGAGTAGCATTCTTTACCACAGTACACTGATACACGCCTATCATAGATGTACAGGCTGTAAATGGTCATCGACGAGAAAGAGGAAGAGGAAGCATTTATCAGCACGTGGATAAACAAGCCAACAAGTGTTAGCCGCGGAAATCCTTCAAAGATACTCAACAAGAGCTTCAACTACACTACAAAAAAGCGAGATCATGATCGCTATATGTATACTACTGGATAGCACGAGAAAAACAATTCACTCTAACCCATCGTCGTTTCAAACTTTGATTCAACCCAGTCGGACTACACTCGAGAGTCTTCAAATCCCCTTTTCTCATCAACATATAGAGGAACATTCCCAACAACGCTCATACGAGGAAGACCAGGCTCCGGCTTGTAAGGATAGTAGTAATTGGCATCCGGATCGATGGGCCCATTGATGTAAGAAGGAAGGTAAGCATTGGGATGAAACGAACTTGGCTTTTTGCTTGGAGGAAGGGCGATAGTGAGGATCTATAAGGGTCATTTGACATCGCTGGACTTGTTCAGAAGCATCATGAACTTACCGTACTGTCCCTAAAAACGCCAGGACTTTTGACTTTCCAAGTAGACGCAACATTTTGGCCATAGTTCATCTTATCGACCCCATTCCATTGGTTGACCAGTCTGTTCATTTGTTGACGACCCTAGGCAAGCAGATTCACCATAAGTCACGGAAGTTGTACTCGAACACAGAGAACACTTGCAATAAACTTCCAGGTCGCGATCGGGACCATAAAGAATAGGAAAACCCCGATGAACAGAGCAAATGTTATCATCTAGAGACAAATGTTCATCTATACGCAAGGTCCAATTCTTGATGCAGGTACTTACTCGACTCTAGAGGAGACACATCAGTCTTCACGCACAGGAATATGATCAAGACGGATACCAACCTCGGCCAAACGAGCGAAATCTACGGACCCATCCTCGTTGACCACGCTCATATGGTCATATATGACATTGTACAACGCTACAGGTAGAATGAGCGAAGCTCTTTGAGAAATCATCAGCACATCGAGCATCATACGAAGGTGAGTTGGAGACTTACAGGATCCCAGTGACGATCCAGATTCTTTCGAACCACGGCCTGCAGTACCGCTGCGCAGTGTTCGCCAGCGCAGAAAGACGCGTCGACCAGACCGCAGGAGTGATCTGGAATTCAGAGGAGATGAGGAATCATTGACTGACGGTTGGCCAAGTTTCTTTCAACAAACCTGGTCTTGCAGCTCAAAAGGAACTGGGGGATTCGGTTGCTTCGCAGATATGTACTGAAATACACGCACAAAGTCAGTGGCAGAGATTCGAGTTGACAGGATTAGGATGAACGCACGAGTAGAATGTCACTAGAACTCCGCTGTGGGACAGAATACGCAGTGGAATATCCAGCCATGTTTGTCGACGTTGAGAGATAGATTTACTTGTGGAAAACTTCTTGAGAATTGGGTTGAACCGCTAGCGGGCAGAAGTGGATGAAAGGAAGGTGTATAGTCGAATTACAACCAGCAGAATCGATCCTGTCGAGATTGAGAAAGTACCACCAGGGAAGATGAGCACAAGGAAAGAGAATAAAGAAAAGAGAGCACAAAGGGGAGGATGAAAGAGAGAGGTGAAGTCGAATCACGTTCCTTGAACATAGAAATCATAATACAATCAATACAATCATAACTTATAAGCGTTGGCAACGCTAAAAATATGTTGCTAGATGGTCGTTGATACCGACTGTGCATCCATCTACACGATATACACTGCTCTATCAATGTTATAATATTAGCCAAAATTCGACATACGACCTATAGGAAGTCGATACAGAGGCAGCGAGAAATACTCTCTGGTCTTGCCCCATCGATCCAGATTTCTATCATCAGAGACACTGACATCCTCCCAGGTCACATCGATACCAACCTCAGCTAGATGAAGCTCAGCAAGATGTGTGTACACATCATGGAACAGTGCATCTTTGCAATATCGATCTCAGTAACGAGGTTGGGGCAATCAAAATGTAGGTATGGAAACTCACTGGTTGCACCAAGGCCATTGAAGAAACTGAATCGCGATTCTGGGCCCGCCAGTAAATCCGGCAGGTGTTCGAAGAACCCACGAAGCGCGTTATAATCTTCAGAAAAAGTATCAGTGAACACCACGTCGAAGCCTCCCACTTGCAGCAGAGTTTGTATTGAATTCTGCCATTTCTCTTCAATAATCTTCACACCTGGTTTCTCATACCATCCCAGTTCTTTCATGTGCTCGAGTACATCAGGATGTGGTTCCACGATGTAGTGAACAACCGGACGGTTTGGAAGTGCTTGGAAGATGGAATCGATCTATACCGAAAACTCGTTTACACGAAGATACTGTTGAACGAGATTCAGATACTTACTATGCCCAAACCAAATCCAATGTTGAGCACCTTCAGATTATCTGAAGCCGGATGATCTTCACATAACCGAATCGCGGTTTGTTGCATGACACCCCGTTCCCAGCCCATCATGACCCCAATCTCGTCTTCACCTGCTTTCACGACACAGATCTCTTGACCGTTCTCGTCTTTTATGAATTTGAGTTTTGATTTTAGGAAGGCATCCGTCGAGGCAGCTGCAGTCGTATCATCGGATCGTAGAACAAGCGAAGATCCTTTCTCTGGCTCCGAACGCGAGGAAAGTAGGGCGAGCAGCATTTCTGCGGACGCCGTGTGTTCAGGGGATCAAGAAAGAAGATCGAGGTGTAGGTGATTTACCCGCTCTGATTCCAGCGTTTCGTATGATAGTGTAGATGGCTTCGTTATTGAACGAAAGGGCTATGTCACCAGCAGTGTATTTTAGGTTGTCCACTACATCAATCCGACTATGAGATTAGTACGAGGGGATATCGCATATAAAAGTTGTTACCAGAGTTCCAGATGGCTCCTTCATCAATGAGGTATTGTACGAGCTCAGCGTTTTGCATATACGCAGCTGCATGGAGCGCGGATATCCCTTCACTTTCGTTTTGATACCATAAAGGTGCTCCTTCTTGTACGATACGTTTGATTGTATCGATTGGTTCACCACGGAGGATCGAATCAACCAGATATTCGCCAAGTCTAGTGAAGATGTGGACAGTCTCTTCAGATTCCGACCGTTCCGTCATGGCTGATAGTCGGAAAGAGAAAAGGTTAAATAAGCGCCGGAATCTTTCTCCTAAAATACTACATTTCGAGCAAGTACGACACGATGAACTACAGATCGGAGACGATTCGTGCATCTCAGCCAGACCAAACAGCGGGTCCGGGAATAGCGTAGTTAGTCTCGTTCTCATTGGCATAAATATCAATGGTGACTCCGGGATCGGATGCAGAGTAGGCTCCAGGGAAGGTAACAAGGTACGAGCTCGACGGGGTGGAAGATCCACTTCCAGTAATGATGAGCTGAGCGCACTCAGGGTAGAACTGAGGCTGGTCAGAGGTATGGATGGCCAAGAGCTTGAAGTGTGCATTTGGGATCAGCCAAAGCCATGAGAGCTCGTTAAAATACAGGACGCACCTCGTGTCTAATCATATACTCTCCCGGAGCCAGAGAAGCGGGGATAGTGGAAGTCCTAGATTGCCGATGAGAATATAAACATGGAGTGGAGACGAGAAACCAAGTGCGTACCAAGAGTTGTTGTTTTGAACAAGTTCTCCCATGCCCCATAGACCTGTAACAAGATCACCGCTGATTAGGCCGGCTTCATCAATTTTGAACTAAGTATACCGGTGTCAGGTTGTGTACGATGACGATGTTATGGTCGACAGCTACTCACGAATTCCAAAGTGGATGTGTCAGCATTAGAGCATCCAGAGGGACACGCAGCCATATAGACCATGACAGGCTGCAGAGTAATCAGATGAGAAATTGAAGAATATTAGATTGAAAAATCATGGCTCACTCCGATTGTATGCGGCCAGGCATTCCAGTAAGCCGTAACTTGAGTTCCAGCTGTAGTCCCCATTAACTTCCATCGCACAATACGAATATGAACACATCTTACCAGCGACTGTAGCTGATAATTGTTCTGCTAGCGTGGCGCCGTTGATGTTGCAAGACAGACTGGCATCGGTAGGGTCTAAATCATACTTTGTGATGAGAGTTGGAAAGCGATGCCACTCCACAAAACATTACCTGTAATAGGATTATACTAAGGACAAATCAAAGGGATGAAAACTGAAAGTAGATCGTTTAAAGCACGTACACAGTCAGGACTCCAGAGCGGATTCAAACTAGTTTGATGAATGAGAGTTTCAAAGCGATTTGAATCCAGTTGATTTTCGATAAGGGATGGGACCGGATCCACTCTATTTCACTTTTTTAAGACTGAGACTGACGGAATATGGATTGCAACCAAATCTTCCATGCGTTGCGGGCTTGGAAAGCAGAGCATCCGTTTTCCTCCTCGAGCTTCCCGATGCCTTCCGATCATGTTTATACGCTCACTCCCTCAGTCAATTCACATAGATTTTCAAACAACAAAAGTATATTGACATTGTATGAATGAGACTATGAGTACATCGGATGGATAATGAAGTTTTTGGATGGATAAATGAGAAGTTGTCTGCTGGACAACTCATCGCATGGATGGGCATCGGTCCTTCATTGAGCATATGGTCTTGTTGGCTGTAGACAAAAGAATTTTTATTTGATGATGAGATCGAGCAAGATGTTGAAGAAACTCACCCGACAACTGTAATCGACCAAGTTCCAACCAACAATCCGTCGTCAATCCTATATGTGGTGCAGTCACTGGCAGTACCCATCGCGGGCATCCAGTCTGAAATCTTGTCCGGTGCGAATTTTAAACCCGATAGGTCACTGAAGGCAATGAAAAACACTGAATCTTGAGTTCTTGACTCGTCTTCAGTCTTGAGCTTGAGTCTTGAGCTTGAATACTTGAATCTTCGGTCGATCTTGAGCTTCAAGTTTGACGTTCAATGGACAAAGTTCTTCCTCTTCGTGACTGGGAAACTTGAGGGTTACATTGAGCCTTGCAAGTTGTTTTGAAGATGTTTTGCTGCCTAGAATTTGTGGGCTGCTTGATTTGGTTTGCAGAAATTTTTGACAGTGAAGTCAAGAGACAAGAAGGGATGCGACAATTGAAAAATTCAACCGAGAAGTTCAACGATTCAGCACAGCCGCCCAATCTGGTTTGAGAGCATGATCGCAAAAAATTCAGATTGATTCCACCGTTGTATTTGGATTGTACTCATAAGTAGGTGCAGATATATTAAGACTGGTTTGACAATACAGAATTACACTAAATGTGAGGATTTGGTTTGTATTCAGATGAGGGAAGGTGTGTTTACAGATTTTGTTTTTTTGGTCTCAATCTATACACGTGCTTGGATGGGATCCTTTTTCAGCCCTGGCCGTGTACGGTGTCCCATTCACGCTGAAGCGAATGTTAGTGAGATACAACTTGAAGACAGATGAATATATATAAGTACGAGACTCACTTGGATAGAGGTCTGGCCTACAGGAGTGTTGTATGGCACGAAACTGTAGACGAGAAAATGATGGGTCTGAAGGCACATGGATACACCTGTCTTGTTACGAACCCTTGATAGGTCGCATCACCAAATTTGTAGGATAAAACACCTCCGTGCGCAGAGATCTGGATAGTACAAGTCAACGACTGAATCGGAACATGACTGCAGAGAAGAGTCGCGCACCAGAGGAATTTGGGAGACGAGGGTAGCCAAAGAAGCAAAAGCAAGAGATAGTTTCATGGTCTTTTACTCGGTCTTCTACCGATAGCGAGATATGTACCAATCTCTAACGCCTTTTATATGCACTCAGCCCTTGCGAAAGAGTTCAACCATACTCAGCAAGTGAGGAGCGTTCTCTGTTTAGTTGGTTAATTCTCGGAACACTTTGAAGCTGACGGAAAACTTTCGGGTGATATTGGAGCAATGTCCATATGTATTTTGACCGGCCTAACCTCTCTGGGGTCATTGAATCACGAAAATCTGAATAAAGGAAGGACTAAGAGGCATCGACATGCACAAGCTACTGACACCATAGTAACCAGGTGTTTTTCCAGTGTTTTTATGCGTGAATGTGCACAGCAGCACGGCGAAACCAGTTTGATACGAAGTCTTCTTTTGCCTTTTAATGAAATCGCATTCAGAGAATATATTGAGTCATGAAGAGAAAGACCATACAGTGATGATACAGCAATGAGATACAGGCGTTATGCCAAGACGAGACTGGAGTGTTTTTTCCCGGAGTTGATGCAACACGAGCGACAGAAAAGCCGACCATGGCTGGCTAATCGTCCTCGTGAATTACGATCTTCGAAACAGCTACCGGGGCTGGCCGTGCATCCGATGTGGCTGCACTTGTATCATAAGACTCCATCGTAGAGGGATTTGGTGCTATAGCTTGCTCATCCTCATCGGAGTCTTGAGCGTCATCATCATCTCCTTGCTTCCTAAACACTAGCTCCCGCCCATTCACCAACCTCCTCTTTTTGAGCGGAAGATCGTCCCCGCTCCGCGAAGCCGCTGCGCCTGATGCAGAGTCTGAAGCAGCATTCTTTGCTTTCCCTTTCTTCTTCTGACGCTTGGCTCTGTTCTTTGCAGTCTTTGCTTCTGCAATCGCTTCTGCTTCCTCTCTCTTCCGTCTAAATTCAGCATCTTCAACTTCCTATTGAAACAGAGATGAGTTAGATTAAAACTGCAAGAGTAAACCCGAATGCAAGCACCTTTCGGGCTGCCTCTTCTAGTAGATTTAGTCGCTCGTATTCTCTCCGCCTTCCAGCCTTGTAAACATGGAACTCTCCGCTACCCGCACCTGCGCTGGAACCCTGCACATTCTTCATCATCTCTCGTGCAGGTCGGATGGTCTTTTCTTTTGGTGGAGGAGGTACATATGCAGGTTTCGCAGGATCCTTGAGTAGCTTATCGAGCTGAGCTCGTTGACGCTCGACGGCAGTGAGTTTGTGGCGATTTGCTGGTGGTTCGACATCTGGTGAGGTTTGGGCCGCCATGGTAGACTGCGAGTTACTATTAGCAGGAAAGGTGGCGAATGCCGTAAGCAAAGCGGGTTTCCCGCAACTTTCCCGCGGCTTCATGCAGTGGCAGAGGAGAAATCGTGAGTTATGCAGAAGTACTACATACAGTGATACTGTGCTGGTATGAAGGTCCATGGATATCAGAAAGCATCAGAAAAATCATAATGTATCACAAGCGAAGTTCGCCGGCTTTCTTCCTTCTTCTCTCTTCTACTTCAGCATTGGCAGAGGCCCATAGACTACCCTTGCCTACCATGCGTGTGTTTTCCCACTGCGACACTGCAGATCCCGAGGCCCGCTCGATGACTACTTTGCCGCAAGACAAACTCTTTGCAACTTCCCATTCACCCAGAAACTCCTCGGAGCGATCCGTTATCAGCACAAGAATTGTACTAAGGTTCCCGTTGTATTCTTGTAAACTTTTAAAGAAGAGTGAGGCCGAATGACGTGTAGCTAGCAATGTGGAAGGTATCCTGAGTGCCAGATGGGACAAAACTGGCAACTGTTTGTGCATCTGCAAGAGGGACAGTAACACCTGCAGCGAAGATATCTGGGCGTGCAGATGAGTTGTGTCCTGGCTGAGCAGGGAAAAGGGAATCGCATCACGGCAGGACATTCCTAGTAGATGTCGTTCTATAATCTGCGTTTGGGAAGGTAATTCGACTGTGACAGTGGCCGTAGGCAGCTTCAGATTGATAGAAGCATAGCTGGCCAAAGAAAAGCCGCATGCTAAACTTTGAGCATTGGAACATTGCGAAATGATTTTCTCGATATGTTGGAGAGGGCCGAGGGCAAATATAGCCAGGCGTTTAACATTCTGAGCGAGTGGAGTAGGAAGTACGAGTCGAGAGTTGGGTGAATAAGGCGATGACAGGGCATGCAGAAAGTTCTTGACATCGCTAGCGGTATGGAGAACGACCGTGCTGTAGAGGATTGGCACGGTCCATATCCTGAGCGTAGATGACACAAGGGTCAATGAAAGTGATGTTTTGCGGCAGGAGAGAGCAGCAAAATCAAGGATCTCTCTACGAAGTATGATATTGGCCGAGCTTATAAATATCATGAAAACCAAAAAGACGGACCTGATAAGTTCTACGGGAAGGTCAGGAAAGGGAAGAATGGCACTGTCCTCTGGATAGTTGACCTAGCAAAAAAATCATCGAGCGTGAACCCGCTTGGAGAACATGAGAAACAGAGGACGTACCATTGTTGCGCAAAGAAAGGAGTGTTTGAGGGAAAGCCGTGAAGAATGGAAAGTTAAAGTATGATAGAGTATGATGTTGCTCCACACGACTCCACACGTAAGCGAGCGATTATCATAAATTGAGTTCTGCCCTCCTCATCGTTCCTCTCAAGCGTGGCAAGCTGGCAGCAGGCAACTGCATTGTTCTGAGCAGCACCTGGCTAGCCAAGGGCTTCGAGAAAAAAAAATTGTACGGACCTATTTTGAACTTGTCCAAAAAGGAAGCTCGTCCGTCGACTGTCGTCATTGATGGCTTTGATGGATTTTTTGATGGGCTTGATGGCCGCTCGTGCCTGAAAACCTTTTTTAGCTTCTTGCGTCTGTGACTCTGTGCTTTCAAGTGCTCTGCTGCTTCCAGGTATGAACGAGTGAACGAGCAAACATCGATACTATCGATACAGACATAGGTGGATCTCTTGTCTATGAGATGCTAACAGATCCTCGTTTGCCTGGTTGAGGCAGCATGTCCGCTTTTGAAAACCTTTGAAAACTATAGCCACTCCGACTCTTCGACGTTCATCGCTGTTGCAACGAGCAAACATCGATACTGTCGATGCAAGCACAAGTGTACCTCTTGTCGATGAGCTGCCAAGAAGCGGTTTGTTTGCCTGGTTTAAACAGCATGTTCACTTGAATCCAAAATAGCCCCTCCGAATCCTCGATGCTCCTCGACGTTGATCGCTGTTCGACGCTCGTGCATTGAAGGTCATATCATATCACATCTCCCATCTCCTGTCTTGCAGGACAAATCTGGCTACTCAATGCTGTAATTTTACCTTTTGTCCGTATTTGGACAGAGCCTTACCAGCAGTGGATCGTGGTCTTGAATAACCCCCAAAAGTGCTGGGCCTCGGATATTATCGAAAGTACTTCCAACGCGCGGTGACAATAGTGCCACTGCATGATAACTTGCAGGACTATCCGATGGATCAGAGTCAGACGGATTCGGTCAGTGTTTATCCACTTGCATTTCGACAGGTATAGAACCTGATTTATCATTTGACAGGATAATCATGAGTCGAAGAGGCCTCCACTTCCGGTGAACCGTCAGATCCGTTTTACCGTCCACTAAAAGAGGTACACAAAGCTTGGTATAGAGGTTTTATCCTTGGCTGCATTATGAGTCAGGCGGCGGGAGCACTCGATTCACAGTTGAGTTCTGCCCCCCATCGCACAGCTTCAAGTTTGAAGAAAAAAAGAACGAACACGGAGAGGCAACAATCGCCGATTATCAAGAACATATGTTGCCAATGTCAAGCAAGAGGCTTGGCTCTCGTATCTGCCAATTTGTACAAGCCGTCTATCTTCCGAGAGGTTCTCGTAATCCTTGAAATCAAGAAATCAAGCCCAAAGGGAACCTCTTGGCTGGTTTGAAAAGGTATCTTCATATTACCTGCTTCATTGTGACGGCGAGCGCATGCGAGCTGTATCCTGGTTGTATCCGAGTCGCCAACAATATTGACTTCGGCCGCCCTCATTGAATGTCGACATTGGACAACTCGATTGTTTGACTGGGTTGGATCACGGACATTCCGATTCGTATTACAGCTGTTTAAGGCTATTGAGTGATTGATTTTCCATTGCATCTCCTCCGACTGTGACCGGTAGTCGCAGTCGGTAATCTACCCGAAGGACAACCGTGGTCTGGCAAAATATACCATACACAAGCAGCTGCCTAGTAAGTACTTCATAGCCAAATCATGTTAACAGAAGACTCATGTTAATACTCAATTTTTTGCATGGTCCGGTGAAGTCTTGGAATCACATTACCACATACCATCTCTGACACGAACTCTTCGTTCCGCTGCCACAGGGTACCAAAGGTCAGGAATATCTTGGGTCTTTGCGCAGATAGCTCGATTCGCTCATTCCCGGTGATATCCCACTGGTGGATTTGAGCACCAGATACCGTCGCAGTCAAAGACTGGGACATCGAACGCTTCGGGTCCGCCGCTCAAGCACACGTTCGTTTCGAAAGAAAAAAAAACATTTGCCAGATCGAGGTCAATCTTCTAACTCGATCATTGAGAAGCAAACAGCATGTCTATCCTCGTTAGGAGTGTGGCAAGGAACCGCAGGAACCGTACAATAGGGCCAGGCATGGCAGCACATTGTATCATTCAATCTAGTAGACCGTCTACTATTCAGGAAACTTTTTTTCCAGCCATCGCTGGCCAGTCATTAGTCGGAAAGTCAACAAGGACAATAACCGGCGGTAAAATCCAGAATTCATTTCTGTCCAGAACATAAGTTCTCCACGACCGCGGTGTTTGGACCGAAAACAGGAAGATAACACCAGACATCAGCCTTATGTTCAATTGTACGACAGGTTATGATTACCCAGAGTCTCCGCGAATGAGATTCAGCTTCTGAATTTTGTCAGGCTTGGCTGCTTACACGCTCATGCTTCATGCTTCATGCTTCATGTACTGACTGGCCGAAATGTGCGGCGTAGCCAGAGTTTTTTGCAGAACATTCCTTCATCAAGAAGGTTCGCTTGTGAAGCTCTCAATGCCCGACAACTTACCATATGGAAGACCTGAGCTTCCATCCTTACGGAAAGTGAAGACCGGTCTTGGCTTCCTCTCTCTAGTAATACGTGTTTGAAATCAGAGATAGTCTATGGCTTATCATCACTTTCATTGCAGTGTAATCATTATTGAGTTATATCGGAAAACTCTCTACTTCCTCCAATGAGAAGAACTTCTTGAGATTGTCACCTCGAAGATCCTCGACCTCCAAATGGAAATGAGTCGAACACAGGAAGCCAAGGAAGAAGAAAGGGGTGGAAGGCGTACCTCCTGGTCGAGATGGGAAAATAAGACTTCGCGAAAGCTGTCGAGGCATGCTCGCATCTTCGAGGGGTCATAGGTACTGGGTTCCGATTTGTAATTCTTGACGAGAGCTGCAAGCTGCTCCAACCCTGAAAGATGATGATCAGTTGGCCCTACATGAAACGACTTCATCTTCCAAAAATCAGCTACTGGTGGAGTAGGCCAAGGAGGAAGCCATTCCTGAATGAAGTATAAGCAGGACACACCGTCATGTATACCCTTGTGGGATTCCAGGTGGAGTCCCTCTGTTTCGGAGAACTGTTTCATTCGTTTCCCTAGTATGGGGAAGAGGTATGTTTCTTCGATAGTGTGATGCATAGTGAGGTCTAGAGAATTCAAGATACCATAGAATATGGTGGGGTATCTGTGTATCTGTGAAAAAGCGTTCCTTACGTTGATCGAACTGGTTAGCTCTTGCGAGGAAAACTCCCAGAGACCATCCTCGTTTGTTGAAGGACCCATCAGATAGCTGTTGTGGTATGATCGGTGTGGATCAGCGAGCAGCAGCAGTTGGTGAGAAGGGTCGATTCTGCATACTTCGTACAACATATTGACTGGGATGGGGAGTGACATGGATATGAAAGAAGCGAAAGAGTCAATGGAGATTTATTACATTCTTCTTTGAAATTGTCATGAAAACTTTGCATAATCATGCTGAGCTAGAAAGAGCACAGAGTCAGATGAGATTGGAATGAAATCAGAATGATATTGCCCACTTTGTTCCACTTCCACTCTTCCATTGTGATAGCAAGGATTTAATCAAGCAGTTCGTAGCCTTAAGCTTATGGCTTGTGTGGTTTAAGCGACTAGAGCTCTGAGGCGGCATAATCGAGATGACGTGATATAAGAGAACAGGCGCCAAAAATTAAGCGCTAAACATTCCACCTATTCGCCCATGTACAATGTCCATCCTCAGCCCAAAGGCTTCTGCGCCATCTGACACAGACCCGTACCAATTAGAACGCTTAGCGGAAGAGCTTGCTACCAGAGAAAAAACTCATCCCGCCCTCTCAGACTCACAGGATGGTTCCACTCACGACCTCCCAATATACATCCCTCTCTCGCACGAAAACCCATATCTTTCCAAGGAAAGTTTCGATGTCGAGGCGTTCCTCCTGTCCAGGTCCCATACCACTCTTCAGGATCTCCGCACAGAGCTCAGAGACTACTTGGCCACGTTGAAGGAAGAACTCGTCAAACTCATCAACGACGATTATGAGGCCTTCATAAGCCTCAGTACCGATCTCAAAGGGGAAGGAGAGAGGTTGACCAGTCTGATACTACCTTTGGACACCCTGAAATCAGAGATATCGGTACGTCACAGCACAACTTGGAGCGTCTTGATGCATAGACTTGACATTCTTAGATATCCAAAGCTGAATTACGCGCCATTGAAGACGAGGTCATCCAAAAGCTAGAAAGAAGGACTATGATCAGAGAGGAGAAAGTGAGGTATACGTTCAATGAAGTAACGCATGTTATTGAAGAACTATCGACGTTCAGGCGCTTCTGCATCTATTGCTCAAGATATCGGAGTCCGTGACGCGTCTCGAGTCGTTACTCTCCATTGTCAATCCTAATCAGGACGACGATCCCATCGACTATGAGCGCTTCAAGGTCCCTTCATCAAATACATTGGAAAGCTCTGAGGAGAGGTGCGGAGTCTCCTGGCATACATCGAATCAATACCAATGACTGCATTGTAGGTCACCAGCCAACAAAGCAAAACATCTCAACCGTGCAGCAGCCGAGTACATGCAGCTTCTCTACCATGCTTCAAAAGCCCGCAGTGAACATTGCGCATTCGTTGATGAGATTCAATGGGTTTGTGAGACGTTCCGTTCGTGCGCGTCACTTGTGAGCTTAAGTATTCTGATAGAAAATCGACCGCATACAGTCATCTCTATCCTCAGACCTTGATGCCTTGTTCGCTTCAACACTTTCTGCGATGGTGGGGGACGCAAAACCATCGGAGTTGGAGAAAAACAAGATATTACCTGACTTGACAGAGTGCATCAAAACTTATGATGTTCTCAGTCTTTGGAGAGACGCAGAAGAAATCCTACGATCGGTGGTAATGCGCCCTTTCATTAGGAAGGTGTGTCAACATGGGTATCATTCGAGTGAACGTTGATTCCAATGTCATAGACGGTATTTGCTGGAGCATTGTCAGCTCCTCACTCGCCTCTACTACCTCATACTCCTTTCCGTTCCTCCATGGGATCGGGGTTTTCCACTTCTTCATCTTTGGTGCCACCGCGAACACCCTTTACACCATTCACTGCGTTCTCCAGCCAGCAGAGCGCATTTCCATCCGGGCTAGGAAAAGCCAAATCACCTCACTCGCGCCTTTTAGATGATAGTGACGACCCGTTGGCAAAACTGTATACTCAAATCCTTCGCTTTGTTGAAAGAGATTTCAGTAATATCATGGATATAGCAGAGAAAGTATCCATCAAGTCGCGTGCATCTACTGATGCTCTGGAACACGAGAGGAGGAGGAGAGACGGTCCAGGGTTTGACATCATGGCAAATGTGATCTGGAATGAACTTGGTAGAGCTATTATGGACGACCTCGGTAGCATGGTGTTTGCTTCTGGTAGACCGGATGAGTTTCGAAAGGTAGGTTGAATGTCATTGTCTGTTCCATTGTACTCATCTCACCTTCAAGAACTACGAAATCACACAAGCATTTATTCGTTCTCTGGAATTCTTGGCCTCATCTGCTCAAGCTGTACGAAGTATGCGGGCACATCCTGTCTATGCTATGTTCGAAAAACGCTGGCAGCTTCCCGTTTATTTTCAAATGAGATGGAAGGAAATCGTCAATAAAGTTGAAGAGGCTCTTGTTCTCCCTGCTGAGCCTTCTGGGAAGTCTTCAAGTGAGTGTGTATTTGGTTCAAGTAAGATCCTCGATTCACGTTTTCCATAGCAAGTACCGATTCCTTGCTCACTCCACAAGCGACAGCTATCTGGATTGCGCTCACGGCTTGTTGGAGCGCAGAAATATATATTCCCGAGTTAAGCCATAGGTTTTGGAGACTCACTCTTCAGGCAAGACGTCCTGGTTTCTTGTCTCGAATATGTACTAACGCACATACCAGCTTCTGAGCAGATATCGAGTTTGGCTCAATGAAGTCGTTCAAGATGGTCCCTTCACCAGTGCTAATCCTATCAACACTGGCAAGGTAGCTAATTGATGTTCTTATCGACTGTTTACACGGTGTGCTGATTCTACATAAGATTTCTGAAGCTAACTCAAGAGTGCCTACACCAGGACTTCCCGAAAGACACTCGATAGACGCTTCGTCTACCGACGAATCCCTGCTTATCAAATACGTGAGCTTGATCGCGGACATAAAGACTCTGCAGTCTAGTATGATGACCCTCTGGAATGAAGAAATATGTGTGTTGCTTCCAGAGTCAGAAGAGGAAGAAGAAAACGATGATGAACCAAAGCCACAAGGTAAATCAAGATTTATCGTATGATACCTCCATGTAACTGACGCTTGGGATAGATGCATTGGAGAATGCTATTGGTCCTATAGTTGCGCTGATTATACCCATGTCTAGCACTATCATCGCAATATTGACCGAGAGATGCGCGGTTCCACTGAATGCAGTCAAGAAGATTCGTACAGACCTCAGAGCCAAGGCAAATAAGCAACTACCAACGGAGCCACATCCCTGGGTACCATCTATCCTGCGACCTCTCAAAGTATTTTTTGGGATTAGTGGGAAGGATGGAGTGGGCGCCATCCTGAAGGCCGAGTACCTCAGCCTTTGGTCAAGACAAGTCTTTGAAAATGTTTGCGATAAGCGAGTGCATATCATGAGGTCGTTTCTATTTCGTTGACGAGTCCTTCTAGGTACATTGTGCAAGTCTCAACATTGAAGAAGGCTGAGGAGTCTCTGCGTCGCCTTAAGAGAGGGACAAAAAGCACCACGTTTTCTCTTTTCGGCAGTAATAATGCAACGGACGCTGATAGCAAAGACGAAGAACGTATACGTGCTCAGCTTATGCTGGACGTTGAAGCATTTGGAAAAGATGCCAAAACACTGGGAATCGTCCCAGAAGATAGTGAAGCCTTCATAGCTCTGCGCAACCTGGTGCTGCTCAATGAACGTGAGGTCCATTTCAAAAGAAAATCACCGTATCACTCAGCATAATTTGCAGCTCTGGAGACTTCATGATATTCTTAAACACCCTTCAATAATAATTGGGATCCAATATCTGCTATCAAATCATGAGAGACCATTGAGACTTGAGAAAAATCCATGTTCAAGGCATGAATTGAATAACGTGGTCCAATACCAACTGTTACTATTAGGTCATATTTTGTATCCTATCATGTTGGGTAACAATGGCTATGGTAAATTGATCCTGTCCGAGAGACGATAATTCGCTGGTCAGCAGCCAGGCCATCGGTATCAGGCTGGTCTTTGACATGCTTCAGGATTGGTTTGCGACAGAAGGAGCAGTGACTGATTTTGGAGGGAGCCCATCCTCGTATACGTGCCTGTGTTGCGTGTTCTAGTGTTTCGAATAAATCTCTATCAAGTAGATGCTTGGCGATGATAAGCATGTCCCCGTCTGAACGGTATGATTCCAGCATACCAGTGAGTATACTTCGAAATTCGGTATATTGTGTACCAGTCGTAGCTGGTGAATGTGTGGCGGCATTGACTAATCGATTGAAAAGTTGCGGGAAAGAGACCGCACGGGTGGTAGTGACGGATACAAGGGCACTAAATGTTTCTCGGACCAGTGACCGTAGAGTGGAAAGCGCTTTCCACTCGATCTGCGCGATCGGATTTTCGAAAGAGGTGTGTTCGTCTGCGACTAAGGCTTCATGAGAGGAGCAAACTGTTAGTGTTTGTACACAATTGATCTGGCTGTTGAGAAGCTTGAACCAAATATCTTCCAGGGGTATATCTGTTGCAGAAGAGCCTTGGGATCGCTCTACACACATCGAGATACCAGTGCGCCCGATTGACCCCAACTTTTGCAAAACGGAATCGACATTGGGGCTGGATGTCTCTCCCGAAGCTTTCTGAATAAGATCAACGAGCTCGAGCATGAGACTCTTGTCAAAGCCATCAGCTTTTGCAAGTGCTTCCAGGGGCTTTCCTTGTTGGTTCAACGCCCAGACGGCTGCGTCATAAACCTTGCAGGATTCACAGGTTGATATGACATGATCCCAATCTAGCAAGTCTAGAGGTAGATACTGCATGATAGGAATGACGTTCTCTGGATGAAAACGACACTCTAGCATGATGTATAGCCGACGAAGTGCTAAGGAGAGGTTGTGGGATGGGTGTGGGCTGTGCACATGCGTGTATTCTTCCTCTTCTGGTGGTCCTAAGAGGCGATGGAGATAGATGAGTCGATCTTCATCGCGGTTTTCTGCTAAAGAGTCTACGGCTTGATCATGCAGTGACGGAAGATGCTTATCGAGTAGCAATGCAGTTTCAGACGGGCTTTTCTGCATCAGCGAGGGTAGAGCATCCTCGATGATGACAATGAGTTCTGGGGGTAGATCGTGCGATGAACGTGTTGAAGATTCCAGGACTTCATTCAGATTTTCGAAGATTTCGAACAATGGGAGGGAAGGATCTTGTAGGAATGTTAGTAGCAATGATCCCCATTGTTTATCTTGACGATGCCACCCGCGCAATATCCTAAAAAAGCCTGCCTTTCTGAAAAGCTCGGTGATGTGAGGTACGTTGTGAGGATTGTAAGCAGACAGTAAGTATTCCGCTGCCAGCTGCCGATCTTCCCTTGTGTCAGGATCAGGATCTTCTGCGAGGGAGACGAGGATATTATGGAGAGTGGAGAATGGTATAGCCTCTTTGAGAAATTGCGGGTACTTTGGCACGTTTCTGGCGATGAAGATATGTATGAAGGTTTTATCAGCCTGAGTAAGATTACCCGTAGCTACTATGTCCATCAAGATGCGAACGACGACCAAGCGATCCACAGCGGGGGATTTTTCGTTCAGGTATGCATCCTCGAAAGCGATATCCAGCGAATGCAAGAATGATTCGGCGTCATATCTTAGCAGTTGCTGGACATAGGGATAAGTGGGTTCCAAACCACCTTCTTCATCTGCAGTGAGGACTAATTTTCCGCCGTCACCCGGGGGCCAAACACTGGATCGACCGAAGAAGAGGAATGTGTACACATCCTTCTTGGCTTGCAAAGCCTCCCCCTCCTCCAGGGGCTGTTCACTAGGATATGTCAGACCCGACAGAATGTTTGCTAGGTAGGGATAAATTTTGTAGGCGTTGAGAATGACCGGCTCCATCTCTGACATTGGCGATTCTCTATATTCTGCGATGCGTCGTCGATATTGATGCACCTTTCGGATTAGACCGAGGAGCTCGACGACGGGCGCAACATAGTCCCGTAACGCGCGCGTATAGACATATATCAGTGCATCGTACAGATGATGAGTTTGGCATATTCGAACAGCCTGATTGATATCTAAACATTCCGCGTCAATGTGCCAGATGATTCGTTCGACAAGGTCAGGCCGGGAGTTTTCATCATGCATTGCTACTAGTCGTTGTGTGATCCGCGGCGGGACATAATGAATTTGGTTGTTGAGGACGAATGTTTCCAGTTGAGTGAGGAAGATACCAGAGATAGCGTGATCGTCATAGAGTTGGAACAGGTCCTCGAACAAGAACTCGTAGTCATCCAACGCAATACAGGCCCTGGCGCAAGTGGAAACTAAACCCTCGAACAATGACGTTCGGTCGACTCCTCGTCCGTCAGGCCGATCGTGTGTTCCGTCAGTCATCCGGTCCTCAGAAAAGGCGTAATTTGCAGAGGCAACCATCAGCTCGCGGATTTTCTTTCCGATGGTTTCTTGACGTAGGCGGGGGTCGTCAGGGAGTCCATTAGTATTCCCTGGAGCCTCGGATAGGTAATATGCCCGGGTGAGGTCTATTGCACTGAGGAAGTCGCCTTCTTGAACGAAACTGAGGATTTTGTCCGCCCATGTTAGGAGTGTTCCTACTTGAATACGTTCTCGTCCCTGTCCGCTGTCTATCAACAGGTGTACATACTCCAAAAGAACAGAAACGCACCAACATGAAGATCTTACCCTTGTACACCCGTACACTATGTGAGACATCTCCGACAGACTCAGAATATGAAGCAGCTCCGGATATAGTAAGACGCAGCGACGGCGACATCAATGAAAGACCATCAAACAGTACTTTCTCGACGATCTTCGAGCGATTAAGGTCGTACACCTGTAACGTAGATGCAGTGATGACAATGGCTTGCTACAATCAGTCGTTAATACATGCTCATTCAATATTGCACGGAGCGAACGAACCCACATTGACATTCAGCCACTGAAGAGCTAATATATCTTCACTTGCTGTCCACTTTCCGGCACTGAGATAGGTGATACTCCCGACTTCATGTTCGACGGATTTTCCTGTTTTGCTATGACGAACAAGTTGTCTAGAGCGTGACTCAAATACACGAAGGATGTGCATCGTACGACCCCAAGTACAACCGAGTAGAGGTGTGGTAGGCTCCTCAACTGTTGGCAGTGATGCCTTGTCTTGATTAGAAGTAGGCAGTATACTTGGAAACCAACATAGAGTCCCTCTTGACTTTGCCCGCGATCGGGACTCTGCATCGTCACGGGCAAATTTGAACCACGTCTTCGGTGTAGGTTTAAGACCAACGACAACGAGCTTGTGGGGAGTTAATAGAGCGACGGCTTGATATGTATCAGTAGGATGAGATGTTGTACCTAGAGGAAGAGGCATCATAGCCAGAATGGTGTAACGTGAACGTTTCTTCACTCCCACTGGAGTAGTTGGGGAGTCCGGCTGGGATGTTAATGAATCAGCAGGAAGTGGTCCATCAAGAGGATATTTGCCGAGGATACGGAGAATGTCAGGCGCCTCTACAAAGAGTACTTTGCCTAGAGTGTGATAGAAAGCAAGGCCATGGTCATCTGCTGAGACGAGAGCAGTATGTCTCCCAGCTACGAAGCCGATATTTATGATTCTTGATCCTTGTATATGCCCCTCCTTACGACCGGAAGCGACGATGGCAAGTGTGGTGGGAGCGACGACGCGAGCCGGGCTCAACGGGACCTTCAAATCGAATAGCTGTATGTATCCAGTAGAATGACCTGATGCAACATAGGTGTGATCATGAGACAGGGCTAATGCGGTCACAGCGCCAACTGGTTGAGCTGGGGAGGCATGAGAGGGACAGTAGGAAAAAGTAAGAGAGACGTACCTGCACTGGAGTTTTGGCATACACATTTCAACGTCTGTCTAAAATCATAAACACATATCTTGCCGTCGTCCGTCCCAACACATATCAAGCCATTTGCTGCAAGAACAGTAGGTGATGCTATTGCAGTTCCTAGCACAGAAGATGCCTTGGACGAATGGGCGGAGTATATATAATGAGTAATATTCCGGAGTTCTGTCCATCGAAAGACATCACGATCGGTAGCTTTAGATTGACTGTTTGGACTAGCAGTTTCGGATTGGCCAGCAGACGAAGGAGCATGGAAGTTTGAAACGGAGGACATGCGAGACATGGAGGAGAAATGTGAGGGAGCAGGAGAAGCAGCATGTAATGCATTTGATCCAAAACTACTGTTGGATGGGACATGGGAAGGTTGGGGTGTATACGACCGTAGTCGAGAGACAGTTGGATGTAGGAATGGCTTCGCGAGCTTCGAAGGAGTGTCCGCGAGAACAGGTGAAGCTAACCTGGGCGGCGTTGTGATAGGTGTAGAGTGCGTTTGGTCAGATAGAACTTCCTGATTGAAATCATGAATGAGTTTTCGCGGACAATGTTCAAAACGCACCAGAGGGTCATGTTCCTCGTCTTCTGATGGAATGTCTTCTGAGGGATGATCCTCAACGAGAGACTTTTCCACTTCGTGAATTTCGGCATCAGAGTCGTCTTCCAGCACGTCCCGAAGCTGATCCTGGTAGCTTGTCGAGAAGTCCGCATCGTTTCCAGTATAAAGAAAGGCTTCTTCGTCATCAGATTCTTGTTCAACGTGACCATTTGACTCTGGTACATCGTCGGCGAACAGTTCCTCCATACGCGTAGAATAATCTCCACCTGCTTCCACGTCGTCATCGCCGTCTTCGCTACCGGATAGGTTCAAAGACTCTACTTGTGGAGAGCCATCTGGATATCTGAATTCTGGAGACTGTGACATGCGAGACGCAGCAGGTAGCTGCCTGAGCGTACAAGGAAGAGAACCAAATGGGTTTGTAAAAAGAAGTATGTCATCCAAATTTCCACCAAAATAGACTTCAAATTTCACAATTCACATCATTCACCGAAGAAGACCCAAAAGATAGATACAACTCAACGATACAAGAAATAATAATATACAGTATGTATAACTGTAGCAAGTAGTTCATGATTCCTCCATAAACACTGCGTTCAATTTGTCCATGTCATAAAGCTGTTCTTCTTTCTCTCCTCGCTCCGGGTCCAAACTTCTCTTGGAAACTAATCAACTCCTCCATTAATGCCTCCATCTCCGACATAGTAGACGTAGTATTCGGACCGTCAGGTCGACTTGTACTTGTTTCGCCACCGTTCCGATCTAATGTCGGCGCAGTGAGCGTATTTCGATCAAGTGCTCCGGCAACACTGGATGCATCACTTCCTCCTGATGCATTCGCCAAGTTTTCCTTCAAGGCTTTTTCCAGTGCTTCGCGTCGTCGGGCTCGATCAGAAGCACTGGCCTGCTCTCTACCAACCCATTCGACGAGGGCTCTGACCCTCTTGTTCATATCTGCCACGCTGGTCCTTTTACTAGGCCATTTGACCTTTACCCCTCGTTCCGTCGTTCGCTCGATGCTTTCACGTCCTGTCGCTCCGGCGACAACGTCGAGAGGTTTCGGGACATCCGTCGGAAGCATCTCTTCGAGGTGAGAAAGGTAGTCTGGGAGGTTCCAGGATGTATACAGAGGTTGCTGGGAAACGACATACGCATGGGAATTGCGATATGCACGAGAATCTGCGGTCGTTTGGGCGTTTGTGCCGGAACTGCTCCCTTGGGATCGTTTAGGGTCGTGAGAGCCAGCATGACTAGGACCTGCATTCGACTGTGGAGGACGTGCATTTCCTTTGGCTCCTTTCCTATGTGAGTTTCCAGAACGTTTGTTTTGAGCAGGTTGAGCAGCTGCACCTGCGAGCTTTACATGAGTATTCTCTGTGAACATTCAATGAATTGTAGTTCGCTTACCGTCTCCGTTATCCACGGGTACGTCATGAACTACCGCGGACTTGCGACCGCCCCGTTTATTCCGACCGCCGGATTTTGAGGCAGGGGGTGGAGGTGGTAGAGGTTGTTGTGGAGGCTGCACAATAGTTGTCTCGTCCGTTCCATTGACAACAGGTGGATGATCAGATGTAGTAGACATTGAGCGGCGTTTCTTGGTCGTAGTCCTAGATCCATTTCAGTGTCATGTTAGCGGAGCTGATAGTGAGGACCAACGTTTCATTCTCTGCACGTTTCCGTTTCTTATTGCGATTGTTCGTCTCGGGGGGTTCTTCAAATTCAGTAGTAGCTGGTTGATCGTTTGCATGGATAGAGGCTGGATCTGCACCAGCTTCGATGGCTGTGGTTTCGAGTATCTGCTTTAGATTTTCATCAAACGCGCTGTTCATAGTGTTCCGTCGCTTAGACGGTTGTGGTTTGGTGGTTTGGTGAGGAGACCTAGAACGTGATAAGCGGGCGTTCGCTCCGGCAGTGTGATGAGAGTTTGCAGAAGAATGTCGTGGTCGACGAGATAGTTTTCTGTGATAAGTAGAATAAGCTCTCGATGTGCAGTTGTTAATAGAAAGAGTACACACTTGAGGATGTCTGTATGCATATCGGGTCTGCATAGTTCACAGTAGTAATCTCCGTCATGGAGCTGGTCTTCAGACTCAAAGCCCATACATAATCCATGCTGCCAGACTTTACAAGTCTCGCATTGAACCATGAATTCACCGGCGTCCGGGTCGTCCTCTCCTTTCACGAAATCTCATAAAGAAACATGCTGCAAAAGATAAAAAAAGACACATACCAGTGCTTCCACAAATGCAACGCGTAATACCTCCTTCCTCTTCTTCTTCACCTCCTTGTCCTCCATCTGCAGCTTTGTCTGTTGATTGCAAAGAAGGTTGTGGTGTATCTGATGATTCTTCGGGTGGTGGTGGTTTTTCCTTTGCCTTGCGCCTAGACTTGGTTGATCCTTGGGTAGAAGAGTTGGAACTTGTCGACACAGACTGAGCAGTGCCATTTTTTCGATCCTCAGCCAGATCGTCCGCGTCTTCTTGCTTGGGACGCTTGCTGCGACCGTTACTTGCACTGTGAGAGGAGAGTAAAGGAGGTCTTTGGGCACTTTCTTTCAATCGAGGAGATATATCTGATTCTGGAGAGTGAGAGTTGGAAAGAGAAGGTCCTGAGCGACGACCAGAACGTCTGGTTTCTCTGGGAGACAACGGTGGGCCCATCACTTGTGCCATCGAAAATGTTTACAAGTTTGGCTCAACAAAACGCTCGGGCCAACAATTATCGGGATTCCCACAGCTGATTGACCGGAAATTCCCGGCCCGCTCACGTTTTCCAAACTTGCGCTCAGTCACTCATCTTCCTTCCACCCTTCGAGTGAGTTTTGCTCTTTTGACTGTGATATTCCAACTATTCTTACTTGGCTCCTAGAATGTCGAATCTGCCTCTGTACAGAGACCCTTGGGCAAAGCTTGATGCTTGGAGAAAATCCCCCATCTTTCAAAAAACAACCGTCGTTCGCAATATGTTCCCGGGATTCGGAATCGCCGTAGTCGCCTTCACAGCGTATGTCATTGCTGACAACGTCTACTCGAAAAGCCACAAGAAGGAGGAGAACAGTCATCATTGAGTAGAGTGCGTATTCTTATCCTCAGGATGTACGACGGCTTCATTCTCACCTTCTCATTTGGTAGGTCATGTAATCTATCAAGCCCCCTGCTTTATCGTAGTCTATGTACCTCATAGAGACAAGCAAGACCAGTGACTGGAAAGGAAGGCTGCCCAGTGTATTACCAGTCTAGACTCAGTACAGCGTCGTACTCTAACTATCACTGTGCAAGAAGCGTTTATAAACGGGATTCTCCGTCTCTTCCACATATGTATAGTTGAGCTTCTTCAGAAAGGCATCAAACTCCGTGTATTCCGATGGAGGGACCTGGATCCCAGCCAGAACTTTTCCTATATCTGGTGAAAGTGAGAGATTGTCGAGAGCGGTAGATCGATAGAGCCACACATACCTGCACCGTGGTTCCTGTAATGGAACAGGGATATATTCCAGTCGTTCCTAAGACCGAGGAGGAAGTTTCGAAGAGCGTTTGGACGCTCAGGAAATTCTGTTTCAAGGACACGGTGAGCTCGAGGCAGCAAGATACAGAGAGATAATATCTAACCGAAGCGGAAAATGCGCTCGTCCGAAACAATCTGCGAGCCACCTATCATGTATCTCCCATGGCTCTTTGCAAGTTCGTTATCACTAATATCATGACCTTGCATGCCTCCCGATGCCAGTTCCTTCAGGAGAGTATCGATCTCCGCTCCGCGCTGTTTGGCATCCACCTTGAATGAGATAAGCACATGTGCTCTATCTGGTGCGGTGCTTTTGTTATATCTATAGATGAACTCTGTCACGTCCCGCGGGTGTATGACTGAATGAAGTGTCAGGAAGCTGAGAGCGCAGAGATTATCAGTGAGAGACTGTATAAACCGCGTGATAATGTTCTTACCTTCCTGGTTTTTCGGGTATATCAACGCTGAAAAGGACTTCCCGACCTTCACCAAGCTCTGCACGTTCTGCAACGAAACGCAGCCGGTCGAAATTCATATTTGCTCCGCTGACCACAGCAACAAATTTCTTCTGGGATCCAACAAGATTATTCTTCAGGATATAATGTTTTAATCCGGCCAAAGCGAGAGCACCGGCGGGTTCAGTAATGGATCTGGTCTCTATGCCATGTTCAAAAGATACACAATGCGAAGAGCAGGCAGCAAGACTAACCTTCAAATATATCTTTTATGGCAGCACAGATCGCGTCATTATCTGTTTTCACTACTCCATCGAGTAGCTCTTTACAGACACGAAAACCCTCACTTCCCACTATCCTGACAGCGGTCCCATCACTGAAGGGACCAACCTCTGGCAGAGTTACTCGTTCGCCTTGAGCAAGACTTTTTTCCATGGCATCTCCATCCACAGTCTCAACTCCAAAGACCTTGACTCGTGGGTCGCCGATGCGCTTAACATATGCTGATATCCCTGCGACAAGCCCACCTCCACCGACAGACGCAAATATACCATTTAGGCTATCGGAATCAGGAAGCTGTTTGAGTATCTCCATTCCAATAGTGCCTTGACCTGCGATCACTAACGGGTCGTCGTACGGAGGGACAAAGACAAGTCCATGGACATCAGCAAGTCGAGCGCATTCTGCCTTGGCTTCGTCAAAGTCGTTGCCGTATAAGATTACTTTTGCTCCAAGTCTTTCTACGTTTCGTACTTTGATACTAGGTGTCCCTCGAGGCATGACGATTGTACATGGTATGCTGAGTTTGGAACCAGATAGGGCTACACCTTGGGCATGGTTTCCTGTATACAGGTTGAATCAGTCAGGAAGGAAGTACTATCAGATCCAAACCAAGCAAGAAGGGCTTCTCTTGTAATTGGGAAGGTCAATAGTACGCACACTAACCCGCGCTGCAAGTAATCACACCCTTCCATCGTTCCTCATCGCTCAGATTGGCCATAAAGTTGTATGCTCCTCTTATTTTGAAGCTGAAAACCTCTTGCAAGTCTTCACGTTTCAGCCAAATCTCATTGCCAAGTTTTGCGCTGAGATTCGTGGCCAGGACAAGGGGTGTTTCGGTTAATACTTCGTAGACCTTGGAAGTGAGGATGAGTCGAAGATAGTCAGGCGATTTGTCCTCTAGTAGATGATGCTTTGCTAGACGTGGGTAGGCTAATGGTTTTGGTGCTTCAGAGGCATACTCTAAAGTCGTTGCGGTAGGAGGCATCTTGATTATCGACGATCGTTACGGTTGAGTAAAGAGTAAATTTGGTGTGACTCATTCTCGCAATTTAGCGCCCATACAGGCCCATACCCAAAGGGCTTGCCAACTCTCGCCCGAGGATGTTTATCGATACAGCAGGAACGAACAAAGCGCATCTCGGACAGTCTAACTGACCCCATGTCTTGTCTTTAGACCAGACAAAACTTCAATAAGAGATCAGCAGATGAGCCAGGTGTCAATCGTCTCTCAGATATGTACCCAGACCAGTGAACAGGCCCCAAAATATGAACCATGTTCGATATAGAACGACTCTGCATTTACAACACCATAAACTATCAGCACACGTTGCTCTTCGCTCTCAGTGTATCCTGATGATCGACATGTCCATAAAGTCCCCGTTGTATGGTTCACGCGTTGCTGAGAAAAGGATAGAATCTGAAAACTCTGTCCGAAAAATTGTTATCTGGGTAACCCAATCTGGAGCACGCCTTTGGAAGATTGGTCGCCGCAATGGAGTGGTCTGGCCAGCGACTATGTTCCTTCATATCAAAAATAACACTCCAGAAATCAATCATCAGTGTACCGGAAGCACGATGCAGTTTAGCCGCAAGAGCTGCAAAATACAAGGAAGGCTGGTGTGATAAATTTTCGAAGCGGAAGCCCGAGTGGCCAATGAACATCGGTGTTTTTGAAAGCAATAGAAGACGCGTCACGCGAAGTACTCCCGTCGCCACGCATGTGACTTTCACAGCTATACAGTTCCTGATTGCATAAGCACGGCACCAATGCCGTTCTCTTCCCTTATTGTTTGTTCAAGTTGTTCCAACCTCGTTCTCCCCACCATCGACAATGGGCTGTTAGTTTTTATCTGCTGTCTCCTCTATGCTGTTCTCTTGCTGATTTTTAACTGGATTCTTCTCAACAGCAAACAAACCTCGTGGACTTCAAGCCGCTCGCAAATTAAGAAATGACCGCAGGGAAAACCGCTGGGTGTGTCTTTTTTATTCTTATCTATGAGGAGTTCTGGCCCCGTACTGAAGGCTGTATCCTCGATCGTAGGCGGACAAAACGTATAAAAAGCGTGCTCTAGGCAACATCTACAAGACCTCACCAACTGGAGGTTCTTCTCATGCCAAGGGTATCGTTCTCGAGAAAGTTGGTGTCGAGGCCAAGCAGCCCAACTCTGCCATCCGGAAGTGTGTTAGGGTACAGCTCATCAAGAACGGAAAGAAGGTCACAGCATTCGTCCCCGTGCGTACAGTGATCAAGCTAGTACTCGGTTTTTTGACCAATTGAGTTGTTGCCATTTTCCAGAACGACGGTTGCTTGAACTTTGTTGATGAAAACGATGAAGTTCTGATTTCCGGTTTCGGTCGTCGCGGAAAGGCTAAGGGTGATATTCCTGGAGTCCGATTCAAGGTAGTCAAGGTGTCGGGTGTTGGTCTCCTTGCTCTTTGGAAAGAGAAGAAGGTCCGTTATCAGAAATCGCATTTTTGCTCAATATTGATCTCATATTCGGTTTATAGGAAAAGCCTCGTTCATAAATGTATTCTCTTATCTCAAAGGGAAATGATGACTTATGCACTCTTCTCAATATCTCTTCTGGGGCTCTTGTTCTCCTCTACGCCTTGTCTGACTATGCTGCTGTACCGTTCCTCTATGCTCTTGTCAATCATATACATCATGCAGAATTGGTTCAAGGGTAGTCAAGAGGAACTGAGGCTTAGGCCTGAGGTACCGCTGGCATCAGAAGGGTAGATAGCGCGAGAATTAAGCAGTGCTCTACTGTTGGCCGTACACAACGGGCTTTCATGAATTTCAATGAGTTTGTCAGAGCATTCACATGTCGACATGTAATTACCAGTAACCATCAGTAACAGAACAAGACTTTCCTTCGTTCTTCATGTCTGTTGTACGACCGCCTTTGCCTGCTCGTAGGACTAGTGGTGTACCTCCACCTCCTCCACCTCGACGTTCAGCCCCCATCATCCCGAATTCCCAGGATGAACAAGAAAGTCCCAAGCTTACGGGCATTGCTGCTCGAATAGCTAGCTTGCAGTTGGACCATGTGGGTAAACCAACTATCTCAGGGAAACCCAAGCTACCTGAGAGAGTACCTCAGCCGGTTACGCCTGAGGAAAAGCTGGAATCAGAGGAACGAGAACCCGAAATTGAGAAAGCACCTCCCCCTCCACCACCGAGGCGAGGAAGCTCTGTTTCGCTCCTCAGGCGTCCTACTTGGGATGAAGTCGAGGCACGAGGCCCTGAATTTGTTCGTGCTCTGAGCAGGAAGCCGCCTCCAATACCTGTAGCTGGAATGATTAAATCCACATCTACTCCTCCCGTTTCTGGAAGACGCTTACCTCCAAAACCAACTCGACTTCCTACTCCTCCGCCTGAACCAGAACCTGTTTACGAAGAGCCAGAGCAAGCGTCGGAGACATCTACTCTGAGCTGCATAAAATGCTACGACTTTTCATCGGTAGACAACCATGCTGCTCAATTTCCTCGACACACGATCGTCTCACTAGATCAACTTTCTTATGATCTTACGTCTCCTTGGGAGACAGAGACTGAGAAATTTCGAGCTATCTTCACTTGGTTGCATCACAACATTGCTTATGATGCCGATGCGTTCTTCTGTGGTAACGTCCAGGCGTCCACTCCCGAAGCCACACTGGAGTCGGGCTTGGCCGTATGTGACGGCTACGCTGGTCTGTTCACCTCCTTGGCTGAGCGGTCGGGACTACAGGCCATGAAAGTCACCGGACATGGTAAGGGTTTCGGGTACATACCTACCGAAGCAGGCGGTCTTGTACCTCAGTATCAGGGAAACCATGCTTGGAATTGTGCCTTGATGGATGGTGAATGGCGTCTCGTCGACAGCTGCTGGGGAGCAGGTGCTGTCAGTAGTTCAGGTTTCAGCAAACTGTTCAAACCCACCTGGTTCACCTTCACGAATGCAGAATTTGGAAAACGGCATTATCCTGAAGATCCAGCATACCAGTTGATTTCAGACGAAGACGGGGGTCCTGTATCTTGGGAAGACTACATCCTCGAACCTGAAGGCCCTTTGCTGTTCAATGACTTTTATGACCATGATTTCTCCCCCCAGTTCGTGCAGCCTTCCACAAAATATCTCCAGTCTGGAACTTGGGTTAGCTTTCATTTATTCAAGCTCTGCGAACATATTTCAACCGCGGAAGCTGATAACTATGTTCATGTCATCAGTTTACCTGATGGTAGTCGAACACCACTTACTCTCAATGATTCAGGAGGCTGGAGTGCAACCGTCTACGTGCCGGCAGGTGAAGGGGAAGTATCCTTGTTCTATATCACAAAGATTGGTGATAAGGATGCAAAAGGGCTCACTGTGAGGGATTATAACGCATCCGTAGGTCGAAAAGCCATGTATTTTGGAGGTCTCTGTAGATGGACTGTGGTATAATTATCTCATTCAAGCATACTACGTTCATAATGTAAATCAGAACAGCCATATTTTGAGTAACGTGAGTCATTAGCAAGGTACTTGTACCCCCATTCCTTCAAGATACTTTTTCAAATCCATGATGAGTTCCAGCTGTTCATCAACGCTCAAACCGCTGACGATTTTCTGTAAGATGGAGCCGACTGTGACGTTGTGCTGGCGAATAAGACTGCTGTAGTAGACGTAGGTGAATACCCCCATCAAGAACCTGTGGGTAAAGAACACGGTAAGCTTTCAGAAGAATCATTCATCGAAGCTCCAAGCGTACTGGCAATCCATGCGATCCGTCATACCACCGTGTCCAGGTATACTATGCCCAAAGTCTTTAATATTGAAGGCCCTTTTGAAACCGGATGCGAAGAAACCGCCGAACGGCGCGACGAGAGACGCGAAAAAGGACATTGATAGCAAGTGTATATGGTACGGCACGTAAGAGATCGAAGTGATTTGGGTTCGGATCTTTTCAAACAGAAACATCATTAGCATTCAAGTCAAGATAGCCATAAAGAGAACATACTACGGTAGAAAGGACGGCGGCAAGTGGCGTTGGAATCTGCCAGTCCTTCCAAACGAACACTGGGTTGGGTACACATTGCACATTGCTCCATGCGCTGACACCGAGGTCGTGAACGGGACATATCATGTAATTGAAACGCATGAAATAAGATCCCCAGAGCAAGCTGAAGAGAACGGTGCTAACGAAAGCACCGACGAATCCTTCGACAGTTTTCTTCGGAGACAACTGGATGAGTGGCGTTCGCCCAATGGACATTCCCCAAACATATGCGAAGACGTCATTGCAAATGACGAGAGAGGCTGGCACCCAGAACCAGATCAAGCCTTCAAGGATGTTGTTCACAATGAAATGACTAGGGATCTTGTATGAGCGTGCCACATCTCCGTGACAGATGGAAGACTTACCTCGATACAACGATTAGTAACAAGCTCATGTGGACCCAACAGAACAGACCAAACTGCTGTTTCAAGTAACCTTTCTTCAGAGATAGCACGAAGCCCATGAGACCAATAGTATATAGCGCAAAACTGATCAGTCTATGATTGGTCGCGAACGGAAGAAGTTGAGCTTCAGAAAAGACAACGTGCTGGGAAGAGCGAGATGAGTGGGGGGTCAAAAACGAAAAACAAGAGATTGCACGCACTTTGAAGTAATAGATGATACTCTCTCCATACAAGAAATAGTTTGTAACCGCAAAGAAGTACCAATTCAGCGTTTTACTCCAAGGGTCCTTGCCCTTGAGTTCGTCCCGTTTATCAGACTGCGCCAGCGTGAAGAGCGCGGTCACTTCGCGATAAACGAGCGTCTGACATAACATGACAAGCAGAATCATGTACCCATGACCCATGAGTAGGAGACCTTGGAATCATGGCGCCTCAGATGCAGAGCACTGTAGGATGAGATAGCATCACGCACCAATAAAGCCTCCAATCATGATGAACGTCCATAACGTACGCGTTAATATGTTTTGTCTCTTCTTGACGGTCTCCGCGTCTGGCGGAGGAGCGTGTGCTGGTGGTGGGAGAGGTGTAGACGCGATATTTAGGTCTGAGTTCGGTACTACTGGCTCTTTTTCGGTTCTGGTGCTGGCTTTGGTGCTGAGAGTGCTGGCATCCGCACAGGTTGTGAAAGCTCTATATGGTTGTTCGAAGGAGACACATCTTCGGGAGGGGGGGTACGGCAACATGGTTTGGAACTTGCGGAGCTGGCTGCACGTCAAGCTCTGGCTCGGAATCTTTTACATCGTCCGACGGTTCCTCGGGAGCTTCAGCACCTGTTTTTGAAGGATTCAATTCTTCCACGACAGCTTTGCCATTAGGTTTGCTCTCTGCTCTTCGCATTAGTTTTTCTTGACGGGCTGCCTTGGCTGCTTTCTTCCTGGCAGTTTTCGTCATTTGGATTGGAGGCACCGGTGGTTCTGTCGTAGTACTATACAGTAGATAGTTTTATTTGGACCAGAATGAGGAATGAGGAGACGACCAGACCTTGAAGTTGTAGCACTAAACTTCGTTTCAGGTTCAGAGACTTCCTCTTCGCTTTCTTCTCCGCTGGACTCTACATTGAGAGCAGCAAACATGGACTGAGAAGCAAAACGACTTTGAGCAGTCATGACGATGATGAGGGGAGCTATTGAGCTGTATCACACTGAATGTGAATAGAAAGTGAAGAATGAACTATGCCGAGATGAATTAGCGCCCAGTGGCCTTCATGAACTTACGATGTTACAAAACCAGTAAGTACAGCTGATATTCCTTGCTTCTATTAAATATAACTAACAAATGCAGTAGTAGACGAATAGTTAATGCAGTAATGTCCTTTCCCCGAATAACGTTCGAAGTTGTAGCGAACTCAGAACTTCCATTCGGTATCCACCTCCATAGCCCAAGGGACTAGAAAGACTCATGTTACCAAGTGTATTCCAACAGAGATAGATAATTCATATACGCACATTTGACCTGTAGCGTCTTGCTGAACAGCCTTTCGATCGGTACATCATGTATCTTACACCAGGAAGCCGTGATGCTGAGCAAATCCAACAATCAGCCATGTTTCCAGCGCCATGATGACGGACGGACATACCGAGGGTCTAGGTAGTTGATTTTACTGCAAGATATCATTCAGAGTTTGAGCCTTCTCAAAGACAAATCGGCGCACCTCGTTCCTAGGGCAACTTCCTTGCCTTCGTCACGATCGACCATCTGTAGCTTGAAGCTCTTGATCCTCTCAGTAAGCTTGTCAATGCTTTCCATGAGTTTCTCGGGTGTCTTGTTACCCTTGACAGCCACAGCGTCTTTACCTCGCTCTTTGGCAAGCCGTTTGAAATCCTCTTCAATGTGTCGTATACGAGCCTCGAGCACAGAGTCCGGTTGCGGTTTGATGTTGTCCTCTGCCGCTTTCTCGTTTTCCTTTGCGAATTTCTTCTCGGCCTTCTCAATCTCCTTCAATTTCAGCTGCTCCTCGTACTCTACAATCCAGTCTTCGTCTAGATCTGACTCGTCTTCCTGATATCTCTCTATTTCTTTGTACTTTTCATCCATGCCGAACAAACCATGCCGAAGTTTCATACGGTCGTACTTCAGCCCTTTGTACTGCCAGAGATATGAGTGAACTGGAATCCAGAATTGAACTCTGATTACCTTCTGACGCATCTTCTCCATTGACTGATCATGAGTTTTGGGTACGCTACGCTGATGGTTACAGAGGATAGCGACAAGCCGATTAGCCTTGTTATACGCGTTCAGTTTCTCCTGTAATGTAGCACCCTCAAGATCGTTTTCGTCTAGCAAGCGTTGGAATGTTGCTGACGCATTGTAGGTACGGAAAACCTTGGCAGTGAGGCCTTTCATTTCCGCGTTCAAGTGCTTGTTCAAGGAGGCCGTCTATGCACGTTACATTAGAGAAATCCGCATTGAGTGGAAAGTTGAACATACGGTCACACGGTCAAACAAGCTATCGTCGTCCTCTTTGTTGTCCTTGAAGATTCGGACGTTCTTGAATATCTGAGGTTCCACAGCGACTCGATTGTAGTAACGGATCGAGTCTTTACCCAGAAAATCGAAGATGATGAAGTTCGGCAGCTCGAGAGTAACGTGTTCACATCGGAGTGAACAACAACCGACGGTGTCAGCTTCGTCTTCGCCCTTTTCGTTTCCGGCACGAAGAGCAAGCTTGTCAATGAAGTACATTGCAGTTGCCCGCTGTCGCTCCGCCATGACCTTGGACCGTAGATCGCCTGAGTAGTTGGCTCGTATACGGTCAACATGGTTCTAGAGATACGAGAGCAACCTGTCAGGACCTGGATAACGCATGGACATGCACATTCGGTCACCTTGAGTTCTCTGGCCTTCTCAAATTTCATCATATCACTTTGGCCTTTGAGGGAGCTACCCGCCGCCAAGAACACATACTTATGGCTTTGGTTGATATTTTCGGTCCAAGTCGCTAACCAAGTAACGGTATTGTCATGTTGGATTGATTTCCATTTACCCGGCATGTTTGGGATGGGGATCGGAGCTTCTTTACCAATGTTGAGCGTGATATCTTCAGGTCGGACACGAAGCTATGGACGAATTGTGAGGAAATGAAAATAGAGCAGAGAAAAGACCATTACTTTGAGGGAACCTTTCTTCGGATGTTCACCGCGTCCCCTGAATAGTCCTGGAGGTTCAACTCTGAAGTTGCCGACCTTCTCCTTGCGTCCGTCAAGGAGACAAGTTGTGTATTTCAGCTCCAAGTCATCTTTAGCTTTCTTGAGCTCCTTCTTTTCAGCGGCGCTCAACGCCTTTTTCTTGGCTTTTTCAGACTCGAAGTAGTCGAACATGGGACGGAAATCACACTTCTCGAAAGTGTTGATTTTGGTGCCGTCCAACTGCAACGAGAAGCACTTTCAGATGATATCTCAACTGAATTCTTCGTGAACGTACAGGAGGATGCTTTTTCAAAACGGTTTTCCAATCATTGAAAAAGTTTTTGTTGAACACGGCGTCTTTAGCATGATCAGACTCGATCAACGCAGCGTAGAAGCCTGCAACCTCTTCAGATTCTGGGGGAAGAGAAACTTCTTTCCCTATGTAGACAATGTATCAGACAAAGTGCGAGGGTGAACGTTGTCATCCAACTCACCGTTGTATTTCATCTTGACATGGCTTGGAAGCGGCTCGTACGGTGGAGGGAATATAACACCGTTGTGCTCCAGGGTCTGCCATTTGACAGTGCCATCACCATTGGGATCTGCATCCCACCATCTGTATACCTCTTCCAGCTCCTCTTCCTTCTTCTTTTTCTTCTTGCCTTTCCCTTTGCCATCTTCTTCACCATCATCTTTCTCCTTCTCCTTCGCCTTTGCTTTCCCATTTGCTTTGGGTATAGGGCGCTCGGCATCCTCTTCCTTCTTTGCCTTCTTGACAGGCGCTTTCTTAGCTAAGTCCTTAGTAACGATAGGTTTGTCTTCGTCAGGGGACTCCGTGTCGCTTTCTTGTTTAACCTTACGCTTACGGGCGGAAGGTTTAGCAGCGGCAATCGGTACATCCTCGTCTGAAGACTCTGCCTTTTTAACCTTTTTCCGGGCGGGCTTCTTCTTCGCTGGCTTCTTCAGGTAGTCATCGTCATCAGACTCCTCTTTCTTCATACTAGACCGTTTCGGTTTGGAAACTTTCGAGGAAGAGACTGTCGTGGCCGCAGCAGCACCTGGCATCGAGATGGCAGCTGAGGTGGACTGTTTGGCCGGCGACGACGCGAGAGGAATATCATCCTCGCCAGAAGAGTCGACGTAACTGGATTTCTTGCGCTTCAAGTTCCTTCTTGGTGGAACTGTTTGCGACTATGCAAGAAATGAGCCGATCAATTTGACTGTAAGTACATGAGAAATATCCCACCAAGGGCATATCCTCATCCTCGCTCAAGGATGAGTGGGAAACGCCATTGGCGTGGCCGTTGGTGCCAGCGCCGTTGCCCATCATGCTGTCGTCTTCTGAGAGCGATCCAGTATTTGTGGTCATAAGTTAGAAGAAGAACTTGAGAGAAAAAAGATAAAGGAAGGGAAGAATGGGAGTTGGAAGAGCGCAGAATGACAAGTCAAAGTTGACTTGTGCGATTTTTATGATTTCGGACTCATTGATATCATGTGATGTTTGGACATGCTCTTTCAGTTTTCCCGTCATCTTCAACGGGCAGTGCGTTCAAATCGCCATGTTCCCTCAATAAGGTCCTTCAGTAACATTCTCCATGCTCTATCTGCTCGTGGTTTTATACAGCAAGTGACGAGGTACAGTGTTTGTGAAGGATATTGACCACGTTCGTTCACGGAAATATAGTCCCACAGAGTTAGAAAATGCCTTGCGTTCCCGACAAGTCATATATTGCGGTGTTGACCCCTCGGCATCGTCGCTGCACGTAGGAAATCTCGTTCCCTTGATGTGTCTATTACATTTTCAACTGCACGGACACACCATCATCCCACTCGTGAGGCGCGCCGAATCTACGCTCATTTTATCATTGAAGCAAACTCCCCGTACAGATAGGCGGTGCTACAGGTCTCGTAGGAGATCCTTCTGGCAGGAAGACAGAACGGATGCCCGTGAATGTCGCACAGGTTGAACAAAATGTCCAAGCATTGACTGAGAGTATCAATACGTTCTTTCGTCATGGACTTTCGCATGCAAAAAGAAAGAGCCGTCTTCCCTCTGTCTCAGATATTGCGTCCGATCCTGAAGTAAAAAGTAATTTGGAATGGCACAAGAACTTCACAATGCTCGAATTCCTTCGCGAGGTTGGTGTCCATGCTAGGGTAAACGCCATGTTGAGCAAAGAGAGGTGCGTTCGGCATTTCAAGGAATAGCAGACGTGCTCACTTGATACCTCAGCGTAAAGACACGTCTCGAGTCTAGTACAGGCATCTCCTTCACAGAATTCACGTACCAACTACTCCAGGCATATGATTTCTATCACCTTCATAGTACCTTTGGCTGTACTGTTCAGATTGGGGGTTCAGATCAATGGGGAAACATCGTGGCTGGGCTCGAGTTCATCAACCGCTTGAATTTATCAAAATCTTCGGAGGATCGGAAAGCTTTCGGTATTACCACACCTTTACTGACAACTCCCTCGGGCGAGAAGTTCGGAAAGAGTGCAGGGAATGCTATCTGGTTAAATTCCCAGTTGACTAGTGTCTTTGATTTTTACCAAGTATATTTCTTCAAATATCACTTCTGTTTCCAGTCTGACTTGCTCTTCAGTACTTCCTCAAAGTCCAAGACTCGGAGGTGGAAAGATATTTGAAGCTTTTCACGTTCTTGCCTCTTTCAGAGATAGAAAACGTGATGGACGCTCATAATGTAAGAGTAGTGAATCCTTGGTGTTTCGATGAAAAGCATCCTCAGCTAATTCGATTTAGTCAGAACCTGATAAAAGAACCGCACAAAGGCGATTGGCAAGTGAAGTGACTGAAATGATCCATGGAGGTATGTCCCAAATGGTACACACTGCAACCGAAGCGTTGATCCTCTTCTCAGCTCAAGGTGTACAACGTGCCGAAACGATGACTAAAGCTGTCTTCAGACATCCTGGTTCAAAGGAACATACTTTGAATGCGAAGTCTCTCATCGAAGCCTTCACAGGTGATCCTAGGATGTCGCTGTGTGAAAAAGCTGAGTTGACCTCTGTACCCGTGGCCAAACTGGCTTCAAAATATGGCCTCGTTTCATCTAGTTGTAAGCACTCAATTGGGTTTTTCCTATCAAGCTTCTCATCCTTCATGTAGCTAACGCTCGACAACTTATCCAATCGAAAGGACTTTATTTCAACGACCACGTAGTCCCAGACGTACGTTTTACCTTAGAGAAGAGTGATCTACTAGATGGCTGCGCCGTGATGGTCAGAGCTGGGAAGGACAAAGTTATACTACTTGCAACTACTGGAAATTAGTATCCCTTTTTACGATAATGCTCCCAGTAATGGGGTATCCATACAAACATACTAAGTACATGGCTAATCAATCCGAATTGCACTATACAGCTTGCGCACTGCCCAGTATGAGGCTGGAATGAAAGATAAGAGATGTTGGTAGGACATGGATTGATAGTAGACATACCTAGGAAGCCAATTGTACCTGTACCGAGGATGAAAGTCAATCAGAGGGAATGATATGTGTCGAAGGGATTAGATACGAACCTGTTACCAGGAAGTCTAGGAGAGCCAGTAGTAGTAGATAACCCTAAGTAAAGCCGACTTTATGAACAACTCCATGTTATCCAAAAGCCGGCTGCTCACCATGTACAGGGCAACACTTGAGAACGAGTCTAGCGACAATCGTGACGCCCAGTAAAACAGCCCATAGGCTAATACCCAGAAGGCGTTGCCCCCGCCAACCAAAAACGAGCGCCAGTGCCACCTAACAGGTGCATGAAGATGTGTTCAGTCCCAGAAGACTTGATGCTTACCGGTACTCCTCGGCACACAGCATGAAATACGTGAAGAGGATACTAACAGTTGCAACCGTGATGCCCATCACACCAGCTTGGTGATAGATCGTAAGATATTCAAAGAAAACAGTGATTGATGCAAGACTTACCTGTCAGAGCCACAAAACCAAACGCGTAATACGCCTTCGAGGCGAAAAGCGATGACATGACGAAATACAGTTCGACAAACGCGGCGCCTGAATAGACGTTGAAAATGTTCATATGAGAAAGAAAAATCCAAGTGACCCACCGAAAGGAAGTATTCCGCTCAATAAGGCTGCTGACTGAAGCGCGCTTTTAATATGTCGTATGTCAAAGGTAAAGGAGATCGTACCCAAGGACGAAGATATTTGGGACCCGGGGGAATTTGTCGGGGGATAGGATTCACTCGCCTAATAACGTTGACATCAATAGAACGTTCACTAGAGAGTGAGTTTGTCCTACACAGGATGGTGTATAGCCTGTGAAGTAGAATTTAGGACCGATTTCATGAGGCGCTGATGATGAAACTTACACCATGCTTTGTTCCATAGTAGGAACCAACAGCAGATAATGGGGCCGATATACCAAACCAAAGAAGAGCAATTACGAGCAATGTACCTGATGTAAATGACATCCAGTGTATGTAGAATCAATGTCAATCAAGGAGTATGATATTGAAGCAAGTACCCACCGAATGGAACCGCTCCCGAGGAGTTGGCAATGAGAAGGAAAAAATTCAGCAAAAAGACCACCATAAAGACAATACTGCTCGACATGTATGTTATGAGGCATTTTCGACCAGAGAATGAACACATACGTTGGCAGCGCGGTGGCCGTGAGGAATGCATTTTTGCGTTTGTCGGATCCGCCGAGCGAGCTGTAAACTCGACTCGACACGTATCCACCGACACTGCCAAGCGCAGGTTTGAGTCTACTACCGCATGAGAGTATGAAACACACACACCATCCGAAGAACGAAAAGCAGACCATCATCACTGTGGCTAGAGAGCCACGGTTTGAAGGGGAAAGGAATCCCAATAGCGCAAAGACTGTGTTTTGCGTTAGCTCGAGTAGAGAGTCTCACAGTTGCTCTGGTCGAACCTAACGTGACCCCAACCATCGAACAGAGTTGTGCGCCATTTCCAGACATTATGCTCAGAAGTAGGGGGTGCGAAGGTTGACGGAATACTTCGCCATGAACAAGTTTCCAGCCCCAGTCTTCCTGGACATCTTCCTATTTTCGATGCTATAGCTCGATGTTCACTAGTATAATTCAAGAAATAACTCACGCTCATATCGCTGGCATTATACCTGGAAATCTAGAGAAGATTTTGTTAGTGGAAATGCATGAGAAACGTGTAACGTACATCTCGTGAAACACTGCGATAAAGAATCATAGACACCATCACAAGGAGGAATACTACGATGACGATGGAATTAACAAGGCTGAACCTGGAAACCGATTGGTATCTGCAAGTAAGGAAAACGATGTACCTACCAGTGTATCCTAGGATCAGCTATTTTGAGGTAGTTATCCCATCGTGTCGCCCAGGGTGTTGACGATACTTTCCAGGTGACACGATAAGTATAACGTACAGTCTGGGATTGTGTTTCGCTCAAAACAAGCGGGCTGATATTCTCAGTATCACAAGTTGCTGTGCCTTCTTGATCTCCTCCAATACTGAAGGGCCACACAAGAACACCGACAATGCGGTAGTCACCGGGAGCATACTCATGATATCTACGAGAGTCTTCAGTCGGGATAGGGCATAATTCAGACCAGGCGCGTGGCGTACCTCAATACTATCTCGTAGTGATTGTTGAGTGCCGGCATCTCTTCAAAGGGTTCATCATCGTTTCCGAGATTGAAACCGATGTCAAAGAATATTTCTCCTGTCCTCAAGTCGATTTTCATTTCGGCCGCAGGTAGTCCATCTATGAGCCAGTTCAATGCGTAGTCTTCTACAAAATTCCAGAGTACTAGTTTCAGCGTTGTGGAATACAGGATTGAGACCCATCCACGCACCTCGAATCCTGTCATTGATGAATTTAGCACTCTCTCCATCAACCGTGGTTTTGCATAGAGTTTGGCATGTCTGGTTGCTCTCCAGCATTTTGATCTATGACACGCGTTCAGTAGAGACTTATGAGCAAGAGTAGTTCCTACATCAAATGGCGAGGTAAAGATACGGTCTCCAAAGAGGATTCCACCGAGACTCTCGGATTGTTTAACTGGCCCGCCCTCTGGCTCGCAGAAATGGAATTTGGGGTTATAGTAGTCATCTGATAACTAGTGAAGTTTTGACTCGAAGCATATGAAACATCCTCTCACAATTGATGAGTGATTTCTAGAGGTACATCAGCATTCATATTGGCGGTTTTACGAGAAAGAGGTAGGAGCGTACCAGTTTTGCGTCGTCCTTCCCAGAAATCATAGGAGTTAGGGCGTTGACGAAGAGGTCTACTTGCTCTCCTTTAGCATAGTTTCTAGGTGCAGCACCAGGTAGGTAGAATGCATGAGAGGAGAGGCCGAAAGACAAAGCCAAGATGGCTAAGGGTATAGTCTTCATGACGACGAAAGGAATAGCAGCACAGCGCGTCTCCGTCGAAGAATGATTTCCTGATCCGGAAAGCCGGCCCGCTAGCTATTAAGCGACAAGCGCCCATAAAATTTCTGAGGTCTTTATCTTCCCTGCCCTTTTACATGATGGAGTTTGAAGTAACTCACAGATGCTCTACTACTCGTGCTCGTGTTTCTCGCATGAAGCTGGCTCGTGAGCAATAAATCAACTCTGCCTTTGACCATCTATGAATACAACGCGATCAACTTCAGATGGAGAAACCGCCCTTCCAACGTTCATGCCGGTAGCAACCCAAGCTGCAATAAAGGGTCTGACCCCTGAACAAGTAGAATCCCTAGGAATAACCCTCATTCTCAACAACACTTATCATCTCAATCTACGCCCTGGAACTGATATCCTCAATGCTGCCGGCGGGGCTCATCTATTCGAAGGCTGGAAACACAATATGCTCACTGTATGTGTAGCAAAATCTGAACTCGTTCGTATCCCCATCCCCTGCGCTGTACTAGGACAGTGGAGGTTTTCAACTTGTTTCTTTGAGCAAGTTTACTACTATCACGGAAGAAGGAGCGTTATTTTATAGCCCTTTCACCGGAGAGTCCACAATATTAACAGTCAGTATATGATTCACTTACAGGTGGAATGTAGTTGACCACGAGTGCTCAGCCTGAGGAGAGTATATCCATACAGCATGCTATCGGTGCAGATATCATCATGCAGCTTGACGATGTGGGTAAGTGTATATATCGTCTGCTGACAGATCGTCCTCTAATGTCACTTCCCAGTACCCAGTCTTCTCCAAGGCCCACGTGTGGAGGAAGCGATGGAGCGGTCAATTAGATGGTTCCCCGAAACGCCTTGAAATTTACATGTTCATCTAACTCTTGCTTCAGGTTAGATCGTTGCATACAACAACACAGATCCTCTGAGAAGGAGCACATGCAAAACTTGTTTGCAATCGTACAAGGAGGTTTAGATTCAAGTCTCCGTGACAGATGCCTAGATGGCATGCTTGAGCGCAGAGATCAAGTAGCAGGCTACGCGATCGGAGGATTGTCAGGAGGGGAAGAAAAAGGTGTTCGAACTCGAGCCTTCCCACAGATATTGAAACTCATTGCCTTGTCTTCGTAGATGTATTCTGGAGAATGTAGGGATCTCGCTCATAAATGAGGAGATAATGCTTACTGATCTGACTAGAATCAAGCAGTGTGCAGATAGATTACCAGAAGATCGTATGTTTACACTCTGCTTCCCGGGTGATCCACACTAAGCAATTTTCACAAGGCCCGCGGTATGCTATGGGGATCGGGTTTGCTGAAGGCTAGCCCAATCTTGATACAATAGTCTTGTGACCGGTACTTATACTTTTTTCTGAAGATCTTTTGGTCTGTGTAGCATTGGGAATTGACATGGTCGGTCAACATGCCAGATGTACGTATAATGATTACTGAAGATCACACACATGAAGGCAGATTGTGTGTTCCCAACCAGAACAGCCCGATTCGGGGTTGCCCTTACCCATAAGGGACCGATGAATTTGAGTTAGTCGTATCTACCATATGCTCTAGTCGTGTCTGACTCCCCCAGAATTGGGAAAACATGCAAAAGATTTCAGCACGATCGATTCAACATGCCCTTGCTTGACATGTAGAGAGGGTGTTTCCCGAGCTTTTCTACACCATATCGTCACGCACGAAACCACAGCCGCACACGGTCTGTCCTTCTATTACGAATCATTGCTCCGACTGATCACTCGTTTTTCTTCGCAGCCTTGACCATACATAATATCGTCTTTCAAGCCCAAGTGATGGGTCAAGCGCGAGACGCCATCATAGCTGGCAACTTTCCAGATCATCTTCGATCTTTCTTTTCTGGATATTTCGGAGACCGTGGATACCCTGAGTGGTGTGTAGCGGCACTTCGAAGTGTCGGTGTAGACCTATTAAAGAATACCGACATACATGTGGTTTCAGGAGGAGGAGCAAAATGGGAATATTCTGACGCAGCCTAGTTGAGGTTCAGTCTTGCATATCAATGTCCATTCACTATACTACAGGGCTAGGCTACAATCAACTTCGAAACAAGTCCGTAAAAGAAAGTTCGTGCTAAAAATTCATGCTAAAAGTGGTGAAAGGTCCAGAAAAAATCCGTCAAATGATCCGATAAAGCTATAATCTCATGCGTCGGTAGTAACGTTCGCTGACACAATCGAGAATTCAGGACTGAAGTTGCCTGAGTCACCGAATACTTCGAGAGGAGCAGTCAGCTTTTGCCTTCATAATCTCAATCGCTGCTACTCACAAACTATGCTGTAGTCATCATCAGGGGTGACGGATGGAACGATAAACGATACGTTTCCTGCTCGGATGCTGAAGTTCCCGGCGAGAGTCACTACCATGAAGTAAATGTTATGAGTATCTCTGACGCAGCATGATGCCTCGTGAAACACATACCATTTTGAGTGAGCTCCCCTTTCCTGAGTAGGATCTGTCCGACAGGGTTCGTTATCTGTGCTGGAAGAGAAGAAACATTCCTTCGCAGTCATTTTGAGCACGTAGCCTCAACACAAGCAGGAAGAACGCACCATGTCACAGATTGCGTGTCGCCAATGACCCATGTATCACCTGCCGTTGGTGTCAAGATCTGTGGAACAGCGACATCCCTTGCAATCAAAGAGACAGGGTGGGCATGAACGACGAGAAAGAGAGCAAAGAGGAACGCGGAAAGGAAGTTGAAAGTCATGAAGTTCATTATACAAAGAGGATAAAGGAAGGGCAAGAGAAGAACGGAACTAACAAACCAAAAGCTGCGGCCTCGCTTTATATATACCACGAATCCGTCTCTTACCACGTTGAACTGACGTGTGTGTGGAGGCTGCACAGTGTACAGTGCCTTCCGAGAGCCAAATGGGAGAACAGCCCAGGACAACATTATATGCCCGAAATGACATCACCTGTTCATTTGCGGTACTGCGCAAGCATTGCTCGAGGCGTCTTTGCACCGTCGAACAGCGTACAGATTGAATGTTTTGCAGAAAATGGGGTTCGAAACATGCTTATCACCCGACTACGACGGCGTGTTTCCTTGTACATACCTTGAGCAACGAAATGGCCGAGTGGAAACCTTAACCATGTCACCTTCGGTTTCCAGAAGTAGGACTGAAATTTTGAATGTCCCGGATCCGGAAATACCACCCGCCAGTCATCCAATTTTTGTAATATGTATACATACACAGAGGGTATCACCGTCGTGTTTTACGAGTGGGACGAGCATTCTTCGCCTTTCGTCTCTCTTGCATCCTCCGCGATTTGCGAATTTCATCGGCATTTTTAAGTTCGGACTTCACCCGCCCAACAGATTTTCCTCCATACCGACTACCACGCCCAACTTGTGGTTTTCCCTTCTTCACACGAGGTGAAGATGGGCCACCCGAGTCTCCCATCCCGCCATCAACTTGTTTTTTAAGCTGTCTTGATTTTCGCTCGTAATCTGTGCGAAGCTTGTCTAGCGGCTTGGATTCGGCTATTTTTTGATGTTTGAACCGATGTCCTCCACGACCTGACATATGCTTGGAGCGCACACTCTCTCCCTCGGCCTCACCCACTCTTGGAAGATTAGAGTGCGTCTTTGCCTTCCATTCATCAAAACGACCACTACGATAAGTGGCAGGAAGTTTTGTACCGCTCTCCGTTTTCACCATTTTCACGTTGTCCGAACCGACCCCGTCACCTTTTACAAATTTCTTTTTCTTCTTATCCCATTTGAGCTGACGTTTTTTACGGTCAGCTAGACCCTCGTCGCCAGTGAGATCAAAAGTAGCACCGCGGGCTTGCTCTAGGAACGAAGCGCCATCGGTCAAAGAGTATCTGAAGCGCAGATGTCAGCGATCTGATTGATCTAGCATAATGAAGGATAGTCACCCCTTCTCCGTCAGTACATCCTTCTGGTAATGCGACATATAGAACTCAGGATCTCGAGAACCTTTAGTTTTGCTCGTTTCGAACACCATCTGACAATCTCGCGTTAGTAGGGTAGTCACAACGAAGAGAGTATCAATACTCACCGCGATATCATCCTCATTCGCGAGTTCCACATTTGTGCTAGTAGAAGCTACAACGTCTGTAGCATCATCAATCATAGGCGCCGAGGAACCGACTTGAGCCCTTCGCACAGATTTATCGAGAGCCTTGCGGCGCTCCTTCATCAAAGCACTATTTGTTGTACTAGCTTTCCCTTTGGTACCGATTTCGAAAACGGTCTCTGCAGGTCTAAATGAATTGACCGCATTGAGAAGAGTTTGCCTGGCTTGAGCTTGAGCACGACGTTGAACCTCATCAGAACCTCTCAACAGTACGGGATGAATGCCTGTATCAGACCCGGCCAGTATCCATCTGGGGTCCTTGATCATCTCCTTAGCTCGTTTGTAGCTCGAAGGACTGGCTTTGCCTCTACTCCTCTCATACATAGTCTGCGCCCGTTGCATGACGCCGCGTAAGGAGGGTAGAGAGTGATTAGTATTGTCTATCGATCTGAGATATTCCATGTCCTCGTCGATTTTACTGCGCTCGAATGGACCAAGGATGAGGGATTCGGTATAAACCTGATCTCCTTCCTCCGTCACTTCACACATTAGTGGTCGGCCAAGAAATAGTTGGAGATCCACTAGATAAGGAAGTTCCGTATGAGTGACGAATGACCACGCCCAGCCTTGACGACCAGCCCGAGCAGTTCGACCAACGCGGTGAACAAATACTCTGGCACCGTGAGGAAAGTCATAATTGACGACATTCTCGAGGACAGGAATATCTATCCCTCGAGCAGCCACATCTGTGACGACCAATATACTCGTCAGTCCACGGCGGAACTGATCCATTTGATATGTTCGTGCTGCCTGGTCGAGCGAGCCGTATATATGTGAAGGGGCATACCCAGCGGTAGCCAGGAGATTGGAGAGATATTCGACATGGTGTTTAGTAGCTGCGAAAATGAGGGTTTGATGAGCCTTCGTGACGATCTCCTTTTTCTTGCCTTTGGCTTTGGTTGTATGGTCCTCCTCTAGATATTGAGACTGGGTCTCCATTAATGGAATCTTTATAACATCTCTCAGAAGAGACAGCAAGCAAGCATCTTTCTCCGCAGGTTTGATAGAGAAAAAAGCCATCTTCAGATCAGGACTGATTTTGCTTTCAGCGTCCAGCCGAACAAGTTTGGGGGTTTTAAGACCAGCTTTGGCGAATTCAACGAGAGACGTAGGCAGAGTCGCAGAAAAGAGTAGAGTCTGCCGGGATGCAGGAAGTCGATGAATGATTTCGGTTAAGGCAGTCTCGAAACCCATCTCGAACAATCGATCTGCCTCATCAAAGACAGCGTATTGAACAGATTTTAGATCAAGGTTCATTTCGACCATCAGGTGTAGTAGACGTCCAGGGGTGGCTATGATACTAAATCGTGAATATGAACGAATTAACAAAAGCAACATGAAGATGAGAGCAGATAGCTTACACGTCTGGATTGTTCGTCATCATCTCGAATTGCTCGTCCAGTCCTTCTCCACCAACTACTAAGCCCCAGCGAAGAGTCTGGCCCTTGGAGTCTTCTTCCATAGTATCTCCTGCATGATTACCTTTACCATGATTCCACCCTCGAGCAAGTTCTTTTCCAACTTTGAGCAATTGAAGTGCAAGTTCTCGAGTTGGAATTAGAATGAGAGCACGAGCACCGAACACTGTGGAATGACGCCCTCCAAGACGTTGCACTAAGGGAACCATGAACGCAAGGGACTTTCCGGAACCAGTGCGAGCCATGCCGACAAGATCCTGAGGAGGATTAGATAGTAAAGCCGGGATAGATAGTCGTTGTATAGGAGTAGGTATGCGATAGCCTTGAAGACTCAAGGAGCGAAGTAACGAAGGATGAAGTCCTAGGATCTTTTAGCATTAATTTCATTGCAGAGTGTTAAGGAACGTACCCATAGATTGAAAACTACCTCCACCAACTTCACCCTTAGCAAGCTTAGCCTTGCCTTTCGTTTTCTTCAGAAGCTCTGTGCCACTCTTAATATTGCGCTTCGCCATTGTATCGTGCAGAAAGAGATCGAAATCTTCTTCGCCATCGGACTGAACTTCAGAGGGAAAGTCAACTTTTGGTCTTTTGCCAGTCAATGCTGAAGAAATGTCAACATCAGCATCGTCTGAATCGTATTCAAAAGCAGAGCTGTGTGACTCGTCGTGATCATCATCAGGTTCAGAGGAGCCAGAATGTTTACGCTTTGAGGGTAGCATGAAGTTCAATGATGAAGTTAAGCTGCAGCACAATTTTTTTTGAAAAAATAAACGCCCGTAGGCCATCTTATCAAAAGACAGATAACAACAACCTCTAATCTAAACATGGGTATCGAATTATATCCGTCCGTCAAAGTATCAAAGTTACAGAGCGTTCTTTACTGTACAGCATCAACTCAGTGTGTCCCATTCAGCCTCGAATCGCCAAACGACGCTGGCATAGAGATACCTGCACCAAGAGGAGATCCAAAACCCATACTCGCACTAGAATTCGAATGGCTACGCCCAAATGGCACAGAGGCGTATTGCGGCTGGTGTTGTTGCCCAGCATACGTCTGTTGACTCGGATATGGTTGCTGATACGGGTACTGCGACTGTTCGACCATTTTTCTCTCCTTGATTTCCCGTGCGTGAGCTAGACGAACGTATGCATACCGCTGGAAATGATTGAGGGACTGGAGATAGATTACGCCGACCTGGTGGGAGATAAGAATGGACTAGATAAAGAGCTTGCAGACACTGCATGAGTATGCTTACAGGATATGCCCTCAAATGATTGAATAGATCAATCGTGGCATCTCGCACGCCTTCACGTTGATGGAACAATCCAAACGCCAGTGGAAGCAAACCGCCCGAATGCGGCGTCAAATAAGACAAAAGCTACATACGCATGAGCGAAGACACTACGACACAAAGCTTGAATACGCACCTCGGCGACCTGGTCATATCCCTTGACACCATCTGCTAGGCTTTTCATGATCGCATATGCCTCCGCATCGCTCATCTTTCTCGCCCCACTTGCGTGCTTCAACCGAAGAATTTGGTGGAAGACATCAAAGTTGCGGATCGGTGAATGCGCCAGGTGGTGAGCAAAGTCTTCGACGAAATATCGATAACTATTAGTCCCGGTCCAGCCCTCGATCCGACTGGCATTCGCAACGAGCTCCTTCATCCCCATAGCCTCGTCATTGAAGACTAGGCCACTACCTAGTTGTCCAACATAAGTGTTGGCGCCACCCGCTTGTCCTTCCTTGAATGGAGACGACTGATAACCAATCTTCGTTCTTGGTCTATCTTTTTCTAAAGGTGCCAGCATAGATGTTTCCTCCTCGTAGCGCGAAGCCAACCTCACAAACCGCATGACGTACTCCATGAATCGAACCCGTACAAGCGATTCGCCGTAGTGGAACTCAATTGCAGTTTTTATCTGTCACAGATCAGACAGTTTCGTATAACAACTCATTCAATGCTTACATCCTCAATGAATATGTTGTCTGCCCCTCCAGAATCTGGTGCAACATATTTTGCTTCGCCTTTGAACATAGATAAGTAGCCATCGGGAACAGAAAATGAATACCGCTACCCTTCACACTTGCTCCAGCATCTTTCTGCGTTTCATCATTTGGCGCCTCAGCCTTGAGCGTACCTGTTCGCGTCAGCAGTGGTGCAATCAGTCCGGCGGCAGGTCCACCTGCTGAATTACCCATGCCCTGCGCAGATCCCACCGGCCATTTCGCCCAGATATCTTTCGCAACCGTGACCGTCCCAGTGCTGATATCACAGAGGAGATCCCAAGAACGAGACGCTTCGAAGATCGGGTTTGTCACACCGGCGATGTAAGCTGGTCTGTATCAAGTTTGAGTATACGACAAGGAGAAGGCTTCAAAACAAATGCGACCCACACGCTCTCCCATTCATCTCTATTGTTCAGATTTGCATAGGGAAAAGCCCGCTCGACAAATCCACGAAGCACTGCGCCACATCCACTGCCTAAAGCACATGCGGCAAGCACGAATAAGGATACTTCACCCGCAGGGCGTTTGTGTCCAAGAAATATGATGTTCTTGCCTGAGCATGATGAGGTCACTCGTGAGCGGTGGTTGTTAGAATAAAGCAAGAGCCATACCTGTGACAAGAGCGTTGAAGAGTATGATGATAGGATGTGTTGAGGCTCCAGAGGTATGAAGGTGGGGATGTATGAGTGATGGATGCGACGAAGAATATGACGTGGTGGAAGAGGATGAGGATGAGGAAGATGTAGGTTGAGAGAATGTTCGTATGAGGGTGATCAAGGAATACTAGACGTTCAGATTAGCACAATACTTGTGAATGCAGGAAAAGCAACTCACATCACCAACCTCTTCCGGGAATGTTGACAATGGCATCTTGATTGGGAGTTTATGATCGCCATATTCCACCGTCGTATTGAAGAAATGGGTATCATGAACCATAGTAGCTCCGCCAACATATGATGGACCGCCAACTTTTGTACCACTGACAGACGAGTCGTGTGAACTGAAGGACGAACCAGCCCGAGTAATTGGTATTCGAGGAAGGTTTAGGTGTGAAGAGGAGGACGACGACGAAGCGTCAGTCGAACTACGTTGACGAGTGGAACCAATAACAGTCGAAGCACCGTCAGTAGCACCGTCGCTATCAGATGTAGTGCTGGAGATATCGAATGCACTTTCATCTCCTACCCAGACGGCACTTCCGAAAGAAACATCTCCAGGAAAACCTGAGTCGACATCTTCTTTGGAAGTAGAACGAATTGGTATTCCTTGATGGTTCACACTGGAATCGGAGTTACTACTCTTGTGCTGAGTGAGAGAGGACGTGTAACTGGGATAGACATGTTTGTGTTTTTCCGCGAAGATATCTTTTCGCTCGCTCATACGCATCACCAGCTTTTCGTCTCTTGATAAAACTGGGGCGACAGAAAAGTCTATGGCATTTACGGCGTCGAACAGACGCGCGAGCACGTCTTGGGATGGATTGGAAAGGTAGTCGTCCAAGGCGATCAGGAGAACTGGCTGCAGTATGAAGTTAGAGACGATCTCATGCAAAACTTATGATTCGAACCTTGAATATCTGTATATACGGATGCCGTGTACAAATAGCCAGAGCAAGTACTTTCGCTCCTCGATCCAACGTCTTATCATGCTTGGTCCTCACCAAGTTCAGGACACACAAGAGCTCCTTCTTCTTCTTTTTCTTTTCTCTTCCACTTTCTTTGTGGTCCTCTTCAAGATATGAGTCGGAATCGGATTCCAAGGCCAAAACTGGCTTAATTGTATTGAAGTCTGTCTGATTGAGGAAGAATATCGTCCAATCATCGAGTTGAGCCTCTGCACCATCTGGAAGCATTGACATTGCCAGTACACTGCGAAGCTGATCATGTTCATAAAAGAATGAGCCGTGAAAAGTCAACGTTCACATACGATTCGTCAATCCCAAGCGGCTGGGGAAACTGATATTTCAGTTGTGCCCTTCGATAATGTCGAATTCCGCGAGCAGCACAAATGAACAATGATTCCCGCTGCTTGTGCTGCTCATTGTGGTACGGAGTGATTGTGATCGGAGTTTCGCAATGCCAATGCGAGTGATTCCAATATGTATAGTCCTAGCCAAGAATCAGATAGATAAGGCAGGTGTTTATGGCCGTTGTTATGGTCGAAATCACAGTGAATTGTGAGAGTAGAGTGTATACCTGGTGTATACAGTATAGATACTCCTGTGGTTTAGGCGTGGGCGCCAGTCGAAAGTACGATCACGGGGAACGCGCCGATAAGACTATCTTATCTTATCTCTTATCTCCTTTTAATCCTGTGCTTACCCGGTCTCATCATTCTCCCCTCTAACCTGCACCATAGTGTCCCTTGTACCGCCTTCATTTCTCACTCATCCATTGTTGTCCACCTCGACCATCATCTCCCGTCACACCACACCATCTCCTACGGCTCTATCTATTTTAATTATACCTCGTAATGGACCTCAATGCTGCCTCCAAGTCAGTCTCGTTCTCTGTCCTTCACAATGTAGCCGGCATTCACGGGTTTTGTTGATTTTCTAACTACAGCTTGGAAAACACCTTGAAACGACGACGAGGTCGGAGGAACTTGAAGCACGATGAGGAGCTGACTATCGTACATTCAGACCTCGCTGGTAGAAGGTCGTCCTTATCTGTCTCCCAACGTCCTTCGTCCAGTGGTGCTCCATATACTGGGGCAGGCAGCTCGAATTACATTGTCAATTCGTTGCCACAAGCAGAAGACGGAAGCTATATACAGACAGAGCTCAGTGGACGTATACAGCTTCAGGTCGAGGATATCAGTGGAAATAGTAGGGAGCTCACGAGAAGTATGACAGCAGATATATTAGGCAGCACACGACCATCAATCCATGACTGGGATAAAGGCACTGATGTGAGCTTTATACGACCCATATCTCTTTTGTTGATACTAATCATATAGAAACAGAGTGCCAGCGAGAGTGAAGTATCTGTCGAAGAAGAAAATCTCGTCCATCAAGGCTTACCCATTTCCTTCATCAACCAGCTTCCGAATGAACTTCTTACGCTCATATTCTCCTTCGGATCGCATCTGCCTCAGCTCGAGCTCCGATATCCAATGACTCCGGTTCCTCCCTTCAAATCACCTACTTTTGTCGAAACCGTGATGAAAACGTGCCGACGGTGGAGGCAGTTGATCAAACATACCCCTTCACTATGGACAAACGTCCTGATTTCACGTTCCCGAAGTGATCTCGACCGCTTGCCGTCCGTAGCTGATTTTCAGAAACCGATGTCCAGTATCACTGCTGCGTTACAAAGGTCGTCAAATCTTCCTCTTGATATCACGATAGATTTTACGCACATATCAAGTAAAACCGTTATCCGTCAGCTGTCAGCCGAAAGCGAGAGATGGCGCAGCCTTTCCATCTTTGTCCAGACATCGCAGAATCTGCCTGCGGTCTTAAAACACTTGAAGGACATACGGGCCCCAGGATTGCAGACATTGGAGATCACCGCTCATAAATTCCATGACGGTGATTTCCCCCACTCATCTCCAGACAGCTTTCTCAGATCTAGTCCTCAACTCTCCACAGTACGTCTCAACCGCGTCGGTCTCCGCTGGGGTGCAAGTCCGTTACGAGGACTCACGACACTCGAACTTCGTTTTGTCATCTGGCCGAGTCACACCGAGTTCCAGACTTTGTTCTTGAATTCTCCGAAGCTACAGAATCTCAAACTTCATTTCGACACACACGCGTTCACTCGCCTAGATAGGAACCACGTTTCGTCACGTCCGCTGATCAAAATACCTTGTCTGCGTACACTCGAACTGAGGTTCATCTATCACGACTCGTCCTCGACGCACAATGTAATTCTCCTCTTACAGCTCTTTTCAATGCCTATGCTTGAGGAACTCACTTTCAAGGATTTCGGAACTGCGGAATGGTGTCGGTCGTTGGTGTACTTTCGCTATTACGCGAGATTTTTCCCAAAGCTCACGCGTCTCATCCTCGATAAAGTCAAAGATATCATCTATGTCGATTCGAGCGTTGTCAGAGCGTTTCCGCATCTTACAAGCCTTCACCTCAAAGGTGTATACTCTAGTGCCTTCTGTCGTTTGTTGTGCGGAGCAAAAACTCAAGATCTGGGTGCGGCTGGACTGACCTCTTACGAAGTCGAGGTCTGGCCTTCTCTCGAGGAGATAGTGATAGAACAGGATCAGGAAAGAAAGCTCGAGCTAGTTGCGGAAGCAGTGCGCGCTAGACAGCAAATGGATCGACCCCTTAAGGTGATTCAACTGGACCGGCCATTCTTTACCAAAGCAGAAGAGATTGGTCAGAGGACACTCTTGGACTGGATGAAGCAGAATACAGAAGTGAGATATATATGAATGATTCTCCTTCCATGTCTTGTCGCGTTAATGCGTTGGATCTTGTTTCTGGCTTTCATTGGATTTTGACTTGTATTCGCTACTTAATCGCATGTGCTTGCACTTTACCACTTTATTACATGTACGACTCGTACGCACTGTAACCGTTTCCACTTACCCATCTTAACTTTAATGGCATCCAGTTCATCGTTCTGTATCAGTCCCCAAAGTCAGATCAGGATCCTAGAATTAGCGATCGGGAGATGTCGATTGAGTTTTTATAGCACGAGCCTAAATCGATAGTACTATCATTGATATCTGCATTTGGTTCAACATTCACCCTCGCCTTATCGTACCTCTACCTAAACGACTAGGTGGAGGGGCACGCGATGGACCAGCCGACGAACCACGCGAAGTGTTCGTTGCTACAGGCATTCGGCGGACAATAAGTAAAGTTACGCTTCATGCGAAATCGGGACTCACATCCTCGCGTAGACGGTACATTCCCTCTCATGCCTCTCATCGATGCTCGTGTCCCTCTGACTCCTCTGACCCCTCTCGACGCTGCCCGTTCCTTTCTCTCCCTCTCTAAACGTTCTCTCTCTTCCTGCTCTTGTCTTTCCTTCGCTTCCCTCTCTAGTCGTTCTCTTTCCCGTTGTTCCGCCAATCTTCGCTCCTCTGCCTCTCTCCGTTCCCTCTCGATACGTTCCTCTTCCTCTCGTTGGATTGTCATATCATCCTGAGTGAGAAAGGAGTCGATGAGCACGCTGGGAGGGAATGATAGGCAGTTGGATCCAAACCTGTTCTGCGCCTTCCCATTCTTCATCGAATATTATTCTTGCGAATTCCTCCGATTTAGCCAAGATGCCCATGTATTTATTCAGCAGACCTTCTGTCTGCGAGAGTTGTTGTGCTATTCGCTGAAAGCAAACCAGATCAGTCGTCACGAAAGGAATGATAATGTCGAATTGAGTGTATACTAGCCTCATTCGCGTCACCAACACCATCCAAGGCGTCATTAAAAGAGGAAAACGCAGCGTTTAGCTTCCGCAGAACGAATATGTCACTTTGAAGTTTATCTTCGCGTAATTTCGCTTTCGTTCTCTTGATCTGTTCGCGTTCTTCCGCATTGGATAACGCATCATCGTCGATATTTATCTGTCTCTGCGTGGTCTCCCCCTCTCCGTCTTCATTATGAGAGTTGCAATCGTCACCCTCTTCGGAGACAGATGGATGTGGTCGAACGGGAGTGACAGGTTGAGCTAGTAACGTGAATGGTTTACTAGATGAAGAAGAGGGGCGGTCTAGAAGTGATAGTTCGGAGATGGATAGGTCTGCTTGAGAGGATGAGGTGGAAGGCAGGTTTGGAGATTCTGAAAGTAGACGAGAGCCACTGGCGTCGAAGCTGAGATCAGATGAAAAATCCATTCAAGTTTGAACGAAATGGTTGCAGGGAAAGGTAGTATGCCGAATTCGGCTATTCATATTCGTACTACATGTACAAAAGTTATATCCTACACTAAAAGTACTGATTTTCATGAATTCTAAGCAAACAATGTGGATTTTCCAGGTGAGCCCAAATATCTACTACTGGTATCGGGGGTTGGTCGTCCGAAGGACATGGAGCTGTAAGAGAATCAGAAAACTGCACCATATACACAGGCTGTGTCTCCTACTCACTTTTGTCCATCAAGAGCAACAGTACGGTCGCGCGACATTGGAGATCTAGGATCTACCGACTCGTTGAACACCGCAGGAGATTGGTGCAAGCCCAATACCCTGACCTCGCCCGCGGAAGGAACAAGGAACTTTCGGTAACCAGCATCTCGTTTACGGGGTGTTGGTGGAAGGCTCGAGGGAGGTGTACTTCGGAGATGTGTTTCATTCATCGCTTCCACCAATGCTGTATCTTGGTCAAAGACCGGAGATGTCAAAGGACTGAGTAATCGAGTGGTGCGAGCGGGGGTCACATCTTCAGGACCAGAAGAATCATCGGTGTCGGTCGGTGTTGGATCTGAAGGGTAGGAGTCATCATCGGATATATCTATCACAACACTCGGTTGAACGCGACTAGGAGAGTTGTTCGTGCTTGGGTTCGCATATTGGAACCTCGGTGGGGGGAGCGGAGATGATTTGTTGTTTGAGGATGAGGTTGAAAGTGGGCGCAAGATTGGCCTTGCTCCAACAGGGCTCGCTCTATGCGCACTGTGGACGTTCACAGTACGCGTGCGACGTGGTGTGATGGGCGCCCTGGAAGACGAGGGCGGACCATGTTCGCTCTCTGATTCGCTCTCCGAGCTGATGACGCTAACTTCGTATTCACGAACCGGCCGCTTTCCTTTTGCGCTCGAAGAACGTTTGCTGCCTGAGGACGAGGCGCTAGCGCTCTTCTGATGCTGTCCGTGACTGCTATTCCCTGCACATGCACAGCCACAGTATGTACAACCACCTTCAGTTGGAGACCGGACCTCTGTCACTCGTGAATGGGTCCTGGGAGCCGCATTCTCAACCAGAGACTGTGAAGATCTCATCGTGACGGTTGCAGGTGTATTAGCAGGAACGGTGGTTGAAGTAGGTCGAGTAGGAGATGAAACTCGAGCGGGGGAAGGTTGAACCGAGGAAGGAGGTAGGAACACGGGAGATGTCAATGAATACTTACGCGCGCGCGTTGGAGTTGAAGGAGGTGAGATAGGTACAACAACAGAGGTGGGACCACAGGAATAGGGGGGACAATCAAGAGGAGGATAAATCCTAGGACTCTGATAAGGTTGTTTGAATGAGCCAATGATTTGCACGAAACCATTGGCATGCGCTTCATCGAATGCTTTGATTGCGTCCTCTTTCGTATCGTACCCTTCGCAATTCGTGCCTGAACGCACTTGAGAAACTTGGAGCCTGTGGGTGGCGTTGGGAGAAGTCAAGCTAAATGTTTTGCTGAAACTTACCACTTGTTGAAGACCCCAACATCTTTCCCAACCGTAACGACATAAAAGTTATTTTTCCCCATTGGAGGCGTGAAATTATGTATCGGGAACGACTTGGTTTGACTCAAGTTGAGTGTGTGATGGGAAAGTCAAGTTGAATAAACACGAGACCGTGGAATGCAATTCTGGTGATGCAGTCACTGCTTCCAATGACATTCTCTGATTATATTCACAATCCATATGCATAAAATCTAAGCTAAGAACTAAGCATGCATGCGAAAGTCCAAACAGAAATGCCTCCTTGCATGGATCCGATAACATCACAACCGCTGCCTGAGCAGCGGCATGATCTCATCTCTCAAACAGCAATGTAACCGCCTCTGTTCGATGAACGACGTGGTCTTGCCGAAGAGCACAGATGCGATACAACATCACTCAACATGTAAGGAACTTCTTGCCAAAAGTCGCGGTGGCTAGAGATTAAGAGAAAGGATGAGATCAGTTGTCAACCCAGTCGAGAAAGCAGGAGAGCAAGCATACGGAATTAAATCCATCCCCGTTGCTCCATAGGTGGTATAATTGTGGTAAGCACCCAGCCCAAAGTAAGCCGCAAAGGCTAATAAAATGCTATCAAATCCAAGGGCTTTAGCACTAATCTTCCCAAAACGAGCGTAATCGCGTGAACTTACACAAGGAAGAACCAACCGATACCGCTTCCTACGCTTTCCTGCTCTTCAGAGTCACCGTCATTCCCACCTTCGTTATCATTGCTACTGTCGTCACTAGGCTCCGTACCACAAGCAGCAGGGTTTGTCCACTCGACCTCAACCTGTGACCCATCGTATGATACGAATTTCGGGTCACTAGCATTCTCGTTACAGATAAGGTTGACCTTGAAAGATTGCCCAACAGCATTATCGGAGCCCACCGGATATGATTGGCCATGCATGATGATAGACAAACCGGGCGGTGCTAGACGAAGTTCAGAGGTCGCGTTTTGAATGCCAAAGCAGATGGGAACTCACGTACAAGATAACTTTGAGAACGATGGATTCAGCACATCATCTTGGGCTACAGGAATCACAGCAACGACTCGATCATCTTGGTCTTGCTTTTGATTAATCTTGGTAAAGCAAGCCCTAGACCCTGAAGGACACTGGAAGCGAGGTTGAACATATTGGCCAGACTGAGACCAAGCATTGCAAACCACGTACTCGATCCAGCTCCGACGCATCTCCTTGCACCGTCAGGTCATCACATATGTTAAAGGTCAATGTGTCCACCATTGTGGTCGGTGGTGTAGAACGCGACCGAGTGACTTTGTGTTCATTATTCAATGAAGTCAGATCGAATTTGGTTGTGCCTATGTTGACTATGCAGTCGAAGCCTTCGGCGGCCTCTGTCGTTGAGGCATAGCACGAAATCAGCAGGAGCAAGATGGAGGTTGGAAGTCTTGAAAGGTGCCGGAGGATCATGGTAGTAGTACAAGTTGAAGTAGCAAGAGGTAACTGCCGTGCGTCACTGCACGGTGCCGTTCCCGAAGTAAATAGACGCCCAATGGTGTAAGTTGTACACAAGTTACAACTCTGAAGTATTCAAACAGTCGAAAGATACTCGTAGAATTGTTCGCAATGTGAAGTACACTATTCCAAGATACATCAATCCTATGAAGAGACAAAATGGGCCAACCTCCGCCTTCTCATTTCCTCCATACTGATAGGTGCTTCAGAGGGTGCTGGCGCAGTGTCTTCGGACGCGATAGATTCGTCGTCATCAACGTTCGATTCCGAGGATTCTGAAGTGGACGCTATGTGTGATACATTGGCTGTCGTTGGAGTAGAAATGTTTTCTGGGAGTGGGTTGTAGCCTTCTAAAGAAGCTCGTAGCGCAGCCTGCAATTCTGCATCCTCGTCGTCATATACACGGTGTCCCGCTCCGGATGGTTGTGAAATGTGTGCGTGGTCGAAGTCCATATCATTCTGATCGTCGTCTTCACCAGACTTCTCATGTCCCTCCAGATTTGCTAACGCTGCGCTTTCAGCAATAGCACGTCGTAGCATTTCTTCTTCTTCCTCCTCTTCCTCCTGTCGTCTCCTCAGGTTGCCACCACCCTCAGCTATTAGTTCTCGTTGGGCTTGATTTTGCTCTTCCAACATTCTTTCGTAAATTCTCCGACTTTGCGCTACGGAAGCTTCGACGGAACCTGGATCGTGTACAAGTGGACTGATTGGAGACAGAAGGGGCTCCTGCTGAGAAGGCGTGCGTGTTCCAGATCCAGATCCTGATGCTGGATTTGAACCAACAGTAGGTAACGGAACGACGTTCCGTGACATGTGAGGTGGATCCGCGGGAGATGGCGGGATGGCATATCCCAGCGAAGCTTGTAAAGCCATTTGGAGTTCCATGTCGACATCTTCCATGCCCTCGTAGTCTAACATCTCAGTTGCAGGCGCTGGATGATCTGTGCTTGCACTGGATGGATCAGGAAGAGTAGCAGCAACATCATCGGCTTCGGTTTTTGGGAGGAATAGAGGTGCTTCAGGATCTGATGGTCTCACAACAAATACCGAATAACCTTATAACTCTCGTTAGTCAATGAGTCGAGAATCACGAAACTTACTACACACCATCAGCCTCAGCCGCTCGTATAAACATAGAGAGATAGAGCTTTGAAACCCATTCCGGACCTTGGAGGGAGGAATTCAAATTGAACCAGTGGCCAGATACAACACCGTTCTGGAATGTTTCAGAGGAACCAAAGCGCCGCAGCGTGTACCAATGCTGCTGCGAATTGAATATGAAGGCGCGTTCTTCTCTAAGGGTATGTTAGACACTGTTTGGGTTTTGTGATTAATGGATCCTCACTCAGGCCGATCCTGATAAGGACGCATTTGTTCTCCTCTCCATCGAAGCAAGCTGCAAAGTGAGTCAGACACTATTCTCCCACTGAGTGGGTAATACAACAAGACCTCAGGCCCCAAACGTCCAACGCGTTTTCCAGCACTTGGACAGAGAAGAATCCTAGACGAGAGCGTCAGCATGCATTCTGGAGAATAGATTTACAACATTACACACCTGAATCGTCCATATTCTGACTCGCCACACTAGGATTTTCAGTGGCGTAAACCCCTTCAAGGTCGTCTAAATCTTGACCAATCGCAGCAAGATCAGAGGCTGAGAACTACATCTCGAGTGAGCATTTATGATCTTCGCATTTTCAAAGTTTACGGACAATATTTCCTTCTGTCAAAATGTGCAGCGAAGATCAGCATTATCTCGAAATCGATCTACAACTGAGTGATCTCACGCAGAAGAGAGTTGAGGGCATGTTGAGCACAGAGCATTGACCCTGGTTGTTGTCTCTCATGATAGATCAAAGGAAGTAGATTCTCCAGTCCAGCCATGGGATGAACGAAAGGGATAAGGAATTGTGGCACTCTGACGCGTAACGCGGCAAATGCAAATCAGGGCACATGATGAACAAGCGCCTAAATCTCATAGGCGCCCAGTATTGAGTTTCTTCATTTCTTTTCAACGCTCAGTCTCCGAATTCCTTGCTTGGCCTTCTGATGATTCGGATAACTGAGATCAAATACATAGTACAACTTCGTCAAATTCTCAATTCTCGGTGGCACTGGGCAGAGTCATTGGCACGTCTTAGTCGCTCGAATGTAGCTTTAATTTTCAATGAGAGGGCCCGTAGTTAGTACGTACTTACTACTACTAACTTCTCCTGTGTGCAATGATACAAAGTATACGTCTTCACTTTTGCGCAGGATGCTGAGATTCTAGCTACCTTGGTACTGCCAAACTTTTCATGATGCCCGTAATCTCCTCGACGATTTTCCTGCTTCAGATGGCGAGAAAGCTGAACGTCGAGTCATTCGAATTCTGCAATGTTCGATACTTATAACTCTAGATTTGCCCCGGCAAGGACCAGAGCATGATACGGTACAACTCATACTACTGGTAGCGCCTCCCGCACACGGTGGAGGTGATTTTCGAAATTCAAAATGGTTGATGCTTTCACAATTCATGATGAGTTCCCGAATTCGAAAGTTGAAACCGTCAATAAAATCCTCATGAGTCCCTTGAGGTGAGGATGTACTATGTAGTCTTTGAACAGATCGTTTTCTCCTCCGGCCATCCCTGACTTAGCATTTCAGTGCAACTTGTAGTACTATACAACAGCCAGACCTAGGTCTGGCCTGGCGCTTCAGGGGCATGTCAAGACGGGCTCTCATTCACACATACGATCTACAATCCCGAATCCGCTACCGCCGTACCCTACATGCAATTCCTGCTTGGATCCCGAGTTGGACCCCGGTCGAGCGAGCATTGCAGATTGCGTTCATCGACTCCGGGTCCGGCTTTGTTTCAAGGTCATCACTTGGCCACTCGCTCACTAGACGTAGAAGTCATTCGTCCAGTTCCAACAAACTATTGTCGAATAAATACACAAGCTGCCCTGCCAAGTACTACTGCAGATGAACTATCCCGCAGCAGATGTCTTCATGATGCGACCGCTCAGCGCTGCAGTGCAGCGAAGATCTTATCCTTGAAGGTCTACTTATTGAACAATGACCGTCATACGAGAAATGAAGTTCTTATCCGAGTTGGTCAAGCTGCTTTTTCTCTTCCACCTTAAGACATGGATTCTACAGGAGCATGCCCTTTGGTTCAATGCCCTCAACGCCTCTGGATCCATCATAAACAAGAGAACCTCGAAGGAACGTTTTCTCTACTCGACCGCGAAGTTCAAGGCCCACATAGGGTGAGATCTTGTTTTTGAATTGCAAGGACTCTTCAGCCACCTGAATTATAGAAATATCAAAGATGAATTTCATTATAACGCGGACGATTCGCGAGCTTACAGTGAATTTAGCATCAGGATTCCAAATGATGAAATCTGCATCATATCCGGTCTGGAGTTTACCTTTCCGCTCCTCGAGTCCCGCATGTTTCGCAGTCTTCACGCTGGTCCAGTCAATAATTTGTGCTAGCGATATCCCTCGTCGACTGCCTTCCGTCCACAAGAGACTCAACCCAAGGCCTAGAGTGCTAATACCACCCCAAGCACCCATGATATCTCCCTCGTCAATCTTCTTGAGCGCCTGTACGCAAGGGCTGTGATCAGAGACAACGATATCAATCGTACCATCTTTGAGCGCGTCCCAAAGCAGTTCTCGGTTGCTTGCCTCGCGAATCGGCGGACAGCACTTTGCTGTCGTTTTGCCCTGAGGAATATCCTCCGCAGAGAGGCACAGGTAGTGAAAACATGTTTCCACACTGAGTTTTAGTCCCGCCTTTCTCGCATCACGAATCAGAGGAAGGGCTTTGGATGAGCTCAGATGGACGATGTGACATGGTAGATTAGGATGCTTATGCTGAAGCCGGGTTATGAGCGAGATGGCATCAACCTCGAATTTGTCAGGCCTCGAGGAGAGAAATGTGGAGTATAACTTCGGATCTGATGGATCATCGACCGGAGCTGTGTGGTTGTCTAACTCAGCATGGAAAAGTAAAGTGGTTGGTTGATCCTGTTATTGCGGGACATTGGTACGTGCACAGATCAGACATCCTTCATCGGACGCGCTTACCTGCAGGACTTCCATTGATTCGTTCAGATCTTTCTCATCAACACAGGGAAATTCCTAGAGGCCGCTTGGTTCGTTTGCCTTGATTGAAGATAGAAAATACGTACATCCACTCCGCTTTCAATGAGAAAACATTTGAAACCTTTAACGCCAGCGTCAACTAGCGGTTTGAGATGGGCCTGCAGATAAGTGTGAGTATAGCTTTGGCTGCAGAGACCGGAAAACGTGTATGAACTTGATTTCCTGGTATGACACCGCCCCAGAATGCGACGTCCGTGAAACATTGACCTTGAGCAGCGGCCCGTTTCACAGAAAGATTCTCAACAGTGACCGTCGGTGGAATAGAATTAAGCGGCATATCCACGACGGTCGTGACACCGCCCGACGCCGCGGCTTTGGTTCCGGTGTAGAAACCTTCCCAGTCAGTTCTTCCGGGTTCATTGAGATGGACGTGGGCACTGACAAATTTGGTGATGCGTAAGATGGACGGAAAATTGAGCTCGAAAGTGCAATCATCCTTACTCCACCAAACCGGGAAGGATAACATTGGGACCACCATCTATCAGATGGACATGGGGCGGCAACGAATCTTCTGACAAAATTCGTGGATGGACTTCAACAATCTTCCCAGAATCAGCTTCGATGATGATTGTGGCCGGCTGTAGGGAGGAGCTGCTTGGCAGCAGGACTTGAGACCCACGACAGATGATGAAAGTCATGATTGAGAAAGTTTTCCAATCGATGGGCGAACTCCGAGAGACTCCGAAGGACGAGATGTTTCGGCCCGAAGGAGTCTTTTTCCCGACGCGGTTAATTTTTACGGAGAGGGGAAATCATTCCTTACTGTAAGTCACCTATATCTCTCCCAGTCTCCCCCCTTCAAAGTCCAACGTAGTTTCTGAAAGTAGGAATGCTGGTCATACATGACATGAAGAACCGTCAAGCAAAATGGATCAGAATGGCATCGCCGGCCTGGGCCTGATTTATTTTTTCTCAATCAAAAGGTGACAACTTTGCAAGGGGATTTTCTAAATTCTGACCTTACCAAACGGGGAATCTGCTTGAGATTTGTTTGAAATCTCCGCATTAAGTGAAGTTTCGGTGATGGATCAATCAAATCTCGAGAGTCGCACCGCATCATACGATTCATACCGCATCAACTCTTGAATACCAAACGAAATATAAATTCTCTCACTTGAGATGCTTCCGCCCTTGCTCGCCCTCGTCCCCCTTCGATGTCAGCCAGCGACAGTGAACTGCTTATTACGCTCGGAGACCTAGAATTAATCCCCAAATCGCCCGGTTCTCCCCGTCGTCTACCTACTCTACCCAAAGAGAGACCGACCTCTCGACCGCTACCGCCTATTCCACGCGCTCTCGCTTGCAAACGATGCATGACGACTATAACATCTATATCTCTTCTTCTTCCTTTGGAAGCTGTGAGCATCGACGCGTATCTTACTGCAGTTCACGTCTCATACGCTTTTCCAGATACCGCCTGAATCACGAGCCTTCAGAGGCTTCTCTGGCAAAGCGTCTCTGTTCACGGAGATGTAAGTTGTTGCTCCATCAACAACACGAATCCTTCTTACTAACCAATAACCTCGTAGCCGCAATGTTGCTCTTTCTAAAGCCCGTGTTCGTTTGATGGCCACGGGTGCCCATACCATGCAAGAACTTACATGCACAAAGTGCTCAGCATATCTAGGCTGGAAAATTGTGAAAGCCTTCGAAGACTCAGAACGATGGAAAGAGGGTCATTTTCTGATGGAGCTGGAAAACCTGTGTGCACGCATAGACCCAAATTCTTCCCCACGATTACGACCCCGGCATCCTCCACGTCCTGCTTCTTCGAGTTCCGAAGACAGCAGTCTTGAATGATCCATGCCCATCATCTCTCATTAAACAAACGTGTACTATTAGCCATGTATTCTTAGTTCGTTTCTTCCCTTTCTTGGTTTTCTCCCATCCCTTTACCCTAGCAGTCCAATCGCTAGCGGCTTATGTTTATTGACTTCACTTCGCAAACCTTGTTTTCTTGTTTCCCGTTTATTTAGTTCTTACAATCACGAATTCTGGTGTACCGTATATGAGAGCGAAAATAGCTACACACAGTAGCATCCGGCGGAAGGAAGTACAGCACTGAGCAGGCTTGAGCAGGTCTGAGCGAATGCGAAAGCACAGCCATTTTTGTTTGAGAGGTGAGTTACATTGGCCTCCTTCGGAGACGTTTAGCACCCTCAAAGATGAAGATTGTACGGATTTCATATGGGTCGCACATGCAATATAGTTTCATGCTGTGTTCGCGAGTCGGGGAAGGATAAATTTTGTCATTGGAATTCGCCAGAATTGGGCAGCACGTAAACGCGTAAACATTCGAACCGTGGACGCAATTGAATGGTACACATTGCATATGACTGCATATGGCACTACTTCGCCTTCTTGTATCTGTATTCTTGTATCTGTATATATAAGAGCTGCCCCATCTCCCGCTTTTTGACGCCTACTGACACCTTGCTTATGGACCTGTGGACAGTGAGCTTTTAGAGCACGAGTACTGACCAGTGACCTGTACTGATGATCATCTTCCCCCCTGTTCCGACGAGGTCCGACGGCCACTGTATTTCGAGGCTTCGAAGCAAACTGCCATCTGCTGCCATCTATCACAATGCTGGATCACAATGCACATATTCATAGCATTGATACCAAGCATCTGTCTTATCTTTCTGGCATATTATGGATCCGCTGAAGCTGTGCTCGTTAGTCGGATTTTGCAGATGCATCGATGAATACAGATAGCTGCTTTGATTCTTGAAAAATCTTGCAGATGATGTCAGTGTGGACAGTAGTCGTTGCCTATTTAAGAAATCCGTAAGCAGCCATAAGCCTGAGACGGTGGTGTGGTCAAAACTTGTAGTGGCATACATCAAGTAGCAGGGAGATTGCGGAGTAGATCAGAGAATGTCCAATGGAGAAGCGCCCACTATACTAGCGCTAGCGCTCGTCAAGTTTCAACACTTGTGACTTAGGACTGCTTAGGAATGCGTGACTCTACGTGACTTTACTACACCGTCACAGTCACGCGATGTGATTGTCACCAGCGAATGTCACATGGCGCGCTGGGCAGCAGGCTAACACTCTCTAACACTCTAATAAGTTCTAACCTTGCACTGTACCTTCCTAAACATGGTGAGCCGCTCATAATGCAATTTTGCTACATTGTCAAGCCATATATACTCTTATGCTCCTGTCTAGCTTCCCCTGTCCCTGCTGAATGCGGCTCAAAATAAGCCTATGGTATGTCTTTTATTATCATCCTCAATCGTCATCCTCATTTCACTTTAGCTTGTAGAGCTCAAGAATGGCGAAACGTGTAATGGCCATCTCATCAACTGTGACAATTTTATGAACATCACTCTACGAGACGTATATCAAACAAACTCAGATGGCGATAGATTTTGGAAGTTGAAAGAGTGTTATATTAGAGGAAGCACGGTGCGCAGATATTCGATGAATTCGTTGGCCATTGGATTGATTGTTTGCAGATTAAATATCTACGAATACCAGAGACGTTGCTTGACACTGTCAAAGAAGAACAGAATAGGGCTAGAGAATCGGGAAGGAATGCTCGAGGTGCGCATGCTGGTGGGCCTGGAAATAGAGGTGGTATGTGTGGATCATAACATTTTGTTCATCTCTCTGTCACTTAATGCACTTCTGGTAGGTCGTGGTGCACCCATGAGAGGAGGTAGGTTATACTATGCGTGTTATGATTGCGCCAAAATGCTGATAGACATGCTAGGTCGTGGAGGTCGCGGCGGTCCAATGCGAGGAGGCAGGGGCAGAGGACGTGGGGTCCAATAATTCAAGTCTCTACCGAAGAGTCATCTGTGCTTGTACCAGCTTTGTTGATGTTCGGGTGAGCTTCCAATGTGTTCTGTCAACAGGGTCCTTCATTTTCTAGGCGTGTACGTTGTCATCTACATTTCCGATAATTTGAACGAAACGATGTGTTGCGTGTCGTAGGATCAGAGCTATAGCTGTTATAACTGATTGTCGAAGAACATGAACTTGAAGTGTTGTATACTTAGAAGTATAGAGTATCTAAAAATTATTCTGAAATCATGTACTTGAAGGGCCAAGGCCGATCAATTCAATTCCAAGCCTGGTTACGGCCTACACGGCTATGACACCTTTCTCTCTCTCTTCATTGAACAGTTTCCTTTGATCCTGCATGACACGACTGTCAAAGGTCGTGGAACAATGTCGACGGATTTGCCAAATTCCAATTCAAGCTCAGCGGTAGATTCAGAATCACTTGCATCATTGGACTCTTTACTTTCACCAAAGCAAACTACATTCGATGAAGCAGAGAGTCGCCCTAGAGAATCCATAGCAGAGTCCGAACTCAGCGATATATCTCTAGACGACGAGAAGCTAGAAGATCTGGATGTGGACGATGGAGCTGACGCTGACGCGCAGGCGAGTCCGAGACCGTTGACAAAACCCGCAGAGTTGGATCTGTCAACGAAGTCCCTCGACCTGGAATTGGAAGAAGCCCTGACCACCTCTGCTTCGTCTCACAAGAAATCTGCATCACTAACCACCATCCACTCGGGTCGGGGTATCTCTCTTCTCGTAAATCGCGATGAACCGACTTCAGGGAACCGGGTCAGTTTGGATGGACAACATAAACTACAAGAGGAGTTCGCTCGGTTACAAGAGAAGAATTCTGAGATTCGTAATGCACCTTCAACACCCGGCTTGGGTCCTGGGATCGACTGGGGTGAGTTTTACTTGATGATCGAACGTAGTCCATTTGCTCACGCGAATTGTTTAGATTTCTGGGGTTCTGTGATATCAGGTTAGTAGCTCTCTGTCTGTACTATCAGCACGACGAAAACGGAACGATTGGTAGATTATCAAAAGTTTGCATCTGAAAGATCAGAGGAGCTGGCGCAGGCTATCGCAAAAGGGATACCTCCGTCATTGAGAGGGATGATGTGGCAACTAATGTACGTCCCTGGGTCAAGTTTGCATTTGTCCCCGTCTGGATCTTGTTTCAGGGCTGCCTCCAAGGACCCGGAAATAGAAAGCACGTACCTCAAACTTCTCAAAGAAACCAGTATCCACGAGAAAGCCATCTTGCGTGATTTGGGAAGGTCAGATAACTGTTTCCGTCCATCCGTTCAACTTCCAACAACAGATCATCTTAGAACATTCCCTCACCACGAATTTTTCACTGATGGGCAGGGCATTGGTCAGGAGAATCTATACAATGTTCTCAAAGCTTATTCAATGTGAGCATGCTTCAAACTGATGCATCTTCGCGTTGTCATCGGGTTGTTAGTTATGATCCTCAAGTTGGCTACTGTCAAGGACTACCATTCGTTGTCGCTATCCTCTTGCTTAATGAAAGTGGAGTGTCAAGAATATGATCTAAGTGTTGACATTCCTTTCACAGATGCCTGACGAAGAGGCCTTCTCTCTCCTCGTACGCCTGATGCAGGTGTATGATCTCCGAGGCCATTTTCTACCTGAGATGCCAAAGCTTCAGCTTCGATTGGTAAGTGATATCGTATCCCAAAGACAAAAGGTATGGTGCTAATTCATTCATGTAGTTTCAGGTGTGTTTGATCTGTTATCCGAAGTCGAGCTTGCTCTCTGATAGTCATAGTTTGACCGCCTGATAGAGGAACTGCTTCCAGTCCTGCATGTCCATTTTCTTCGGGAGGGTATCAAATCGAGTATGTTCTGTTCACAATGGTTTCTGACAATGTTCAGTTACCGGTTGGTACGCTCTCCGCTAAACGGTCCATGTCTAAATCTTCTTCTTTGGCTAGTTTCCCCCTTGATATCGTTTTCCGAATATACGACAATTGTCTGGCCAGCGGCATCGAAGCAATGTTTGGCTTCAGCATTGCTCTCCTTCGTAAAAACGAGGATCTGCTTTTGAATCTCAAGTTTGACGAGATACTCGCCTTTCTCAACACGAAACTTTTCGATCGATACAAAGTACGCAATTCATCTTCCAGTTTCTGGCAACCGTCACCAAATTTAACACAGATGGATGCTCGTGAGGGAGATCAAGCGAAGGATATCAAGTATCGTGTTGATGAATTCGTCAATGATGCTGTCTCGCTTCGAATCACACCTTTCATGTTGGATAGCTACAGTCACGAATACGAGGAGATGGTCGTAAGTGATTTGATCTGATCTTGTTGATATGTTTGATCAAGATTCTTGGTAGCGGGAAAAGAATAAACACACTGCAGAAGTGGATGAACTCCGGAGTAGCAATCGTGCTCTTTCGGCGCAAGTGTGAGTAGCTAACTTCGATCTATTAGTCCCTATCCGTGATCATCTTTCATAGAAAAAGACTAGAGGCAAACTTTGCTCAGTTGAACGTAGAGCATGTTGAATTATTAGTGAGTCCACTATCAACAAATTGACAGTAACGGTTTACAAGAACATCAACCAGAATGAGTTGGTCAAAGCTAGGCTTCGGAATGAAGAGATGGAAGGCGAGCTTGTTCGATATAAACTATTGTGAGGCAGTTTCGTTTGGTTTCCGGTCAATTCCTCACTTCGATCCTAGATATGCTGAAGCAATGCATGAGAACGAAGATGCCCAATCCTCACATCGTATGTCAATCAATCACATCTTTGGCGGCCTCAAAAGAGGAAGCGGAGGTTCGAAGGCGTCTTGAATTCTGTAGCTTTGTGTAACATGTATCGTTAGTTGTGTCCAAACAGAGTTTTGTTGTGCTGTTCATACCATCAAATGAGATGTCGAGAGTGAGAAAACTTACTCCTGACTTTCATGTCCCGATGGCTAGTTGACGGCTGGCAAGTAGTCATTGGCCTTGAAACTCATGTTCAAATCAAGTCAAGTCGAAAGCTCTTTTCAAGATCATCAACCTCACTGCTGAATGACCTACCAAATACGCGTTTCAACACGTTTGATGCAGCATTCCCGGGCACTTTACCGCGTCTGAACAGGAAATGCCTCGATCTTGCCCTAAGGGCGGCTCTGGCTCTCGACTGCACAGTCAACAAACGCTCCTCTTTTGACAGGAAACATTACTTTTATTCTGATCAACCTGCGGGTTATCAGGTAACTCAGCATTATTCACCTTTCGCAGTCAATGGTCGATTTGTGTCTCCAAAAATTGGTGTTCCTATTCGGATAAAGCAGATACAACTGGAGCAGGTGCGTTCTTTCAACGGATGCATGCCATGAAGTTAACCATCTCCTGCTGCAGGACACTGCGAAATCTATCACAAATTCTCGAACACGAAGCTCGCTCATTGACCTCAACCGGGCAGGAACAGGGCTGTTAGAAATAGTCACGGAACCGGATTTCAGAAGTCCAGAGGAAGCCGCAGACTACGTGCGGTCGTTACAAGAGCTGTTACGCGCTGTAGGAGTCAGTGATGGGAACATGGAAGCAGTGAGTACCAAGAGCCTACATTCATGAATACCAGCTCAATGTCGTTCTATCTATCCTAGGGCTCCTTGCGATGTGATGTCAATGTCTCCATCAATCGGCCTGGAGAACCTCTTGGGACGCGTTGTGAAGTCAAAAACATCAACAGTGTAAAATTCATGGTTGCTGCGATAGGTCTTCGTCTGTCACTGGTCATTGCTTCTCCATATTGACAGTGTAATACGCAGAGTACGAAATCCAACGGCAGAAGAATATTTTGGAAACCTTTCATTCTGAGCATAAAGTCCCACAAGAGACACGCAGATTCGACGTGGATAGTTGGAGAACGGTCAAGATGCGCTCAAAAGAAGATGCACCCGATTATCGTTACATGCCGGATCCCAACCTTGGAGTTTTGATCCTCAGTGAAGTCTGTAACATGCTTCAATCTTCATTCCATACCGCCTGAACTTCCGAGCACAGGGACATATCGAATCGGTGCGCCGAGAGATGCTCCCACTTCCCGATGCCACTCGAGCGCGACTCATACAAACATACTCTTCCTCCGGTGTGACTGAAAATAACATCGATGTTCTCATGAACCTGGATGCAACCAAAGAAATACCATACGACGGTGTATCGAATTCTGGTTTAGGTGCAGTTGCTTATTTTGAACGTTGCGCTGAAGGCAGAGACAGCAAGTTCGTAATGAATTGGTAAGATCTTCTTTCGTCTTTGTGATCATCGCTATAGTTGAAGATATTGCAATCATAGGATCATTCAGGATTTCCTTGGGCGACTGTCTGCTCTTGGAAAGCCATTCAGCTCTGCACATATACCTGTCGGGAAAATGGGCGAGCTACTCGATCTCATCGCCGAGAAACAAATGACACGATCCTCTGCGAAACTCCTACTTCAACAGATGCTTACTGCTCCTTCCGATGTACCAGTTAAGCTATTGGCAAAACAAATGGACCTCCTTTCACCAGTAGCTGAGCAAGCCACAATATCACCAACCAGCGATGATACTCTCCGCGATATCTGTATACGCTGCATAGACGCACTACCGGCAGAAATTGCAGCATTACGGGCTGGAAACGAAAAGGTCATGAACAGAGTCATTGGCTGGATCATGCGACATACCAAAGGGAAGGCAGATATCAATCGAGCTAAGGAGATCTTGAAGGAGTTGCTACAGCTATGAACGGGTATTATACTGGATATACGGTAGGTGGGAGTGGACTAGGAAATAAATGCATTGCCTTCTCAGATCTCCAGACCTGCTGCTGCTTTATGAGCACCTCTGAAACCTTGTCGCCGTAGACCATGCATCCAATCTCGCATTTTATATGCGTAAGCTTGAGAGTCTATGAAGGTCTCAGTCAAAACAACCAAGGTTAGCGACTTTTCGTATTTCCTATGGTGGAGATATCGTCAGCTATCTTGACTGAACAGAAGATTGATCACTCACCACCAGCACTGAAAATACTCAAGCAGCAAGGAGAACGACAGCAACCCTCTGTTTCTCATTGCACCAATCAAACGCTCCTGGTCGTTACGCCATACAGATTGTAAGCAGAATTTGGCGGTGACCAAGAAAATACGCTGAGTGGATACGTGTACATGAGTACATCACTTGAGGTAAATCAGAAGTGTCAACATACGATGTTTGAGTGTGTGGTGGCTAGGGCATGGTCAAGGCTCCTGTCAATATGTTTCGATAAATAGTCGCATGTCGACAGTGCAACGGCTCTTACCTGGTCAGATCATTCAACTTGAGCACCATCAATACCCTACGTGGTACCTTTCTCAAAACATCAAAAACGGAGATGAGTAAACCTTCGCGGGTCACCACAGCTGTGCGGATCGCATCCATTTCTTCTTCACTCTGTGGCAAAGCGCTCATCATGCCGGATGCCCTCTGAAATGTTGCTTCATCATCAGACTGCTCGTCATCCCAGGTTCCCTCCAATGCTGCTCTTCCAGTCATAGCGGCCTCGAAGACTGGATACTACGGCTGGTCAGCTTCCCATAATAGCTGTACAAAGAACTTAAGAACTCACCAAATCAGGACCTATGTTTCCGACTAGTTCAGCATATTTTCTTCGATCCGCTTGCACAGATGGTGAACCGGGAGCCATGAGTGACAGCCAGAATTTGCTGTAGTTGATTCTCAAATCGTCATCGATGTCGAAATACTGTCCATGATCGAGTAGAACGATTTCAAAATTATATGGTGATTTTGAAGGGACTACAGCGGGTCGGATAAGCAGATTTCCTAGTGGTTCGAGAGAATGAGTGGATTTTCCTATGCAGATATACAGGAGATGGTACCAGGATGAGGATCCTAGAGCAACGGTCAAAGCTGACAATCGAAAAACGTAGAACAGTTGAACGTACTGCATGAAACCACCCATTGATGAACACCATACGATTGAATATTCTAGAGAGCTCCAACGCAACCTTATTACGGTCAATGTTTGCTTCAGCGAGGTACTCCAAATCGTCAACTCTTCCACCCTGAATGTACTCCATGACCAAAATCCTTTTCTTCGCGAACATTACTTTTGGAATATAGAGTGACGTTCGGACATTTTGGAATTCCGTCGTCGTTTTAGAGGCATTAAAGGCTTCATGGACAAAATCCATTTCTTTTGGCAGATTTATCCGCATTTCTTCCTTTATACGGACAGTCAGGAAAGCCAGATTGGCAAGAAGCTCGGGACGCACTGCTAGCCATGTCAATTCGAATTCAGGGAACCAATATTTGATCCATCCTAGCGCTAATGTGAGGATCTGAAACCGAGGAATAAAATATACCATACCTAAGGAAACTTCCACCATTTCCATGTCTATATCCGCAAACTCTGCTAGATGTGGATGTTGCAGCTAATGAGATGAAAGTAAGACACTCGTACTTGACGCAATGAACGCGACAGACTTTGACGGCCACTTTCTCGCCAGTTTCTCGAAGCACTGCAACATGTACTTGAGCCAAACTAGCCACACCGACAGGTTTCGGGTCGAAATCCACGAATAAGTCATCAATGGATTTCCCCATATCAGATTGAAACATAGCATTTACTGCTTGGTAGGGTGTCGGTTCACATTGATCTTGTAATCTAGAAAGACTTCAATGTTCTGTGTCGCGGCGGATAGTATAGAGAACCCACGGTCTCATAGTACTCGTCCATTCCTTTGGCAGGACAATTACGGATGCCATATGTTGTCCAAGTTTGATGAAGATGCCTAACTGAATCTCGTACGAGAGGTTCTGAGCATCAGGTGGACCACATTCGCGTACCTCCGTTCGCGAGTAACGCTTTTAAAAGTCTTGTTGCACTTCGTGTATGACATTCAGAGTACGCTTGAAACTCCTCGTGTTCCGACGCATAGGATTTGAGAAAGGTAAATTTATAGTCAATTACGCCTAAGATAGCAGCCTCTGGTAACGTCGATGTTGAGAATGATGATGACGTTCATGGAAGTATAACACACCTGCCACCCTGGAGCAACGAATTCCAGCTAATAACGCATGTCGGAATGGTTTATAATTGTAGTATGCGAGTGTTCCTGCGCCAGTCAGAAGAAGCAATGAAGTTGAGCAGGCGATCCAGAGATTCCGACTTGACTCTCTGGAATGACCATGCTTGAATTGGTTTTGGGTGTAGGGCCGACTGTTGAACCCCTCTGTACGCCATGGCGCTTTTTTGGCCAAAATATGGGTCGATCTAAGTGTTGATTCGAGGCATCGACAACGAGCACCCAGAAACAACATGGAAGACTCTCATGAACCTATGGTACATCATAACATGCTGTCATCCATTCAAAATCTTAGTCGGCCCTAAGTACATAGTCTGCCGAATATTTTTGCTTCAAGATAGAGATACTACAACTAAGTATATCGAACACAGATTATACGAACAATGTACCTATTTCTTCTTCTGTTCAGCTGCGAACAGCTCGTCAATGATGGAGATTCCACTTTTCAAGACTTCCCACTGAATAACAATAAGTAACTGGGGCGTTATTCAAGCGCAGGACAAACCTGGTCTGGTGTTAGGGTAATTCCCTTCTTGCCTGGTTTCATTGACTCTTCCGAGTCGCCGTAGAATTCGCGGATGTCGACAAAAGTGCTTCCTTTGAACCTAAGGTTCATGAATGTCCCAACCAGGTTTATTTCCAGTAGAAGAAGACAAACGATCGGACGGTGGCTCTTCTGTTCTTGCCTAAACTAATGAATTTGTCGCCCTCTGAGTTCTTCTGGACAGAAGGCGTTTTGGACGAGGACGAAGACTTCAAAGCAACATTCTGAATTTGAGACCGGTCATAGGAGGATGTTATGGATAATGGCACATACCACAAGCTTTGATTTCCCCTTTTTCTTGGGTTGCTCCTCCTGCTCCTCGTCCTCTTGTTCACTTTCCGAATTATAATTCTTCTTGAAGCTGTAGTTTGTACCGAAAAGATATGCTGCAGAATTACCATACCATTGTGATTTTTGGCTTCTTGATACCGCGTTCCAATTTCGATTTGCTGGATCTCGGAGCGACAGGAGCTTCTGAAGAGCTGTCAGAATCGCTTGTCTGGTCGGTCTTGCGTTTGGCCATCAGTTCTTGTGATTTGAGGGAGTGCAACGAGAGAAGAATGGATATTGTAAAACAGAAGTTTATAGAAAGACGCGAATGGAACAGTTTTAAGTTATGGAAAGACGCGAATGGAACAGTTCTGAGTTCAACGCGACTGGCAGTGGTTGACCCTTGAACGGTGAAGTTGACGCCACTTGACAACACCTGACGAACCGTGACAAATGCTTTGTCAGCAAATTGCTCATGCCGACTTGTAGGCCTCTCTTCACCATTCTTCTTCGTACCTCTATCCACAGCATCAAATTGGCCGAAAACTATCGTGTTTTCGCGACCAATCAACGATGAAGATTCTACATAAGTCCAAGAGGACGGTTCCTCCGGTAAGAATTTCCTTTTCTCTTTTAAGAGGACGCGCGTTCAAATAGGATTTTGTTTTCAGCCTCCTCAAGTTGCAGATCTAATAACAAGACTGATCAACACATCGGACAACGCTCTGGCTCAGACTCTAGAGGAGATCGATGTCTGGAAATGGCAACGCTCAGATCTCAATGCCTGGATAAAAGTGCTCAACAAGTTCGACGCCGTCCTTGAAGACGTCATTCGCGAATACGAAATTGACAAACTACAAGTTCGAGATTTCAGTCAGGAATCAAAGAAGCTAGTAGCGGAAATCATCAGATTTGAGAGGTTGCTGCTCGAGAACTCGACCAACCGAAAGATGTTCAATTCTTATGATGTGCGTAGATTGTTTGTCGCTTGAGAATGGATTATTTCTAAAGCATTACGATATCATTAGCGATTGAACAGCATTCTCTTTACATCAGACCTCGACATTCTGGTTCTGACTCTGAAATTGCTTCTAAGACCTTCACAACAATACTCAGCGCAGCCCGCTGTCTCACAAGCGCTGAATATTTCTACGCCACGCTTGCTATCTTTAGCAAAACGATGGCCTCACCTTCGCGAATATGGGATCGATCTCGTTGATTTGGCGAACGCGACGGGCAGCACGGAGATTGACGCCCTTCCAAGCGAGGCTCGCGAAGTCAACTTCAGCTTTTACCGCACAGATACTGGATCCTCGCAACTCAAATCTGAGAACGACTCTAACGATCCTTCTTCTTCACGGAAGCCCTCGTCGACCACACCATCGTCCACAGGTGCTATCGTCGTTCATTTAGATGAACAAACACTACAGTCGAAACCCTCTATGGAGGTCTTGGCTGATGCCATCCGTACGTATGAGATACCTGATTCGGAGAAGTTTGATCTGCTCTGCCGTATTCGGGCGGCAACCACCTTGGCCAAAGGACGTGAAACTCAACGTGAAAAACTTGTTCATGTTCGCCTACTCTCTATTGCTATTTTTGCACACACGCACCCAGAGAGCCAAGCTTTATCTACTCTCTTCTTGTACGAACCTGATCTCATCCCCCATGTTGCCGAGTTATTACATGTCGGCCGTGGAATCTCCATTCACATCCAAACTGCCGCTATTGCTGCTCTGGACGCAATGGCAAGATATCGATCGAAAGTTCACGAAGTGCTCACTTCGGTGAACGCTGGAGTGAACCATGGAATATTGATGGGACTCTTGCGCAAAACCATCACTGACATTTCGAACCCTGATTGCAAAACTCCTCATAGCTTCGTTGAAGCGTTGTTGTCTTTTGTGACTTTCATTGCCTCTCATGCATCAGGTGGTAATATGATTGTCGGTGCTGGCCTCATTCCACTCTTGATACAAATCCTCGAAAATCGCCTACCGACTCGTCTGCAAGTTGTATCGAAGACAATGCAACTTATAGACAATGTCTTGTACAGCTTCGCCAACGCTTTCACAGTGTTCTGCAACTCGCATGGCGTGGAAGCCTTAGTTGATAGAGTTGAGGTAAGTTTGTTGCCTTCACTTCAGCGAACAACACTCATGATTGATGATGTGTAGTTCGAAGTAGATCTGGACATCCGAGAACATGGTGATCAACAGAAATCACGTCAGATCTTTGGTTCTCATGGTATGTTTTACTTGAGAAATTAGCCGTCTCCGTTCTTAATACCATTGTGAAGGGGAGCTCCCTGTTATCCGAGCTGCTGTTCTAAAACATGTCCTGCGTTCCCTACACCGTATGATGCAATCGTCCGGGACTTTGGAAGGCTTGAGAGGACTGATTGATATGTCTATATTGAAGTCAATCAAGAAGATTATCGAATACAGAGGTCTCTTCGGACCGAGTGTTCTACCCATAGGTATATGATTTCACATCATCTTCAATTTTTTGTTCACTGGAACTACAGCGATCAATATCATGGCCACTTTTGTGCATAATGAACCAAGTTCTTTGACGGTCATTCAGGAAGCCGGACTGCCCGAAACATTCTACAAGTCAATCGAGCTCGGGCTTGAACCTGCTATTGAGGTACGGCTTCCCATCATTCGTCAATCATTTGCTGACGAATAGAGTTAATCTTGTTCATAGGTGCTTCAAGCCATACCAAATGCTCTTGGAGCACTCTGTTTGAACGAGGTTGGACAGGCGCAACTTGGTGCTCATCCCAGCATCGTCCCAGCGATATTTTCCATATTCACCTCAGATCGCCATCTGAAGATCCTGCTCGAGAAGGAGAATGCGGTTCTCCTTGGAACGGCAATTGACGAGCTCATTCGACATCATCCATTTTTGAAGGTTCCCGTTTTCCAAGCGCTCAAGAGCACTATGACAAAGATAGAAGAACTTGGACATGTATATGTTCCTCCTGCTGACATTCGTAACTGGTATCAGCTCACAGTCGCTCAACTTTCGGTCAATTCTGACAACGAAGATCGAATGGAAGGGATCGAAACATCCGACTCGCAAGAATCTTCTCCTTCTCCACCTCCCCCTAATGCAGCTACTTTGCTCGATCCTTTTAGTGAAGAAGCCATGAGGTTACATGAAAACAACATCATATCATTCATTGATATCCTGGGCAGAGTAAGCTAAATTCATGCTATCCTTGTCACAAATATTTATTCATCTTCAAATAGTTTCTTGAAGGCCTCTTCCAGCATACTCCACATTGTCGGGACTTCATATCTCAAACAGACGGTCTTGTCTGCTTGGGCAAGTTGACTGCCCTACCTTGTCTTCCTTATGACTTTGCAAACAGCGTCGCATCCGATTCGATGGTTCAAACCATGCGCACATTGACGGAAGTTGCTGCGAGCGATACTCTTCAGCACATGGCTCAGCTGGTCAAAGAGTCTCTTCAGGCCACACAAGAGTTCTGGTCTACCGATACTCAGGAGTCGAATCTAGTACCACTTCTGGAAGTCAAGGGTAAGCTTCTGTCATTCCTGTTTTTATGACATCCTAACGTTCGTATAGAGGATGAGTTTGTCAACAAGAATTTCTATTTCCGTAACTTAATTACCCTTCACGTTCGGGTCACTCTTCTTTCGGACGTTTTCTCCACTGCGGGTTACGCTCATGGTCGGGGAGCCATCACTCTTCTGCAGAACCTGATGAACAACACGACGCCACAAGTGATCGCAGACTTGGGCTCGTTACATCGTGCCGGCATCTGGGAAAATATCGTTCTGAAGGCAGCCCTCTCCACGGAAGGGATAGAGGTATATCAAACTCCAACTGCTTCTCCGTTAGAGCGGTCACCCTATCATCGAACGTTTGGTTTACCTGAACCAGCTATGCCTAACTCGGTACCTAGTGGTTCAGTTGAACATGATGCATCGGCATCTACCGCAACGAAGGGCGTACATAGCTCACATGGAGGCCCAAAAGAACATAATGCGGCAGCGTTGAAACATATTGCTCATGGTATACCTACTGCCCTGTCACCGTTTTTCCAAGGTAGTGTTTTCTGTTCAGAATACCTGTTCAATAGCTCATTACTCTATAGCGATGGTCAAAACATTCCATTTCCGTCGCACAGCAGAGCACTCGCAAAAGAAGCAGATGATGGAGTCGTCTGTGACAGTTGCAGACATACTACTGAAGCATCTTTCTGCCAAGGGTGACAGTGAGCCGTCTTGTCATGACCTACCATCATACCATCTAATCGATACCCAGTTGAAAACAAACCTCTCTTGTACACTTACTATGGGGTAATGCTAGGCTTAGTGACCGTGCTGTTGATTGATGGTCAGACCTCATTTTTTCGTCTCATTCTCCTCGTCCTTATATTCATCTCATAGAGCGCACAACCAATCACACTATCTACACCGTCGAATTGCTAGCATTCTATCGTGCAGGTGGTATTGAAGCGGTATTGGACGTTTGCCGGAATTTTATCTCTTCAATAGAGTCTATCAGCGTCATACGCGAAGAGGATCGCGCTTCTGCGCAGACACAGGAACTGGTTCATGCTTTCAGCGGATTGAAAATAGTATTGCATTTGCTGCATCCTCTAGTGTCCTCAAAACCATTACTTGAATCAGGTCAGACCAACATAGTTGTCACCAAGGACAAAAAGGACACTGAAGTTGATTACTTCGAGCCTTACAACTTCCTTGTTCGACTTCGGCTGACAGTATTACCACTGCTACAAGATATCTGGGAATCGTCGTGGTTTATCAAGGCGCCGCTCGGCGTTTGCAGATCTGTTGTTCAAACTATTCTCGAAGTGTTGAACAGTTCTGATGACAACAAGGCCAGTACTGAAACCGGGCCATCTACCAGCGCTTTCATTCGCTCCAACGCAATACCCGATGAGTCGCGCATTCGCCAACTCACGGACATGGGCTTTCCCCGTGCTGCTGCTGAAAGTGTTCTCCGGCGCACTCACAACAATGTTCCTGCAGCAACCGAACTCCTTTTAGCCTACCCGTTACCTCCGTTTGCTGCAGAACCTGAGCCAGAACCTACCGCTGTCGCTACAGGTTCAGGAGAAGCAGGTGCTAATGACGAATCCTCAATTAGTGAGGATGAATCTGGCACCACTTCCCCTACACCCGCTGTTCCCGATACAGCTCCTGCCGAATCGACCATGGGCAAGACAACTTCGGAATGGCGAAACGAATTGGAAGCAGCACGAGAACCTCTGAGAAACAAGATCAGTAAAAAGGCGCTCTCATTAGTGGATGAGCATATTTCTTTATTATTCGACATTCATGCCGCCTTTGTCCGTCCAAGCGATGCCCATCGACTGGAAGCTATACAGAACATAGTAGATGATATCAAGGCATTCTCACCATATGCCTATGACGTTCAAGAGCAGCCTTTGGCCAATCGCTGCAGGCTGTTGGCTTTGATTTTGTGCGAAACACCATCGTCACTCAGTCAAGAAATACGTGGATCGCTTATGGAGAGTCTTCTGGCCCTTCTCTTGTCCAACCCAGTAAATAACGATCCAGGTCAACCAACAATTCCTCGCTGGCTGGCTGCACATCTACTGGTCACTGAAGCGCTCCTTACTCTATCTGAAGAACCTCGTACGATCAGCACACCCAAAGAAGGAGAACTCATACCTTCGAGCCCTTTGTCGGCCGGCCCTGCCCTGACGGAGGCACGACCTATAGTATATGATTTCTGTCTGAAGCTTCTGGCTATTCCGGATCTTCCCAGTGACGAGTTACTCTCTACGCTACGTCTATTGGTGCTTCTCACGAGGGAACATGGATATGCTCTACAGTTCGTCAAAAGAGATGGTCTGACCATGCTTTTCAATCGCCTTCATGCATCTCCCGTTGCCGGTAGCTCGTCATATATCGCTATCATCTTGCGGCATATCATTGAAGATGACAAAACCTTGCAGGGTATTATGCACCAGTCCATCCGACGATTTTTTACTACTCCCCGTAATAGATCCACCGATATCTCTTCATATCTGAAGAATTGTAGTGCAATGGCACTGCGGGACTCGAATACCTTTATCAAAGTCACCCAGTCCCTGTGTCGACTCGATTCACCGTATGCCACACCGTACAGCCTTTCTTTGAAAAAGGAATCAGAAACTTCTTCCAAAGACGAAGAATCCAAGACAAACGTCGACATGCTTGATTCACCAACGCTTAACACAACCTCGGAATCCGCGGATGAAGTGATGTGTTTCCTCGCAGCGGAATTGATGAAAACAGCTAAAATGCCCAATGATGCACCTTCAACTGCTAGCGGGTCCACGGCCCCCATCGTCGATGCAAGTTCTCATCCTGTCGCAAGCGATTCTTCGGCTACAACAACGAAGGATAGTGCAGATGTCTCTCGACAAAAGGCGCCACATCTCTATATGTGCTTCCTCATGCAGTGCATGACAGAGTTGCTGTTTTCCTATGACTCCTGCAAAGTTGCTTTTCTATCGTATTCTCCAAAGAAGCGGACTGGCACACCAGGGAAGGAAAACGCCCATTCTAAATTCCGTAGCTACACGATGCATTTCCTCCTCTCGGAACTTGTTCCCTTTGGCAGTCTCAACCCCCCTCTCAATCCAGAAACACGCAGCAAGATGTCCGTGTCGACATGGGCAATGTCTGTCTTGGTTGCTCTCTGCGTGGATACTTCTTCTGGACAGGAAGCCAAAGATGTTTCGAACGATCTAATTGCAGTACGGAAATTCATGATTGAATCGATCAGTCGTGCTATCAAAGACGCGTCGCCTACTGAAAGCACAGACTTGTACTATGGCCGTTTATTCGCTCTCAGTGATCTTTGCTATCGTTTGCTCACCGTTCGCTTTACTTCTCCACGAAAGCATGAAGATAGTCCGACTCAAATCGCCAAAATTATGCTAGAGAAGAACCTCGTCGCAACTCTCACGAACGTTTTATCCGATGTTGACCTCAACTATCCTAACGTTCGCACATTAGTTGTTGCTATCTTAAAGCCTTTGGAGTACTTGTAAGTGGAGTTTACCTATCTCATATGCTGAAGTAACTAAATAACCTTCGCTTTTAGAACAAAAGTGGCTATCAAGATGAGTCGAGCCCCAGGTAAACCGCGAGAATCAAACAGTCCAAGAGCCGGAATTTTGTCACCTCTACCTTCCGATGAGGATGATGATGATGACGAAGAGGAAGAAGAAGAAGAGAATCGCGAAGAAACCCCCGACTTGTATCGCAACTCTGCGTTGGGGATGTATGGCGGTGTCAGTTTCTAATCTCTGTTGCGCAATTGATGTGACTGATATCTTGACAGGAAATGGAAGATATGAATTATCATGGCGAAGACGAAGACATGGATGACGACGAAGACATGGGCGAGCACGACGAAGACATGGAGTTCGACGAGGAAACAGGAAGTGAAGATACTTCAAACACGGATGAGGAAGAGGAAGCGGATGATGGTTTGGATGATGCAGAAGACGAGGAAGGCTGGGAGGATGAAGAAGAAGACGAGGAAGATCTTGTGCCTGATGAAGTTGATGAAGTCCGAGAAGAAGATGACGTTGTGAACCCCCAACCAGTGGATGGAGATGACAGCGATGAGGCCGAGGAAATGATCTGGCAGGTATGTCTCCATATATGCAAATATAATACGGGCGTTACTGACAATGATCCATCGATGTCAGGATATCCAGGATGATGTTGAAGCTGAAGAGTTGCGGGAAGAAATGGATGAAGATGAAGATGCCGGTGGTAAGAGTCTTTCCTCCGAATTTGGTATGGAGACATCTAATCGAAGAACAGGACAAGGTCCGATCCAAATCATCCATGAGGAGGACGAAGAAGATCTCGAAGCTGCATCTGAGGAAGAGTGCGTCTTGCTTCTTTGTCGAGTCATATCTCAAACCAAACGCCTTTCATGTAGCTTTGGACACGACTTGAACTTGGTTGAGAACGGTGACATTATGCGTGGCGTTTTCAATATGGGAGACCAAAGTTCTATCCCTACCTTTTTCTTTCCCCGTAGACATCGAAATGCCTCAGGTCTGTGATTCTCCTTGACTTATATACATGGCTCATTCACGATAATCAAGCAGAAGACCCTACTCCTTTGTTTGGTCGAGCTCGCAGTGGAAGTTCTGCACCACCTGAAGCTACCACACATCCATTGTTGTTAGATGCATCTTCACATCATAATCGGCCTACTTCGACGACACTTCGAGGTGCCCGCAACCCGCAGCGGATCATGGCCGGTGGAACGACTGAGCTTCTACAGACAATCGAAGAGCTTGTAGGGGGTGGTGCCGTGCAACTCTTCCATCACATAATGACTCGAGGTCGAGGAGGAGGAGCTGCAGGAATTGTTCCGGAAATCCGTCTTGATATGCCCGCAGGAGCGATTATGGACCTGGGTAGATACTATCATCTTCCTCACCGCCGACCGCCGGCTATCTCTGCCTCAGTCAGAATGGAAAGAAGCACGCGAACCAGTCCTACTTCATCTCAAGCTCGTGCACTGGATCCGTTGCTCACTCTGCAGCGGTGGGCGGAGGAAGTCAAGATTATACATGGAGATTTTGTCGCTGATCGTGCGTCTAAATTGGTCAACCACTTGATCAACCAAATGCTGCCAGATGCTATAGAAACGGCTAAAAAGGTTAAAGAGGAAGAGGCAGCCCGCCAACGTGAGGCAGAAGCCGCGGCACAACAGCAGAAAGAAGAAAAGGAGCGGAAGGAAGCGGAAGACAAAGCACAAGCTCAATCCCTGACAGATACTACTCCTCCTGACCAGCCTAACGAAGGACAATCGAAAGAGGTGGAAGAACCGTCCAAGGTGGAGGGTGATGTTCCGGAAGATCAACCCATGGAAGACGCAGATGCTACCAGCGCGGACGTTGACACGGAGATGGCTGACGGCACTGGCACTGAATCTCAGCCCATCGAGCAGGCCGATGACAATGAAACGAACCAGTCCTCTGTGAACGAAGCTTCTGGTTCTGACCAAGTGGGCACCGCCACCCGTGTCACTGTTATGATCCATGGTGTAGAGCGTGATATAACCGACATGGGCATCGATCCTACCTTCTTGGAGGCGTTACCTGACGACATGAGAGAAGAGGTCTTGAATCAACACCTCCGAGACCAGCAAGCATCCAGGATTGAGCGACCGGCAGACTCCCAGATCAGTGCCGAATTTTTAGATGCGTTGCCTCCGGAAATTCGCGCGGAGATAATACAGCAAGAAGCTATGGAACGCGCTCGACATTCAGCAGATGAAGCTCGGGTCGCGGCTGGAGCGCCTCGAGTTCCGGCAGAAATAGATCCTGCTAGCTTCATTGCGAGCTTGGATCCGACACTTCGTCAAGCTGTTCTCATGGACCAAGACGAGGGTTTCATACAAAGTTTACCACCACACGTAATCGCGGAAGCAGGACATTACCGCACTCTTCAATCCAGACGGTTTGATGCAGCCTTTCGTGGTGCACGCGATGCGTCCGGTCCCTCTGCCAGTACTCGTAAATTCGCAACTCACCATGACGCCATACAACTACTCGATAAATCTGGGGTTGCCGCTCTTATCAGGCTACTATTCTTCCCTCAGGTCTTGAAGAAAACTTTGATATTCAAGGTCCTGGTCAACCTGTGCGAAAATGCAAAGACACGAACCGAACTTTTCAACCTTCTCCTCAGCATATTGCAAGATGGCACTGGAGATCTCGCGGCTGTTGACAAAAGCTTCGCACAAATGTCTGTGCGAAACTCCAAAACTCCAAAGGCGATCGGCAAACAGAAATCTACTTCAGATCTAATCACTACTCTAACGTTACCGGGAGGACACACCGAAGCTGTACCAGATCTCATCGCTCAGCGCTGCTTAGAGGCCTTGACATACATTGTCACAGCCAACAATGCTGCGTCATTGTTCTTCCTAACTGAGCACGAACTTCCTGTCGGGCTACGCAGGGCACCATCAAAAAAGGGCAAAGGGAAAGAGAAGCAAGTGCCACAGACTCATTATCCCATCGTTCTTCTGCTTGGATTGCTAGACCGACAATCTTTGCTGCGTACGCCTTCCATAATGGAATCAGTTGTAGGACTTCTAGCGACTGTCACTCGTCCTATCAAAGAAGCTAAACTGCAAGAGCAGCAGCCCAGCGCGTCCACTTCGAAAAGTGCTCCGAACGAGACAGAACGCATCACTGCCGATGACACTGCAGAGAGTGCTCCTGCTCCCGAGACTTCTACTGCACCCAATTTGTCTCTTGCGTCACCTCGCAACACTGGTAAATTGATCCACGTTCCCTTTCTTAAAAACTCTAACCATCTTTTTGAACACAGGTGCACTTGCTTCTGAGAATCCAACCCAAGAGTCGAATGAGATGAGCATTCAAGCAGTAGAACAACAAATCCTACTCTCAAATCCTCCCCAGATCCCTCATGCAGTGCTCCGCCTCATCGTCAACATCCTTACTGTTGGCGAATGCTCCTCACGCACCTTTCAACAGAGTCTTAATCTCATTCAACATTTGTCATACATACCAGACACCCGCGATGTCATTGCCCAGGAACTCCGAAGTAAAGCGCAGGAGTTTGGGCATACGCTGATAGCGGAACTCAACGAGTTGGCGACTGCTCTTCAGAGTGATTCTGAAAGTCAACTGAGCTCAATTGCGTCTAAATTTTCCGCTCCTTCGTCAATACAAGCTAAACTCCTCCGGGTGCTTAAGACTATCGATTACATGTATTCTCCTCGACCTTCTGGCGCTAGTGCTAGCCCAAACAACGATACCGCAGAAGATACGGAAAAAGTGCAGGCCATATATGAGTCCTTCCAATTCGCGTCCCTTTGGAAACGCCTCGGTGACTGTTTATCGATCATCGAGGAAAAGACAGACACAGAACACGTCACTACGGTACTACTTCCCTTGATCGAATCCCTAATGGTAGTGTGCAAATATGTCGGTACGAACTCCATCAACCGCGTTCTGCGAGCGACGTCTTCCCCTAGGTCCCCAACTACCCCCAAAGAGTCGATGGAAGAACTATTCGTCACATTCACGGATGCCCATCGAAAGGTTCTCAACGTGATGGTCCGGAACAATCCATCTCTCATGAGTGGCTCGTTCTCATTACTTGTTCATAACCCTCGGGTCCTGGATTTCGACAACAAGAGGAATTACTTCACCCAACAACTGCATCGCAAACCACATGCACGGGAACACCACGGAACTATTCAGCTTGGTGTCCGTCGCGCTCGAGTTTTCGAAGACAGTTTCCAGCAAATCATGCGAAAGACTGGTGATCAAATCAAATATGGGAAACTCAACATTCGATTCCATGAGGAGGAAGGTGTGGATGCGGGAGGTCTGACTCGAGAATGGTTCCAGATTCTCGCACGCCAGATGTTCGATCCTAACAACGCCCTTTTCCAACCTTGTGCAGCCGATAGGCTTACCTACCAGCCTAACAAGAACTCATGGGTCAATCCTGAGCACCTGTCGTTCTTCAAGTTCGTCGGACGGGTAATAGGAAAAGCGATATACGATGGTCGACTTCTCGATGCCTACTTTGCCCGCAGTTTGTACAGACAACTGCTAGGAAAGCCGGTCGATTACAAGGATGTCGAATGGGTCGATCCTGAATATTATAACTCGCTTTGTTGGATCCTGGAGAATGACCCTACGCTCTTGGAACTCACGTTCAGTGTGGAGGCCGATGAGGTATGTCAAAGATTGCTCTGCTGATTCTGTTGCTTATATCGTATATAGTTTGGCGTCAATCGTATTGTCCCGCTGAAAGAGGGTGGTGATAGCATAGCTGTAACTCAAGAGAACAAGCGTGAATTTGTGCAGCTCTCAGCACAATACCGCCTCTACTCGTCGATCAAGGAACAGATTGAACATCTGTCGGCCGGGTTTTACGAAATCATCCCCAAGGATCTCATAACCATAGTACGTTGCCACAGACGAAGAGATTGTGCTTCTAAATATCTAATCACGTCCTTGAAATAGTTCAACGAACAAGAGTTGGAGCTCCTAATATCTGGAACGCCCGATATCGATGTAGACGAGTGGCGAGCAGCAACGGAGTACAATGGATACACAAGCTCCGATCCAAATATTGTCTGGTGGTGGCGAGCTCTCAAGTCGTTCAATCGTGATGAGAGAGCGAAAGTTTTGAGCTTCGCTACCGGCACATCTCGCGTACCGCTCAACGGGTTTGTGGACCTTCAAGGAGTCCAAGGAGTCCAGAAATTCTCGATTCATCGGGCATATGGGGAATCCGATCGGCTACCCCAAGCTCATACATGTGAGTCACACTGCATTTCGAGTCTTTCTGTATCTCAATTCACGCGAATTTTGTCTTCTAGGTTTCAATCAGATTGATCTGCCACAGTATTCTTCGTACGAAATGCTTCGACAACAAGTTCTACTTGCTATCAGTGAAGGAGGCGAAGGTTTTGGATTTGTATAGTCTCTCAAAGTTCAGCCTATAAGTAGTAAAAACATCACAGAATATCTCATTGTAACGCTCCTCATCGCATACCTACTTCATATATTTTGTATCAACGATCTCTCAACTTTTGAACTCGGTCAGAGCGCTCCATTGAAGAAGCGCTTGAGGGCGCTAAAAGGATGCTGAGTTCCGGTAAAAGAAATAGCCGGACCGGGAATTTAAAGCTTGATCAGAACTAATGTCTGTTCATTAACATTCAGTCCTCTTCGAGTACCAGCTACAATGCGCGCGTTTCAAATCACACAGCTTGTTCACCACTCTCAGATTCAACTATCCAACAATGTGCCAGAACCAATTCCTAAAGAGGGCGAGATCCTCATAGATGTCCACAGTGGAGGTCTCAATTTCTTCGACGTGAGCTTTGATATTAAGTTCTGCTCACTGACTCGTCCAATGACGAAGGACGCTCAGATTCTACAAACACAAGGGAAATATCAAATCAAACCACCACTGCCTTTTGTATTGGGCACAGAATTTGCAGGGAAGGTTGCACAGAACTCGCCTATTCCCCAAGGCTGTCCTTTCAAACCTGGAGACCGTGTCTTTGGTGCAGGCCAGGGTGCTTACGCTGACAAGATGGCGGCGAAATATGATTCTGTACTCCCCCTTCCTGACGCACTGACCTATGAGCAGGGTGCAGGTACTAAATATTCAAGAGGTGTATGTGACGGTGTACAGTTACTGAATCTGATATATTCCAGGTCTATACGTTACATGGCCAACGAGCTATGAGGGTCTTGTAGGTCGAGCTCAAATGAAGCCAGGTCAACTCTCCATCATCCAATCTGAACAGATTTGACATTAATATAAATATCATACCATACAGGCGAATGGGTATTGGTCACCGCTGCCGCTGGTGGAGTAGGAATAGCAGGTGAGCTCAAGCTCTCGACTGCGAACGACTGTGTCTGAATATCCCTCAACACCATCAGCGGTACAATTAGCGAAGGGTGAGCGGATTGACTGAATGCAGTCATATTACCTGCTGATCCGTTGTCTCTTCTTTTCATAGTACTTGGTGGCAAAGTTATTGCCGCAGCGGGTTCACAGGAGAAGTTGGAGATAGCCAAACGTTATGGGGGTGTAGACTACCTCATTGATTATTCCAAACCCGACTGGCAGAAGGATGTTCTGAAGATAACAAACGGAAGTGCGTACCTCAAAATTTCTATTTTCATATACTCAAATCGCTTCCCCTTCGAAAGAGGGCGTTGACGTAGTGTTTGACCCAGTTGGCTTGATACAGTGTAAGTCTCTTGAGCTCCGCAAAGATTGAAACGGTGTTGTGTTGAGTTTTGATTGCAAAGAAGCCTCATTCAAGTGCATGGCATGGCGTGGCAGAGCGATCGTGGTGGGGTTTGCAGCTGGCAGCATCGAAAAGGTAAGAAACCCAATCGACGAAGGGAACTCCTAACTAAGATATTCAGTTGCCGTCGAATCTTATCCTCCTCAAAAATATATCCGTCGTCGGTCTCCATTGGGGAGCCTATCGTAGTACGTACTCTCCTCAGGTTTCACTCGATACCGTGGTGAACCATTAATCTAGTTCACGAGAATGAGCGAGTAGGCGAAGTGTGGAAAGAGTTACTCGAGTGCGTCAGCTGCGTTTTACTGCGCCTTTCATTGATACAAAGACATTTTCTCGACAGACTCTTCTCATCTGGCAAAGCTAAACCTGTGGTCTATTCCGAGGTCTATTCGCTGGATACGCTGTCGCAGGGTTTGACCGCTTTGGAAAAACGCAAGACATACGGAAAGGTGATTGTCAACATCAAGAAGAACAATGGAGCTAAGCTGTAAAGGACTCGGAATGTATTTTATCTTAACATTGTCATCATTCGTGTGCAAGGCTGTACTCTGCTCTACTTAGTAGTTGCTGTATTTGAATCAGACTTGTCACTTGAGGATACCAAGAAAATTGAATGCAGCTCCGCGCCTCTCCGCGCTCTTCGCCTGAGCTAAGGCTGTACAGTTAGCAGCAAGATGTCATTGCCACTGAATATCGATGAATTTGACGTTTTGGAGTTACTACATAAATTCCGACATAAATTCCGACCTACTTTCACTTACACATCCACTACAATGCCCAACAAATTTCTCTTCTTGTTTCTCTTCCTTCTCATATTCACCGTCAATGGCGCCTTTTGTTTTGGAGCGGGTAACATTCCTTCGTTCGCATACCTAGAAGGCAAAGCATTTCGACATGGTCTGTGGACCGATCTGCAACCGACTACATAGTAGAAACAAACTCACCCTCTGACCCAACAGGTGATATCGAAGATGCGCTCGCGGATCTGTTAAAGAAAGTCGGCGGCGGCTTCGCATTGGCGAGTATGATAGGCAAAGGTGGGACCAAGTTCAACGGTCTAGACGTGAAGCGCGTATATTTTGGTAACTGGCTTCGGGATTATAGCCAGGTGTGTGTCGAAAACAACCTTGTTCAACCGCTTGATCATGTTAACATTGATTGCAGGCTGTGGATATCGCCGGATTGAAGAAATTACCCTTACAAACGATTATCAATCTTTGTATGGTGCTAGGATTCCTGGTACGCTACCGTGCTCAATTCCAATGCCAGCCACTTGAGCATTTGCTATAGGCCCATGGATATGCCACCCATGAATTCGAGGTCAATATCTCTTCGGGTTTGACACCATTGTGTATGCAAATTGACGATTCATGCAGGTCACCGTAGAGCGATTGGGTGTTTATCTTCCGGTCAGTTATCTTTGTCCTATCTTCTTGTCTCCCTCACTAAGACCTTTGGCTAGACCGAGCACATCGATAATCCGAAAGGTTGATCACAAGATACTGGTCGAAGACTATCGTCTCATCTGTTTGCAGGTTATGGCGAAGGCGAAGATGCTAGGAAATATGACCAAAGATTGAGAGGTCCGGTTGATGTGCGCGCCAACAATCTCGATTTTCTCGATCAGATTTATTGATATGCATATCTAAAGCCTAGGGAACTTGAAATTGATCCTCGCACTGGGATGAAGAACTACATCGCCAACGGTATCTTCAAACGATCTCCGATTTCGACAGAGTTTCTCATTCGTTGTAATAGAAAACGGCGGGTGGGATACATCCAAAGCATTAGTTCGTCGGACGCTAGAAAGATGCATCCACTTAGGAAGGCAGCATCGTGCTCAGAATAGAAAAGAAGACTTGTACGAAGCTTACAGACTCCTTGGTCAAGCCGTGAGTTACAGAAATAGCTCCTGATTCCCCCGAAGTCTCATCTCACTCCAGATGCACACTCTTGAAGATTTTCCTGGTACGACGAATTTCACGATATCCAACTGCAAACTAAGCTAACCAGCTCGACACAGCACATTCTAACTTCTGCGAGCTGGCCTTGGTCGTGAGTCTTCGTGATCTTGCAACACAGTGTACGAGGAGATATTCATTGGTAACTGACAGTCCATGGGGCATCACGATGTATTCACCCATGTTGGAGATCAAGTACGCGTGCATTCACCTGGGGGGAAGTCTGTTGCACCTATCGTTACCGGTGACTAGTTCGTCTTTTCACAAAGTCCGGTCATGAACTAACGAATTTTGTAGGAACGTTCGGCTCCAGTGACTTCATTCACTCATTGCTTGGAGGTGGGAACTTCAGCTAATATTCCGTGATGAACCGTTCACTGACACTCTCTCCAGAGGCCACTGATCATTTGGTGCGAAGTAACACATGGTTCATCATCATGTTATCTGACAGTGATCGAACGCATCCACCTATGTAGAGTCAAGCATCCGTCACTGATTTAAACAAAGCATTCGACAACGCTCGTGCTACTCAACAGCGTTCCGGCCCAGGGGGTGCTTCTGATCCTGCGAACGTCCTCCGAGACTTGTTTTTCTCCTTGCCCGGAGGAACTGGAAGCGAGATGTCTCGTGAGATGGACAGCGTACAAAGAATACGCGCAGGTCCACAACAAGGCGGAAAGAGGCCTGAAGAGATGAATCCGCAAGAGTTACACGCAGTATTGTGGCAGGTATGTGCAGACCACCTCAACATCGATTCACAAGGTGGCTGATCAAGAAGCGATTCAGGTGCTCACTTTCCGCGATAGTGTGGCGAAGAAAATCGAGAAAACCATCGGTATGCGGGTTTTCTTGGGCATGGTCTATAACACATTAACATTGCGTATAGAGAAAATACCCGGTTTGGGCCCGTTGATCGAAAAGATCATGGATTCTGTCTCTGGTATGTTGATGTGTTGTTTTACACGAAACTGTTTGACGATTTCGCGCACATGCAGTGTTCGTATTCACTACACTCGAGGTCAGCTCGGCGCTCGCTGTACAATGTCTTGTTCGTACATGGCTTACATATTGAAAACAGCCCTTCGTAAAACCGTTGCTGCAAACCGCCACTTCCGGATTGCAATCCGTGTCGGGTGAAGTAATCGATAATCAGGATCAATATGAAGTGTTCAATGATCCTAGAGCTGTAAGATTCAAGCCACCTCCATACAATGGACATCACTGACTATTGTCCACACAGTCCGATCCTACTCATTCGTTCCTGAGTAAAGATCATTTTGTGGGTGTATTTCACTGTTTCTCTGCAATCCGAAATAACAAGCTTGTCAGAATCTCATCTTGAACGAGCCGGCAGGACACCTAGCAAGAATCATCGTTGTACGAGTCTTTTTTTTCTGACGTTAGTTCAATGTCAATTAACGGCTGCACAGATACATACGGTGACACTCGTAGTCAAGGCATGGGACGATACAAGCATTAACGTTCACCAGTTGACTGAAGACGTCGTATCGTGCATGTGCGTACGATTTCACTACCGACATTGGTGATAGCATTCAACAGCTAATGCATATCAGGTTTCATCCAGATTTCCCCAGCCATTCATCCAAGATACAAGGAGAAATGTTGCAATATATGCGAACATGGGTTCAACAATTGGGTCACAGGCAACATGCCACCCTGAGTCGTCTAACCAAGAACGCTGTTCGTAATCACGAGAACATACGACTAGCAGGAGATGGAGGGGCCGCGGCAGCTCAGGGAACATATGCGTACAATGAAGGTTTACAAGTGCAACATAACCTACAAGGATATGTGAACCAAATCCCTGGTGTTTCCCAGGCACAGTCATTGCTGGGCAAGTTTGATGGCGGGAACAGGAGAGACAGTCCCGGAACGAGTTTAGGAGGTTCGCCCTATCCAGGACTCGGAGCTTCTCCTCCTCCTCGGCAATATCCCCCGGCCCCTCCGTCCATGTCAGGCGAATCAGCTTCCTACTATGGCTCTGGTCTTGGTCATGCACCTGCAATTCCTGATAGTGGGCCTCATTATGCTCCACCTTCCGGTCCTCCGACATCAGGTTACGCACCTTCTTATAGCTCTCCACCTTCATCTTTCCCAGACTCTGCTCCCTCATTCCCCGGTGGTCCGCCTTCATTCCCTGGTGCTCCCCCGCCGTTTCCTGGTTCTGGTGAACACGGTCATCATGGGCACCAGCCTCATCATTATGCGCCCCCTTCAGGTCCGCCACCCGGTGGCTTTGGACCTCTTGGAGGCCCTCCTGGACCTGACTTCCCAGTGTCTACTCCATATGGGCCTCCGGGTGGGGGTCCATCGTTTCCGGGGGCTGATCCTTACCGCCAACAGGGGCCTGAGTTCCCTAATGCTGCGCCGCACTTTCCTCCTCCGAACGATGGTTATAATTCTTACGGGAGGAATCAAGGATGGTGAATCAAAATTCTATCATGTGTTGAACGTTGAACATTGAGGGCTGTACCTTCTTTACAATATATGCTAATGTAGATTGCTAAAACGTATACAAGAATTTAGGTTAAGTGTATCACTATAAACCTTAACCACCTCTGTACCAAGGAGTGTATATTCTGTATGTACAATGAAAATGCAAGGCAGAGACATCGATGGTCGAATTAAAAGTGCATATCCAAGACGAATACATGATTGCTAGCTTTGATGATCACTATAAGTGGTTGAGATGATTAGAAAAGCTATAGATTTGCGCGTGGAGTTTTAGAAGTCGTCTTTTGTCGCCGTTCCCAATGCTCTCGAGCAAGCTTCCGGAGCTGGCCCTTTATTATCTTGCCGGAGGGTGTCAGTTCGAATGGTTTCTCTTGGATCAGTACCATGACAGGTACAGCATATGCAGGAAGACTGTAAGATTATATTCTCAGTCGTGAATCGTGAGTATAATGATAAACATATTGACTTTACCTTTTTCGAACACCCTCAATCAATGATGATTCCGTCACTTTACCATTGTATTGTGGCTTCAGCGACACAACTGCAGCAACAAGCTCGCCTAAACGTCGATCGGGCACGCCCACTGCTGCAGCCTCTCTGATTCTAACATCCTCGTATAATGCATTCTCGACTTGGAGGCTTGACTGTATATGGATTAGAGCTCGATCAGTTTCACGTTCAAAGAGTATCCTTGGACTACTGACAATGTTCTCTCCTCCCTGCGTAGTTGATAGAAGATCAAAAATAACTCAATGAGCAATCCAATCCTGGCAAGATGCTTACCCTTATAATGATATCTTTGATCCTGTCTTTGATGAAGAGGAAGCCTTCTTCATCCATGATTCCGATGTCGCCAGTCTTCAACCACCCATCAACAGTTATGATTTGGCGTGTTGCCTCTGTAGGTTATTGGGAACGTAAATCAGATTTCAGCATCATTGAGATTTGGTGCTGCACCTCACCTGGATCTCGGTAGTATTCTACAGATGCAAACTGTAGATTAGGAAATTACTCATACATAACATAGAGAAAGTAAATACCTTTCATAACGTTAGGCCCTCGCAGATAAACTTCTCCAATCTCACCGGGAGAAGCGACTCTGCCATCCTCAGCTACAATCATCATGTCATTCACCGGACATGCTAGGCCCCTAGACCGCGAGGGGTCGTTAGCTTATTGAGGTCTATAGAAAGAAGATATCGGCCGAAACTAACGTGCTGCCAGGTCGCGTCATATAATCTTCACCTGCGATCTACATAAATCAGGTGGTTCAACGACATGACCATGGATAACTTTATAATAGGAGCTTACACCAACAGCTACTGAGTTTGTTTCCGTAAGACCATATCCTTGCGACCTTGAATTGCGGAAGTATGTTAGAGTTATATCGGATACCTCAATCTGGCCTAGTACTTACAGTTGGGCAGTAGGGAAAGCCATATGGGCTTGCGATGGGAGGGTTATAGAAGCTGCAGAACCCCCAAAGAAGAGCGACTCCAATGGATGTCCAACTAGGGAGCTGTCTAAAAGGTCGGACACCCTACAAAGATATCAATAGTTCGAAGATTAGATTGAAAGTGGGAGCTGAGGGCGAGTTCACGTACATGGCAGGTACACCCCCAGCAAGCCCGACATTTTCGCTCCGTATCAATCTAAATATCCAGGAAGATGCATATGTTTAACACCATAATGCATAAACATGCGTGATTGAACTGACTTAGCTCCTGGTAAACAAATGTACGATGAGTGTCTAGTACCAAATCATATCATGTGAAGAATATTCACCTTCTTCCGGTATCCATTTGCGCATCATAACTATCTTCAATCCGCCCATGGTTGCCAGCATCTATCAATCAAGATAAGAATGAGCTTTCAATTCCCGAAAAGTCTTGCGACAGACAGAGTAGCTTGTAAGGCCGGTGACATGGAAAAGTGGTACAGCTACCAGAGCTCCTTTCTGAGGGCCTTCTGGAGCAGGCGAAAGGTTGTCTCCTCGACGAAGCGTCGCGCGACGAGGTGCAACTTGAGCCTACAAAAAGATGAGAAGATGGTTGAAAATATCTTGACAGCCGCTTACATTGAGCACATTTGTCAAGAACTGTCGTTGAGTACTCAATACTCCCTTCACCGGCGGTATAAGCTGACGATGATATAGATTCAATAGCTAGCACGAACCTTGGGCAACCCAGTAGTACCTGGTACCGTGTCAGTCGGATTACGGGAATATGCTAGCTCGAGTAGTAGTACTGACCGGAAGTGAACATTATCAAAGCCTCATCTTCGGCCAGAACAGCCTCCTCCGGAGGTGGTGGACCAACGTGCTGGAGGGCTTTTTCGAATGTTTCCATCCTTTTCCACTCCCCCTTTCCCTCTTGTGGGTTGACAACGATTATAGCAAAGACCTTCTGTTGAGCATAGAGCTTATCGACGACTGGTTCTAGCTTCTCCGCTCGTTCCGCGTCAACGATAACGAGCTTGCACTCAGTATGGGATATGCAGAATGTCAGAGGGTCCAGTGGAAGCCATCTAAGTTATTGCGTCAATTCATTATTATAGAGGTGAAATCAAGAAACCTCACGCGTTTATGCCAACAAATACAGCGCCTAATATTTCTGTGGGTTGAAGAGAGTTCGAAATCTGATGCTTGAAGCGATCACGAAACTACGCACGAGAAGCCCAAAAGCCCACCAGCCACTCAACGCAGTTTCGTGAGCAGATACCAATCTTATCGCCTAGTAGTACGTTTGTGAGTAAATGAAATATTAGAGAGAGTAGTCAGATATACCCTTCTTAATGTGATACTGGTTGAAAAAAACACTTGCGGTTTGTCGTACCCGTTGATCTATCTCCTTGTATGTGAACCTCTGCCCCTCAAAAACGATGTACGTTTTATTTGCATGTTCGCTACTAGCCCACGACCAAAAATTCTAAGTCCGATTAGGCGAGAGAGGCGGTCGCATACGGTGCTATCTTACCCGTACGGTTGGCCACAAGTTCTTGTAAACACGCTGGAGCCTTCCATCTACGAATCGCGTCTCCAGCTCATGCAGCTGACCAGGCGCACAAAGCAATTCATTCGCTGGGCGACGATCAATCCTGGCATAGACGTCAAAAGGAGAGCTGGGACTTACTTTCAGCTAGGCTGCGTTTCGGTATCCAGCTCATTGCATGCGATAGAAGGTGTGGCTGAAGTCAAAACTGATTTGTGCGCCGGTTTGGGTATTTATACTGTTGATGTAAGATGTAAGCCTTACTGTCATTCGCGGAAATTTTTATTCTTCTCTATCATGTTCGGGAATAACAAATTCTGTTTGTGAGAAATGGACTGAATGGAGAAGATCTCGATTGTCCGAGGAAAGAAACTCTTCCGCGGTTTTTGTTTTCATAGCCGAAAGAGATTGTTTCGCGGCTGGTCGCAATCAGAAGCACGTAGTGAAGGTCACCATTCCCATTCTCCCCATACTCCCTGAGAGGAAAGTTTTCACCAGTCCGGTCAAAATTTGAAAGGTCTGCACGACCTGACAGAACATGTGTTCTGATGTGAAGATTGTCTTCATCGGAGAATAATTAATGCATGCCCTCATACCAGAAACAAGGAAGCCATCTCTTCACGTGGCTACTGAACATATAGTAACGACACTAGATTCAGTTGGAAGAATCCAAAGACAGGTGTTAGAAGGGCTATGAAAATCATTTATCAGACGTAGTTTATGCAGACGAAAGAAGCCGAGGAAGGTCTGGGACATACGAAACTTCAGACGGATGGAGGTCTAAGTATGTTCGACGATTCGCTCGACGAGTCTTCAAAATCTGACAATAACACGGTGAGCATCTGACGATATCTTTGTTATCGTTACAGTTGTTATCTGTAATTCTAATCAGCATCAGCAGTAGATGCGGTATTAGTAGCATGGGATGCAGGGAACGACGCCCTGGAAGTTGACGAGGAGATAATCAAACCGCCGTGACGCCGCACAAGTCCGCACCTCGTATCAAGTAGATGGCTGTAGATAGCGCTCAGTTCGGTGAACTTCTGAGTCCTGACCAGCGTAGATTTACCAAAAACCCGGTATTAGTGAAGATCGCTTCTTCAATATTCATTTCTTTTCAGGTGAAAACTGCCTGAAAATATTTAGATGGAGTATATCATGAGTTGAATAGCCATCGTTCATAAGGCTTTTCATGAGCGTAGCAACGGTTCAGGATTTTGAGTAAACCTTCACAAAGAATAGGAAGAAGAAAATTTGAGAAGGACCGACTATTGGACGGATTTAAATTTAAGTGGCTGTGTTGTTGTCAAAGCATCGCATTGATGACTAATCTGTTTTGAGCTTTAAGCATTTCTACCATTTCTACCATGGACCCTATCGTTCGAATTCGCGAGTATCAACGCGACAGAGTCAATTTCGTGCTCGAGAATGTCGACCTTGCGTATGGCTGATACTTTTAGGATGAGGCTCTGCGTCTGATCTTTCTCAAGATTCGCAAATTCCTTAAGAAGGGTCATGATGGCAGATTTGCCTACTGTTGGCGAGTTGCATTGTACGCCTCTTTTACTTGCACTAATATTATCATCTCTCCTTCTAGCTATAGATTTAGTAGAAATCGAAACCAATACGACCGTGTTGCCAGATGAATTCATCTCGCATCGCTTGGGAATGATTCCTTTGGTCAGCACAAACTGTGATGCTGCAATGCGATATACGAGAGTGCGTATCACGTTTCTTACAGTTGAGCCCCGTGTTCATGGTTCTTTCATTTAGGATTGTAATTGTCTCGAGAACTGTGCCTTTTGTTCAATCGTCCTGACTCTCAATGTAACCTGTACCGACGCTGTCACCATGGATGTTACCAGTAATCATTTAGAAATACAACCGCATCCTAACGAAGGCACTGAGGAAGCGGGCGAAGAACAGGTTAGACGTAGCGACACTTTTGGGATGCCTGTAGGCAAAAGTGCGTACCGTCTTTTTGTGTTACTGATCATCCTTCTAAATGACAATACTCAGAGGAGGCCGACGTTGACCCGATCCTAATATGCAAAATTCGGAAGGGACAAGAGCTCAAGCTACGCTGTGTTGCCAAGAAAGTGCGTTGTTATGACTGCTCGTAGGCCTCACTTACTCATATTCCTTGTTCAGGGAATCGCAAAAGAGCATGCAAAATGGTCACCATGTTCTGCGGTAGCATTCGAATACGATCCTCACAACAAATTGCGACATACATCATATTGGTATGAAACAGACGAGAAAGCGGAATGGCCATTAGGACAAAATGCTCGTGAAGAAGAACCTCCTCGAGAAGATGAACCGTTTGATTTCAATGCAAAACCGAATAAATTCTACTTCGATGTCGAGACGGATGGCAGCTTAGGCGCACAAGAGGTTGTCATGAAGGTAAGCAGAGATATATGTCTATACTTGCAACATTGTTCAATGCTTTCCACCAGGGGATTGCCGAACTACAAAAAAAGCTAGCTTCACTAGTCCTTGCTCTGCGCAGAGTTCGAAATGGCGAGAACGAAATGGACGTACCCACCAGCGGAGATCAAACCTTTGGAGATCAACCCGTAGCGGGCTCGGGTGGAGAGGCGACATGGGGCTCTGGACCTGCGTCCAGTTGGGGAAGCTCTCCCGGCAGCGGCGGTGGCAGCAGTTGGGGTAACAATAATTATGGGAGTGGTGGCAATACTACAGGTACTTGGGGTTCTAGTCCTCAAGGCAGTGCAAATGCTTGGTCCTCTCCTTCGAACGCTGGTTGGGGTAGCCCTTCGGCTCAAGCAAATGGTTGGAACGTATAGACATATATGTGTTCCTTCTCCCGGAAGTAGATAAGTTGGTAGGCCTAGTCTGTAGTAGTTTGAAAGCAAGCAATGAGAGAATTAAACAAATAAACGTAAGAGATTCTATGTATGCATGCAAGTGGTAAAAAATGCAGTGTCCTGATGTCTATAGATCTTCGTAACCACTTGCGCTAACCCACTATATCACCCATGCAGGTTGTTATCTGAATATAAATTATCAGCGTCGTTCTGACATCTCGATGGCTTCGTGGGCATATGCTTGTCTTTGCGAAGGCATCGGCACCGCTTGAGGCATTGCTGCGGAACTCAATGGACCATAGGCAGAGGGCGTCGAAGGTGTCCTTCGTGGTTCTGGCATCATCATCTCCTCACGCGCGTCGTCGTCGAAGACGTTATCTGCATCGTCGCCTGTCTCTCAATCAGCATCAACCCTAAGACAAGAAACTGGAGAAATTGCTTACGCATGGAAGGATTGCTGTCAGATAGTCGCCAGCCTCCCGCGGGAGCTGGCACACTGAGCGGTCGAGAACTTTTACCTTGATCAGCACGTTTGACTTCATCCCATGGAACTTCCGTATAGCGTTTGGGCTGAGGAGTGGCATTCGGATTTCCTGTAGGACCGAAGATTCCGACATCGGCAAGTGCCTGCTTGAGGGCACAAACCCACTTATTCCGACGTTTAGCTGTGATGAACTGACGGTGAGATTACTGAACAATTTCACTGAGTTCCAATCAAAGGCCTAACCTTTCACAGCACCTTGCTGAGAGTTACTTTTGTATTTGATGTCAGCAGACAACGACATGGATGCCTGCTCAGGAAAGTCTAGTATATCAAGGTTCCAAATATTAGTCTTGAATTTGACAGACGAAGAAATACACGGACCAATGACAGCAACATCAAATATCGGTAGATAGTCACGTCTCTCATTTTGTACAAACTCGAGCATTTTGGCTCTTAGTTTTTCCAAGTCCTCAAAGGAGGTCTCATATGCCACCGAAAACGTAAAAGTTTCGCTCATCTGCATATGGAAATCAGAACCAGTGTCAACCCCCTTCCCGAAAATACATCACGTACCTGGGGACTCCGCCTGATATTCTCAATGAACTGTACACAGTACCCTTAAGTATTAGCTGTTGATCGTCCTCCAATAAGCTTTGCCTGACGAACCTCATCGTTTAATTTGCTATTTGGTGCCTGCACTAGTCCACCGTTTCCATCCAAGAGCAGCGTGGTCAAGAGCGAAATTTCCTTGACAGTGTATTCCACTTCGTCCACAATGATTCTATCACCCACATCGAAGGGGTGCTTGATGAACAGAAATATGATACTAGTGAGGACCTCAGTAAGACTGCCGCCGATGAGCCAACTCAGGCCTGACAGACAACAGGGGGACCTGAGCACGAGGAAGAGGAGCTAAAGTCAATGAGAACGGACATACCGAGGACCAATGTTCCAACAGAAGTTATAAGCGTGCTGAATTGAGCATCCTATGTATAATACAATAATAGGATTCATCAGCAAGAGCGCAATACAGACTTGAATGGAAAAACCCTACCAAGACGACGGCAATGATGAGTACGGCGATAACGACATACAGACTCATGAAGATGTTATCCAGCCTCCCAACCGCACTGTCCAGATCCTGCATAGAATGTTCTATCGACAGTTGCTCGCGATGAAAGTCCATACAGGCATTCTCTATCTCCTCCCTCGACGCATCGCCGTTTCCGTCCCGGTCGAACAAGGCGAACACGGAATCCGCTTCGTCTGGAGTGGGGAAAAATCTTGCGATGTCTTGAATGAACAAATATTCGGAACCTGGCTTGGCGAAAGAGTAGAAGATACGACGGGCTAACAGACGAGACTTGTTGGCCGATTCTAGGGCAGTCTTGACCATTGCTTGAGGGGAATTGGGCTGCAATACGGAGCTTTTACAGATTGAGATTGTGTATGGGGAAGAAATAGACAAAGGGCCACCTTCCAGCTATCTCAGACTAAAGTGATATGAGTGCTGCGGATATCAGGAGTATAGCCAAAACAACTTACTGCAACATTTCCCAAGGCAGTCGTTGTCGTAGTCGCAGCGATACGCACTCCTTTGATGGCTCTTTTAAAGAGTTGTTTTGGATTGACAGAACTGTTCTTGACATGTGCCGCTTTGAGAGTATCAGAGCGACCTGGAATATCGGAAGAGTTTCGATAAAGAGTGACGAGTGATCGAACAGCAAACTTTTGGTCCGCGATACGTTCTAAGAAACGTCGATTCAAAATACTGGCTGACTCGAAAGCACAGAAACCGACCAGCATATGTTTTCTCGTGGAACTTGCCAGCAATCCACTGAATAGAGAATTTTTCGAATAACAGCACAGCTGAACATAGAAAGAGTCCAAATAACAGTTTCGCGATGAGACTGACTACGCTTTTGCTGTTATCGGACGCGGTGGATTCTTGGCGGGTATCGATAATTGGATTCCACTTTGGATTCGAGTCGGTATATATACTATGATCCAGATGCTACAAGCACTCACTGTGATCCACATCGCTAGTGTCCAGCCAAATAACGCGACATAACGGTTGAGAACACTGGCCCAATCGATATATTTTCGTGTTCCAACCGCCACCACACCTGCAAACCAACATATTGGTGAGGACGTTGGAAGGTCGAGCAGGATACAATCTGATGAAACGCACCAACTGTCGAACGAATGATGGACGGAAGCACACGAGCACCAGCGAGTGAAACCCACCAGCCTCCCCACTTCAGAGCAATCAAGATGAGATCAAATTAGACAGAGAACAAGTACTTGCCATTACGCTCAACCAGATACTCCACCATAGAAGCTTCACACCCCAGACCGACGCATTAGGGAATGTTGTCAGCTAGAACCAGATCAAAATTAGATTTTGCGTTATAGCTCGTTTTCGGAACCATACGCCTAAGATACCAGGAATCCATAACAAGCCCAGAGGAGGTACTATGAAGAGAAACCATCGAGTGACGATTGACACGTTGAGCAGATAATGGTATAACTTGGCGAGCTAGAAGAAGCAGATCATATACGTTGATGAATAAGGCCAATATAAAAATTGAATTTGTACCTTGTTCTTGGGCAAATCTCCTTCTGCATAAACGAGGTGACTCTGGCTTGCATTTCGGGAGTCGAATTCTTCGTATGAATGTTCAAATTTGCGAATTCCGTTGAGGAGATCCCAGGAAGAAGAACCTTGGTGGATAGGTCGGGGCATACCAGAAATATTAGCGCGTTCTGGATCTTCATTGTCCGGCCTGCGATAAACTCCCTGTGGTCCGGGTACCTGCGGAGAGGGAGAAGAAGGAGAAGGTCGACCAGGAGGATACATTTTGCTGGTGACGGTGATAAAAGAAGAAGAATAAGATGGACGCCAGGGACAGCAACAATGATCATGATTGTGGGATACTTGCGTTACCACCGATTTTATTGTGAACGTTCAAGTTCTTATTCCGATTCGAACTTCGGACAATGTTCAGCACCGTTCATCTTTATCAAGGCACTCGGGATTGCAGCAAATAGCGCTAACGAACCCGACTACCCACTTTGCCTCAAGGACATATGCAAACTGCTTGCGAATTCACATACATCATACTTTATATGTTTTTTCTCATTGTCATAATACAAACCATTCTAAACAGCTTTCCGACTCCGAGTCTTTCTCCTGAGCTTGTACAGATTTGCCAAAGAGTTCTAGCTAGCTTCGCCGTCGATTGTTCAATTTTGGGCAAAGCGATGCTTCTCGTCTCTCCGAGCAGTAGTATGTGTTCCTGGGTTACGAGTTCGCATTCGGAGATTGTGGTTACAAAACTTTGTCCAATGGTTCGTCATACACTGAGGCTTGGGATTGCTGTGGGTCCTTTTGCATACACGGGAGATGGATTGTAGCCAATAGCGGAGAAAATCTCCCATGAACCTGAGCGGGTTCAAACGCCAGCGTGAGAATCAAACACATTCCTTTCTCTTTTCTTTCACTTCTTCACTTCTTCACTGTTCTTCATAACCTCCTTCGAACTTTGACAGCCACCTTTCGTTGCGCTCAGAGCTGGCCGTAGCGTTTTTTTGCGCCCGGAGATGATTCCACATCAGATTCGCAAACTCACCTACTTCTCTCTAAGCATCTCCTTCGTTGTCTTTGTATTCTCCTTGGGAAGCAACCTCGGCGGCAATTCATTCTTCCTCGACCCAATAGCCGCATTCCTCACCATTATCCTTCACCTCAGCCTCTTGCTTCTGAGTCGGAGACATCAGCCGCACACGAAGTCATTGCCTTATCCACTCTCGTCGGGTATCCCGAGCATTGCATGTCATTGGTTGTTAGGCTGTTTATGGACGGCATCTTCTGTCCTCATCATGTTCACGGCCGTCTGCGCCTTTCTCGAAAGTTACTCGAACACGACACGGGCGTTGGTTCTGATTGAACCAGTGTTCGCGACTTGCGAGTCGGTCCTGCTTTTGACCATCGCAGTCTTGATCACCAAGCACAGGGATATATATGCGATGCATATGTCGCATTCAACTTCTTCGTCACCTAATCCATTCACAACAACGCGTCTGTCATGACTATTTTCCATGAGTGATCGTCGGAGTAACACCGACTTGGTATTAGCTCAAGAATCTTCATGGTGCGTCTATGAGTTATCATAAATATATGATTACTAAGTCAGAACACGACTTGCAGAATATATCCTGTGTCTATTGGGTTCTTGGGCAACCGAACCGTAGGTGGTGATCATGGCACTGCCGTTGCGTAGCGGTTCGTTTCCGTCATATTATTCTTTCTATGTATTTGCGGACAAAAATCTTGGTCGTTGTATCCCAATGAATCCACCATCCACTGCACATTTTGTACTTGTATCTATGCTACATACCTTCATCAATATACTGTATCTCCTGCTGGAAAGCATCTTCGATTCATTTTCTCCATAGAAATTTCCATCGCTCACTCATGATTTTGCATCATGTTCTAGTGTCATCGACAACGCTGAGACTCATATCATCGACACAGATTCAATTCGAAAGCTTGCTCTGCAGCTTTAACTGATCAATTCCAGATGGCTTTTGCCTTCTTGTAACATCGATGTGTCCCAACTCCATCCATCGCATATATCACTCACCAGTCACCACGATTCATCAGTGCCGATCGGCGGAACTCCACTTGTTGAAGAGGTAAACCTTCACAAGACCCAAGTTGTTCACAAGTCTTCACATCGATGATCCTCTCGTGCACCTGATGCGTAGAGTGGGAACACGCTCAACCAGAATGGGAGTTGGCACCTGTTGGCACTCGGCGATAAATCCTTGTTTCATTGAAAACATGCGATAGTCTGCCCTCGGCAACTGCCCCCCATTCTGGAATTTGCTTCGGAACGCCACGAGACAAACATGCTCTTTGAAGTGAAATGAGCCACAAAATCTTTGTGGGTGAAGTTGAATCTATATCACCTACCTCCTTCCTGAAAATCTCTCGCTCCACATCTCTCATGTGCCATTCACACTTCTACACATACCGACAAACTACTCACTCCCACCTCCGATATAGGAAAAGATATGTATCAAGTCCGTACGCGTGCTTCCTGTCTCTCAAATGGTATCCAATAACACGGAACGAACAACCTCATTGGACCTCCTACCTCCTGCACAAGTCGTAAACGAAAAATTCGCACTCCGCCCATGTTTGTCTTCTCGAACTGCCGTTCTTCTCGTTCTGACTAGGCATTTCCGGGATGTTTACGAATCACCAGAGCACATTGCACGCAGAAAAGATGTTGCCCAAATCGATTATCTGTTGAGAAATATGCTCAACAAGACAATTCACGATCCAGAACACGAAAAAAGTCACATAACCGCGAGAGCACGCGTTTACGCCGGGCAGAGTTGATCAAGGATTCAGATTTGTACCAGTCTAAAGTAAACTCAGCCTATCGATAACGGACGGAATGTGGGACGATCGGATTGGAGAACGTTTACGATGAGAGATTGTAGGTTCCAGATGTGCAAGGATGGAGAGCTGATGAGAGCTTTGCAGTGATTGATAGTAGTGACGCCGTCGGCTTCAAGCTTTTGGCTCTTCACAGCTCCAAACTCGCTTTCTTCCGGGAGGTCATACAGAGTTATCCTACTATCCTGCAGCTTCCTGCTTAATCTCAATCGGCCGGACCAAGTGCGTGATTTCTTGCTGCTTGCCCGCTGGGAATTTGGAAGTGATGTTTCTCCTCTTCATGTATCAATCGCCGTTCAGCTTACACATATCGAACTGTATGCGGTGTATAGACGCCAAACTTGTTGCGCCAAAGTTGTGTGTACTGACAGTACACATTTCTCTCATCATTGTTCGGACCATGTAAGAACCCAAATATACCATCTCCAAGTATTACCCTCCAATATAGAAGCACAATAATAGGCATCCCGCAGGCAAATGGAATCCGTCCGGAAATTACAGACGAATGATGAACGGGATGGGTATAGAGAAGAATTATGACGTCCGTGTACCTTCACAGCTTTTTCCTTGAATTCCGACCTGAGTAAGCTTTTGTCATCGATGAATCGTCGTGGCCGAGAAAGGCCAAGAACACGCAAAATCTAAAATTTGAAAGTCAGAGAATCTACCTCCCTCCTAGTACTAGTGCCTCGAATCATGATTGCCTAAACTGCTAACAAGCACACGCTGCGATTCTTTGTCAAACTCCTCATTGCTCAAAGACAGTCAAAGACTCAGCCTCAAATCCGTCTCTTGGCAAATTGCGAAGATCCGAAGGATAAGTTATCTTTCCGTGAGGAGCCGGTACGATCGCTATGGTGATTGTAAAGTAAGTATCCTCGGACGTTGTGTACACCCACAGGTTGCTGCTCCTCGTAGTTCCTTGTTCCCCCTTTGAGTACTTCACCGCCTCAATCCGGCATTCGGAACGAAAGGGAAGGTATACTGTGCTCAAGTATCTTTCACTGTACACAGTACTCTCCTTGAGTCTCCTGCGCGTTGTGGAGCAAACGAAAGGGGATACCACACCTATCTGCATAGTTCCGGTTGGTTCTAGACTTTAGATTCGTCTCACGACTCGTACCTGGTGTATCTCCTGGTGTCCTGGATTCTCTTCCAGCTGATGAAGAAGATAACGCTGATATCATTGTCAACGATTTCGCCAAAATTATGCCGGTCAATGCAAATACGTGTACATCATGATAATCACGGTATCGCATTGGACCATGGAGGATAACATACTAAATTAAATACCTACAAAAATGTGCCAAAGTTGATCCAAGAATTAACGCCATTCGGAATATGGACGCCTGCGTAATAGATTGAAAGGACGGGATATGGAGCGCAGCGCTACAGTAGGTGTTGAAGTTGAGGACTCGGGCGAAGGGGAGGGCGAGGAATGGTGTTTAGGTTTGTAAATGATAACGATAATGAGGGCAAAAATCATGAGGAGAAGAAGGAATATGCATTTCCTTCTTCCTGTGTTCTTCTGGTACCTAAAGATCATCCAATACCATGAAAAAGCTGACATGTAGAAGCAGATCTCACTTGCCTCGTTGCGATATCTAATTCTTGAACGGCATCTTTAACCTGAACTGCTGTTTGTTCAATGTTATATTCAACACTATCGAGTAATGTGCCCTGGTCTATAACGAGAACAGAAAGGTCTTTGAAGAGTTCTGCGAGTGACGCAATGGATTTAGCGATTTCGTTCAACTCGCGGTCGCGCGTTTGTAGATCGACAGCATTTGAATCCGCTTGGCGAAGAGAAAGCGACTGGGTATTTTCCTGCATCATTTCAAACGTAGGACAAGCGCAACGGTTGAAGGGAAAAATGAGGAGAGAAGCATACATATGATGAGGCAATTCAGAGAACCCGAAATTCAGTTCATGGAATATTGAATGAAGGACCCAGGATGATCGACATGACGAGGACAATGACAGAGAGAAATGACATGAAACAGACAGAGTGAATTATTGGGAAAAAGCAACGACAGACGATACGTCAGTTGAGAAAACAAAGAGCGAGAAATACCGTACCGCAGCTTCAACATCTTCATCCACAGCACTCATGCCTGCCGAACCTTTGAGTGAAACAGTACCAGAGGCGAGCAAAAGGTCCTGGTTCTTGATCGCATGACCTTGAAGCTCTGCAGGAACGCAACAAGTCCAAGGTAAAATCACAAAAACCCCATGATGGATCGTTCAATCAATGCGAGAATGGGAAGGAGCGTCTTATCAGAAAGGTATTCCAAACGGCAAATTGAACAGGAGATAGAAGAGGACACGCCACATACTTTCCATGTACACGCGCTGTTTCTTCCGAAATGTGGCACTCAGATCTTGTACTTTAGCCGCCAGACCACGCTGGACATTCTTTGCTGCCTGGGATTCGGATTTTGATTTGGCGATATCGGAATGAGTAGGAGGGAACGAATGAGCAGACGCAGGACTGATTCTGGTGATTAAAGATTGACATCTTCGAAAGCTCTATAGACCGAGACGCGAGAATTCGTAAGAACACCGTGCGACAACTGAGAATAATAACGACTTTGGTTATGTCGGTGGTCACCGCTTCAATCTCTTGTTCCTCAAGCGTCCGATCAGCAAAGCCGGGGAGAACATGTTTGGCATGTAGTTTTTCAAGAGCAGTAACTTCATCAATCACGGTGAGTTGCTAGGCTGTGTGATACAAGGAGAACCAAACATACTTTTGGCCTGCGTGTCCGTAAGGATAAGCTGTACTTGTTCGGAAATATCCACCCTAAACAGCCGTATGAATGACGTGAAGAGACTGAGGATAATATGATGGGGCTGGCCAACCATTTTGGAGGCAAGTCGAAATCAACGGCATGATGTGTGTTTGCAATGAGGCCTTCGTGCTCATCGGTCACAGCAGAGTCTGGCTCGTCGTAATTGCTGAGTTTTCGGGGATATCGAGACGAGGGAGCTCGAGAATCACGGTATGAAAGAAAGAGACCCGTTCGCGAACGAGTAGTCACATTCATGAACAGAGATGAAGTCGCGAAATCACACGGGTGCTCGATGATGGTGAGATCATCACATTTGGGATATTTTTCTCACACTTTTTCTCCGGACTTGATTTCGAAAATAAATCTAAAAAATATTTTTTTCATAGTTTCGGCTTATTCCCAAAATGGTACATATCTGTGGCCCTTTCTCCTATAAATTATACTCCCAAATTCCTCGCTCTTTCAGAGAATTCCCCTGTTTCAACAACCTCCTTTGCCTTACATCCATAATCCCTCCTTCCATCGTTGTCCATCGCAATGTGTAACCTCGAAACGTACAGTTCTCTCCTATGTATGCTACCTCAGAAGTGACAGCTGATAATCGTGTTCTGTTATTCAGTGAAGGTACCAAGTATGGGTGCGGACACTATGCAAGTTCTTTCATACTCTTTGATCATTACGATGAAGTACTGATGGACACGTAGGTTGCAGTAAGTTGCCCTACCTCCCGATTTTGGTCGTCGTGGCGTTACTCACGTTTCTTAGACGAAAACAGTCAACATCATTGACTGCATGCGCTCAACTTGTACCAAATCTTCTCGCCATCCACCTTATTGTCACTCTAGCGACTGCTCTATTGCAAGTACCATTCGTCTACCTTGCTTCGCGCAACTGATGTTTCTTTGTTAGTATTATGGTCCAGCGCGCACGGAAACAATCACGCAACGCACCACTGAGTTCTGTCAACACTGCGACTATTGGTTCAAAGGTTCCCGTGTTAGATGATCCGTCTTTCACTATCCGTCTTTCACCATCGGCCCGACTTTCCATGTTCTCGCGTTCTGAATGTTTTCACTTTGCGCATCTATCACTCAATTCACGGTTCCCGTTCATCGACGTTATCCTAACACCATGATCAATGCTCCGCTTCACAAGGTCATCGGAATCTCGTATGGGATGTCCCCTCGGCAATGACATTGTGATGCCAGCGTTTCTCTCGAGTCCTCAGGCTGCTGGCTACCCTAGGTTCGGAGGTTTTGGTGATGCTTTGTATTTTCAGTTGCATTTGCTATCTTAGCTTCTAATATTTATCGCTATCCCGACTATATATTCATTCTACGGTACTGTATTTAGTACATATCCCTCTATTATCGCTCATCGAATCCATCAATCTAATCACCATTTTACTGCTAAACCTACAACTTCACTTTCCACCGCCCGGTAATTTGTCCGGAAGAAATCCTGTTGAGCTGTCCCCATCTTCTGACAAAGCTCATCCGTTATATCGATCAGTAACCGATCCGCCATCAGCACAATCTCGTTCCTTATCTCGGAATCATACCCCGCATCTTCTTTTTCCCCAGAATTCGTCATACGATGATTTTCGTTTGCTGACCAGTACACATTTTCTACCTGTTTTGTCCATTCCTTGTTCCCCCATTTCGAAGCCGCCGGTCTCGAACCATCCTCTAACGAAACGCCACTTTCTCCCCAATCCCGAAGGTATCCTTCGGCATCATTCATGGCTCCGAAATAGTCCGGAGGCTTGACTTGGCCTCCTCCATTGACGCAACCACCAGGACAAGCCATAACCTCTATGTAGTCATACCCTCTCTCTAATCTTGTCCCCTGATCTCGTCTGTTGCGTTTAACCGCAGCTGCTCGGCCTTGTAATCTACCCGCAGCACCTGCACCTACACGGACCCCATTTTCCTTCCCTACTTTCCGTACCACGTTCTGAAGATTTCTGAAACCGTAGCATTTCGCACCTTTGAAAACCACCTCGCTCTCTATTCCTGGTGCTGTTTCTCGCTTCAGAGTGAATTCTTCATAATCCGCATTTCGGATCTGCTTCACATGCAACGAAAGGGGCGTCGATGATGTACATTGGATGTGTTCGATTAATGAATGCAGATACGATCCAGACGAGGATCCCGAATGCACCATGAGCTCCGGAAGTGAAGATTCGGCGACATCTTTCGTTGACGCTGTTAGTGAGGGAGGCGAGTTCTCGTTCGGGACCGGTGATGAAAGGTCCCAGCCCTTTTCCTGGGCCAAAAGTTGCATTTCACCGGTAGTAATGACACAATCTACGTCTCGAGTGGAATAGGCTTCGTTATAGAAGTCTGTTCGGGAGGCCTCGAGCTTTTTGTCATAGCAAGGCATTACAGACACATGGTAGATTTCATTAGGTCTGGTGCAGAGGTGAAAGTCAAAAACTCATGTCACATAGAATGAGGCACACGACTAACCGTTTCCCCCACTCTTCACCCATCCAATACTTCACTAAGGTACCCATGACTTGTTGCGGGCTTTTCGTTTTTGCGATGAATGGGAGCATTTCGGGATGAGCTTTCTCTGCATAACAGATCCATCCCGGACAAGCACTTGCAAGCATCGGTAAACCCGTACCACCTTCGCTCGCATCACCCTTATCCGTCATTCTTTGTTTCTCTTGACGTTCAACAAACTCCTTCACATGCTCTCTTAATGCCACATGTCTGGCGAACGTTGTATCGAACACATGAGCAAAACCCAGAACATCTTTGCAAAAGCACCGAAGTCGGTGAAGCATCTGTCGAGGCGTGACAGGAGCAGCAGATGAAGAGGATATAGATGCTGCGAGAGAAGCAAGGCTTTGTGGAGCAATGGAAAGTACCGGTACTTTTCTTGACGAAACGTCGGCGGTGGCATTAGAAGAAAGGAAATTCAAAACCTCATTATGAGATTGCAGAGTAATCAAGACGGATTCGGCGGATGTTATACAGCCACTGGTAAGGTGCAGCGATTAGAATGGGATGTATAGAAGAAATGCAAATCCAGCGAACCTACAAGCCAAGCAATCGTTCAAACTGATCTGTGCTTGCTCCAGCTTCTTTCCCGGTGTTGCAGGACTTGTGATCGAAGCAGAGTCGTTCACTTCGTAATATAAACCGTTGTGATCAATCCGTATTTCATTCTGGATTGGAGTAATCAGTATGAACGCATGATTTGGCGCGGAAAAGATGGATGGCATACAGATGCAAAGCCTGGTTGTTTCTCTTCGGCTTTGGGTAAAATCTGTTCGACGGGCTTGATGCATGCTTGCGATGGAGTTATGAAATCATTGAGATCGGTGAGGGTCTAATAAGGTTCACATCAGCGGCAATGTAGATTGTGAAGGGGAAAATGCGTACGAGGGCACCAGAAAATGTCATGAGTCGTGGTGAAAGTTTCTTGCAAAGATTTTCGGAATGCAGGCGCTTAACTCGGGATGGTGCAATCGATTAGCAATTTCGGCCGTTCCAGACCCGCTTATGTCCGAAAGGTCCGCAACTCACGTTTTCCATTCACAGCGACCACTGTGAATTGGTGCATATGCACCTTGGCTTAACCTTATAGCTAAATCCAGACTGTTCCAACACCGGGACATTGTCAAACATGATTGTGATAAATATCCAACAACGTGCCAACGAGCACCCCAATTTGCTAATGACAATTGACTCTTGAGCTTGAGGCAGCAGACTCGACCGCCCCCGGGCCCGAAGGCCTCAAGCTCAGGACGACAGGTAGTGCCGAGGCTCACTGACCATTGAGTCTACTATGACACCTAGTACATGCTCAGAATCTGCTTCAGGTACAGAACATGCCTGCGATGAGTGGTGTTATCTTCAAGTTTGACCCGGCTACTAGGAAACTTTTGGGGCTCCTGAAGATAACTTCAAAGGGAAATCATCATTCACACTCACATTCATTCGTTCCTTACTCAGTTCTAATCATCATCGGTGTAAGGTGATTCAAGGTAAGTCTACTTCACAGTACGGACACATTGTTCGATCTATCACTTACAACAAAAATTAAGCCGAGTCCAAGTCGGTGGGAGTAATAGTAAACGTTCGCAACATTCGATGTCAAAGAACACGGTCGTTATTGATACTTCTGGCAGATGGAAGTGTATGGCTAATGCATGCAGCTTTGACCGCTACGTGGGCTACTCCCAGGACAGGGCTCGTGTCCCAAACCTGGCAAGCATGTAGCAGTGGATGGTCTCTGTCTGCTGTGAACAGGTGACAAAGGTGCGATTTTTGTTTCTTCTGAAATCGCACTATCTGCACTACCAAGGGGACTGAGGATAGTGGTAGAGTCCATCTCCAAAGAATAAGCAGGGGGACGAGGGAAGTATGGCGGGAGGGGCTCTGCTACAGACCCAGGGATCATAAAATCCCGTTCGAGTCTATCGATATTATTTTGTAGCTCGAGCCTGTAACGGATGGAAGCCTCAATATCTTCGCGCTCTTCGACCCTTCTGTGGCGCGCATATAGTCGAAGACCATAGAGGCATAGCAAAGGAATGACGATGGCGGCAAATAAAATGAGAGTGAGAAGCAGTGGATGGTCTTCTGGGCTTCGTAGGCCGCGTCGTGCTATCGACCTAAGGTTACGTCGAAGATTCCGTGAGCCTAGGTTTGTTCTCGAAGTCCGAGCACAACCTATACATGGCAGTTGTGACAGCATCCATGAAACCGCGACCTTCAAGTTGGCGGGAAAATGTGAAGGGAGAGCATCCATAGGGACGGTTGAATTCCACGATGTGGCAAAAGAATGCATCCAACGAAATGATGAAAGGAGGGTGGGTGTAGATTCTAGAAGACCTGCAGTGCTTTTGCTCAGAGGAATTCGAGAAGAAGAGTAGAAGATCTAACCTGGTCAAAAAGTCTGGAATCTACATATAGATAGAAATCTCTGAGTCGAATTCATTTCGTTAGTTCCAAACCCTTGTATATATCACTGGAAAAATCCACGGACTGACGAGACCGCCCCAGGAAATCCAACATATTTTCCTCGGTTATAATGAAACCAACGCCGTCCGAAAGATCGACTGATTCCTCTAATCTTCTTGATTCCAAGATTCACAATTCAGTTAGTGACTCAAAGCAGTGCAATCTTCGGGTTGTCCTCTGAGGGCTGGCGCGGACGTTGAAACTTCCCGGGTTATACCTGGTAATACTCGAGGCTTGTATCTATTGCTAGAATCGCGTGTCAGCGCATATACGCGATTCCAATGAGTCGTTGACCAGACTTACTCCGAAATCGAACACTGAACGGTCAGAAACAGATGTAGAGATCCTCGGACACTGGAGAACAGTTATAAGTTGATGGGATAGAGCCACCTGGCTTCCACCAATGAAAGCTCAGTAGTGTTTTCTCCCGACTCTTGTCCGCTTAAACGGATCTAATGAAGACACCAGGCTTAGAGGATTCTGAGTAAAGGGTCATCTCAAGTCCGGCGTCAAAGCGTACGGACGTTGGACCTGCATCCTCCTGCATCATGGCTTCTTTATGGTCTGACAATTTAAACACACACGTCGGAAAGCAAAATCTCCCGTCTCCGCATCCTGCCCGAATTTTTGCTCGAGCCGGCTTAACTGTGAGGGTACTAGTAGATCTCCGTTGATTGTTGCAATAAACCCCAGTGCGAAAATTACCTGAACGAATGGTAAGAGTGGCGCGGGAGTGACAATAACATTAACAACCATGGAACGTGTGTTTTTTATTGTGAATCACCATCCACTGAGATGAAATTCATGAGCTACATAACATAAAACAACGTCAAATGAGCATGCTCCAGGTAGTGGCAAACATAGACACCAGGATGAGAAGATAATTGATTGGCTGGATGGTCCTAAGCGCAGGATTGACTGCAGTGTTGAGTGCAGTCCCATTGGAAGGATTAGCGCTTCCCCAAAGTTGGATGTTTCGATAATAGGTGTGCGTAGTGACAGGCGTTGCCCATGTGCTATCAGAGCCTACATCCAACGATCATTGAACTGACCTGAGTATAGTTTTCATTCTGAATCTCACCTCCAAAGAATGTACTGAGAAACGTCGAAATATCAGTGCAATCCCAATTCAAGGCTAAGAGACATACGAGAAGTAGAATCCGTTTATATCGACAGACGAACCACGTCGATATTGGAGATCTTGCCTGGATACAACCTGTTGGTCATTGAGACTGAAGAAATATTCAATACTGGTAGCGGCCGTTAATCTCTGTTACGATCTTACTACAACTGAAGAACACCGTTGGCAGTGGTGACTGGAGAGTTCATTTGCACAAACAGCGTAACATGGTTCCATCTATCGAAGGTTCATAATCCTTGAGGAGATGCAAATGCAGATGTTACTCACTCTCCAGCAGTGAATGTGAAAGCTCCTCGAGAAATACTGACACCGAAATCAGAATTGCAAATGATGTCTTTCTCTTGACAGAAGGAGCTCGTCGTAGGGATATACGCGTATACTGTTCATTGGTTATGGCACGGAAAGACATCGCAACAAAGAATGCACCTTCTCCAGCCCCATTCGGTCTCCACATCAAGCGCGTACTGAAGCAATCTAAACCTGTAGGTTCATCACCTCCGCTACAGCCTGTAACGTTCGTGCCTCCCCTAAGTCCTGGAAGTTTGCCCCCGAGGACCCAGTCGAAGTTCTCATCGAAGGCCACCTTGAAGGAGTAATTAGAGCTATCTTGGCCCAATGACCGCGGAACGTGATGCATTCGAGTCTGAACACTGGCTTACCTCGTAGCTCAGGAGCATTGATTGAAAAGATGATCCGTCAGTCGTGTTCCACAAGTTTTCAAACTGTGAACCTCCAGTATTATGCGAGTAGCTTCCTTCAGGATAATTTACTTGCAGAACGGGGCTTGAGGAACTTGTAGAGTTTTCAGGAAACGGATTGGTGACAAACGCGAGATCACTGGCTTGATCTTGAATACGTCCTTTGCTCAAAGACCATTCAGAAACGATTAGAGATTGGGAGTTTGAACTAGAGAGAGTTGCTGTTGGAAATGGCAGAGAGGTGCTAGTTGAGAGAGAATATTGTGACGCTAATGTAGCGGGCGAGGTCTGGATAGCGCGTGCCGATTGAAGGAGAAGTAGAAGATAGACAAAACCAGAGTATATACAGAGTATCATTTGGAAGAATCAGAATAGCCAGCCCGCAAAGAAAGTTAGAAGAGAGGTGTTCAAGTCCATATAGCAAAGCGTTTCCCACGTGGGATGTATTCCCCTCTTCACAGCCCGTAGTCATTCATCTTACTCACCCACACGCTCTCTTCTCAACGTCCATGGTAATACTCAATGTTCTCCTCTAACAAATCAAGGGATAGGACTGCCCCAGACAATGCCGAAAACGGAGAAGCGAGCCAACCTTTACTTGGCGACCACGATGTAGTGTTCTCTATTGACGACGATGATGATGAAGAGCCTCTCGCTAGTTCTAGTTCTTCGAAGCACGGTCATTCTGTGAGATTCCAGGAAGCTGTACAGGTCATCGGTCCTCCACTGCGCTCTACGACTGCCAGCCGGGAAGCAGGTGAGTACTCTGCAGATCCAGATTAATTCTGATTCTGATTTGAACAATGCATGTTCTACAGAATTTGAACTTGACAGCGATGAACTGGACAACGATACAGAAGAAGCGTCAAGAACTCCAAGAGCGCACACAGGCAACAATGTACCTCTCATAGTCGGTCTACTAGACTCTTCGCGTCAATCTTTCGACAGTCCATTACCGTTGCGAGATTCGAATGGGATTGATCTCGACCTCGAAGCGATAGCAGCCAAACGAACGGCGGGAGGAGGATTATTCGATTCTATCGCAAATATGGCAAATTCAATATTAGGAGCAGGTGAATAAGGAGGCACGACCAATCGTAGAACCCGCTGACACGTATCCGGTCTGTTCATTCAGGCATCATTGGTGAAATCTCCATTGTCCATCCACAAGAAGCACCAAGTAATCTCTAACCTCTGTTCTAGGACTGCCATATGCTATCAGTCAAGCTGGCTTCTTTGTAGGACTTGTCCTGCTAGTGGTGTTATGTGGGGTTACAGATTGGACGATTCGTTTAATCGTCGTAAACGCCAAACTTAGCGGCAGCCACACCTATATCGACATTATGAACCACTGCTTTGGGTCCAGTGGTCGTGCAGCCGTATCATTCTTCCAATTCTCTTTTGCTTTTGGAGGTGTGTCTTGATCATGACTTCCCAATGAATCGCATTTGATGAAGGCGAATTAGGAATGTGCGCTTTCGGTATCATCATTGGGGACACCATACCTCATGTCATTCGTTCCATATTTCCAACCCTATACAAGATACCCGTACTTGGACTATTAACAAACAGGCAGTTCATCATTTTCCTTTGTACGACTTGTGTGTCGTACCCGCTATCTCTATATCGCGACATCCACAAGCTCTCACGCGCTTCAGGACTAGCCTTGATCAGTATGATTATCATTGTCGTGTCGGTACTCATAGAGGGACCTCAAGTTCCTGCGATACTTAAAGGTGATCCATCCCTGCGATTCTCCTTCGTGAATGCAGGCATCTTCCAAGCTATCGGTGTGATCAGCTTTGCATTTGGTGAGCTTTTATTTCTAAAAGTAACATACCATTACTGACATCCTGCACGTAGTCTGTCACCACAACTCCCTTCTCATCTATGGAAGCTTGAAAACACCAACGCTTGACCGGTTTGCCCAGGTCACTCACGTATCTACGCTTATCTCCCTCGTGTCTTGTTGTACACTAGCAATATCAGGCTACGTCGTATTCACAGACAAAACGCAAGGGAACATCTTGAATAACTTCCCTTCTGTGAGTTGCTCGACCTGTGTCCATTGAGAATTGTCCGATTGAAATTCTCACAGAATAATACGATGATCAATGTGGCGCGGTTCTGCTTTGGTTTGAACATGTTCACAACCTTGCCATTAGAACTCTTTGTTTGTAGAGAAGTACGTTGGACATTGCCATCTAGTTCTCCGGTTGCAATGACGATTTCTTCTATTCAGGTCATAGAAGATTATTTCTTTGCCCATGAAGAATTTAATCCACAACGCCACTTATTTTTCACCACCACCATCCTCTTCTCTTCAATGACGCGTGAGTGTTGCCGTTTTTTGCGGCATCTCATTGAGCTCAAACCGAAACTTGGCATATTCAGTTGCTATGATAACTTGCGACCTTGGGGTCATGCTCGAAATTACAGGCGGAGTTTCTGCTACTGCTCTTGCGTTCATTTTCCCAGCCGCATGTTATCTGAAACTCTCAAATCAATCACTGCCATGGTACAACCGTAAGAGACTACCAGCGTTTATCTGTGTAGTCTTTGGAGTTACAGTCATGACTCTCTCCTTGTTTCTTGCTCTTAGAAAATCATGGACAAAGGAAGGGGAAGCAAAAATGTGTATGTAGTACATACGTCCGTCTACTATCTCTGCCACTTATTTACACTGTACACTTTATAATATGGACATATTGGACATTACCGAATTCTGAGCTGGTGATATCTCACCATCCTATGTAAGGTGAAGACCTACCATCCAGCATAGCAGACACTTCTCTTGATGAGCTTGAATGAGGACCATCACTCCAACAAAGGTTTTGAATGAATGTGTTGGTAAGAACCAAATTTCAACACATATCGTCTCCGTTGATGTTTTCCAGCTATGCACTTCTTTTTTGCTGGCTCCATAATTTTCCTTCTTTCTGCCAAACTGTAACATCATCTGAGCCCTGCTCTCAAGACTTACTGGAACTACCACCTATAACACCTACTCACACAAATTTTGGACTCGTTCGACCTCTTCGCAGGTCAACTCCTACTAGATTTACTCATTACTATGTACATCAACTATGTACTTGTACGGATATCATCACACTACCTGACACTACCTGAGATCTGCTTCATTAAGAACTGCTGGCAAACTGCTGGCAAAGACATGCTGAAACATTTTTATTACTGCATTGCATTCTTCAGCCCCACAATCTCGTCTATGTTCTCCAGTCGGGCCCCCTTTGCCATACTTTCCACTGCAGAAAGAGGTGTGACTTTGAGTTCGGTGTAATGGCTCCAGAGATGCTCGACACGCTCGCGTGGCCACTGATCAGGTCTACACTGTTCTGGTTCGCACATCAAGACCCATACAGCGTCGTACCCTCCCGCTATGTCATCAAGAATTCAACGTTAACAGATATACAGATTGAGTAAACATTGACTGACCGCCTGGAACACCCCCACCTATCACCCCCGCTTGGGCGCAGCACTTGTCCAATAGTTTAGTCTGTTCAGGAGGTTCGATAGCAGCACCGGAAAGTTCTCCCATTTCTTTCATGCATCGACGAATTTCCTGATCGATAGTAACATGTGAACAAGGCCAGAAATTTCATTAGAGAAGAGTATGATTACCATCATCGTCCTGTGGGCTGCATGAAATTCAGCTGCAACCTGAGTTTCAAAATCTGGAAGGGAAGGGTCTGCTGTCCACTAAGATGAAATCTCTGAGAACATCTCTCAAGACGCCTGGCAATTACGCTTACCTGTATCGGTTGCAATGTAGATATGAACTTTACAATGGAAGCATACTTAAGAGGGTTTTGAGAATGATAATCTGATATCCGTAGAAGAGTAGAAGCTAAAGATTGGTTCTGTTTGTCGATGGCAGTCCATATAGCATACGCTGAACATATGATATTCTCAGTGAGTTTTCAATGAAAGACTTAATATGCACCGACCTCGCTCTGGATAAGCTTTTCTCCATTCCTGCACTTTTCCAATGAAAGATGGTGTATCACTTCCTGCGTTGACATCAGCTAGCATGATCCTCGTAAGAGGCGGGAGTTGAAACGGTCTAATATGGTAATCCCAAGACGTATTCTCAGCTGAGACTATTTGCAGCAACGAATTCGGTTGCACCTACAGAGAACAGAAAAGAATTTAAATGATCAGAAGAAACGAAACTCACGAACATCTCGTACGCACAGAATTGTCTCCCATCAAGGGAGCTATAACGCGGGGATCGAAACGCGTGTACAGATGACTTCCAAAAACTGCAGCGGCCACGTCGAAGCCACTTCCGACCTTGCCTTGGGCCAGACAATGAATAAATTGCGCGAGATTGTGAGCGAGTTTTCTCTCGGATCCTCCATCTTCTTGAAGTGCGGTAGTTGAAATCGTTCCGAGATGAACGAGTAAACCGGAGACCAAAGAAGTAATAAGAGCTGCAGAAGACCCGAGTCCAGTCTTACGAACTTCGGACAGAGTGACACCCTGCGCAGAGAAAGGTGGAATTGAGGCTAGAGATTCTAGGGTAATTGGCAGATTCAGAGCATCTAACTGTGATGCGAAATCGAGTCATCAGCTCGGTTTAGATGGGAAAAGAACAATGGAAACTAACCTGTGCCCGCTGCGAGTAGAAGTCGTTGTCGCCGACTATAGCAATATCCAACCCTCCTGTAAGTAACTGCTTCGTTGTGTCTTCGTGAGCTTCGCAAGCAAGAGCAATGGTATGTTGAAGAGCAAGATGGACAAATTTGTTCTTGCTCGTGCTGGACGAACGATCAGACACGAATCATCGCGATAAGACTTCATACGCGAGAAGTGATTGGCGACTCACTTGTTCACATCAGGGTGCACTTTTACCAAGGGATCAAAAGAGAGAGAGTACGTCCATGTTGAATCTCTGAACTGGGGAGACCGAACTCTGATTGTATTCGCCGTTGGAGGAGTCAAGGGCTTTATGACGGTGTAGAAGCGCGATGAAGTTGAGATTACGATGCCAGAATATGCAGGATCTAGAACAAGATAACCGCCAGCGATAAGAACTTTGCCAGGAGCAGAGACGACGGTAGGTTTGAAGGTTGAGTCCATCATATAGTACGCCGTTCAAGGAAACTACGGGTTCCATGGGTTTTTATACCTCCTTACACAAGAAAGGGTAACTCAATTGTGAGACAAAATACGATCGCGTAAGCAAACCTCGAGTTCACACCTCGCGTCAATTTCTTCAATTGCCAGAATGTATACTTGTAAAATAGATTCAAGGACGTTGACTACACCGTCTACACGATAATAAACTCTTCTCCTTCGAATCCCGTATTTACCTTCCTCCTTGAGCAAACCATGTTTTTTGTGGCCCACATGTTCCATTCACACAACCCGGACATCGGAGACCCAGTTGGACACTTGTGGGTCCTTGCTTACCAGCAATTTGGCCACGAAGATGGTCAGCTGCAATGTCTGCTAAGGCTCGAATGAAGACCGGAGAGTCGTTCAACGATTCTGAACGGTGAATTTCAATTCCGAGCTGGATGAAAGATCAGGCAAGGGATAGACGTAAGTACTAAAAGCAGATAGGAAACATCGCGTTCACTTACCTCTCGTGCCTCCTTCATGTATTCTAAATCTAGCTCATACAACGTCTCAATGTGATCACTCGTGAAGGCTATAGGTACCAGCACGACCTGTTTCCTTCCTAACCGAGCTAATCCCTTCAAAGCATCGCTGGTCTGGGGACCCATCCATTTCGAAGGCCCAACTTGTGACTGCCAGGCAAGTCGGTAAGGATTCGATTGGCCGAGTCGTTGCATAACCGCGGACACGGAGGCCGAGACTTCGAGGACATAAGGGTCCCCGCGGTTCACCACCGAGAGAGGCAGTGAATGCGCCGAAAACAAGATAACAGTCTCTGAACGTGTTGATGATGCAAATTTAGCTAGAGCTTCCTCAATTCTCTGGGCGACAGCCTGTGCCAACACATGTACAGGGTCAGGAGGATTTACACATAGTGCATGAATAGATGGTGACATACTTCGACGAAACCAGGATGCGTTCCCCATCGGTCAATGACGCTCCAAGAAACACTATCTCCAAATTCGCCAGCCTTCCCTCTTCGGTATAGCTCGTTCAGGCTACTTCCCGTCGTACTACAGCTATATTGAGGGTATTGAGTAAACGCGACAGCACGCGTTACTCCGTCTGCTTTCATCTCTCGTGCCGTTTCCTGGGTTAATGGACGCGCATATCGGAAAGCAACATATGGCTTATGTGGCGCTGTCTCTGGATGCAGTTCATCCAGCAATCTGGCCATACCCTCGCCCTGGAGTTGAGTGTATTTCAGAATAGGAGATCCTCCTCCGATATCAGCATATTGTTGTTCAATCATGGGTGTCCGTCTTCGAGCAATATAAGGAGCTAATAGTGATTGGAAGGGTAACGGTATGAGATCATTGTCAGAGAAGAGGTTCTTGAGAAAATCGTGAGTTTCTTCGACCTGCATGATGTATGAGAACTCAGACGAAAGAATGGAAGCCAGGAATCATAGACGTACAGTCGAGGGACCTCCCATATTCAGCATCACGATTGCTTGAGTACCGTTAAATCAGACAGTACTTCTTGTGATTCATTCATGAAGACAGACCTGTTGGGCTGAATGACGTTAGTTTGTATAACGGAACGAAGAGCAAAACTTATTTACCTTTTACCAGCGGAAGATGTTTTATGGAAAGAAGCAAGCGAGCGAGTAATGGAACGTATAGCAAAAGAGCATGTTGAGGGTCTCATCGTGGTCAAGAAGATAGAAGGGTTGAACGTCTTCTCTTGTGTCGGCAACTTCTGTTCGTCAGCCGTGGTGACATCGCCTTGTTCAACGTAGAACGTGAGAATTGTTCGGGATTTCCGTGCTGTGACCAATTACAGAGAGCTAATTGGACGCTGCTGGCCAAAATAGCTAGTGCTACAAATAATTCTGTCCGTACTTGGCATACAGAAAATCGGTAAAAGCAATAACAAGGTACCCGAAAGAGTAGGGTGGAAAGCTCGTCCAGCGCAACCGGTTCGTGGTAAAACCGGGTCAAGACGCGAGTAATGGAGTTTGTTCCAAACTAGTACCAGAGGCTATCTTGAGACTCTAATACATAGAGGGCGAAGAAAACGATGCTTTATGGGTCGGACAAGCGTTGATAGATGTCGTTGAATTTATGCGTGAAGTTGATGTTCAGCCTATTGACAATTGTGTCAATCTCAGTAATGCGGGCAAGGTCGCAACCGTGAAAACAACAATGAGGGCCGCGAGAACGAGGAAAGACATGATAACTGCGCGACCACAAGGACGGATCCCAGGACAGCGAGCATATGCCAAATAGCCAAACGAAGGAAAGGGAAGCCTAAGATTCACCAGCTTGCTTCAAGGAGGACACCACCGGCCGAAGTAAACTTGATTTGAGTCAGTAGTAGATGATCAGAACATCTGGTTTCATCTGGTGAGTACAGGTGAGTACAATACTGATGTCAAGGAAATAAAGCTGTCACGGTATAGCATGCATTGATGAGCAGGTATATTCACCAATGTCCACTCGAAATGACGTCCAAACCTGACATATTCTTCAGGGGGATTTTGAGGAGAATAACGTTTTTAAGACGCAAGTTGATAGATTTTGCCATCAATCGAGCACTCAGCAGGGTATCCAGAGATTGATTACCTTTTGAGAATGCGCTAGGCTCGCAGCCAAGGTATGAGTCTTGTTTATTTCGAGTCGTCATGGCCGGGTTGAAGGTATCAGAAGATAGTACGGGTATAACGGTGAATTTGGACCATTGTGAGTGACAAATCACTTTCTCGAATTTAGCAACCCAGGCTTCAGCTTCAGCACCTAGTAGTAGTGGGCTCTAGGCGTTGAAGTCAACTTGAGTACCTCGGATAGACTGTGAGATGCTTTCTGGTTCCTTAAGAATGAATCAAGCTTTGAGATTCAGTGTCGATTGTGGAAGAGTTCCCGGCGGAATTCAGATGAGAATGGTATGGTGTGTAGTTGCGTATCGAAGAGTGCCTCCATCGTATTTCGAAATGACGGGAAAGAGAAAGAGAGAGATGCCCTGAGTAAGAATCGATCCGGCGGTGTCGCACACTCCGTTCGGCCGCGGAATATCTGACCGTGTTAAACTACTTACTGACAACTTGAAGCTCTCTCACTATCTTCTGCAAAGATTATCTACATACTATCATCCTACTATGCTCTTTCCAGAAAGCTTTCAAAAAGTATTCGTCACCCTCAATGCTGCAAAGAGCATCAATGAACCGGCGGCAACCCCTCCAGTGAAGATATTTGCTTTGAGACATTCCCCACCCCAATCACCTCTCCTTACCTCGTCTGAGGATCCAAGAAAAGTGCTATTACTCCTTCATGGGTACCCACAGAATCATACGCTTTACTATGAAACCGTTCAAGAGCTCTCCAAAGCAGGGATACTCAAACATTGGGATGTAGTGATTCCCGACCTCCCAGGGTAAGTATTAGCATTCTTCACAATCCGATTATGCTTTAGCTCTCATACTGGTTGTATCGTTGACTACAGGTATGGCCGTTCAACCAAGATACCTTCCATGGATGGTTCTCATTATGAGAACTCCAAACGCGCCATCGCAGCAGATTGTGTGGCGCTCATCGACACCATGTATAGTCCAGGCAAACGATTCATCGTGGCTGGACATGATAGGGGAGCGAGAGTTGCCTATCGAATGGCCAAAGATTTCCGAGACCGCGTTCTTGGGTTATGCTTGATGGAAATCATCCCGACTAGAATGATGTTTGAGAGTAAGTATTTCCTACAATCAGAGGATTATATGCACGAATCATCTGCTATCAGAAATGCATTCCAGCAACGGTCATCAACTAACACTAGACACATACCACTGGATATTCCTCGCTCAACCACCAACGCTCCCTGAAACACTCATCGGAGCTTCTTCTGATTACTACTTCAGTCATACCATCGAGTCATGGACCGGTCCTCGTCACCGGGGACATCTTGATCCCATTGCTGTCGCTAGCTGGGTTGAACAGTACCGCAACCCCGCCGTATTGACTGGCAGTCTAGAAGATTACCGTGCCGGGGCGTCTATTGATTTAGAACATGATGAGGAGGATGAGAAACTGCGGAAGACGGCAGTGGATTGCCCTATACTTGTTTTACACACAAAGAAGTTCAAAGCCCAGCATGAGGATGTAGCGGTCATCTGGGACTCTCTGGGGTCAAAGGGTGTTACTGTGAAACAAGTGGGTGATGATCAGGTAGGCCATTTCCTGCCAATAGAGGCAGCTGCGGATGCTATTCCCGAAATGATTTCTTGGATGAATGAGATAGTGCAGTAGCAAGTCCATCATGGCCGGTTTTGCGTTGCTTGCATGAATTGTTACTTCCCTTTGAACGAAGCAGTGACTTATGACGGTAGCCGTTTGTGGACTTCGCTCGCTGGTTCCATATGGTATGGCGTTCATCCATCCATCCAGTCTAGTCCAATCTGGCCATTTGGTGGTATTGGTTTTTGCTCAATATTAAACTGCTTGTGCCTACTCCCTTGCTCCACGGATTGACTTTGAACAAGCTTGCCCACCCGAACGAGTCAAAATCTTTGTGCTCCCTTTTCTCCTACCCGACCCATGCTATTTTTTTGATGTGGGTGTTTCAACCTACCAGATTGGACACTGATACTGAATTGCCTTCCTAGATATTTATTGTCCAGGATATATGCACTCCTAAATCATGCCACTAAATGTGATAGGTGGCTGAAACTACTACACCACCGTGAATAATAGCTTGGTTAATTCAACTCACGAGTATTTAAGACAACAGGTTAGGAGTGGCAGCTTCCACCTCCCAGTAGTTTAGACTGCGAAACTCAGCTTTAGCCTACACCGAACCTCGAATATGTTCGGAATTGTACTCAAGCCCATCTTGGCTCTTCTTGCCGCTCAAGCGCTCCTTCTGGGTGCATCCGCGACTTGTAAGTGAACGTTGTCATGATCATCTTCAGAATATGTGTTGTTGATTGTTCATTTTTGCGTCGCAGGTACTAGCAACTCAGATGTAAGTCATCTATGCACACTGTCTGAACCACGCTGACTATTGCCACATTCTCTAGTGTGCGTCTGACTGTCTCAAATCTCGAAGATGCTAAGTAAATTGATTGATCTAGGTCCCAGCGGTGAAATTTGCTGCCCAAACACCGCTTCAAGTTCTAATCCTTCCGGGTAAGGGTCTGATACAATTTGTGGTAAATTATCTGACCGTTTATTGACTACCATTCAGATGCATTCTCGCTCGTCCACCTGGTGGACCTTTATGCGAACAGTAATTCTCGAGCTTCAAGAGTAAGTTGGCTAATCACCGCTATCTTGCCATTTGAATATACTATTACTAAATCTGTTTGAAGCTTTCAGAACGCGACGAAGCTCTTTGAACCTGGAACCTGGGATTTGGATATATGTATTAGTTGTTGTTATATGGATGCACATTGTACATTGACAGTACATACTACATTTTTAGTTCTATATGAATGTTTTGCTCTATGACAATTGTTACAAGCCGACAAACATGGCAGTGACTGTGCCACCACAAATTCCAAAATTTCAGACTGAAGTTTGAGTACAAAATTAATGCTCTATAATTGAACACAAGGGGGGAGACACGTATAATCGACTGACTCACTGCAAAATCTATATGGAGTCTGCTTTATGATGTTGGCTCAATGATACTATTTTTCTTGTCACGATGATGGCCGCCACTACCCGGTTTCTGCGTGGTTCAATCATCCCTCAACTTGGAGGTCCGCCCGACCCAAATCCCTATGCAGTGTGCTTTCTTTCCTCCCACCTCACGGGTATGTCAATGTTTTAATGGGGGCTCTTTAACCTATTAGATTGAACACCGATACTGAATAGTACAAATGCCACACATCGCGAGCAAAACCGGGATCTAGATGTCGATTATACAGGATATATGCGCTTCAGAGTCATACCAATCCATCTTATAGGCTGTTATAGGTGGCTGAAACTAATAACGGCCTTGAATAGCCTATACCACAGCACGAGCTGAACCCAAGTACCGTCCAGACTCCCGGCGTTTGAGTCTAATTTATGAGTATTTAAGATGGCCTAGGACCAGTTTCTACCTCCCAGTACTTCAGACTACTACAAGACTTGATCCAATAGATCTCACTCGAAATATGTTCAAATTTGCGCTCAAAGCTGTCTTGGCTCTTCTTACCGCTCAAGCACTCCTTATGGGTGCATCCGCGACTTGTAAGTAATGCGTTGGAACTTGGCAGTATCTGTTGGGATATACTGATATTCTTCCCAATCCGCAGGCACCAGCAATTCAGACGTAAGTGACTTACAAAACGGAATACACCAACTGACCAAAAACGCTAATTATCGTCATTTTCTGCTTCAAAGTGTATGTCTAATTGTTCGAAATCTTGGAGTTTTTTTCGCGTTCTAATTGAACCCTTTAGGTCCCAGCGGTGAGATTTGCTGCCCAAGACTCTCTTCTAGTCCTTCCGGGTGAGAATCCAGCGCGAATAGTAGCAATCTTTTGACTGACCTCACATTGACTATTGTGCAGATGCATAGTCCCTCTGCCAGCTGGCTTTGGACCCGGACCTGAATGCTGAGTGTTGTTAAGAGTAAGTCATTTGGTTGTCGCAGTTTCGCCAAAGAGATACTGAGAGCGTTCGAAGCATCTTGGTTTCAGACTGGAATGACAACTCTTGGATATCTGCACGCGTTCGTGTATTATTTGCAGTATAATTTGCATCCTGAGCTTAGTATATCCCAACCGTTATAATGGATCACTTTCTTATGATGTTCATTGCGTGAAAACTTCCATTGAGTACCTGTCGAATGCTGGCAGTTAAGCACATGAGCGCGAAAGGAAAGTCGGCGAAGGACCAAGGTCTCGACCCTCCGGAGTCATGCCGGATCTCGGCACTGGTATGTCCAGCCAATAGGAACAATCTGATTGGACAGAGCTTATATGTTCCGGAATTGCCCTCTTCTGTCCGCTACAGGCAACAGCAGTAGGCGCTTGTGTCACTCATTACATCTTTTATCTCTTCCACCTTCTATGTCTGTTCTCAGTCCAGCAATCCGTCGACTCGCAAGAGCATCCATCGCTGATGCCCGCGCCTTTACCACTTCCTCCAGTAGGCTCCAGGCCGAGCCATTGCAGAAGCCAGTTATGAACAAGGAGTTCAAGATTTACCGCTGGGCAAGCTTTACTTCATCATGATATCTCAGAAGATTGGGCTCACAATTCGGCGTTGTAGAATCCTGATGAACCTGCTAAAAAGCCAACCTTGCAGTCGTACACGATTGATCTCAACCAGACAGGTCCTATGGTGCGTATGATGTGTGCCAACACTCAGTCTGGTCCAGCTGAAAGGCATATTGTCATCAATAGGTTCTGGACGCTCTCATCAAGATTAAGAATGAAATTGACCCTACTCTTACCTTCCGTCGCTCGTGCAGAGAGGGAATTTGCGGCTCCTGTGCCATGAACATCAATGGCCAAAATACCCTGGCCTGTCTCTGCCGTATAGACAGAGACACTTCCAAAGACTCGAAGATCTATCCTCTTCCTCATAGTGCGTGTATTCCGTTACCATTGAGCTACCTTTGGACCAACAAATGTTGCGCAGTGTACATCGTGAAGGACTTGGTTCCAGACCTTACTCAATTCTACAAGCAATACAAATCCATCCAGCCCTACCTTCAGAACGATAATCCTCCTGAGAAAGGTGATCAATATGTCGAACTTCTATTCGTATAGCTCCAGGCTGATTAATTCATGTTCGTTCGCAGGAGAATTCCTACAATCTCAGGAAGACCGTCGCAAACTCGATGGGTTGTATGAATGTATTCTCTGCGCTTGCTGCTCGACGTCATGCCCCTCGTACTGGTGGAATCAAGACGAATACCTGGGGCCGGCTACTCTGATGCAAGCGTACCGGTGGATTGCTGATTCCAGAGTATGTATATTGAGCTTGCCAACGTTCGCTCAATTTCTAACATCCCATGCAGGACAGCAATGGCGCGAAGCGTAAGGAGTATCTGCAAAATGAAATGAGCATGTATCGCTGTCACACTATCTTCAACTGTCAGTTCCTTGTTCTCAACATTGCCTGTTCAATTTGATTTAACACATTGCTTAGGTGCCCGAACTTGCCCGAAGGGACTCAACCCCGCCGCTGCTATTGCAAAGATCAAGCTCGAACTTGCTGCAGACTAAAGATGCCTCTCGGACTTTTGTTCATTTTGTACGTTAAATGTGTACGTAGATCGAGCGGAGTAATTATGGAGCAAGAAGGTTTGAGGAGGTCCAATAACATCTTATTTTCACAACCAGCATACTCGAAACACTCTTCCAGTGGATTATATCCTATCAACCAATCTCATGCTCAGCCAACAGCTGTGTATTATATCAGCTCATTCAAGGATTATACAAGGGTGTCCGCACCATGTTTGGTATACCATTGGAGATCGGGTAACTGTGTTTGCAATTTGGGCATATCATATTGCCTTCTTCGATATGTATCTACAACATATTCATCTGAGCGATAGTCATTCGCCATTGTCAATTGAAACATATGTTTACCTCGAGCAGTACATGATGTAGATTCTTCAGAAATTCATCGTCTAACATCTCGGGCTGTTCTAAGGGTAATGAAGTGTCTCCTAGCTGGATCGGAGTAATAATGAGTTGAAGTTATTCCTGAGGAATTCCGGGGCTATTCTTGCCTCCTTCGCGCTATCAACCAGTGCCTTCCACTCTAGTTTGGGTAGGAAAGTTTTGAGAAAATCAGGATTGAAATCGGCTTCCCGAAGTTCAATCTGAACATTCTGGAGTTGAAGCGGAAAGTTGTTGGATGTGCAGCCTTTGACATGGCAAGCGAGAAGGTTGTGTGTTATTAGGCGAACCATATAGCTGAGATGAATGACAAGGACGAGCACGAGTACGAGGAGGAAAAAGTTGGAACGAAATTTAAGCGCTCAAATTTCTTGAGTTCTTATCATGCGTCCACCATCACCATCAATACCTGAAAAAGAGTTTCTGCTCTCTGCTCTCAAACAAGGCCTCCGCTTGGACAGTCGAGAATTCTTCGACATTAGGCCAGTTACCCTCACGTTTGGACCAGAACTTGGCTGGGTAGAATGTTCTCTTGGTAAAACACGGTAAGCCCAAGTCTTCTCTGCCTTCGGATTCGTTTGTCCCTCATTCATCCTTTTCAGAGTCCTCACTCAAGTCGAAGCGAAAATGGTCAGACCACCGCCTGACAGGCCGTTTGAGGGTTTCATCACTATTCATTCTGAAATATCTCCAATGGCCTCTAGTGAATACGAGCTTGGTCGGTAGGTATGTGGTTTGTATATCGTGCTAGAATATTGCGATCTAATAACATTGTGTCTCACTGCGAAGCCCTTCGGAAGACGAAGTGACAATAACTCGAATGCTCGACAAGGTCATACGTCGGAGTGATGTAGTTGACAAAGAATCTCTGTGCATCCTTTCAGGCCAACGAGTGAGTTCAGTCAAATCACGGTTCCCTATTTGGAGAACTCATAGCTGACAGGTATGGCATCTACGTCTGAACGTACACTGCCTATCTGATGCAGGAAATCTTTTGGACTGCGCGTGTCTAGCAGGTATTGTCGCGTTGAAGCACTTTCGCAGACCAGACGTCGAAGTTATAGGGGAAGAAGTGATTGTGGTATGTTCGATAAGTCATCTGTTAGATGTCTCGTTCATAAAGCTTCTTGCAGCATGAACCGACCTCTCGTGCACCAATACCCCTCTCACTACATCACAACCCTTACTGCTTCACCTTTGCTTTCTATTCCGATACCTCCATCAATCCTGTTCTTGACCCAAATCTTCTGGAGCAGCGTCTAAACGGTGGTCTGATATCAATCGCATTGAATGCACAGCGTGAGCTATGCGTTGTTCAAAAAAGCGGTGGAGTCCCGTTGGAACCTGCAGATATTCTCAAAATTGTCAATGTTGCGGTACAAAAGGCTAAGGATATGGATGCTTTCGTGGAGGCTAGGTTGCAAGAGGATTGGGAAGGTAGAAAAATAGAGGTTCGGTAGTCAAGCTCAAGTTAGATATTAAGCTTCGATCCAGGCCGAGCACTCAAATGGTTTTTTTAGATCTGTCGTTACAAGCTGATACCGATACCACCTCGACTACTCGAGCCATACCTCATAATTGAATTCCTCAATTTTCAGAGCATACTTCTCCATCGTTTTTGGGCCGCAGCTCCCCGTACCAAGACCATGATGAGCGAAATCCATCCTGAAAACAACATTTTTCAGCCGTTTCTCCTCCAATTCAAAAGGATGCCTCGAGGATTCCAAAGCTTCAGTTGTGTAGTGACTAGCACAAAAATTCCCGCCTTCTCCAAACGGAAAGATAATCTTGAGTTGCTTCTCGTCCGAGCTGATACTAACCCATCTCACATCTGTGCGATTGCCGTTCTCTTGCGGAAATTCATAATTGGTGAACAGTTGGTCGATTGTGGCTTCCCAGGTTCCGAACATCTGTGAAAGTTTCTTGTCCCGGTAGCTTTCACCTGGTCCTCGACCGAACCACCGAACTGTGTCAAATTCTGGGGGCATCCGAAAGGTTAGACCGATGCGAGCAAAGTTCTTCGGGAGGTTGATTCCTTGTGGTATTCCATGGACCCTGATATGCACTCCAGCAGAGGAGAATGTGTAGGTTGTCGTAGTGTCCACTGACCATTCGAAAACCGGAGGAGCTATTCGAGTTACCACAGACACCTCCATGTCGCCTTGAGGTGTAGTTCTCCAGGAGATTGTCTTGAAATGTGCTTTCGTCTGATCTAAACGTTTCTCTATCCATTGCACACCATCCTGTGGCCGATCGTTATCTGTGAGTGCCCTGTGAAAGTCCATGATAGGTGGGGAGCACAGTATGTTTTTTCCTCCTTTAACCCACGAGGTCAGATGGCCAGACGTCATTTCAAACGTCCATTGTGAATCCTTTCCCGTCACTATCAGCAATCCATCCTTCAACGTGACGGGGAATGAAGAGTTGAATGAAGATATTGTTTTATACATCGTCGAAAAGTACGATCCAGAAAATTGATGAGGAGGGACATAAGATTTCAGAAGGATTTGCCCAGTAGCGACTTCGTGGCCTGCAGAGGCCCAAGACAAGGCTTCCTTCAACTTGAATTTCACAGTCAGGTATCCTTCAGCAGGCAGACTGCGTGCTTTGACATTATTATTGATAGACAAAGTGTAAACGATACGCTCACCGGCTTTCAGCCACGAGTTAGCCAGACAGTGTTTTATAATTGAACACTGGTTAAGTACAGGCCTTTTGTAGGTAAAAGTAGTAGAGCGTAGTCGTCGTAGCGGTGTAAAAGATAGATGATTATCTAATCCTCCTTCGACTACCATATCTGATCATATCCGTTACACCCTCCCCCTTCAGATTGAGCCTACGGGTTCATCTAGATAAGAGAGAAGTTAGATTTGCATACCGTCGATTCCCCGAGCCAGTTGGTTCAGGGTATTGGTTCCAACACTACCCACCCGGGGTATACTTCTCGTGAATCTCCATGCATCACGTTTCCATACCCTCTGATCTCGGTATAGTTGTTGAATGTACTTCCTACGTCGATGCTCGATGATGTCGTCCATCCTCCAGTCCTCCGGTAGGGTCCACGCTCGATCGTCCACAGGAATAATATGCGTGAATTGAAGGCGAGCTCGGGAGCGCTTGAGCAAGTTCTGATATCTGCGGAACTCGATGGACTCCGGAGCGAGTTCCAGCGTCTTGTCAAATATCCATTGTTGTCCAAAAGCAAACCCCTCGGCCATATCGTCCACCGATACTCCGCATTCCGCCAAATGCTTCACAACGTCGCTGCTCTCCTCGAAGGTGGATGTGTTCGACTTGAAGGTAACTCCTGCACCCGCGTTAACCATGATGGCCAACTCGCTGAGCTTTTGTCCATAGAGGTCCGGTATAGCCACAATATCGATGAAGTGCAATATGAAATTCTTCTTGGTGGTCCGTACCCGCTCGGTATACTCGTCAACGTTCCCGAAGATGCCACGGATGAGACGATGAAGCAGCAAGTGGGTCTGTACGGTAGCCAAGTCCACATGCCCGGATTGTGTCCAGATAATCCCTGGATGTTCCTTCGTGGTAGCGTTCACAATGAGCCATAATGCCCAATTCTTTGCAGTGTCGTTAAGGTCGGGGGTCGCCAACGATGGCACGTTAGGCTTGTTAGCGTCTCGGTCTGTATCCCATGGTTCTCCTACGAAGGATTGGGTATCCGGCTTGTCTGCCCAAGTAACCCTTCGCTCCGTATAAAGTTGTAGGTGGGCGCGTAGATGTGAAGGGAGAGTGGATCGTTCCATGGTATAGCCCAGTCCTTCCTCCAGGTGTATAGTACGTTTGGCTTGCCAGTATAGCTGCCTAGCAACCCATAACGCATTGAAGTTCCCGGGCTCGTTTGCCTTATCCATGAGCTTCTCAGCTGCATCTACAGCCGATTCGGAGTTGGTGTCCAAAAGTGGATTGCTGCTATCTATTGCTGGGGGAGGGAGGACCACGGGTCCATTGCGTTGGATGATCTGACGCATGGCTTCGCCAACCAGTACACAGGCACCGGTGTTGCTGTCCCACATGCAGTCTTCGTGTAAGTTATCGGTAGGCCCATAGAGCAAGAGGGATGTGGCAGCAATCTTCTCCTCGATCGTCACGTACATTTCATCATCGAATGTGTTGCTGGTATTGGGGTTATGAGGAGAAACCGCGGTACTGATTCGTAGTACAGGTAGGTTTTCGGTACGCGTGGGGGTAGACGGTGACAGGGTTGGGGCATGGCTGGATGATAATAAGGACCTATCGTTCCCTGCGCGGTTCCCTTGGCTCCCTTCATGTGGCTCTGGCCTTGGCGGCGCAGGAGCTCCTCGGGGAGTTTCAGTATCGTATCCCCTGTATCGATACGCTCTCTCGTATCCTCGATCTCTCTCCCTATCTCTGTACTCTCTCTCGTATGGTGGGACTCTATTGTCCCGTTCGTAGTACCTGTCACGATCGTAATACCGATCGCGTTCTCTGTCGCGGTTGTCCCGTCTGGGTGGCCTATTTCCATACGCTGAGTAGGGTGCTCGGTCGCGGTCACGATGAGAGCTATATCGTGGTGGAGGAGAGTGCTGACGACGGCTCTGTGCGTCCAGTTCGGCTCGTAGCATTGCTGTTTCCTCCCTGAGTGCGACAATTTCTTCGTTCTGTTGTGGGGTGTACGATGGTACTACCATCCCTCCCCCTACCAAAATTTCTACTAGTGAGTTAGTGAAACTGCGACTAATCGCCAACGCCTTACCCTGTGAGTTAGCGACTGGAACGTTAGTCGAAGGTGCTTCGGAACCTGCTTGGTTCCCTGGCTGATACCATTGTGGCGCATAAGGGTATGGTGGCGGCGATGGATAGTAGTTGTAGTTCATTGATCCGCAACGATAACCACGAAGGCAATTTTTTTTAGAAGAAGTGAAGGGGACTTTCGAGAATGGAACGCCATTTGTCCTCGTTTTAAGGATGAGTCCTGCCTTGAGGGTGTTTCGAAACCACAAGTAACCTTGGTTGTGCCGGCACAGCCGCTGATTGCTCAGCCGAATTTGTAGTTCGGCTGTTGCCAACAACTCGACAATTCAACGGCGACTCGACGACCTCTTAGGCAGGTCCTGCCATCTCGATACCCCCTGTACTGCAAAGTAATCATCGAGGGCCTTCAGCTTCTTAACAGTCTCGTAGGGTTCCGAGGTGACATCACCCAATGACCACCAGACTTCAAAGAAAACCCTTCGACCTTTCCAACTGTGGTTTCGAATGGAATCCACGAATTCTTCAACATCCGTCGGTGCTCCAAAATCGTATGGCTCAGGACGAGATCTGTCAGGAAAGAGGAGCGCATCGGACTCGACATATGGTCTTAGTAAGTTTGCATGAAAAGTGCTGTGGATTCCGCGTCTCTCAAGCTCTTCAGGCAGATCCAGTGTATATGTTGAACTCTCAGGGTGTGCCTCCAGTACGGTGTAGGGACCGACATATCTTGGAGTCAACTTTGATGCCCTACCCTTAGGTAGGCTGAGGTTCTTGGTTGATAGGTACACTCTTGAGCCATTTTCTATGACAGGTTCCGATGCCCTCCGTTTGTTGGCCTGGTGGGTCTGAAACACCCGTGCTTCGATTATTGCATCGTGCGCGTCAAACAAACTCTGCATCGCTTGGACCCCGAATGCCCGTACTCCCGGTGGACTTTGAGTGTTGTCCCGCACCTCTCGTAACATCGAGGGCATGTATCCGTAAGTCAGCTCGAATGGTGCAAACCCTGTTGATTCATTGATGCTGGAGTTCAGTGCAAATTCCACATATGGTACTTTGAGCAGCCAGTCATGCTGGTCAGCTCGTACTGCTGATCTGAAGATCTGCGCAATCGACCGGTTAGCGCGTTCGGTAGCGCCATCCGTCTGCGGATGAAATGAGGTGGACATCAGTAGCTTGGCACCTAAGAGTCGGTGTAGTTCACGCCACCATATCGACGTGAATTTTGGATCCCGATCGGATACTATTGATTCAGGTAAGCCATGAAGCCGTACTATCTCTTGCATATACCTCAAGGATAACTCGGTGGCTGTATCTCTAGTGTTGCACGGGATTAAGTGTACTTGTGAAGTCAACCGACAAATTACTACCCATAGGTAGTTGAACCCTCGAACCTCCGGGAATGGTCCAATGAAATCCATCCCGATCGATTGCCACGGACGGGTTGGGATTGGCAACGGATGGAGTTTGCCCATAGGTGCGTTATATTTCCCCTTCGCTCGATGACACGTCTCGCAAGACCTACAGAACTTATCACACATACCATAAATTCTTGGCCACCAGTACCATCGCCTTATATAATCGGCTGTTCGTTGAGGGCCAAAATGGCCCACTACCTGGTGCCCCTGCTCTAGGATCACGCCTCGTATTGATTTCGTTCCCGGTTTGGATTCCGGCACGCAGAGAACCCTGTCTCCACCGATATTGGTAGTCCATATCAACCCGTCACTCACGAGAAATCGGGGGTGTTCCTCTGGTTTGTTCAAAATCTTAGTGAAGAGGGTATCATGTGTGTACGCATTTTTGATGTTGGTTATGAATTCTGGATCATTGTCTAACTCCGCGTGTAGATTCTTCATCTCCTTTTCTTGAGATGTCCTGTACTGAGACTCGAATACCGTCGGGTCAATGTTGTTTGTTCGACCTTCTGCCTGATCAGGCTCTCTCGATGCTTCCATTTCAGCAGCCTCCAAATCCCGGGTTTCGACATGGTCAATCGCTTCTCGTTGAGCCTGTAATTGCTCTACCAAGGTAATCAGCTCCTCCTTGCGTCCTATTGGTAAGTCTTCTCCAAGTTTGTCGATTCGTGCATCAGCACTGACGTATTCTTGCAGTCGATGGACTTCGGATTCCTCGTCACTTTCATAGTAGCGCGAAAGGACATCTGCAACTTTATTGGTAATCCCCTTGATGTAGGTTATCTCGAGGTCAAATCGTGATAGGTATTCCATCCAACGCATCTGACGACTGCTCAGTCGCCGTTGCGTTTGGAAGAATGTAAGGGCTTCGTGGTCTGTTACGATGTTGATCTTATATCCAATTAACTTATCTTCCCATTTCAGTAGTGCTTCGAGTATAGCGAGCATTTCACACTCAAATACTCGGTAATTTCGTTGTGCATCGGTAAATTTCTTACTCATGAATCCCGCAGGCCTGCAGTCTTGCCATGACTCCCCTTGACCATACAATGCCCCAACCCCCGACACCGATGCATCGCATACTACCCATATTGGTAGTTCATTTCGTGGATCAATTGGCCGTAGGATTGGTGTACGTACGCACAACTCCTTGATGTTTCGGAAACATACATCATGAATAGGTCGCCAAAAGAAAGGCTGGTCATTCCGTGACATCTCTGATAGTGGTGTGGTATATGATGAGACGTCAGGTAGAAAGTGAGCCAAATAGTTCACTAGACCAAGGAACTTCTGCACATCATTGTAATTTCTGGGTTGTCGCCAGTTTCGAATCTTTTCGAGTTTATCAGCATCCGCGTGAAGTCCCTTATCATCGATAAGGTGCCCGAGGCAGTCCATAATCTCCGCGTACAGTTGTACCTTGCTTGCTTTGAGGAATAGGTGCTGTTCTCTCAACTTATCGAATACCAATTGTAAGTGCTCTTCATGTTCCTCAATGGTGTCACTGAACACAAATATATCGTCCAGGTATACATGCATGAATACCCCGATGTAATCGCGGAATATAGTGTTCATCAACCTTTGAAAAGTTGATGGTGCGTTGCAGTCACCTTGCTGCATGGTTGTGCTCACAAATGTACCACTTACAGTAGCAAACGCAGTCTTCCACACATCCTCGGCTACTATCCGTACTTGTTCGTATGCATCGGACAAGTCAATTTTTGATCGCAACTTCCTCCGTGCTACGTCCATTCGTAAGGCATCCTGATCTGGTAAGGGGGTTACATCCTTTACGGTGTTGGCGTTTCGCTCACGGCAATCGATAGTACATCTCAGAGTGCCATCTTTCTTTGCTAGGCATAGCATTGGTGATGCATTCTGTACTGTCATTGGCTTCCACCAGCCTGCCCGAGTATATCTTGCAATTTTCTCTGTGAGCTGTGACCTTAAGGAGTCTGGGCACCGCGGTGTGTACATCCGATACCTCTTTGATGGGTCTACCAGTGGAATTGTGTGGTTCACCTCTCGAAGCGGTGGCATTTCCTCTGGTACACCACTCATTATATCTTTACAGCTTTGGAGCCATTGCTCACGAAGTCTTGGTATGTCTGCTTCTGTGTACTTCGTTTGATCCAAAACTGGTGTGCTGTTCGTCACTCTTTGGTTAAATCGGTCCGATACTGCGTTCATTGTTTCCACCACATCTGGTGGTCTCCTCGAACTTCCTTCTCCTAGTTTTGTACGTTCAATACCTTCCTCTAGGTATATCTCTTCTAAAAGTTCATTGACTTCATGCAGTCGAGCGTTGTGGTCTGGATCTTTGAATGACCCTTTGGTCACTCCATCCACTATACCTTCGATGTCTTCAATGGTTATATGGTCATCAGGCCCCAGCAATACAGGTAAGTGCCTGTTCAGTGATACTCGTTCATTGCTATCATCTTCATCAGCTTCGTCTTCAACTGTCGGTGCAAATCGTGACCACGGAGGCTCAACTCCGTTGGATCGCATATTCTCCGATCTTTCTTCGGCTAGTCATTTTTCTTTGACTATCCCTTGCTTGTGTGGACGAGATTTCACTGGCAGTTCCTCCCCATCCTTAAGATGGACATTAGAAGAAACGTTCTTCGCGTACCGACGCGCGAGTTCCCGGTTCTCATCTCCCTCTGTGAGTGTCGGTATTTCTCTCCCGGACAATCGAATCACGTTCTTCTCGAAATCTAGGGCAATTCCATGTTTTCGCATGAACACAGTACCCAGTACGGCGTCGTACCGGTCAACGTTGGCTATGTCAAAGTAGTCCTTACCGGTTACATCCCCGTGTCTACCACCGAGAATCCGATACCTACTAGTACATCCAAAGGTGATTCGTGAACGACTTCCCTTGGTTCCCAGCTGCAATGTAACTGGATTCTCCAGCTGAAATGGTTTAATGTGTGATACTCGTGCAAAGTCTGGGCTGACCGCATCCGCGGTACTACCACTGTCAAACAACACGAATGCCATGACACCGTTAATTTCCACAAATGCACAAAGGCATCGGTTGTCCTTTGCTAGGCGTACTGGTCGATTCCCGGTACGTTCGATTTTTGTCTTCTCTGGTTTCAGGTTAGCCTGAAAACCTCCATCCTCAGTTCTAGTCATGGACCTCAGGTACTCTGTAAAATTCAACCTATGGGCCGTGGTCTCTAGTGGTTCGAGCACTGGATCATCTGGTGAGTTGTTCGTCGTGTTCCCTACATTGTCAGACATTGTCTGCTCGTCGTCATGTAGCACACTGAACCGTTCCTCTAGCTGCTCACGCCAATGTACTGTGAAGCTATCCCAGTCACGCATGTGTCCCATGCGTTCGCGCGGTTGTTCCCCCGCGTTGCTTTCTTCGGATGAGCTGAGTACAGGTATGTAGTCATCGTCAGCTGCATCGCTCTCGAACTGAGATCCACCCCATGGGTCAGGCTCTCCCTCAGATGACTCTCTGGTGCGACTGGTATCTGAATTGGACTCGCTATCATATCTAATCCATACTTCTTCATCAGATGGATCATTGCTATCAGACTTTTCAACCTCTTCCTCAGAGGTCTCCTTCAGCCGAAACAGTCGCTCGCCACCTTCTTGCACCTCTTCAGCAATTCGGTACAATCTCGGGCGTTGCTGATTGTCTGGTCTTGTATTTGGCTTGGGTTGCTTGCAGAGCGGACTACCTCTATAATGGTCAAACAAGCCACAATCAAAGCAGGCACCACGTTGTTTGGTGTTCGAGTTATTCTTCGAGTCGACCCTCTCCTTATCCTTCCTGACCTGTGCATGGTCGGGTATGGAGTATCTCCTCTTATCAACAATTTGCAGGCGTTTCGGTGACCTTGAGCGCTCCTTGCCTTTGTAAGCTTTATCTCTGCCTTTCGATTCAGTATACGGTAATGTGCTTTCATTCACTGCGGCCTTCATAGATCGCTGACTTTGTTCATTCACCGCACGGGCATTTGCGTAGTATCGCCCAGTACGGTCACCTCGTTCACATGATATGGCTGCTTGCATGATTTGATTGACGGACGATTTCTCCGCCGAGACCTTTTCGATTCGGGTCATATCCTTGCACATTGCCGGTGGAACCAGGAGAAGGATTCGGCGCTTGAACGTATACAGATCTGGTGGGATGGGCATGCAAATGGCCCATCGTTTCAGTTCAGCAAACATAACCTTCACACCATCCTTCCGATTATATGTTACTTCATTGAATTTGTCCGCAACTTGTGCTATTGATGCCTCGTGAATAAAACGCTGGTATAGCCCATTCACTACTTGCATGAATGTCCAACGATAAGCTAACGGGTCTGGGTTCCTAGATGTGCTGAAGCCATCTGGTACTTTCTGTACCTCGTCACGGAACCATCGTAGTGCATTTCCTTCAAGGTACGATCCCAAGGTGTTGGTCCTTATCAAATCTACCGCGGTCAACACATAACCTCCTCTGGTATGACTCATTCGTGTTGGCGGACCACATTGGTCTGCTATGTTCATCCACTGGATCATACCCAGGATCCATTCGTCGAATCTTGTATAGTCGGACTCTCCGTCCCACTTGTTAGGCTTCGGTACGTTTTGCAATATCGCTTTCTGTGCAGCGGAGTTCTGATTCAACGGTGGTCCATAAAGGTAGAACATGATTTGCTGTTCGTAACGATGGAACGATGCTCGTAACACTTCCTCTTCCGAACGCGGCAATGGATCATAATCGTACGTTTCCACAATGCTAGCATTGGGATCTTCTGACTGATATCGATTTGGGGTAGGAACTCTCTTCGGCTTCTTAGTGCGTTTCTTCCGTTGACCTTCAGGATGGCGATCGCCATCACTCTCACTCGGGTCACTATCGCCATCGCCTCCTGGGCTTGGGGGCTCGCTTGGTGGTCCACCTCCTCCAGGACCTCTTGGATCCGGACCTCTTCTGCTCTCCTCGTCCCTGTTGGCATTTCCCGATTGGAAGTGTCGCGGGTCAGGTGGCGGCGGTGATTCATCACGACTTGGGTTTCGCTCGGGTGACACTGGTGTGGTGGTGCGCCGATTATTTGGTGGCGTATATCCACCGCTTGTCTGCTGTCTTGGGCGAGGAACCTGGTTTCCGTTTCCTCCTGGTCTACCCGATGGTTGCTCAGAGTACCTAGTACCTTGTGGTGTGCTCTCCCGATTAATAGGCTTCCGTTTCTTGATGATTTCTGGATATTCATCCCTGTACGCGTCAATTTCTTCATCTGGAATCTTCTTCCAGTTGATTCTCACTTTAGGATGCCTGGGATCGAACCCGAAGTCATCTTCGTAGTCCACATCCTGTTCGGGTATAGTAGATACTCCATTATTCATCATATCATCTCGATACAATATATCTAATGCAATTCGTCTTATTAAATTGCGTTGGTATTCCTGAGCCCGAGCCTTACTTCCTGTCGACGATACTTGTGATGGAGTCTGTTGGTGCTCAGGTGGCACCTCTGTGTCATTATCTTGAACTCCAACTTGAGAGGCTGAGTCTTCAGGTTGTACTTCTGATTGCTGCTCGTTCTCTTGCTGTGACTCACTTGGTCTCGGAACATTATCCATTAATGGTTCTGAATTCAATCGATTCGACGAGGTACCAACATTCGGTACTTCTATGCGACGTTTTCCTTTCGCTCGTGAGGTGCTGGCCAACCTCGGCGTCATCTCTCGCTTCATTTCCTCGTACCCTACTATACTTTCTCCATCTCCCAACAGCTCTTCTTGTGATCCAGCTCTCTCTTGGAATCCGCCTGGGATTCTCGACGATGGTGAACCACCTTCTTGTGGTGATCCTGCAGTTGATCCTCGAGATCTCCGTCGATCTGGTAGCTGGTATCGGACCGCGCTGGTCGGAACTCGAGTTGTTCTGGTGGCCATTGGCGTTCTTTGATGATTGGCTTGGTTTCGTGTAGGTGTAGGGTCTTCGTCCCAATAAGGTAGCTGTCGTCCTTCGACAGTTATTCGATTGCTCACGGCGCGAGTATGTGGTTGGGCCACGTCGAGTGAGTTTTTGATTGATTCAGGATGCTATATGCTCCCGAACCTCAGCGCGATGTTTTCTCGGATGTGAGATATCGAGCTGAAAATTTTCAGTAGTTCCCAGTGAACAATATCTGGGGCTAAAAAAATGTGTAAACGATACGCTCACCGGCTTTCAGCCACGAGTTAGCCAGACAGTGTTTTATAATTGAACACTGGTTAAGTACAGGCCTTTTGTAGGTAAAAGTAGTAGAGCGTAGTCGTCGTAGCGGTGTAAAAGATAGATGATTATCTAATCCTCCTTCGACTACCATATCTGATCATATCCGTTACACAAAGAAGCAGTTTGACCAGATTTGATTCCTCGGGAAATCATGAGCTCGCCTCCTGGTCGCGTATATCCATCTCCAACGATTTCCCATTCACATCTCAGATGGTCGAGAGTGAGAAAGTCATATCGATTGATGATCTCTATCTTCGTTTCGTCGCCACCAATGACTTGTACAGGCTCAATAGCCTTCTTATACTCGACAAGACCGGGGGTAGGCGTATGATCAGAGAAGAGGACACCATCCAACACGAAATTCCCGTCATTCGGTTCATCTCCAAAATCGCCCCCGTAGGCATAATATGATTTTCCTTCTTTGTTCTTCGTGAGCAGACCGTGGTTGGCCCACTCCCAAATAAATCCTCCCATGAGCAACGGGTACTTGTAGAAAGCGTCGATGTACTCTTTGATAGCACCCGGGCCATTGCCCATTGCATGTACGTACTCACAGAGGACAAGAGGTTTTGTCGAAGCTGGGTCTTGTGCATAAGCTACGATAGTGTCAACAGATGAGTACATCTGGCTGAGGATGTCCACAGTTTGTGCTTTTCGATCTCCCTCATAATGCACCAGTCTCGTAGAGTCGTATCCTTTAATCCAGTCATACTATGCACAAGAGATGCATTTCAGAGTTTGGAAGGGATTTCAAGCGCATCATCACCCACCATTGCCTGAAAATTTCTTCCATAAAATGCTTCGTTGCCGAGAGACCAGAGGACCACACAGGGATGATTCTTGTCTCGACAAACAAGTTGTCGGGCTCTATCGACATATGCCTCCTCCCAAGCTGGATTATCTGTGGTCCACCTAGAAGCGAGGTCGTAGAAGTGATTCTGTCTCTCTTTTCCTTTCAAATCATCCTTATCTGGACCTAGAGCGGCTTCTTCTATATCAGCGAACCCGTGGGCCTCAAGGTCAGCTTCGTCTATGACCCAGAAACCTAATTCATCCGCCAAATGATATAAAAGAGGATTATTGGGATAATGGGAGGTCCGTATGGCATTGATATTATGCCTTTTCATAGTGAGCAAGTCGGCGTGGAGGAATTCACGAGGAACACTACGTCCGAATTCCGGATGATGCTCGTGGCGGTTCGTCCCACGAAATACTATCGGTTGTCCGTTGACCATGAAGACACCGTTCTTGAGTTCGATAGTGCGAAAGCCTACTCTGAGTGTGATAACTTGGTACGGTGTACGAACAACGAGGTTATAGAGGTAAGGTGTCTCGGCTGTCCATTTCATTGGATTAAGAATGGGAAAAGAGAAAGACATGGACGAAGCATTGCTCTCTTCCTGCAGAGCTACTAGCGTGTGGGATTGATCCAATAGCTTGATCGTAAGAGGAAGCGAAGAGCAGCTTAGTTCGACTTTGGCAGTCAGTGTGGCATTGTGATAGTTTTCGTCCAGTTGAGTCTGTACTTGGATATCCGTGATATGGTCGAGAGGGAACGACAAGAGCCAGACGTCACGGAATATCCCACTCAGCCACCATTGGTCTTGGTCCTCGATGTAACTCCCATCACAGAACTGATACACCCTGACAGCGATAGTATTCTCACCATCGAAGTGTAACAGCGATGTCACGTCGAATTCAGATGGATTCCTAGAGCCCTGCGAGTATCCTATCTCCTCTCCATTGCAGAAGACGTGGAAAGACGAATCGACTCCTTCAAATCTGAGTCGTAACGAACTTCCTCTCCACTCAGTAGGTACTGAAAACTGGCGCACATAGCTTCCGGTGTGATTGCCTTCGTACGGAATACTCGGAGTTCCGTCCGGTTGTACATTGACAGGGAACGGAAAGACAGTATTCGTGTATTGAGGCTGACCAAAGCCCTGCAATTGCCACATTCCTGGAACCACGATATTCGCCCATGCCGAAGTATCGAAGGAAGGATTATAGAAACCGTCGGGAGTGTTGAGAGGATTATCAGCTATAAGAAACTTCCATGTGCCATTCAAGGATATCGCTGTAGAAAGACCTTCGTTGAAGGTTAATGATTCTGCCTCGTTCCGATAAGAGAAAAAGGAGGCGCGATGAGGAAGGCGGTTTCTCTGTAAGACTAGACTTTTGTTATTCAATGCAAGTTATGAAGTTCGCCTTGCTTTACCCTTGAGATTGTTCCAGTCTGGTTGAGCTACAGGGAAAGTGGGCATCATATAGTGAGAGTTTGTGTTAAAGTCCTATCCCCAAGCCACGTGCACTTGCAGTCGCGTTTCTCACGTAATCACCGATGGCGTCACCACCAGTTCGCCACCAAACCGAGGAGTCTCGGCTGAAATCCTCAACGTTCAACTCTGAGCGAATATTTGAAGATCTGCCTGATCGGTACAGATGGTGGGTCGGGCGAGGCAGGAAGTTTTGAAATAATGGGGAGAGCTGCAAGAGGAGTTATTGAAGCAACCATAATCAAGGCGGTTTCAGTGATTCCATACCCGGCGAACTCGTTACGATGACTTTGCATCCACTGAACCCAGTAAGGTAGCAGTAAGGGAATTAAAGGCAGAGCCCAATGACAAGGAAGGAGAGTGTTTTGAAGTAAACAACCATAAGTAGTAGAGACTTCGGACAAATATTTGTAGATCATTGTTAACGTTCTCCTCGATCTTGATGATCCTCGCCTGCAACATAGAGTCATGATAGTATACCTTGTACTACAAGGCATTCGAAAGACCAACGTACCATGCTCGTGGAGACGTGTGTAGTGCTTTCGCATCTAGGTCTTTAGACGTTTAGCTTCGCTGTGGAATCTTCGTTCAGCATCATCAAGTTTCCGTTTTGTGCGCGTGCTACTCAGGGGATCCAAAATGTTCGAAATTTTTTTGAGCAGACAGTCGATCAGACGAACGTCAAGCTGGAAAGAAATGAGCACCTACAGTCCATCTGGATCCAATCCAACCCTCATACGATTGAATTTCTCCCTCAGTGTCTGGATTTCAGCAAATAGAGCTTGCTCTTGTCCACGCAGAAAGCTGTTGATATATGGTAGGAGATCATCGACGGTCTCGAGTTGGGAAAAGTGGCTCAGAATGGAATTGATACATGAGTCTGTGAGCAACTTGAAGGCCAACGGGGGAAGATTTCGAATTCGCGGCACATCTGATTCCTGAAGCATCCCAGATTCGATAGCGAAACTCTGTCAGAGCTTCTAGACCATAGGCGCGCATTTCTTCAGTGAGCTCAACAACCATAGCATGCAGACCGGTCACTGCAGGTCACTGCAAGGTGTTAAAATGCCTGAGTCGCGTGTCTCACGTAATCGCGCCACCGCCTGCGCTCTCCTGCGCTCGGGAATCGCTTCAGGCTACTGGAGTTATCGATTTATCTTACAATACCTGTGAAAACGCCATAATCTATGTCAGTTCATGTGAGATTTCAACAGATCCATGATAGCCAATTGGTACAACATGATACATCTACAGTAGGATACATAATACATACAAAGCAGGACACATACATACTACTTTTGGGACAGATTATGATAATTCAACATGAGTTGTGGTTATTCAGAACAACAAACAGTGACAAGAGCGGAAAAGAGTAAATAATCCCAGTGACTTACACTGTCTAGCGCCTCAGGAAATTCATTTACTCACCGCCTCCTTCCTTTCTTTCTCTTCTCGAGATCTGCAATTTCCACTGGTCTTTGACAAACAGGGCATCTCCCAGAAACATCCGTTAGCCAAGGGTCAAGACATGTTTTCTGCGGAAACGATCAGCTCTTTTGATCACAAACGGAAGGGGTAAAAATACGAACGTGGAAGACATGACCACATTTGAGCAGCCTGAGAGGCTGAGCGCCTTCACCAGCATCGGTTAATCTTGGTATAGTATTCTCGCGCTCTTCCTCCGCAACGACTTCCACTGTTACATCCCTGGGTTTAGGTTCATCTTTGCGATCTGGAACAGCTACGTTTGTCTGCTGTTCACCAACGGGATGTAGCCGCTTTGGCTCCTCGAAGTCTAACAGACAAATCGCGCATGCCGCACGATTATCTTCGAGAACAACGTAGGGATAACCTTCAGTGTCCCAGCCCTCTTCCCAGGACCTAGGCTCCGTCAACTTTTTTGATTGAGGACTATCGACAGGGACACCTGGAGATGCCTTGTCGTGTTTGGAGGACAGCTTCTTGAATCTGATGAATCTGAAGCGCTTCTTCACAGGAGTGTCTGCTTTAACGGGTGATTTAGGTGGATAGGAATAAACATCAGCCGGAATTTGTATAGGTTTTTCTGAAGGAGGTGCATTGGGAGGCGGAGGAATGTACATGACCAGGGGAATCCGGTCTACGAGGCCTTTTGACAATTTATGTATATCTGGCTTGATGATATGTGGATTTTGTTCTGGATGACGTCCAATACAAAATAGGAATAGATTCCACAGCAGCTGCGACTAGTTGAGTTCACAGCAGATCGAGAATCAAAGGTGACGTACCAAAACGACCGGTGCAAAGATAAAAATGATAATCCCGAGTAAGATTACTTCTACTACCAGAATATAAGACTGGCAGAGAATACCGAAAGCTAGCCACCAAATGTGAGGGGAAGAATGCCGACAGGTGTTGATTGATGTGTAGATCAGTATATGAGCAGTCAGAAACCAAGTGAGATAGTACATTGTGTTCAGGAGCGATAATCTGGGTACAGGCTGTGAGAACTTGTACGCAATCCTACAGCAATCAGACGCACCTCCTGAGCCATAGAGAATATTGGGGCTGAGCAGGGGTTTGTGGTGCATTACTAGATGAGGAAGACGGCCGTTCGGTGACAGACTGGTGGGGGCGTATTGCCTGCGAAGGTACTGGCGTCGTCGCACTTTGATTTGACTCGGGATCAGTACGTGAGTTCTGATTACTGCTATGACAAATTTCGTTTAGCTAGTATGCCGAGCAATCACAGTCGATACGCCGACTTACATGGATCGGTTTTCAATCCATTCCCAATAAGTCAACAGGCATTGCCCGATTACACGTACGAGCCAAAGACAAGACCAGACACCAAGTGGACGCTCACACGCTGTCCATTCGTTAGCTCCTGGAACAGTAGGACTTGGCTTGGGAGCAAACAATGCCATGAGGACGACGATGGCGACAGTCTAGCAAAAGTTGATATTGGGAATAGTGCGCAGAAATACAGAGGAAAACGAACCTCGGCAATGCCCTGGGCCAAGATCCAGATTAAATGTACCAGTTGTCTGCGAGCTTTGGACGCATAAGGTCCATAACCGAGAAAACGTCGAAACCTAGCGATTATCGATTGATGTGACCGTCGCGGTGTTGATCCTTGCCATGCGGTGTGACTGAATGATATGCTCGTTGGACTCGAGGCTGGTGTACTCTGCAGGGAGACGGTAGAGGGAGAAGGAGAAGGAAGGATTAGATGATGTGAATCCGTAACAGATGCGACGGGTGGCCTTTCTAAGTTTGGTTCTGGTACAGGAGCATGGAAAGATGGTCCTGCGCTATGAGGAACAACACTAGGTGAATTTGATATTGTTCCTACATTGAGTGAAGCGTGGTTATCCTCAGACAGTCGTGGATGGCCTGATTTAGGGATTCCAATGTCGTTTGGTGAATTTGTGAGTTCTTCTGCTGATCGCGTCCTCCGCAAGGTTTGTACAGAAGCCTCATGCTTGGTGTTTCCACTCGACATACAGGAAAGTGAAAGAGTCGTTGGATGAGTGTGATTGACTAGATCCTCGTCCAGCACAAATGGTGTTGTCCGTAAGAAAGAACGTCGACGTCGCAGTCTGTTATGCTGCCTGTTGAAGGTAAGCGATAAAGGTGTTGCGTCAAATTGGACGCCCGTATAATGAACTTCGATAGTGATTTTATACAGTCCACCTCGTTTCCAAGGAACTCTCACTTTTGTTCTTACTGAAGGCAAGATAATAAGCCTTTGTACGTTGTGAATATTCCTTATTGGAAATACAAGTGTATCTACAAGCTCATATACGGTTTTTGTCCTCTTTAGGACTTCCTTAGTATAAGCCAGATGTCAGACGCCTTCGAAAACTCATAACATCTGCAACTGATAGCATCTTTCTATACATATTCATCATCGATTCACATAGCGACGGCACCACTGCCGAGATGTCGAAAAGCTGTAGATTTACATATCGTCTTGATCATGTTACAACATGCTACAGCAGTTTGTGATTTCGTTCTTTCAGTCTTTTGCACATCTACATCAACGACCAGTGAGATCCCTCCATAGAGGCGTGAGTGCTTGTGCAACAGTCGTAGCCGCTGGAGAGTATTCATCAATATTAGAGGACAAACAGATAGGCTTAAGCAAAGAGACCACTCACCAACTTCCAAGCAACTTCTTTCCGCCTCGTTTTCCACTGTCTTCAACAACCCTCTTGCCCTCCAACGATCCGGATGAAACCTACGTTGGCTTTTTTCAACGAACATCTTGAATTCTTGAGTGCGCATGTGCGACTTCACAGCATCGAAAAAACTCTCTACAGCATTCCAGTCGACATCCTCGACTGACATCCTTGCAGGAGGGGTTAGAATAGGCCAAGGAACAACGTGAAAGCTCAATGGATCATGGGCATTGAACTTGGTCGTATCGAAAGCCTCGCTCAAAACTCTGTACCTCTCCAGAGCTCGTATCGGCGTCCATGGACCTATGTTCCATCGTTGTTCGCGTTGCCGTCTTTCACGTTGTCGCTTGAAAGCCTCTTCCCGTTCCTTCTGTTCGCGAAGTTCCGCCTCCTGCTGTTGCCTCGTTTTCTCCTCGATCTCTTGAGCCTTCCGCCGTGATTCAGCAGCTCGACGGGCTTCGGCCTCTGCACGCCTCATCTCAGCATATCTACGCTCCTCCGCTTTCAGGCGTCGTGATTCTTCTTCTGCTGCTTCGCGCATAGCCCGCTTTTTGGCCTCCTCTTCCCAGAGCGGACGATCGGCCTCTAGTTCGGCGAGCTTGCGTCGCGATTCAGCTATGGCAGCAGCTCTTGCGGCCTCTTCGTCGAAAGAGGTGTCCGGAGAAGGTCCTTCGTCGGAGCTTTCGTCCTCTGTCTCGTCGTCAAATTCTTCGTATTGGCCCTCACGGAAACTCTCAGATGGGATGTCTATGAAGTAGTTGATAGTAAGAGAGCGAATCCTGATGAAAGGTAACGAGACAAACCGTGTGATGGTGATCTGAGATCCGGCACTTCAGCGTACACTTCTTGCATAAATTGTTCATGCCACCGCTGCCTATGTCCCATGACTCTAGCCTGCCGTCGTATCTGTCGCTGTTTTTCTCGTTCTGCGCGTTTTGAATCTAACTCGCGCTTCGCTGCACCGGGAGATACCTTTCGAGTTCGTTTCCGCTGTGCAGTTTGGTCGTACAAGGGAGTATTTCGAATTGGATTCTCTGATGGCTCTAATTCTGAAGCGCGTAGAGGATCGACAAGGATGGCAGCTAGAAGGAGATGAGGATTTCGTAGATTGAATTGAAGGCTAGATCTACCTTTGCGTTTGCCTGTAGTATCGACAGGTACACTTTGTGATCGTTCCGGGGAATTATTTGCGCTGAAATCGAAATACGAGACATCCTCTTTGGTTGAAAGCTTCTCTGCCCGACGTGATATATTTTCTCTTCTCTTTTGCCTGATCTGTGATAGCTCTTCACGCTTTTTTCGCAAGCTGGCTGATCTCGCTCGTGGGGGTGGCGGCGGCGGCATAGACTGGTCGACCGCCATGTCTTCTACTTCCTCAACTTCATCAGAGAAATCCAAAGACGAATCTCCGTCGTGAGTATGCAGCTTTTTTCGCGGCTTGAGAGGAGGGATGCCGGCTTTTGTGGAAGTCCTCTTTCCAATTGATTGGGGACTTTCTGGAGATTTAGGAGATGCACGAGTGATTGTTGTTACTGCAGGAGGGGCGCGAACGCGACAATTGTAGACAGGATCTAGCTTGTATATGTCCCATTGGTCTTGAGTACATTCGTAGAGTGTCCTGAAAGAGAGAAACCGATGTGCGAGAGTGAACAAGGGAACGCTGATGGAGTATCGCCTAGCGTACGCACCCACATATGTCAACAACTCTGGGCCAATCTCCTTCATCTACCACTCCTTCATCTAGTCGCGCTTTTGGCACGAATCTCCAGAACCTCTCCCCAGTGGGCGAAGTTTCGATAACGACGCGTTTGGGGTTATACGACCCCTCGTTCAAAGAAAGTTTGCGCGCGTCCGATGTCAAATGCGAGGATGTCGCGGTACGGGGGTTGAATGATGCAAAGGACAGTGTTGAGTTAGAGAATGTTAACAGTCGGTCAGGTTGCGTTGAATCCAGCACGCCTGGAGTTGAGCCAGTCAACTTTGGAGGGGAAGAGGGGCCTGCAAACGGAGAGGCCATCCTGAACTCTTCCAGATGGTGAGCTAATTGTTCCATTGAGAGAAATGATTGGTCCTACTCACTAGATGCCCTTGTAACGCCTCTTATACGCCTGTTTCAATCAAACTGCAGAAAAAAACAAGGGAAGAAGGGTTCTCCACGCCCACGTGTACAATCACTGCTGTTTTGAGAACAATGGCGATGGTCTCGACAAGGAATCTTTCAATTTACATTGCTCGTCGTATTAGACGGTCATTGTTCAGCCTTGTTCAAGCCAACTCAGGCTCGTAGATTGTCTACACGCCTACCTGCGCCCACAGACACCTACAAATCTCTGCACAGCATAGCAGATATACACCCTCGCTGGGCCTTATAGGCTAAATTATTGACATTCCACTGTATAAGGAACACAAGAGAATCGATTCGGCCTAGCTAGCTATATTGTGAAGCAATTTACGAAGCGGAAGACGTTCACGCATATATTGATTGTGGTAGTAAGTGGCACGTGGCAGAAACAGACTCATCTCAGCTTTACTTATTTCAACTCAAGTTGACTCTTCAAAGCGTCAAGTTTTCGTGACTCGAATCTCTATCTGCACCATAAATACTGTCTGTGAACAAGAAGAAAGCTATCATCACCCAATCTTCTACAATCCCTTATCGGGATCTAGAGTCTGCAAGAATCAACATCGTCCATAGTCGCATTGTAGCCCCATCTGCTATCTTCAACGGACTGCGTTTGGCCCAGTCATTCACAGAATGGCGACAACTTTTCGAAACTTTCAGAACGAAATTGAACAGATCCATCACCGTGAACTCGCGAAACAAAGAGTTCATGGCGCGGAGCAACTTCAGAAAGAGCAGAAACTTCATTCATATGCCAAAGGCAAAGCCAAAGAGGATACTGTCGTGGAGCTTGCTAGTGCAGGAACGGAGGAGATTCGAGATACAGTAGAAGCAGAAGAGAAGATACTGGTGTGTTCCATACGATCTAATCAGTCAATGAATCTGATGTCCATTTCGTATAGGAACATTTGTCGCCGAAAGTACCAGCTAATCATGACATTGCCCGCGACATGCTTGCAGCGCTGATAACACAGAATCATGGCGAATACGTATTTCGTATAGGTGCTCAACCATCCAAAGCCAAATTATTTGCAGAGGAGTTGAGTGACGACGTCGCGGAAGACTGGACCGGGATAGAACGAACAGAAGACACGTTAGATTATCTACTACAGGAAATCACCAGTACAGTAGAGGAAATTGGTGGGAAGGTGATTACTTTCAATCGCAACGAGGGTTTCAACATTCTGACTTTCGGTCAATAAGACCTCCTTGCTCTTTGAAGCTCATGGGAAGCACCCTCGAAAATCATTGCTCCTACGTCTGCCTCCTCCAAGCGTGTCTTTAACACCAGAAGTTCGTTGTGCTGTAGTAGGGAATGTGGACAGCGGGAAATCTACAACATTAGGAGTATTGACGCGTGGAGCATTGGATGACGGTCGAGGCAGAGCTCGAGTGAGCCTGTTTCGCCATAAACACGAGATTGAGACTGGACGGACATCCAGCGTTGGAATGGAGGTACGTACCTTACCACCGTCCACTCCTTCTCAGCAAGCTTATTTGCTCAGATACTTGGATTCGCTCCTTCAGGGGCTCCCATACTGCCCGAGACAGGCAATTCGACCGATCCTGATGTAGTTCGACGCGAAAAGCTTGGCTGGGAAGAAATTTCCGTTCAAGCTGCAAAGATCGTATCATTCATAGGTGCTTATCTGATCATCTCGTTCTTTACGTTCAGCCTCCGCTACATCGATACGACGCCTCTACAGATCTTGCTGGACATGAGAAGTATCTCAAAACGACACTTTATGGTCTCACCTCTGGTGCACCTTCTTGTGTTATTTTGATTGTCGGAGCGAATGCTGGTCTCATAGGAATGTCAAAGGAGCATCTGTCCATTGCTCTTGCTTTGAGTGTTCCTGTCGTCGTCTGCATAACCAAGGTCCTTGTCATGATTCGTTGATGCGAGCGTCTCATTAACTGTTCAATGATACATAGATTGATATGACACCAGCCAATGTACAAGCAGAGACTGTTAAACAAGTTGTGAAAATTCTGCGCAGTCCGGGTTGCCGGTGGGTACTATTAGTATCATACTAGCCGTTCTTACCATCTGAACCGGAGCTCGTAGGAAAATTCCTGTGTTCGTGAAATCGAGCGAAATAGCTGTAGAGATAGCGACCGGCTTTGGGAAAGAAAAGTATGTCATCTTGGTTGCTGCTCAAGATACCAGAGCTGATTGCTATTTCGTAGAATATGTCCCATATTCCAAGTCTCCAATGTGACTGGTGAAGGTCTTGGATACGTATGTTCATTTCTTCTTCATGCGCAACACGTTGTAGTCTGACATCAGCATATAGCTGCGAACATTCCTCAATCTTCTCCCCTCGAGTGAGAGCGACACAGACAAGTTTGCTGTTGATCAACCGCTAGAGGTTTTCACTGTCTCTCCATCTCTCATTAATCGAGACACTGATCCGCCGGTCTCCCAGTTCTCTGTCACCGAAGTATGGTCCGTCCCATACGTGGGCACTGTCGTGAACGGCATCGTTAATGGAGGCAGTCTCAAAGCCGGCGATCCAGTCATGCTAGGTCCAGATTCAAACGGCAATTTTCAAAGCACAGTTGTGAAGACCATGCAGCGGAAAAGGTTGCTATCGTTTTTTGATCCATCTGTCATCTCACTGCTGAAACCTCGATACCCACACGATTTCAGAGCGCCTGTGAATACAGCGGAAGCCGGACAATGTGTTAGCTGTGCACTGAAGCGAGTACGACGGAATACAGTTCGGAAAGGTATGGTTATGGTTGCGAAGTCTGAGGTTCTTCCGAAAGGTGGGTCGCGCAATACGTATGTCTATGTCGTTGGATGTCCTTACCCATATTCGACGTGGACTTTGTTTCTTAGCGACGAGGCAATTCCAAGGCCAAGTCCTAATTCTTTAGTGAGTTCCTTCATGATCCAACTCTGCAAGGTTTGTTAACCGCCGTGGGCAGCCATAACACTACATTACAAAAAAACTATCAGGCGAGTCAATGGTCGCTTCAATTCTCTCTGGCTAATCTTAGCACTGTAACAGGCAATGTTGCACTGCGGGGTGAGTAGCCATCGCCGCCTGATCAGAAGGGTAATCTCCTAATGAGACTGCTTGGGGAAAGGCCATACGGCAAACAGTGCGGATCATAGACATGGATAACCCTCAAGGGGTGTTGCGTACCGGAGATCGAGCCACAGTGACTTTTGAGTTCATATCTCATCCTGAATTCATCAAAAAAGGTATGAAGCTCTTGTTCCGCGAAGGAAAGACGAAGGTAAGCGCTTTGTCTCTGGAAATCGAGTTGCCAACAACTTACTTTGTGATCTTTAGGGTCTGGGTGTTGTCACGGAATTGTTATGATTTAAGTTATGACTTTTGGCTGTCAAATGCTGTGTTGTTGAGTGTGTTGTATTACAAGGATTGTATGAGTCTGTGAGTAGTAACAGTTGGATGGTTGCGGTGTCGTTGTAGGATTAGTGTATGGTAAGAAGAGTTCAGAGCTTTGATTCTTGGACCAGGTCAGCTGTCGCTTCTGCTTTAGCAGGCAATTACTAAATCAGGATAGATATTTCTCGCTTTGGCACTGACATGTTGTATTCTGGTTGAAAAGGTTGACCATCTGCGCAACGCCAAACGTCCCACTGCGAAATACGCACGCGAAGAATGTTTACTACTTTTTGAGGCTAATTCTCGAGAACGACATGTCCCATTGCCAAGTGGTATGTCTTATTTCGAATGCTTTCAAGCCCTAACGGCGACTCTGGCATCTGCGTTTCATTGGGTGAGGAGAAACTGTGCACAATCTACATACGATATACGACAGCCTGCAGGAGTCGCTGCAGAAAGTTGGCAATGACATCTTCGAGTCTCTTTCAAAAGTCTCTCCGACGGTCGATGGGAGATGTGCATTTCAATGCAAACAGTGGCTGTGGGACGGCTCAGGCTGTCTTCAAGCCGGACTTGGAGAAATTTTTGAGTGAAGTTCCAATGAGAGACTAGGCCCATCTCAAGAATAAACCACACCTCATCCTGATTGCTGGCCTCGAGAGGGGACAGACTCTCGGCAGCATTCGGCAGTTCGCGGACAGGTTAAGAAAAAAATCTAAATGGGGATAACACCTCCACCTTCGCGACGGAACCCGATCGCGTTCTCCTCCTGTTCTTTTGCTTCCTTGGGCAGTTTGTGGGTCATTCAAGTCGAAAAGTCCTCAAATGCTGTACAAAACTCGAAGATATCTTGGCAATGATTGCTTTGTTTTTGCGATTTCCGGATTTCGGGAAAATTATCAGTCCAAAACTGATAATTTCTATGCCAATCCGGACTTGGCCGTACCTTGATTTTGCCATCTGGCCGCGACCTTCGTGATTTTATTTTAACGTCTGACGTATTTGCAGTCTGATTCCTTTTCCCACCCGCAATAACGTTCTTTCCATCCTTTTCTTTCTTTTCCTCTTCCTTTACTCTCCAATGACCCTCATTCGTACCCAGTCCGCCTGGTCCTTCGCTGTGCGTCAATCGTCTTCCTTCAACTCCGCTGTTAACTCATCGGCTACAGTCCAATTCAGATTCCCCATATCCTGATAGTGTCAATAGAAGATCTCGCGGTGAATTTCCTTCAATATACGAAAAGGTCCTTCAAAATCTTCCTGATTTTCCCGCTCATCTCGAGCTCATTCCCATGCCCTGAAGCTTGCACTTGCGGTAGACCCACAGCTATGGGGTTCTGATCTTTCGGCAAACGTGGTTGAACCGGATGACGAATTACACACGCCAGAGAAGCAAACGCGGGCGATAGAGCATGATGGGAATGCATGGTCGAAGCGGGGTGTTTTGAATTTGGGCTTTCTAATATTTTGTGTCTAGGAATAATGGCTCTATTGTGAGTCCTCCATTCCAAGCCTCAGCCACAGATCACCTGTACAATTCAATTCAATCCGTCGTGTCCAGTATCGGTTATCCTGTAGCGCATTCTCTTCTATCTACCCCGCTTTCTACCGAAGGTGCATTCAACATTGGTGGTCTGAATGCCAGCGGCCAGGTGAAACTCGAAGAAACACTTTATCTCCATTCACAGCTTCTTACCTAAAGATTCGAGGTACCTGCAATCGGTAATTGGGGTCTGATAGATCTCGAGACTCCCGAGGAAGCCAAAACGCTACCATCGTGGAAGGATCCCTCACAAACTATGGAACTTGTGTTTTCCGACGAATTTAATACACCAGGTATGAGTTTATTTTCTCTTTTCGTGTCATCGTTGGTCACTTACGATTGTTCTTGCGTAGGAAGAACATTTTACCCTGGAGACGATCCTTACTGGGAAGCAGTTGACCTTCATTACTGGGTATATCGCAAATCACTGCCACGTCTAATTGGCCGGCAACTCATATATATTGATCTAGGAAACGAACAATTTGGAATGGTACTCTCCTCAGGCGGTTACCACTGCCAATGGATCCCTAGTCATCACCCTCTCAGAAAAGAACAACCACGATTTGAACTTCCAAGGCGGTCCGTGTACCTTGTAATTGTCCATTTCACAAGACTGATGTTTCTTCCCTAGGCCTGGTTGCTACTTGGTATAGTATTTGGTCTTCTCCCCCTTCAAGCTGTGTTAACAAATGTTCAGGAACAAGTTCTGCTTCACTGGTGGTTACGTGGAGACGTCGTTGGTGATCCCGGGAGCAAACAATGTGCTGGGTCTTTGGCCGGCGGTGTGGTATGTATAAAAATTTCTTTCACCCCTGACTGTTGCTCAATGTCTATATAGGACCATGGGTTGTTCACTTCTCTCCTGACCTTCTAGCCGCTACTTACGATACTTACAGGAAACTTGGGAAGGGCTGGGTATGGTGCGACGTTAGAAGGGACATGGCCTTACACTTACGGTAGGCTGTCGACGATAATGCTAGCCATGTACCCTATCTCTTATGCTTCCATTCAGATGCGTGTGATGTCGGCACTGTTGCAAATCAGACAGTCAACGGACAGCCTGAAGCTGCCACCGTCAATGGGGATGCCGGTAAAGGTGGTGTTTTGAGTTACCTGCCTGGTCAGAAACTCTCGAGGTGTACGTGCGCTGGAGAAGACCATCCGGGACCTAAACATAGCGATGGCACCTTTGTGGGGCGATCAGCTCCTGAGATAGACGTTCTTGAGGCTCAGGTGCGGCTTGACGCACGTCTTCGACTTCCATAGAGCTTCTGATTAAACTTTACGATAGATTGACCAGAACACGTTTGTCCCAGAGGTCTCGCAAAGTGCTCAATGGGCGGTGGGTCTTCCCTTATGATATCCTCATGGGTGATCACGATTGACTGGTCATTCAGCCGTTCAATGAAGCATACATTTGGAATAATAACTCGGATAACATGATTCTTGCTGATCCCTCAATTTCGAAACTTAATGGCTTCATGGGCAACGTTGAACAACAAGCTACCTCAGTCGTGACTGCCACTAATTCCTCTTGCTACGAGGACGACGGAGGATGCTTCCAGACCTATGGTTTCGAAGTAAGTTGATTGTTTTCTTCTACTATTGACTCCGTGGCACTGACCACGAGTGACCGTCTCCCGATTATGTAGTATAAGCCAGGTAAAGAGCATGTGTGCCTAGGGATGTGTATTAACTGATTATTCACATTTCTCCCATTATGAATGTAGGATTCGATGATGCGGTAAGTATTAATTTACTTTTTCCTTCTGCCCTACACTCACTTTTCTGTCCGCAGTACATCACATGGATTTCGAGCGGAAAGATTTCCTGGGGATTGAACGTTGCTGGCCTTGGCGCGGACAACAATGTCCAGATATCTGCTCGTCCGGTTCCCCAAGAACCGATGGTAAGTCAGATTTCATCGTCTAGTTCCTGCCGATGTCATATTGACTTGCCTCAGTATTTGTTAGCTAACTTGGGGATGTCCACGAACTTCGGGCCCGTTGACTTGAACCACCTTCAATTCCCAGTTCATTTGACCATTGATTATATCCGTGTATACCAGCCTTCGAACGCGAAAAACATCGGATGCGATCCTGCAGACTTCCCAACCGAAGATTACATCAACAAGTTGAGTTTGACCTTGCTATGTTTCGTACATATATGCTAATCTTCCGCGAAGACACCTCGAAGCATACTCAAATCCTAATCTTACAACATGGCGCGGTGACTATGGTCAACCATTCCCAAAGAACAGTTTCCTTGGCGAATGTTAGGAGCACTCCGACGTTTCACGATGACCATGATCCGGTCCTTCTCACCCCTCCACCTGCCACGAACTTGCCAGGACGATGTATCTCACCAAGCGTGCATAATGCTGACCCGCAATAACTAGACACCACCTCTATCTATATTATCTGCCCAAGTTGATCTACCTTGTTGTCCTTATTACGAACTTGCATTCACCTTGCTTTCCCCGTACTCATGCACCTATGTTGACACTGTTAGCTTTGCTTCGATCTTGTCGAGTTGATATACGCGTTCCTTGCATTTCTATCGTTGCTGTTGTTGTTTTGAAAACTTGCATACATATATATCATACACATGCATGGTTCTTTCGTTTGGTGCAGCGGCTGACCTTCCTATTAACAGTCGTTGCACGATTAATGGACCATTTCCAATTGGTGTTCCTTCCTTCCTTTGGACAATACCCTATCATTTTTTTCCAAAGTCTAGGTGCTTGAGTTGTATCTGTACTCTTTTCTTGTATTACTCGTAGAATATTCAGAAAAAAAGGCTAATATTATTTTGACCCGAAGAAGACTGACGTTGACCCTATTTAGGGACGTGTTCTTTTACCCCATACCACAACTGGAATTCCTTCGTATCCTACTCTCCTACTATTTGAGTTAATACAGCGATGGTACGATACTGCATGATACTGCTTCATCTGCATGCCTCTGAATTTCGGTAGGCACCAAGAGGTCTCTCAGCGGAAGAAAAACGCGTCAAACTACTCGAAATATTCCATGAAACTGTAAGTTGCACGAAACGCGTTGACCATTCGTCTGACGACGCGTTATAGAGAGATTTCTATCAAGTACGTTCCTGTTTCGCCTGATCCAATGATCCACCTTCTGAAGAACCTATCATTGGCAGCTCAAGGAACTGGAAAAGCTTGGGCCCAAATTGAAGGGGATTGGTACGCAATCAAGGCCTATCTCGATTCAAGAATTAACTCGGACACGATCTATGTATATTTTCTTGATCATAGTGTCCCAATCAGTCAAAGAAGTTCTTCAATCTTTGGTGGATGACGGGTTAGTACAAGGAGACAAAATTGGTTCCTCCAACTGTAAGTAACCATCAGGTTGTGTCAGTACGGTCCAGGTCGCGTTCTCACCTCATCTCGATCACTAGTCTTCTGGAGCTTTCCATCTCATCAAGGCGCGGTGGTATGTCTGCCTCAGCGTAGGGCCCGGTCCAGAATCTGCTCATATATGCGATATATGCGTCTTCTAGGTGCAAGGTCGAGTGGATAACGCCAAAGAGATCAAGACATCCCATCAAGCTCAACTGCTTGAGATACAGCAGATGATAGAGAAAGAAAAGTCTGTCCGGGTTGAATCGGTATTGAGGCTGCATCCAGCGTGACCGTGAACAAGAACTAAACCTTACGGTACAGGAAAGAAGAACAGCAGCTCTCTCTAAACTGCAGGGACTCAAGAAGGAATTGGCCAAACTAGATGAAGAGTTAGCTGCGTATGGCGCATGCGATCCTGTGAAGTTGGAGGAAACCAGGAGAGGAATAACTCTCGCAAAGGAGGCGGCCATACGGTGGACAGGTACAGTAACCACGGACCTTGATTTTCTGGCCTCATGATATGTCTAACACTGGGTGTAACAGAGAACTACAGTTCGCTCTTGTCGCATTTCTTGCGTCAAAGCATGGTGACCGTGGAGGACGTTCGAAAGTACCTAGAGATTGATGAAGAGTACGAGGATATAATGTAGCCTGCTAAGCCTACAGCATTCCCCGAATTTGTGTAGCTGGCCTGACTCGTACGTACCTTTGCTTGCATCAAAGAAATGAATGCAATAGATACAGTCTTGATCCTCCTGCACCGGACTTGAAATGTTTTTCGAATCCAAAGTCGCCAACAACCTCGCAGGTCGATCCAATTGGGAAAGTCTATCATCAGAGAGTCGAGTATGTTCAGAGTGATCAAGAGCGGGATGACTATGAAGATCTTGCATGTGCGTTCGAATAGTAAGTGATTATCGGATTCAGTTTTCTGATGAGGGAAAATGAACGTCCCTACTTAATGGAATGAGTGAGAAATTAGCAACTCCAGACACTTGGAGAACCGCATGGTATGTCTTTTGGTCGACCAATGGTAATGGAAATGCTTGTCAACCCGTAGTGTGTGCTATGTAGACGTAGCTCATTTATAGCAAGGTTTCTGCCATGAAGAAAATAGCACGAGTGTGAAGAGGGTTCTCCCAAAGCTGACAGGGGTGACCAACGTTTCTGAACGTTCATTGTTCAAACTGGTGAAAGAAAATCTTGTTGGACATTTCCGCGAAGGCAAAGACATGGACTTGAAGGCGAAAGAGTCTTTATGAACTGTTCAAAGAATCAACGGGTTTGATCAGTAATTTAATCTGGGTTTTTAACGGAATAAAAGGGATTAAAGTTAGCGTCAGCTGGGGTTGGGCGACGGCGCCACGTGGCAGCGCTGAGAAAGCGAAGTTGAACAACCAACGATTCTCTGTCTTAGCCATTATTTTCCACCTGGACCCTCAACTGAAAACTCTTTTTTGTCTTCTTACTCGTCAACGTTCAAGATGTCGATGAGTCCCAATGCTTCAGTCTCCAATGGTCCTGAGTCTGCCGCAAAACGAAGGCGAACAATTGGCGCTGATACAGTCGGTTCTTCAGTAGCGATTCCAGCAGCTACGCCGCCTGCGCATATCCCGAAGAGAGGTGCCCGGGCCTGCACCGCCTGTAGAAAGGGAAAGAATCGTTGTGAAGGAGATGTGAGTCTGAATTTTTTCACCGTCCCGTCCTCCTTGCTCACTGGTCCGTTGCCCCGGTCGGCCCGGCTTTTTCTCTCTTTCAAGGCGCCCTGTCGACGATGCCAACTGAGCGGGACTCCCTGCATATTCGAAAAGCCTGAAAAGAAGCCCGCCGCACCCGTTGCGGCCGCTTTTCACCTCGAGTGAGCCCCCTAGCGTATCTCTGATATGCCTCGTGTTCATCGAAACCTTTTTCTAACTACAAGGCGTCTCGCTCGTCTGGAAGGTCAATACATGGTATGTACTTTGTCTAAATCTCGCTCTTTGACGATGGTCCTGATCTTCCCAACAGGTTATGCAGAGCCATGTGATTGGAATGCAAAATTCTTTGGACAGAATTCTTCAAGTCGTACAGGGTCAAGCCCATTCAGGTGCTATGTTTCCTCCTCCCCCTCCTCCTCCGCAGGCAGTAGGAAACAGACCTTTCGAAGAGGAAAGAGGAGACAAGTTCCCTCCTCTGCCTGGCTTTGCCCCACCCGTGCGTAATCTGCCTTAATGATCCATATCACCTCGCAAACACCACGTCATCTATAGCCTCACAAGTATGCTACCTACGGGATCATACCTAGTACTGCAGCTTCTTCCGATGATGAATCTGAAGACACCCTACCGCGTGCCACCTTAAACGCTCCAATTGAAGCACTTCAGGGATTGGCCAATGCTGCTGCCGAGGCCGCTGCCGTGCCTTCTGCCTCCGCCCCTAGGTTTGTTATCTCATGTTCACACCCAACTCTCGTTCTAACTGCTCTTCTCAATCAGAGTCAAGAAACGCAAACGGGCCGAACCAATTCCCCGTAATGCTTTTCCTCATGTAGTGGAGAAGGTGCTTTCCCTCAACCTCCCCTGCAATTGGCATAGAAGCTTATCTGATCTTCTAGGGTCTTGTCGCCGATTCGGAAGCTAGAGAATTATACAACATGTAATTTACAATCACCGGAACACTTAGGTGTTTTTACCATACAAGAATCCCATCTCACCTATGGTATACAGTTTTTTTGCAGGGTGCCATCTCTTCATACCGGTTTTCGACCCATTGTATGATACTTATGAAAGCTTAATGGAACGTACGCCCTGGACTTTTGACGCAATTCTTGCTGTCGCCGGTAAAATCCGGAGCGGCAACGGTCCTCTCAGTCCGACGTTCTACAAGTGCTTGGAAGAAGCGCAGGGCATAGCTCGTTCATCTCTTTTTGGGCCTGTGGTCCGGAAAGAGGCGGTCCAAGGTCCGCTGCCCATGTTCACAGTTAAATGAATTCTACGTCTCATGATGAACCGTGCAGGGATGTTGCTGTTAGCAGCTTGGAGTACCAACGGTTGGCTGCCTTCCGGCCATGCCATGCGAATGGCACTTGACCTTGGTCTCCACCGTGCGCTAGAAAAGCTAGCGGACGATACGGGAAAGCAAAGGACACAAGAGGAAGAGCGAGATCTAGGTACAATATCTTTTTATACATCGTCTTCATATCTCATTAACCATCTATATCTTGAAGTCATATCTGCCCGTATCTGGCTATGCCTTTACTGGTTCGATCACCAGTGAGTTCTTCCCTCGTTGTGTATTTCCGAGGGCGTGAATTAATCGATGAAAGAATGAGCCTTGGAACTGGCCGACCGATCGTGTTACGCGACGAGAACTCCATTCGACACTGCCGGTTGCTTTTGAATCATAGTATGGCTTCCCCCACGGACGTCAGACTCGTTTCTCAGGTCGAGCTCATCGCTCAGAAAAGTATGTGTGACCATCTGGAATTGCAGCGCATTTTTCCTAAATGTATACAGCGCAAATATACGAGACTCTCACTCAAATGAATGGGCAAGTCAACCACAATACCCTAGCTTTCGTTCGTCGTGCCACAATTGCTCTTGAGAAATGGTATGACGAGTGTGATGAGCTTCACCGTTAGTACATATGATTCTGGGTTGATAATGAGAAGTGTCTGATAGTTATTGATAGGACAAACGATGGACGGAGATTCTCTGCTTCGAAAAATTCTGGCCGGCGAACTGCATTATGCGAAACTCTGGCTGGTTTGTGTGGCTCTCAGGGGTGTGTCCTGGGACAAAATGCCTTTCGAACAACGCGAACTCGCCTTTGAGGCGAAGAACGCTGCTTCCAGCTGTTTGGATATCTTCCTGTCTTCTCCTGAATATCGGTACGCCGGTCCCCCAACAAAATACAGTCCTGCATCTGAACATAACCTTTCCCTAGGGCTGCTCTCAGATATGCAGTTCACGACAGCCTCGTGACTGCAGCATTCTCTGGCCTATTCCTGTTGAAGATGGCCAGCTTATTCCCCGCGGAACTGGATTTGGCTTTGATAACTGTTCAAGTTGAACAGCTTGCTCAGCTTTTGTCGGATGTTGCCGCTGAACGGTGGGCTGACAGCCTTCAGATCAATCTCTCAGATACAGAGCTTTGCTAACATGTTTTCATGATTATAGATACGCACTTACTCTCCGCATAATGCTTGCGAACCTTCGTCGAAAGGTTGGTCTTGGAAGTGGAATTCAAACTCCTGTTCCGCATGCAGGACCTCCTCCACCAGGATTTGCTGAAATGGTAGTCACTCCTACCTCGTACGTGGATCCGAATCTCCCTCCACCTTTCACCATGGAAGAGCTCGGATTTGGTCCTGGTGACCGCAATATTGTCATTCCTGCTGCCATCCCTCTTTGGTTGCAAGAACAAGTAAGCCACCCTATTTGTCATCTACGAACATAAAATTCATTCATTCTTCAGAGCTTGAACGATCTCGCTCTCCCTGTCAATGGTTCCGATGGCATATTTCTGCAAATGGCAGGAAATGGATGGGCTGGAGACTTCGCTCCCATGCCGGAGGCATGGTAAGCAATTGGTCTTCGTTATCATCTCCCTTCTCGTTTTAGTGTTCCTATGAGTTTGACTGCTTGTCTTGAACGTTTTTGTAGTTTTGTACTTCCAGGTGCTTCCGAGATTTCCTCGTACTAGCAATGTACTCGTATCAAAGAAAAAAACCCGTTTACATACGAAAAGGGTAAAAATACGCTGTTGTTCAAATATGTGTATCCCAGAATGACACTACTGTAATTACAACGCTCATTCATCCTGTTCGGATTCGGATTCCTGCTCTTGCAAGAACTGGAAACACATGAGAAAAGAACGAGGAACTTGGAATTAAAAACCCCACCTTTACTAATGCTTCAGTGCTCTTCAAGAAATGTTGACGTCCTTGTGGTTTGGAGCCCTTCTGGTGCCAGTAAATAATGGCTTGGTCGGATATACAGTCCTTATTATACAGAACCTAATTCGTTCGTCAGATAACATTGTCAAAGACGGAATCATAAAACGGACTTTGAGAATCTGCGGGAATGCTTTGATAATGCGAGTATCTTCGTAACAGTACACTTGAACGACGTTGATGAGAGCAACTTCTGTTTTCGGACCAGAGCAGAAAGGCTCTAGGATGGGGGCAAATTTCTGGGTCCATCGACGATGTTGAGCGATGAATCAAGCATCTTTTGACGAGAACTTACCCCAACTTCACGCAAGGCCAGGCCTTCGATCTGATCTGGACGCGCGCTCCAGTCGACGGAAGAAATCAAACCCTGCCATAGGCACGCGATTAGTTCGGGATCTGGAATAGGGTTGCTCTCCCGTTGTGCTTTGATAGCAGACACGATCTGACATAGAGTTCCAATTACGACTTGGGAGTAGCAGATGCACCACAAACCTGCTCAGTGGGTTCCTCGCGTTCCACGAGACTTTGAACCTCCTTCACGATGGCATCTTTGACCATCGCATACTGCTTTTTGGCATACCATTCTGCGACTTGGGGGAGATTGGCTTTCTTGAAGTGTTCCTCCAAGTACTTGGGCTCCCGCTTATTTGCGGGGAAAAACGACAGCATATCGCGAATTCCACCTTTCTTGAGAGAGGCGGAAAGGTGGTCCATGGATTGATCGACGAGATAAGCACGGAAGATGACTGTCAATACGTTGATTGAAACATCTATCGGACGAGAGTCAGCTCGAGTCAATTTCGATGGGGACGAAGACGCACCATCTTTGATAAGATGATCCTTGGTCAAACTCTGAAGGACAGATGCGCTAGCTAGACCTTGAGCCATCAAAAGTCCGGTCGCCATGGCCAGCTTGTCCTTTTGAGCGGGTTCCCAGCGATGGATGTACTGGAGAATCCCCGGAAGGGCGGTGGTTTCAAGTGGTTTCTGAAGATATTTGTACCTAGGGCAACATCAATAAGAGATCAAACAATCTAGACTGATTATGATGTACCTCCGAATAAGTTTGTTCAAGACTTCGATGTACTTTTTGATTTCTTCTACGTTGGCAGGATCTTTGGCGTTGAAGATAGTGAACGGAGATGTGGGAACATTGTCAATGTAGCTGCCACCAGGCTGGAGAAGTCCTCCGACAAGGATAATCTCGAATAAGGGATCTGCATATTTGAGGAATTCGAGTGTGGAGCCTGCTGATATGAGTTTGGAGGAAAAAGAATCGAAATCTCCTTCTGGAACAGTTTCGAGATGTTTATAGAGTTGGTCTTTGAAGACTGTTGGAGATAGTTATGAGCGTAGAAGAGGTAGAACGACGGAAAAGATTTGACCAGTCGGTTCGTGCTTTGCTTGAGCCTTTACAGCGCCCTTTCTTGCTTTGATTCTGACCCCCTGAAGAGAAGGCTTTGGGGCGGATTGTTGCGTAGACATCCACTAGTTTCGAAAACAAATCGAAAGGTGGATCAAGTAACTGGACAAGTTCAAAAACGGAAATAAATACCAACGATATTCATGCCTGATTAGGTAACTGGCGGGCTGTACTCTTTTACTACTCGACCCATCTCTCTCTTTCTTTTTTACCACCACAGCCTTTCATATTTTAATCATGCACACGTAGGATATGTCAGATTTACTGATATTCGGCTCTTGATATCGAACCACCACCATCTGCGAAATAAAAAAGCCTCCATTTCTGTCACTTCCGTATGTTTTTCCGGCATTCATATCATGCAGGTTCGTTCGTACTAACCGCGCGCTAATCTTAGCGCGACTCTCGTCCAACATTCATCGATACGACGTATCTGTCATGTCTCGATTGTAGGTTTCGAAGGCTTGTAGTCGTTGTCTCATACTCACCACAATTTTCTCATCCAGACATATGCGTGCCAACGATGCGAAAAAGTACGTTCACCTCTCGTAGGCCTATACACCTTACTGACCTATATCTCAGCTCTGCTCAGAATGCGCACTCTGAGCCTATTACTCGAACGACTGGGCCAAATACTTTTGGTGTACGTCGCATTTTGCTACAGGTTACCATTGAGCCATGCTGATTCATTCGAAAAACACAGGTTCTTAATCGCATCCCTACCCAGTACGAATCCTATCAGATAGGTGTGCATGAAGCACAAGGCATGAGACCGACAATGGAAGACACGCATGCATTCATCGTAGATTTCGATTCAGTACGAGGCCAAGGTTACTTTGGTGTTTTCGACGGCCACGGAAACAAGTGTGTATCAGAATGGTGTGGGCAAGAATTTCACAAGGTTCTTTCAATCTCTTATCATACGCATGCCAAAACTGTCACTAATCTCGTCCAGATCTTTCTTAATTGCATCCACAAGAATCCTCAACTCAATGGGTTGGATGTCCTCAAAAAGTCTTTTCTTGAGGCAGACGAGGAGCTTGGAAAGATGTCGGAAAGGTCAGACGAGCTTGCAGATTCTGGATCTACTGCCGTAGTCGCCTTTCTCCGAATTGAGGATGCAGACGGATCCCAGAATTTCCCTCAAACAGACCTCTCGGAACATAACAAACTCAAACTTCCTCCGAAGGATGCCCGGCGTGTGTTTTATTGTGGCAATGTTGGAGACGCGAGAGGTGTCATGTGTCGCAACGGCACCGCTACACGACTTACGCATGACCATAAGCCGTCAGACTCTGACGAACAAGCACGGATTCGAGGCGCGGGCGGGATCGTCCTTCGAGGCCGTGTGTTTGGGACACTGGCCGTCTCTCGAAGTTTGGGCGATCATATGCGATATGAGTCGTTGAAGCTGAAGGACCTCGTCATCGGGACACCATACCTTTCTCGGACGGAATTAAAGGAGAACGATGAATTTTGCGTAATCGCTTGCGATGGTGTACGTTTTTATGTTTCGATATGATTCTAGTTTTGCGCCCTAATCACCCTTGCGGTCTTTGTAGCTATGGGACGTTATGTCTGATCAGGAGGCAGTTGATCTGGTTCGGAACATTGACGACGCTGAGGAGGCGAGTCGGACGCTTGTGAATTATGCGTTGAAGAACGACAGTATGATAAGTCGCGATAACGTGACGGTGATGGTGATACGGTTTACGAATTCCTCTCCTTCGAGTCATATGAAAACTTCGAACCATTGAAAGGTTGGAGTTTGGGTACGATGATATTGGCTCGTCTTTGGGTTCGAGCTCTATTCGTGTATATTTTCGGACAAGACATTCTTCTCTGGGTTATATTCTTTGAAAAGTGATGTATTGGTATCGGGGTAGTGTGCATATAACTGTAGCAGTAGTATCAGTAACATTTACTGTACAATCTGTATAACGTAGGTTCAACCTGGTTTTCACGGCAATAGCTGTGCGCTGACTTGTTTCTCATCGGAGATGTATCTGAGAATGTGGTTGTGCCCCAGAATGAAGGAGACAATAGAGGACATCTTAGGGTGCACCCTCGTCCTCTGAAACAATAGTATTTCGTCCACAGTGGCCTTAGGGCTCCTTAGGGTCTGTTGGCAATGGTTCCCAAAAAGGCAAAAGAGGAATTACGTGATGCTATTGGTTATGACGCGCGCCTGGACCCTGGACTTGTATAAATTTAACCTCCAACTCAAGAATACTCTACTTACTTCCTCGTATACATTTCTTGCAATATCTATGGCCTCAACTTCCAATTCCATCGCAAATTCAGAGCAGGTCTTTGATGAGCAAGATTGTATGTACCGATCGCTTTGTCCTTATGTGTCAGCGTGGTTTTCTGACAATAAAACCCTGTTCCAGCGGCTTCATCTCCTCCCTCTTCATCGCCTTCACCACCGTTTGTTTCCTCTCTTCCACATATCTCAGGATTCTCAGATGTTTGACTCCATTAGACCTTCTAATATGCCTAGGACTGGCTTCAGTGAATCGCCCAACGCACGATCCAAGTCTATCACCACTGCCGACCTCGACACCTATGGAGTATGCGTCTTTCTCTCTCGGTTTCTCGGACGATGAGCTGATGCTGGAGTATGAACCTCTCAGATATTAAACCGCCATGCAACAAAGAACATCTGGTTCCAAGTCGGAGTCTCCGAAGACAAGGGCACTCGACGGACGATGGAAGACGCACATTCTTTCGTGACAGACTTTGACAACATCCGTGGCCAGGGTTTCTTTGCCGTCTTTGACGGCCACGCAGGGAAACACGCTGCAGAATGGTGCGGTAACCACTTTCACGAGGTGCGTCATAATCTGCCAATATGCTCACCTTTCTGCTCCACCTAACGACGCCTCATGCATCCAGTATCTTCTCAACAGTCTACGCTCAGCTCCTGAGATGTCTGTACCCGATCTACTCAACAGGACTTTCCATGAAGTCGATGCAAGTCTGTCCCAGATGTGCGAGGAATCCGACGGCAAAATACACTCGGGATGTACGGCTGTGACTGCCTTCCTCAGGATTGAAGACGCGAATGGCCATCAGTCTTTCCTTGACCTCGCTCAATCTCAGACTCCGTATCCGGACTCTCCGGTGTCTACTAGAACCCGGGAAGGCGACGAACCAGCCAGTCCGCACGAGAGCAGCGGCGAAAGCGTTTCTGGCGATGAATCGTCAAAGTCGAAGAAGAAATCCATAAGTAACCCTATCAAGAAAGCCTTGATGAGCCTGGGGGGAGGTTCAATATCAGGAGCTATATCCCCTGCGAGGAAATCATCTCTGTCTTCACGTAATGGCTCGAAGGAACTGAAACCTGTCCGGATCCCACCCGAAAACTCGCGACGCGTCTTATACTGCGCCAACGCTGGCGATGCGCGTGGTGTTTTGTGTCGTGCAGGAAAGGCGGTCAGATTGACGTATGACCACAAGGGGTCGGATAAGCAGGAAGCGAAACGGATAACGGACGCTGGTGGTTTCGTTATGGGTGGCCGAGTGAATGGGGTGTTGGCTGTGACGCGGAGCTTAGGAGACTCTTCCATGAAGGAGTTTGTTGTAGGTGCTCCGTATACGACAGAGACTGAACTATGTGACGAGGACGAATTTCTGATATTGGCTTGCGATGGGGTACGTCTCTTTCGTTGTTTGAATTATGCATGTGCTAACCGCCCCCTCAGCTTTGGGATATAATCGGCGACCAAGCCGCTGTGAATCAAATCAAGTCAATAAACGATGCCCAATCTGCTAGTCATCACCTACTGCGATACGCTCTGAATAACCACACGACGGACAATGTGACCGTCGTCGTTGTGCGGTTCAAGAACAACCAGCAGCCATGAATAACGTGGCTAGCCAGGTGTGCATCAATCCGGATGGTCCTCTTCCTGTCTTCTGGTTTGGGGTTAACGAGCACGCTCTTTAAACGTTCTACTGGGCACTGTTTCCTTGGCGTTGTAATCTCTATCTCGCTTTCTGTGTTTTTGAAGAACACTATCCAATAATTCTGTATCTCCTAGTCTCATCGTCTCTCAATCCCATGTATGCACGTACAGATGCCACTGCAATCTATATTCTACGCAAAACACCGAGTTAAGTAAGTCCTGTTGAGTCTTGACCGAGGGGTTTTCTCCATGTGGCAATTGCGGGCGCTTCGAGGCGCTGTTATGACCTGTTGTGAGTCTTGGCGCTGTACTTTAGGGCATCGACATCAATTTATTGAGTAAAAAGTCAACCTCCTGAGCTGGTCTTGGGAATTACGCTTCTTCTTCATCCTCCACGAACTTCACGAAAACCCTCGTCTCTCAGTCTATGTCTAATTGGAACAAACAACAATGGGGAAACACACCCCAGTACCCCCAGAATGCAGCAGCACCTTATCCAGGGCCGACGCCCAACTACGCTGAACCCAGCTATAGTCAAACCCAGGCGAACTATGCCAGTGGTGGCAATGGCGGTGAACACAAGCAGTCGTACGAAGGAGAGAGGTTCAAGCCAAAGAAGAAAGTCAATGATCCTGTTTTCCTAGTCTTTTTCGTGTTACAGGTAACGCATTGTATCCCTCCCTCCCTCGCTGTCAGCATGTTTCTATGAAACCAATTTTGGGACTATATTAGACTCCGACCCTGTTTCCACACTTCTGGAATTGACTTGGACCGAAATTCGGTTGTTCGCCCGATGACATGCCACTCAAATCATTGAAACAGACTCGGACTATTGACTCGCTCAGATTGACATTCAGAATTGACTTGCTACTCAGTTTTCACTAATACATAGTCAGCACGAATGGCATGAGACTGTCTAGAGATCAGCAAAATACATTCACATTCATATATTTTCTGAACTGAGTTTGAGTTCCACTACGCAGACAAATTACTCAAAGACTTGGAAAAGAGACTCATTGAATTGGACTCGAGACTCGTTGAATTGGACTCGAGACTCATTGAACTGGACTCGAGACTCATTGAACTGGACTCGAGACTCACTGACTTGGACTAGAGACTCTTCAACTCGGACTAGAGACTCTTCAACTCGGACTAGAGACTCTTCAACTCGGACTCAAGACTGGCAGAGAGCCTTTCGCATGTGGAATTGAGGTCGGAGACATGATATACAAACGTTAGCAGAAAACTTGATACAACAAATGATATGAATATTTGAATATTTATCTTGTTTTTACGCTTTATTTCATCACAACAGTCTGAACTGTTCAGAATCCCATAGTAAGTAGAACACGGAGAAGTTCAATGCGAGACCGAGACGGATACGAATCAAATTTATCATGTTTTTACGCTTTATTTCATCACAGAATTCCATAGTAGAACATGGAGAAGTTCAATGTGAGGCCGAGACGGATACGATGCGTGAGAGGGAGCTCGGTAATGGCAACGTCAGAGGCAGCCTCAAGAGATATGATTAAGCAAAGCCACATACATCTTGTGGTAGAAGACCTTTGACTCTCTTGATGCGGCAAAGGAGCTAAAGTGTTTGTCGAGAACATCGAGAATGTCCTCGCAAATCTTTGCGAGTACCGCCTCGCACCTTTGTTGAGAATAGAAATCTGAGAATTGCTGCAGCAGATTCAGACATTTGGAAAGGCAAAATCATGCATTGAAGGTAGGAGGACTTGGTTGCAAAAAGATATCATACAAGAAACTAAGCATGGAGCAATACATCTCCTGATGTTCAAAAATCGTGAGGATGGATAATTCGGGCATATACTAGAGCCGTGCGCCAGAGATTCACTACGTTCCTCTCCTCAGAGCGCTCCAGGGGAACTGAACGAAGAGCGGCTTCCATCAGCTGCATCTCGTCTGCAGTCATTGCACCTGAAGGCGGCTCGACTTCGACTTCGTTCAGTGTTTCAGGAGGTCCATGTTGTCCAAGCCACGTACTCGACCCTTGCTCGTATGCGTAATTCCGACGAAGAGACCGCAAAAGTACCTCATCCTGAAGTCCTTCCCAATCAACGCCAAAAACTTCGAGTTCTTCATCGCTCATTGCAAACTGTTCCAAGGAATCGCCTCGTACGCCTTGTGCGAGCATATCGAAACCCCACATGTCCTCCGGACTACGAGCCGGACCATCACCGCGGCGCTGGGAGATGCGATGACAGTTCCATCCTGCGGCCCAAAAGTTCAGGGATTGGTTGATAGCGTGGAGGAAAAGGTGTTGTAGAAGCCATATATGATTGCGATTGTCCACGTCAAGCTGATGCTCCAGTTCTAGAAGGGTGAAGTAGTCATTCCAGGATTGTGTGATGTAGTTTGACACGTCCACCCATAACCGTTCGATACGAACATTGTGGACTGACCTAGGGAAACAATCAGCAATGTATGAGGATTATAGACTTTGGAGAACTTTACCGTCCCCAAATATATGAACCTCGGCCTGATCCTCGAGCGTGCTCCATAAACGCTGCGACCCAAATGTTTTCCACTCCATGGTCACCACGCACCCGAGATGGAAGACCATATTGTGAAGCGGCAGACAAGAAAAGAGAAAGGACTGTTGATGAACGATTGTTGTTGGCAGCTCGAAGAGCTGTAATCATGCGAGAGTAGCCGTCGATGAAGCCATGAATGACGATGCCCCACCGGATCAAACCTATGAAAGCTGATTAGACAAGAATATGAGCAGAATGATATAGCTATCCGTACGATGATGTCCATCGTGATGCCAGAGAGAATTCGGGCCAGGGACGGTGTAACGACGCCGACGAATTCTGATACGCTCAAAGACGCGGTGTACGGGATCGACCCGTGTGAGTGATTGGCCTATGGCTTCATATGGTATGATCTGTCCAAGCCTTCTAAGCATTCCATGAAGGATTTGGATGCCTGCTCGAGGATAATGTAAGCGTAGTAGACATATCAACGAATCGAGAGTGTCGTTCGACATATTGGAGCGGCGATTCGATGACGATGAGCTTTGAATTGAGCTGGCGGCGTTCTCGATATCTGGATGAAAGACTTCTGGAATGGAGTCGGAAGAATTTTCTTCAGCGTAGACCTGGTCTTCGAAAGGGACACCTCCCGCGCTAGCAATACCGTGTTCTAGGAGTGCTCTCCGTACTGTTCTACGACTCAAGCCAAGGAAGTCGGCGATTCCAGCCGTCGAACGATGATTGTGTGCCCATTGCAAAAAGTTTGGGTCGATGATGGCCCGGGGACGACCTACCAAGCCAGTACGTTCCCAGTTTAAGACGGTAGGATGACCATGGTGAGATTGTTCGACACGGTGGTTGCAGATTGTTTGGACATCGAATATCATGCATTGGATATTGCTGCGCAGGGTTTGCCATTCATTTTGGTCTGAGAATATGTTTGAATTCTAGATTATCGTTAATTGATGTTCTTAAGACAGCGAAAATTGTGAGAAATACCTGAGAAACTATGTTAGAGTATTCATTCATGTCCTCTAACAGCAACTGCAAGTGAAAAACATCGGTCTGGTCGTTGGCTACTTGATGGACAGCGGCATCGAATTGATGGTAGTGGCGTCTAAATTCTTGCAACAGTTCGATTTCGCCGTCAAACGGAGCACTCCTAACGATATTGTCATTGGCGTTGCAGAAGTCGATCCCGAAAACGATTATACAGGCTAAGAAGGCAAAGATTAAGAATGACCCATGCCGCGCCATGATGGTTCAGAACAGAGTTTTTGAGGTGTTCCTGACATACCATATTTAGTGATCATCGGTTCCGGCTTCCGTTATCCGGTAGTACATAACATATCACAGAGTTTAACTTATGTCAAAATATACAAGAAGTGTAAAAAAATGGATTGTGTTCGAGCTATTGGCAAAGACAGTGTACAAGCATGCAATAGACGATGAGCAGAGCAGGAAAGGCGTGGGAAACTGATAACCACGCTGCATCGTTTCTTCACAACTCTCATCACCCTCAACATGAATCACCAGCAGTGGCTGCAATACGGGACCTTTTCTCCTCAAAACGACGACCAACATCCTCCTCCTTTAGACCTTTCTTTAGGTGCTGTCTGGCCAACCGAAAACCTTCAAGATCTTGACCCAAATCGCCCTGTCTCCACTGCTTATGGCTATGATGACTCCTGGTCGGCACAGGCCCTGGGGTGGATGACTACCAACCAAAACTTCGACATGCCGGTCTCTAGCAATGAGGTGATCGAGGATCCAAACGTAGAACGGGTCATAGGTGCGCTGTGGTTTTTTGTCAGATTGAATATTGATAGTGATGTAGTCATGTTCATTATAGCTATTCAACTGTACTTGGCGTTGGTGACGAACACGATCAACACTCCTGGGCTCATATCCGAGGTCGAGCTCGAGGTGGAAACCCACTCCATTACCGAAAGAAGTGGGATTTTCGAAATCAGTGTTAGATCGATTGTGTCGCTCACCGGTGGTGCATATCTTCCTCTCGAATTCGCGAACGCGCTCCAGAACAGCGAGACGGGACTCGCCACCGCTCAAAACCTACCTTCGTTGTTGCGTCCTATTCAAACGTTGGCCGATTTTCGTCTGCTTGCGCCCACAATGGAGATCTTGATCAATCCTCGATCGGATTTTCTTCTTCGATCAGTTCCTAACATCAATCTCCCATATGTCGTAGAGTCAGAGAGACCAAAGTTTGTACTCATTCTATTGCAAGGCCTGATGGATCGGGCGTTCATCGCAAATTCCGCGTTCACTGCGTTCCAATCGGAACCTGCGAATCCGGATGTCTTCCATGCGGATCGTTCATCGGATGTAACGAATCCTTTGCCTTCGTCGTTTCGAAGTTTATCGCCACCCGTAACATCTCAGCATGCTGAACTTCCATTCGAATTAGCGAATCCGAACCACGAAGAGGCAAACGGGTCTGCTTCTGAAACGTCACCTGTTGCTTTTACGCAGATCGCTTCGCCGGTTGTGCCCCACTCGTCTGCTTTAGAGGCGGATGGGGTCGGCCCACGACCTACCCTGCAGAATATCTTGTCCGTTGAGTTCCACATTCCAATTCGCGCACGGGATATCGCGCATGCTTGTGAAATTATAGGTATTCTGGAACCGCGAGGTACACCAAAATCTACTGTAAACAATAAGCGATCATTTTCGGAAATTGTTCAAGACTGGTATAGAGCCTGGAAGCTTACCTTATGTCTCGGATATGACGAAACTAAAGGGGACCTGGATGCCCAAATGTACATGTGGGAGAATGGTCACAGTGAAACCTTTGAGCAGATACTGAACCACGTGAACTGGAAGCGCAGTGACTATGAGCAGAAAACCTCCCTCTATACCTGGGCCATCAATGCGACTTCTACGAAAGTGTGGAACACGGCGAAGACTATTACTGCAGGCCAAGGTGAGTCCACTGAAGTTGTGTTCTGAATTCTTCTGATTGTATGTCTTCGTCTCTTGATATCAGAGGATACCATATCTGATGCAAAACAAACTTGGAATCGGTTATCCTTCTTTTTCCAATCGACTTCGTATCTATCCTCCGGTAATCCACGATCTGCGCGGCCCGACTCGAGGGAGTACGATCTCACCTACCTCCATCAGAGCGAGGTTAGGAGAGATAAACCACACATCAAGAAATTTCTCATTGATCGCCCAGAATTTTCTGCTTGATTTTGCTGTTCAACGATTAGATACGAATATTGCTCGACATGCTATAGTTTGCTTACCTGACACTGCAATGTACTAGATCACATCCAATGTACTAGTTTACATCCAATGTACCATACTGAATCAAATGCAGCGTTTTCCCTGTACATCCATGCTTCTTTACGCTGAATAGCGGACACGATTTCGATTCAAGAATAATTCAAGATTCTACAACATTCGACACCAACATACAGTACCTTACATGTAGATAATAGATTAAAAATAACAGATGAGTAACGATAGTGGAGATCTAAAGTCAGCAGGATGACGAAAGTGAAACCTCGTTAGAATTTGGCAAGAAAGTGCGGAATTGAAGCAGCGCGAGCAAAAGTAGTCAAGAACGATGTAGTATAAAAGTTCGCCAAAGAGCGTTCAACTCGTTCAACAAGGGGAATGAAATTATGTGCTTCCGATTGAACAGGAAATGGATTATACAACTCCTCTGGTTTGTCACCCTTCCAGCTCCTCATTACCTGGTGTATAGCACGGATATAAGGCAGACGTTTCTGTATATCAGAAGCTGCAAGTCCTTCTTCAGCTTTGGCAACATCTACCTCATACCTAGACCCTATCCAGCACGCATCCAGTAGAGCATTCCTTTGAGGTAGAGGGAGGCCGCTGTTGTCCAGAAGTCGATCCAATGCTACGAACTCCTGGCGAAAGCTGATTTCAGAAATTTCCCAGAGAATCTGAGATGCAACTTCTGAGGGCGGTGGTTCAGTGGTGCAGTCTATGAGTCGACCAGCAAATTCTTCGGCTCGGGGTTCCAAGTCATCGAGACTGAATGAACGAGTATTCGTTTTTGCAATCCGGGTCTCAAGAAGGATTCGCATTTCGTTACGATAAATGGCGTTTTTTGATTTTTCGGGCTTTTCTGAAGGATGTCCGCCAACGATGTCAAGCAGGGAGCGCCATCGTTTGGCAGTCAAGTTGACCGGGTCTGTCAAACCATTGAGCGACTGGAGGATTAGAGGACGAATTCTGAGCCAACTGCGATAATAGAAGGCCCGAAGAGATGTGGTGGCTGGTCCATCTAATAATCTCGGAGGGGGGAGGAAATAACCACAGTCGACAGTTTCAGGACGCCTCAGGGACTGATTATAGGTGGAAAGAACCGCAAGAGCTCGCGACCAAACTGGGACCGTAGGTGGCATTGCTGGACTATTCAGGTCCAGGAACGTGTTGTTACCTTGTTTGTGAATTTGAGGCTTCTTGCGATGATTTTGAGAATCTATAGAGAGCGTCAGATAGATATTTGAGTCAAGAACAGATTCTTACATGGCATGGCCCTAGCAACAGAGCGTGAATTACCGCGATTACTCGAGTTACTCGTACTGGCTTTGCTGGGAAGATGGTAGAAGCGCGCTTTAGATGCCAAGGCTTTTTGATATGAATTCGGGCTCTGTGGCGTACTCAGTCCGAAGGTCGACGAAGGGAATACCAGCGAATGTAGATATGCATTCATTGCTATTAGACGTTCTGGTTTGATCGAGAGACCTTCCCAAATAACTGGGTGATTGGGTTCGGCATCAGTCCCATCCACGCGGAAACCAGAAGGTAATCGAATCATTTGCGAGCTATCCTCAGCTACCAGAGGGGCAGATCGGTCAATCCGAGCATCGGGGGTGTCCGTGACTGGGCGAACGAACCAGACTGGGATTCCCAGATGATACAATGTGTCAAGGGTAGCAAGGTTGTCCGTGAAGGCTCCAATTACATCCAATAGAGGTGGTATCTGAGCCAGCCGTATATTTTCGTCGACGGTAGCTGTCCACGATTGAGAACGATACCTGATACGGGCATCTAATTCGAGAATGCTTCGTTGCAAGAATGCAACACGCATGTGCACGGTGTCACGAGGAGCTGCCATAAGTAGTGATTGGAGCATACGATTGACCTGTAGAGCACCCTGAGTGAGATATGTATCTGGGTCATCGCTATTGGGAGGTAAGGTTTTGAGGACATCGTCTGCAAGAGATTTAATCCGTAGATAGAATTCATTGTCCAGAACACCCGCATCATACAACATGCCCCCAGTGTCGTCGTCGAAGTCGACATTCAAAGGGTTTATCCAAGCAGCAGCGAATGGGTGCTGGGGATTTGGGGAAGGTGTTCGTATCAGGGAAAGGTGTGGCAGGAGATGGTTGAAAGGTTGTGGGTAGAACAGGGGATCATCGTGGAAGTAATGTAAGTTGCGGCGTAGACGAACATATCGGTTTGACAATGGTGGCTCAAATAATATATCACAGTTAGGGGATGATATTATGTGGTCGTTTGGTAGTATGGCCCCTACCCGACCATCGAATGATTGTAGACCTAGATACCATATGAATGACATTCTGGAGAAAGAACAATAAACGTACTGGAGGTTGGATTGGAAAACCGGGTTAGGATTTCTGGATGAATGCGGTACGTTTCAAAACTAAGCGGAACGGTGCCCAGAGCCTCAGGCATGTCGTCGTGACTGCCCTCCATTATTTTGACGATGGAAAACCTCGCAGCGTAGAATCTGAGTTGAAATACGATGACAGGAGAAGGAATAACTGATCTTTGTACGTAGAAAGGGAATCCCGATCTACGTGCAGACGGCGGCACCGATCTACGTGCAGGCAGTGGTGTTACGGCTTTGCACAATTGGTGGGGATGAGGATGAGTAGTGAGAGATGCCAGGAGGGGGAGATGGGAGAGAAGAAACAACGACCCTAAATCGGGCCAAGTTTGATGCGGTTATCATCAGCATGTGACTCACCCTAATATACCCATTCATCCCCTAGCGTCCACTGCCATGCGGACCATTTTTCTGACCCTAAGCTCACAGAACTCCATGCGATATGATGAGTGAAAACACATCGATTAAAATGATCTAGTAAGTAGTACAGTCGGTTACGAAGATGATAAGCTGCAGGACATTAGAAGCTGTGAGCAAGATATAGTATGATCGAGTGCAATGTAAAGAGCTACTCCGTTCTCCTATACAGTATTATAAGTACCAATAGCGGTAAGTATCTGGACGAAAAACCAATGGAAGATGCTGTCTTTAACATTGCGAGACGGCTCCGAGCCACTTTCATGAACATTACCCAACAGCTTCAAGAGATACGAGGCAGGGACTTGCATAAAGCGGGTACAGGTCTTGAATGAGATTGTTCCGTGCTCCAGGAGTCTTGCTCTCTCATTTGCTCGATGATCCTGGAGGCTAAAATACGTGGCATCAGTGTCATCTACGAGTACGACCTGAATGAATTCATTTCGTGAGTTCAATTTGTAGTCATTGAAGGGTGGCAACTTACCTCAATTGATCCTCCATCACTTGGGATATGAGGTGCACCTGTGGCTGCCCAGAAAAACATACGCATGCGAAAACCTTTCTCCGACGCGCCTTCTAATGTCACAACATTATCGAAGCGACCTTGCAGTTCTGCCATGAGCGAAGGACAAGGTACCGCGGAGCCCTCAAGAAACTCTCGGAATATTTTCGAGAATTCGAATTCGGCCCAGTCAGGAATTGCTTCGCAGGCATCACGAAGGGCGGAGCGAGTAGCCACGCAAGTTCTATCGGTGTATTGCAGTGGAAGAGCGTCGTAGTCGCCATTGATGCGAGTGTCTAAGAGCGACAACACAAACTCGCTTGTTCCTCCGAAACAAGAAGCTGCAATCTGTTATATGTGAGATAGTGCACTTCGAGACACGAACTGAAAGCTGACATACCTGAGACAAATTGATATCCATGGGTTTACAGGGAAGTAAAAAGCCTTCTACGAATGCCTTGAAGTAAGGGTGATCAGTTGTTGCAGGACCGATGATTGCATTATGTAGCATTGTCCAGGCGAGTGAGCGGTGATGGCGTTCTGAACGGCCTTGCAAAGCTGATACCTAATCAAGGGTTAGACTAGGTCGAACGAATGTGTTGATGAACTTACGAGAAGATTATGATAAGTTGCGAAGTGTGGCTGAAAATAGGAAAGATTGTCGTCGTCATAGTCAAGGGAGTTCCATTGGCTGAGGGTACGATAGAGATCTGGGAAAGTTTCCATCACGAGGTACTTCGACAATGACTTGAGGTTGGATGAGCTCAGAAGATAGACAAGAAGAAGAGGGTTGATGTTTGCTGGATAGTGCCCGTGAACAAGAGCTAATCCCACAGCGGCACCAAAGAGTTGAAGTTCCTTCTTTTTGGCCAGGGAGAGGTCTGCAGCGGAGGAGATCGGCACAGTGGAAAGAGTCGTGTAGTTGTCGATGACTTGAACCAAGAAATCGTGGAGATGACCATCAAGTTTCTCTTTGAAAAAAAGGTCCATGACCTCCTGCTCGAGGCCAGGCCCCGAAGTGATATAGGTCCCGTTGGCAACCCTTGATGAAAAGGCGATGAACATTCCCAAAAATACAGACTAACGATGAAGAAGGACTCACAGCTGGAAATGTCGATTTCCTGAAAGAAGCGTCGAGAAATCTTCTTCATTTATTGCACGTTGTACGAGGACAGTGTACGCAGCGAGCAATTCTTGTGGATTTTCGCCCTTGATCGAGAACCCCAGTGGTTCTGTGTCGATAACGTTTCGTAGATGTTCGTCAACGATCTTGAAGACTTTCGATCTGTTCTGGAAGAAGAATGTATAGTCTTCGTGGAGTTGTCGAGCAGGTCTCCAGTCTGTCTCCCAAAGGATATCAACCTCCTAGAAAAAATCAGCATCCTGGAGAGTGAGATCATAGCAGATATCTTACTTCTATCGGATCTTCAGTAAGGACGGCTGTGCTGGACAGTGGACTGTTGCTTGAACTTGGATCGGATTGAGCATTGTTGCGAGAGTATGATGCACCGATCTGATTGTCTGCAAGATATGATGTTATAAGTGAGAAACAGGTCGAGAATAAGTGTGAACCCACCTTCAGACGGATCACGAAGCATTCGAGCTACAACTCTAACTTCCTATGAGAATGTAGTCAGTATATAGAACCGGTTCGCAATAGTGTACGACACACCTCATCTTCAGTATGATCGTCTCTACGGCAACCTAACTCGATTTCGTCCTCGTCAAGTGCGGTATATCCTTCGTCTACGTAGGCATTGGTGTCCGAGCGGAAAATCCCATAGATCCGTTTTGAGAGACAGAAATGTCTAGAAGTTGTGCTATCGGACCCAAGACTTTTCTCTGCTAGGTTGAGAACGAGGGAAACGTTGGGAGAGCGAATGACTGCCCGGGAAAGTATATTAAGATAGAGAAACTGAGAACGTCAAAAAAAGAACTTACTCGTTTGAAGAATGAACTTCTTTGTATTGGTTATAACGTATTTCGCAATGCCGTAGTCGTTCGTGTTGAAGACAACGTCACGTAGAGTCATATCTGCAGATTCTACCTTGCCTGGGATCAACCGAGCAGTTTTCGCGTTGTTGTTTGTATTCCCTTTCCCTGAGAAGCGTAATAGTTGGATCGCAAGACGCTCATGCCGGTTGAAGAAAGTTGAAGCTTCGTGATTCTCGGGAAAACTCCAGCCACACTGAACGAGGGAAGAATGCAACGATTCGAGTAGATCGACAACCTTTGTGTCGAGCGGGAGGTTATCGTAACGATATACAAGATTGAGTGATTCAAGAACGCTTTGGAAAGCATCGCGATTCTGCAAGTAGTGATGGAGTTCAACAGGAAGATTCAACATCTGTGGCAATGCCCATAATCAATATCAAGGATTTATCTTTGAAAAAAACACGTACGTTGCATTCGTCGGGTGTCAGTCGTGGTGGGTAGACTAGCACCACCAGACTGATAACATGAGTTCCGTCATTTGCAACGGCAACGGCATCCTCGACCTTTGATGGCTCGACCACTGCATGGAGACGAGGCGCCTTCTTCCCAGGGCCCCTCTTCCTCCTCGTAGCGGTGGTATTCTGGCCCAGAGCTACAGTTGCATGTCCTAACCGATTGCGATTGGCCTGTTGTATAGCGGTGAGGCTTGGTGGGAGAGATGACGATGAAGACGCCGACGAGGAAGAAGCTAAAAAGGAACGTGATGGTCCGCTATCCTGGTTTCTAGCGGTTACCGATGAAAGCATTGATAAAGGCGATATGTAAGTTGGAACGGGCTGAATGGTCTGCGACTGCGGGAAGTTGAAATCCATGTTCGAAGGTAACAGATTGGCCAAAGCCGGTGGAAAACTAGGATTGGGAGGTGCAGGAGCGGTAGCACTCGACTGAGGAACTGGAGCGGGAGCACCCGACAAAGGTGCAGGAGCAGGACCGACCGACAAAGGTGCAGGAGCAGGACCGACCGACAAAGGTGCAGGAGCAGGACCGACCGACGAAGGTGCAGGAGCAGGACCGACCGACGAAGGTGCAGGAGCAGGACCGACCGACAAAGGTACGGGAGCAGGAGCAGTCAAGTTCGAAGGCATGGGACCAACGAGTGAAGCTGGCAAGGGCGCAGGATTAGACGAGACTGCTGAGAATTGGGGAAATTGTGGAGTGGATGCTGGCGCGTTGGATGGTGCAGCTTGTGTTTGATTCTGCTGCAATAACTGAAGGAAAAACTGAGGATTATTGGCGATGACAGTCTGCAACGATTGTTGCAACCATTGCGAATGGTCCATATTTCTATGCAACAACTACGTATCAGTAGATATGAGGCAGGGATAAACCACAACTTACGATTGGCAAACGAGCGACGAAAGAGCGACGAAAGACGGAAAAAGAAAGGGGAAAAGAAATGAAGATGGAGGAAGCAGAGAATGAAGGGTTTTATACATCGAAAGAGATGATATTGGCATTTTACTGGCATGAAGATCCGGGGAGTTGCAAATGCTGGTACAAGCTGGGTACAAGCTGGTAAAGGTCAAAAGCGCTCGATAATAGACGCCGTGCTCACATGTTGTTGTCTGTTAAATTCATCCACCTCTCTTCGTGCTGTTTCAGACAGTGATGAAGCAATTTGTGGAGCGGACCAAATCCTGAGTATATAGTGGTCAAGATCGCGATGAATATCTACTAATGCAGAGTCTATGTCAATAAGGGATAGTAAAGCCAATGTCTCATCCACAACAGTCGCTCCCGCAAGTCGGATCCAACCCGAGAAAATCCGAAGCCGTAGATATCGAGTCGCATGATACGGAACGATCCGAGTCACTCCAAGTAAACATTTTGTCCCAAAATTGATGTCATATGTTTCTGACAATGCCTGACAATGCCTTCCCTTGTGTAGTTTCTTGGTTTTGTCGCGTTATCAGCCATCGCTATACATTCTTGGGTATCAGAAGGTGGAAACGGTGGAGGACTTGGAAAATCGGGTGGTTCTTCTGGGAGTGATGTTACCCTAAACAAGTACGTGCATATCGTTCGATACTTTGCTCGATCTCTCTGACATACTTCTACCACGCAGGAGCACAGTGTATCTATTGCTTTTGGTCACTGCGGCTGCAGTGTTGTTATCTGCCGTTTATCTCATGCTCACGCGGGCCTTCACGCGGATTATCATGCACGTCACCCTCATCCTCTCTATCGCTCTGAATATGTGGGTAACCCATACGAACACTACCTGTCTTACTATCTCCACTGACTTTTGAAATTCTACATAGCGGAATCTGTGTTTATTACTGGATCACGAAATACTACTGTCCGTTTCCGCGTTTTCAATTCTGCCTTACCACCATTGGCCGTACTAACTCCTCTTTGGTAGCTGGTGCCATCGTCTTCACTATCATCGCGTTGTTCTCCGTCCTTTCCTACTGGGGATACCGGTCGCGGATTCCTCTAGCGTCGTTGCTCCTCCAAGTCGTGATGGACGTGTCCAAACATCACACGAGTGTTTACGTGGTTGCTTTCGTAGCGTTGATACTCCAAGCCGCTCTCTCCGTGTACGTGCATCATGTTGAGTATTCTTCGTGTCTGATTGCTGTTGACACCCGGTTTTGTGAAATTTTTTTTTTTTTACGCTTGCAGTTGGTTTGTCTTTACGTGCATCGCCATGTGAGTTGTCCAATGTTATGTCAGACTCCGAAGCCTCGATCGATGTTGATGTTCATCATAATAGTTATGGGAAATGGACCCCGGGAAACTCTTGTATGTTGTCCTACTCTGTCATTGATCGGCCATGGTTCATTCACTCATGATATTCTAGCATGTTCCACTTCGAGTTGCTCGAGTAGCAAAGTCGCTGGTCTCATTTTCTACGCCACGTTTTCCTATCTCTGGACATCACAGGTCATCGCCAACGTTTCTCTCGCTACACTCGCCGGGGGACCGTATGGTTCTTGGTATTACTTTGGACCTAGGGAAATGGGAGAGATGGTCAGTTTTCCTTTTCTGCGAATTCAGATCTTGTGTGTTGATTTCTCACTTTGACGATGTCATGTAGCCAAACCATCCCACTCTGTCTGCTTTCGGACGTGCTTCGACGCTGTCGCTGGGGTCTATCGCCTTTGGGTCTCTGATTGTCACGTTGTTAGAGCTCCTGAAGATGATTATAAGGGCTATCCAGAATAGCGCGAACGAAGATGGTCATCGTGAGTTTTCTGTTAATCGGCGATGGAAATCCCCCTCACTCACTTCGCCTTTTTCTCTTTCTCAGCCGTCGAGGCTTGTCTGGCCTGCTGTGCGGCTTGTTTCGTAGGGTGTATCGAGAGTGCTGTCGAGTACTTCAACCGGTGAGTCACTAGGTTTGTGTTTGTATTGCTCCAGATTGACGAGACGTTCGGTGAAGATATGCTTACATTGAGATCGGTTTGTTATTCGTTATCAACTGTCTTGACTAGCCGCTTACTCTGACACTGAGAACAGCCCTCTACGGCAAGAGTTATCTAGGTGCTGCCAAGGACACATGGAGACTGTTCCAAGATCGAGGCATAGATGCTCTCGTCAATGATTCTTTGGTCGGAATGAGTGAGTGGCCATTGTCCCTCCTTAGTGTTCTACCATATTGATGTCTTGCTACCCAGCGTTGACATGGGGTGCTTATGCTGTCGGGATGGTTTCCTCGTTGTTTGCGTATTTGTACTTGCGCAGTATGTGTTGCACTTTGCTGTGCTTCCTCTTTTGTTGTGACATTTGCTGACCATGAACATATGTTGTGTTGATAGTCACTGATCCTTCGTATAACTCCAATGGACAGTACACTGCGCCGGTTATCTTGTTCGCGTTCCTCATTGGGCTGATGTGCTGTGAGTCGTCTTTGTATATCTCATGCTCTGCCTGTGACTAACGTTGTGCGTAGCCTTGACTCTATCTTCAGCAGTCGAAGCTGGTGTCTCAACAATGTACGTTTTGACAACACCCATTTCTCCGATAGGCTCCTCACGTTCTCTCTCCCTCTCTCTCTCTCTTTTCTCACTGTAGTTTCGTCGGTCTCGGTGAGGATCCACAGGTGCTGTCGATCCGTGCGCCTGCGCTTTTCGGGGTAAGTCCAAGCCCCCAACTTTTTCAAGTTGATTTGTTCTCCCCATCCGTGTTTTCTCATGCTGAGGATGCGCCAGATGATTGCGGAGAGTTATCCGAATGTTGTGAGAGGTGTTGTACCGGGGGTGTAGGGTGTAAGCTGCAGACTAAGGCAGTGGTATAGGCTGGTATGGGTAAGAAATTGTTTAGCGTAGCCCCCCGCCATGCAAGGTTGAGTACGAAGAGCCGGTGTGTATCTAGTGATTTCTTGCGATCAAAAATTCCAAGTCCCTGTCGATTAGTGGTCAAATCATCACGTTGTGGTAAATGCTGCAATCCGTGAAGCCGGGAGCTCGAATCTCCCCAGGGACATTTTTTTGAAAAAGTTTTCATCCGCGATGACATCATCGGCAATCAAATCACGTTTTCTCTATTTCTGTCTCTCACTTTCTCTTCTACTACTACTCATCCCAACAATGCGAAAGTTATCCTACGTTATCACTTTTCTCGCCGTCGTCGTTAGCTTGGTCGCTGTAAGTTATCACTTAGACCTTGGGTTTCAGGGACTAGAAAGCTTTCTCTATCTATGTAGACCATCCTTTCTCTGAACCGTGTGGATTGGTATGTACTTGCGCAGCCCCCCCCAAACAAACTCAAGTAACCCTTGCCGTTAACCCAAACTGCGTCGTACAACCACAGGCTCGTCGTCCGTACAAAAGAAGTCCTGCACACCCAAATCACCCGATACTACGGCCTCAGCACTCTCTGTGAGCTCACGCACGTCAACATCCCGGGCAACGACCTCGGCCACGACCACTCCAACGACCCCTCCAACAACTCCAACAACTCGAAACTGGAATACACATCCTACACCTGCCGTCCGTTCCCCAAGCGCGTCCAGGACCAATGCGAGGAGGATCACCCGGGCTTCTGCGCTGCGTGGACCAGCGCGGGGTACGCGGTGGAGATCAGTATCGGGTTCGCCGTGCTCGCGCTGTTCGCGATCTTGATCGGGCTCAGCACGGGGTCGAGGAGGAGGAGGATATGGAAGGCGGTGGCTGGGTTGGTTGGGTTGCATGGTGAGTACTTGAGTGACTATATACATGATGTTTTTGTTTTATTTTATTTTATTTTTTGTTTGACGTTTGTTGTCCCCAGCTGTGATGCAGGTCGTCGCTTTTGCGATAGTGACGGACTCGATGCGTACGGATGCGTTTCCGACGTTGGGATATGCCCAACCGGGTAAGTGCGATACGACATGCTTTGGTACCTCGTGTTGCGGGCCAGACTATTTATCCTCTGGCAATAATCGCGCTCTCGACTGCTCTCTAATTCGGCTTCGTGCCATTGCCATTGCCATTACATTTCCCATCCTTCCTTGCTCGAGTATGATCTATCTTGCTGATTTTTTAAAATCAGGCATTGGCTACATATTGAACACATTTGGATGGATATTCTCTGTTCTCATCGCCACAGGAGTCGTGTTGACCGGTATCTTTGCCGACAGGGGACACAAATGGGCGGCTGGGAACAGGGCTTATCGTAGGATTGATGGTTGAGTCTGGTTGTACTAGTACATACACTGCTCCATTGATGAATTACGTTTTTGTTTTCTGATCACACACGACTTGTTGTTTTACCTGAATGTATAATGAGAGCACTACTCCATTCCATTCCTCAAATTCTCAAACCGACTCTGTTCATACCTCAACCAATTCTGCTCCGACATCTCAATTCCGCCCATAGCCTCCTTCACAACCCTGACCAAACTGTTCCCAGGCTGGCCATCCTTCCCATACCCCCCCTCCATCTCCTTCCTCTCCGGACCCCCCTTATCCCCAGACAACTCCCAAAACATACACCCGCCCAACCCCATCTTCCTGATCCACTCCCCCTTCCAGCTCCCCACTTGCTCACTATCAAAGCTCACCATCTCCCTCGTCTGATAATCATACGACCAGCTCGCCTTCGCTTGGTCGTCTTGCATCACGTGGGAGGCAGGGAGGGGCAGGGCGCGGTAGTCGTACACGCCTGCTTCCCAGGAGCCTTGGCCGATACCGGTGTAGGGGGAACCGGGGCCGGAGGTATGGAGGAAGGAGCGGCCGTAGAGGGGGATGCCGAGGATGAGTTTGGGTGGGGGGACGCCGGAGGAGAGGTAGTGGGAGATGGATTGGGAGACGGAGAGGGCGGTGCTGGGGGAGGGGTGGAGGTTCGCTTGGTGGTTCGCTATTTTGTCCCAGGATCCAGCTAGAAGAAAGGGTTATGTTTGTGTGCTATGAAAGGGATAAATATCGTACCAAAGTCATAGGCCATCATATTCCAAAAATCAAGATATCCATCCATCTCTCGGATACGCAACCTCTTGTAATTGTCTGGTCCACACGGAGCTGCGATCGTCAACAAAAACCTACAACCTGCGCCCTTGCCCATCGCATGCCTATCCAACGCCTCCCTCAACTCCCTCAACAAGTCCACATACCCCCTCGCCTGCGCCTCATCCTGTGGATACTCATAATCCACATCCAGCCCATCCAACCCGTAATCCTCCAACAGCCCCACAGCGCTCTCCACGAACCTCGCCCGGAGCGCGGGTGAGAGGACGACGGGGTGGAACGAAGCCGAGTACGTCCATCCCCCGATCGACAGGAGGACCTTCAGATGTCGGTTGGCTTTTTTGAGCAGGTAGATCGCTTTCAGGTTGCCGTACAGGTTCGGTCCGCCGGGGTCGTTCCAGGAGTCGCCGGGGTAGTGGATATCTTGGTCCGCCCAGAGATCGGACAGGGTGACCTCGCCCGAGGACGGGTTGATGTTCGCAAAGGCGTAGAGGATGTGACTGCAACTTGTGTGTGTGGATATGGATAAAAGGAAACGGGGGGGTGAGACGTACGTTAGATCTTGCACGGGAATCGAAGAAGGTGGAAACTTTCGTCCGTAGATTCCCCAATTGACAAAACTACCAATCTGTAACGCAAAACAGTCGGAGAAAATTCGAAAGACTGACTATCCAACGCTGTATTTTCCAGCCATAATCTCTTTCTCTTCAGAGAATTCCTTTGTATCTGAGCTTGAGCCTTCTAGCAAAGTTGAATTTGAAGTTGTTGAAGGTACTGGCGAAACAGACACAGACCACTGGCCTGCTTTGTAAAACACAAATGCGGTAGTAAGAAACCCTAGAGTTATTAACAGCACGTTTCTAAACCCGGCTTTGGAACGTTTGCTCGATATCGACGGTGAATTAGCTCTGGGCTGTGTGATATCTTGTTCAGAGTCGTTCGATGGTAGTGGTTCGTATGAAGGCGGCATGCTTTCGTTATGTCACTGGTGACGTTCGTTCGTCTATTGAATTATCGAAATAGATCGCAAGCATTCCTCATGCACCATGGTAGCAAAACTATCTACATATGTATATTTTCCACAATATGGGATTAGGAGAGGTTATATATGCATTGCAGTAAGTAAAACGAATGTGCACATCAAATCATACTTTGGGGAATCTGAGATGGAGGTTAAAGAAAGAAAAGGGTAAGTCAGGGTAAGTGTGTCCGGTGGTCAATCGACAGTTTGACTCGAGTCGGAAATAGATATGATCAGAAATAGAGATTGAACGAGGATTAATTTGAGGGATAGTGAGTGGAGGACGGCGTTAACGAGCAGACAAAAGCAATGGGCCGGGATAATCAGAAAGACAAAGGTAGGGCAAGTTTGGGATCCAAAGGGAGACAGAAAACGCGTTGTCGTGCGAGGTGAGTAATGGTCGAGAGCAGAACGGAGAACATGATATAACAATGTGGATGAAGAGAACGAGAGTCGGAAAAAGCAAACCTGGAGTCAGAATGAGTTATAGATGTATAGATCAAGTCCGAACGAATCTTGAACAAAGCCAGAGAACAATTTTTTCTTAAAACAAACCCGAAACATCACTCAACGTAACAAATCCAACCGCTGGTCGTTCGACGGATACCGATAGGCGACAAACTCCGCGTCTTGGGAGACTAATTCGTCCAAAGCCTTTCTTGAAGTGATCGACATCCGTGGTCCTGCTCCTCCTCCTCCTCCTCCGCCACCACCAGCTCCACTAAGCGCACTATGCCGAGAATTGGACGTAGCGTATCCGGTCATAACCTCATCATGTACATCCGATCCAGAAGTATGGATCGCAGGGAACTGTTGTTGCTGCTGTGGCTGCTGTTGAGTTCCACCATAGGCTTGATACTGCGACTCATGCACGTCCTTTGACCGCGCTCGTTCAGGCGAACTGCCGTTGTTCTTCTTCTTCCCCAACAAACTCGACAGCCCAAACCTCGACCGCCGCTTTGTCGGCGTGGGCCCTGTCCCTGGCCCTGTCAGAACCACAGACTGCCTCGCATTTGGCTCGGCGGCGGCGGCGGCGGAAGGAAGCCTCAACGAACCACGCGAGGCACCAAACTCGTCATAGGCCGATCCCATCCCCCGCTGCGGCCTGCCGTTCGCTGACCGGCTGAGGAACCCGCTGAGGTTCGGTCTCGAGGCAAGACCACCAAACGATTGCCGTCTCGCGTCTGTCCTAAACGCCGCTTGGGGAGGGACAAAGTCGTGCGGGGGCCCGGTCCCTGGGGGTCGGGAGTCAAACGTATACACGGTCCGTGGGCGACTGCTATCGCGCGCGTTGCCGTTCACATACGGTCTGAGGACGGCAGCCGCATCGTTGGGAAGAGGCGGGAGGGATTTTTCTCGTGAGAGGGTAGAGATGGTTAGCCGGGAAGACACCGTTTGTGAGAGATGCTGCTTGTCGATCGGGACGTCGACGATGGGTATCGCGGTTTGGCTCACCCGACGAAGGTCCGGTTCGGATATGGGTGAGTGCACGTTTGGAGGGACGACGAAGAGTCCGGCGGCGGTAGGCTCGGTATCTTCGGTATGGGCAATCGGTACCTTCCGCGCCTCAGCCGTGTCTTGATCTGCGCCAGACTGACGGGAGGAAGCGGGGGATGGAAGGGCAGTAGACGGAGCGGTGGGAGGCGAGATGCCTGTGGTCGAGGAAGGAGCCAGTTTAGGACTGGATGTTAACGGGAGTGATGGCGTGGACGCATGTCGGGGACCCATCCTGTCGCCAGGACTTCCGCGGTTGACGAGATAGGACAGTGGAGGGGGAGGAGCTAGTGGGTAATCTGAATCGTCTTCGTTACGATCGAGGGATTGGCTTCCTCTAGTACTGGAAGACTCGTTTTTCCCCGACCTTGTTACTAAGCGCCATATTTTGGCCAATCCCTTCTTCTTTTTCTGTGGTTTTTCCTCCGACTGCCGTGACATGATAGGTGCCAGTTCTGTGCTGGGCCAGGTTTGACGGTGCAGGCCCGAGGCTACGTCGACAGGAGACTGGACTAGCTGAGCTCGGTTTCCTTCTCTCTGGAGAGCGACACTGTGACGAAAGTCAGTCGTGAGTTGGAGATATATAAAGCTTTACTCACTGCATATCCATCATGCTGCCAGAAACTCCAGACATTGCCAAGCTATCTTGACTTCTCCAGTAACTTGACCTTACTCCGAAAAAGCGGCGCCTTGGAGACGGTGAGCCCAAGCTTTGCACATCAGAAAAGGAGGCTTGCGACAATGCCCGAGGAAGATCAGGCCTATCCAGAGGTGCGGTCAGCACGCTCAACGGCCGCGCCGAGCTAGCCTGGGAATATCGAGAATAAGGCTTCAGCCCAACCCCACTATCCGTCTGAGGCGCAACGAGACTGTGAGTGGACATGAGAGAGTTCACATCCACAGCAGAACTACGAGAGGATTTCCTCGCGCGGCGTTCATCCTTCCGACGGCGATCTTTAGCTTCTCTCTCTTCCTTCCGGACATCAACGTGCTCGACGATCATGCCGTTCTCGAGCAACGTCACGTCACGCGAGTGAGAACGGTCGTGGGCACGAGGGGGGAAGGAAGCAACCGCAGGGGACGTAGGAGGCTTGATCCGAACACCACCCATGTCGTCTGCAGGAGAAGCGCTGTTACCTGTGTCGTAGGCAGAGCGGCGAAGCTGAGAATAGGTATCCCGCATGCGGTTGTCGAGTTCTTTGGCTTCGTATAAAGCACGAGCACGAGCGAGGGCTTCAGCCTCGAGTAGAGTCCGTTGTGTTTTGATGTAGGAGTTTAAAGTCTGTTGCCGTGAAGTAGGCTCTCGGGGGTTCTGTGCAACATCACATTCAATGTCAGTGTTTATAAGAGTATAGGGTAAAATTCTGAACACGTACGACGCTCAACCAGAGCTTGAGATTTGATTCGGTCAATTGACCACCTGTTGCTTTCGGTCTTGGGGGTCCTTCAGTATTGATGATACCACTCGCTTCCTCCTCTGCTTCCTTGCGCTTCAATTCTTCATAGTAGATATCACTCTCTCTGTCCCAAACCCCAGGAGACGTGACATCGACATCGGCCATATCCTGATCACGCATTGCACACTCAATGCATATTTCTTCTGCAGGAGGATTATTGGGCAAGTAGACAGGATTAACGGGATTGGGAGACACATTTTGAATGTATGTCGGTTGCTGTGGATAAGCTCTTTGTTTGGTGGATATCGGAGGAGTATATGTCGGTGAAGCAGAAAGAGGTATGATGACTGGTGAAGCGGAGCTAATGGTGTTACTCGGGCCTGCACCGATACCTGCTAGAGGCAATGATGGATGGCGAGGAGCTGAAGGAATCAAAGATGGTGACATGTCCTGGTGAGAAGGCAGTTTCTGCTGAGGTGTTGGTTCCTGCTGAGTGGCATCATTATCGAGGCTATACCGTTCCACTACACGACGATTGTTTTGTGGTAAAGAATAGGAAACAGCGCTCTTTGAAGGTTCTGGCAATGACTGAACGTCAGAGGCACCATTTCTTGAGGGTGAACTTCGTCGAGGAGGATTGGATGAGCTGGTTTCCTTTTCCTCTGGTTCCCATCCAGACGAAGCCATCAACACACTACTAGACGTTGCCTGATCCCGAGTCGATTTGAAAGAATGAGCGGCTATAGACGGATATCGGTTGTCTCTGAAGTCGAGCTCGTTCATGAGCGGTGTCGAAGGTTGTGGGCCATTCTGCGAAGAGTAAAGAGCGGCAGCCATCGTCGCTCGTCGCCGCTAGCCAGAAAGTAAGAATTTGCCCGGTGATGGAAAGTTTCAAACTAAGCGACCCTGACTCAACAGTGCCAGCCTTTTCCCAGTCTTTATCTTTTGCAATAAGACCAAACGATGTTCCTGTTCAATGCTGTGGTAGAAGGAGAAAAAGAATTGCGCTCTGATACATTCATACGGCGAGCAATACACCGTGTGCGGCAAGTCCGGACCCTTTGGATTTTCCACTCAATAGTACTTAGTGTATGAAATCCTCAATGTTCTACGTAACTCAGGCTACTCTACACATATTAATGCGCTCTACTTGCGGTACCTGCATAGCTAATGAGTGAAATCGTCGCAGAAGAATCTACCTTTTAACTTACCAGAGTACTCCCTTTCTACTCCGACGCATTTTTCGCTGAAGCTGAAGCATGCCGTACAAAAGAGCTTCCGCTGTGGGAGGACAGCCCGGAACATAGATATCGACAGGTACAATGCCTGGAGAACGACATAAGGTTGGAAATGATGCATGCAAGATACCCAATTAGCACTCACGGTCACAGCCCCGAACGACAGAATACGAGTAATGATAATACCCGCCTCCATTTGCACAAGAACCCATAGATATGACCCAGCCTGAGGTTTGATGGATCAGTCGAGATAAATTTCAATGAAGCCAAGACAACGTACGAGGCTCAGGCATCTGGTCGTACACTTTCCTCAACGCCGGTGCCATCTTGTTCGTCAATGTACCAGCAACAATCATGATATCGCTCTGACGAGGACTGGCACGGAAGACAACACCCAGTCGATCTTGGTCATACCTCGCAGCAGCCATGTGCATCATTTCAACAGCACAGCAAGCAAGACCTTTGAACCGAACAGAATGAGAACCCACTCGCAAGGTTCAATGTAGACAACACACCAAAAGTCATCGGCCACATAGAACCTTGCCGTGCCCAGTTAGCGACCTTATCCAGCGTTGAAAGAACGTATTCTGATTCATTCTTTGTCAGTCCTTAGGGGCTTAAACAAGAACCAAAATAAGACGTACCTGCTTTGTTTTGCGGGTTCTCCAGACTGAACTGATTTGAATCATAGTTTGCAATTTGAGTTATTGGTTTCGCGGGATCCGTAGAGGATGAAGGAAGTGGTGCGGGTGATTGAGCCAAAGAAGGCTTAGAAGAGTGTAAAGAACGATACGCTTGGAAAATTTGGTAACATTCAGAATTTTGTAGATCAACCCTTGACATTTCGTATTCACCTGGAACGACCGTATGAGGCCTAAAAGCCACCCTTCGGCCAGCGTTGGAGACTAAAGACAAGACATGAGTATAAGAGAAGCAATTCTGGAATTTGTATGGAGACTCACCAGCGTTTCTTAAGATGAAGGACATGACAGTCGGGATGAGACGCTCGGCCAAAATGAAATGGTTCTGATTGGTCCTTTGCCAGGTCATGTGGCTTTCTATTGCGTCACTCCAGACGAAATCCACAACTTGAACTTCTACCATCGTAACTGAAATCGAGTCCTGGAAGGTCCTGGAGGTATGAAGCAGTAGAAAAACATTGAACATGGCGCTCAGTGCAAAAGGTACGGTATCGGTCCAACTGCTTCGATTTATCAAATATTCAAGGTTGCCGACAACGATCTAGAGTACAAGAAAGACCAACCTGCTAATGTTTCCTTCAGATCGAACCAGCCACAGGATATGATTAGCCAACGAAGAAAGACAAAGAAAGAATACAAGAATTATATCCCGTGAACAAACCATCTTCGAAGAACTCAATGGACATTGGACACAATAAGCCATCCTTGTTCTGAAATCAAGTATAATGTTCTACTTCTTCTCCCTCAACCTCGACGTCTCCTCATCATGGACAATAACGGTATCAGCATAGAGCAGGTCTTAGCTCTGCGGCAGAAGCCCAATCCACGTCGCTTGGACATCTTCGCACTCAACGAACATGAAGAATGGTGGATTGACTCAGGAAGTGGAAGCGCTCAGGGTCGCCGTTAAACGCCCAGGGTTATTTTTCCTGTTATGGAAACTTTATGGCATTCCTGCCACGATTAGCCGAGGTCCTACCAGCGCGCGGTTTTTACTAGCAGACTCTAGATACCTCGACTCCTTAGTGTCAAGAGGTATTGATTCTGCCTTTGGGAGACAAAATCGCACCCGTTGTTGAAATCAATCGGCGCAATCCCTACTCACATTGGGATAACAGCCTCTAGGAGATTCCACAATTCACCGCCGCTGCTACAGTCGAAAAAAACCGCATGAAGATTCCGAGCACAGACTCGCAGTGTGCTGAATGGCCCCACGATTCAAACGGCTCATAGGGATAACAGCCTCTAGGCTCCTCTAGGAGATTCTACAATACACCGCTGCTGATACAGTCGAGAAAAAAGCCTAATGAAGATTCGCAGTGTGCTGGCTGGCCCCACGATTCAAACGGCTCATCGCACCATTGAGCAACAGCTATTCTAATTCGAATGTTTTGCAAAGAATAGGGCTCGAAGCATGCCAATGACGGAAAAGTTAATCCTGCCCAGTACACTTCCCCCATACCAACTACTAAGTACGTTGAATCTTGGCCTTCAGTTTTCCAATTCTCATGGAGATGGCTCAGACGGGGAGGCACCCCAGTAGCCCCTAGTCATTCACTTGATGATCTTATCTTATCAGAATCCCCCAACTGAAGAGTCGTTGCTATGAAGAAGAACAATTACATTACCAGCTTTAGCCATCCTTGTTCAAAAATCGTCATGTTGTCCTTCTTCTTCCTCAACCTCGACGTCCCTACTTCATGGACGATAACGAGATCACCCTTGAGCGGTATAACGCCCTGCGGCAGTCAGCAATAGTACCCAACTCCCGCGATTTCGACTTCAGCGCTCTCAGTGAACATGAAATATGGTGGATTCAGCACTTCGAATATCTGAAAGAACATGGATACCTCATGAGACCACGGTATCGTCCTGGCTGGAAGCCCTCTTACGATCCTAGGAAATTCAGAGGACATTTGGCAGAAGACGGTCAAATGATATTCGTGTGTTCTCATTGCTCTCTTCATACATTGATACTAACTCTGTTGTTAGCGTTACACTATCATGGACGCTCTTCGCATCTCGGATTCGCTCGTGGTAGCAATGAAACGTGTCAAGGACGAGACCAGTGAAACACAGATTGCCACATTATTCTCTGACGACGCCCACAACTCAGATCCGCGTAATCATTGTGTCCGCATCATTGACGTTCTTCCTGTCCCAGGAGCAGCAGAGAAAATACTAGTCATGGCTTGGATGCGCAAAGTAATGGATCCCCGATTCCGGACAGTTGGAGAAGGAATCCAGTTTCTCAGTGAGATGATCGAAGTATGTTTCCCCGTTCGTCCCAAGGAAGACTACTAAGGTTCATAATCATTTGTACAGGGCCTACAATACATGCACCAGAATAATATAGCGCACAGGTGCGTTACTCAGTCATTAACAATGCCATGTATGACTGACTCTGCTGCTGCTTAGAGATTGTGCGATTAACAATATGGCTATGGAAGCCGATGCAATGTATACACGACCCTATCACCCCATGCGTCCCAAGAAGAGATACGACTGGAGCGGACGAGCATTGCACCATTCTCGTACTCGGCGTCCTCCCCGATACTATCTCATCGATTTTGGCTGCTCTCGAATGTACGACCCTTCACAACCCCGTCCAGCTGAATACGCCATCAGGTCTGGAGGCTATACTCCACCCGAGGGCCTTCAAGGTATCCCGTGCGATCCTTTTGTTACGGATGTCTATATTCTCGGTAACCTCATTCGAATTTCATTCCTCGATGTAGGTGCTCTTTCAACGATAATGTTTCATCTTCATTAACTCTGAACCCAGGGTGATTATAACCCTAATCTTGATGATCCTGGAATGTCCGGTTTCGAGTTCTTAAGATCGCTGGTCGAAGATATGGTCGGGGACGATCCGTCTAAACGACCGACGATGGATGAGGTAGCCTCGCGATTTTCGCAGATCGTCCAGCAAGTACCATGGTGGAAGCTACGCGCAAGGGCAACGAAGAAAGATGAAAATTCGCTGATCAAACCGTTTCGAGCACTTTACCATGGCTTTTGGACGGCTTCAATGATGCTCCTTTCGAAGCCTGCTATACCGTCGCCGAAACCTGTACACTGATACTGTTTGCGTTGCATTTTTTTCTGCTTGTCTTGGGGATTTCTCGCTTTCTTGCTTGTATTGTAACCATCTAAGTATATCCCGTATATCCTACATCTCGAAGAAGCATCACAGTCTCCTCCTCATTTCAAGTTTTTCAATTGCATACGTCAATCTTGTATCCCTGTTCGTGTCACTTACAAAAAGGAGGGAAAATCTCTTCCAATATTGTGAATTAGAAATTGGAATTGCAGGTCTCGATAGGAACGTACAATGGTGAGTATAGAAAAACTACAAATCCAACAATGCGATGCGAAACTCTGATGACATTGAACGGTCAAAGAAACAGTCATGATTTGTGAAACGTTAACAAAGGGGAAGGGATAACGATGATGATACAAATGCTGGATGCGATACACTGATGAATGTTAATGCCATGCCGAGAACAGTGATGTAGAATAAAGAGAAAACGATGAGCGGTAAGGAATCATTATCGGTAGAGTGCATATGTAGATGGAAGAGTCCGATACGGTCTCAATGAATATAGACAAGAGTCACCAGTAAAATCTACCGGCAGTGTGAGCTTCAACAGTCCCATTTCATGCACAGCGTGCTCTCAACCACGAGTGGCTCTTGACCTCCTGAATCGTTATACGGGCCTTTGGATTCGGGTCAAGGCAGCCGTGCAGTAAGTTAAGTGCCTGACGCGAAACATTCGGAGAACCACTGAGAACGATCTTGCCCGCTATAGCGTCTTTGACCGTCGGAAACGGTGAGGTTCCAGTGAGAAGATAGGAGAGCAAAACGCCAAGCGTCCATACTTCGGCAGGTGCTGCTTGGTAAACTTTCTTCTGTAGGATCTCGGACGCTGCATAAGCAGTAGTGCCGTAGAATAGATTGTAAAATGGACGAGGCTCGGCAGGATCAGTGAACGTAGCACTGCCAAAGTCAATGAGTTTGACCTAGATAAGAGGGTCCAGTGAGATCAGTCTTTGGAGGACAGATTCGACGCATACATTCAATTCTTTGTCAATGACAATGTTCTCGTCCTTGATATCACGATGGGCCACACCAATAGAGTCCAGATAGTCGACGGCATCGACGATCTGTGCAAAAACATAACGAGCTTGATTCTCCGACAGATACTTATTGTCCGATTGCTCAATACACTCGAAGAGATCGTGGGAGGGCCTACGAGAGAACTTCGGAGGACGAGGAGCTCCGAGCTTGGATTTTGCACTAAGGGATGTGATAGGGCTGGATGTATGCGATGGAGTTGAAGGAATTAGAGCTGGAGTTGAATCGGTTGGTCGTGAAGGAGATGATGGGGGTTCGGACGGTTGGGGGTTTTCTTTGTCGTATTTAGGATTGTGCCATGGTGTACCATGCAGTTCTTGCACCTGAGACGCGCGTCGCGATCGTGAATTTGTGGACGCGGAAAAACTAAAGGAAATTTCCACATACCAAGTAGTAGTATTTCGCGTCTTCAAAGATATCCAGACACCTCACGATATTCTCGTGGTCAACGTTAGCGAGGATGATAACCTCCGTGGGTAACCTTCCGTATCTTTCATCATTCACCCAGGCGTAGTCCGGCACCTTCTCCTTGATGATGAACTTGACCGCAACCTCGTGACCTTCGATCCGGTTTTTCGCCGTGACCACGAACCCATAACCTCCAGAACCAAGTTCATCCCCGAGTTCGTAGATCCGGACGAAGTGGGGATTGAGTTGATGCCCGGAAGGAAAGTGGCGAGAATGAACTGATGAATTAAGATTATAGTTGATAACAGGCGACTTCGGAGAATTGCCTTTGTATGCGGGGAAAGTGTGTTGCGCTTTGTGTTTAGGAGAAGACGCCGGATAAGAGGATGTTTCGGATGATGAAGGGGAGGAATACGCGTCGTTTGACACCGGGAAGGGATATTCGCTTTGATACTGACTATTCTTGAGGGTTGATGCGTTCTCAACGCGTGCATTGTCAAGACACAACGGGGGCAAAAGACCAAAGCCTGTTGTTAACCCGTGATCACATGCGGCGTTAGTAGAAAGAACATCATGACTGTGCGCATGAGCATGCTTGCTGCTAGAATGATCAGGAGATTGGACAGAAAAGGCGAGCAAAGAATGATTGTGTTCGGGGAAAGAGGGTGTCCTAAGCGCGTCGCTCTCTGCTGGAGATGGGAATTCCGAAGGAGAATGCGGAGAGTACGCGAGTTCTGGAATGGTGATTGGATGGAGGTTTAGATGCGAGGACATGATGGCAGGAGGAGAGTCGTATAATGAAGAGTGAAGCGCGCGCTCGATGAGTTATATAGGGGAATAATGAGATTGTTCAAGCAGAGTCGCTAGCTGGCCAAACTGTGAAGAGAGAACAAGTTGAGATACAGCTTGGGCAAGGCTAACGAGCTCTTTGCTGTATTTGAGGGTTAAGGAGAAATAAAAGACAAAAAGCGGAGTTGGACAACAAAGTTGAGCTCGGGCCTTCTGCCTTTTAACGGATTCGCGTGGTTTGCCAAAAGAGGAAATCAATCAGCCAATTATATCATGGATCAGCACAACAGCCATTATGGGGAAATCACAGTGCGCTACAGTTATAGCTACAACCGCAGTACTTATTCTATTCCTTTCTATTTCGCAAATGCCCACATGTAGAAGACTGCTGTGATATCGTTCAGCATACTGTACTTGGTCTACGGTGATCCACTGTGGCACTCACCAAGACTTCGGTAAGGTTTCCAGTTGGCTGTAAGCTCTTCCATTTCATTTGGAGTTAGGATGGCTCCCCTTGATAAAGTGATAGCACTTTTAGAGACTGGCTATGTCCCGAACAGCAGAACACAACCCATGACTTACTTGATTTTTTTCTTGCCTTCAAGGCGACTGTGTAAAGCGGATGCTGTTAGTCCAGCTGGTAGAGGCGGCGGCACATAACCCGGTGAGTTCTCTACTTTCATTAGCGTCTGCTCGACAGACGGTGTCACCGGTAGCGGTAAAGAAGCGACACTAGCTCCACTATTGTCTTTCCTTGGCGTAGCGGGCGGTGCAGGAGGTATTGAAGAGATGTCAAACGGTTGTGTTTGGTGGGTATCTAATGCCTCTTTCGAACCCTCGGGGATATCGTTCAGCACGGGTAGACTGTCTCCTTCCTCGTATGACGCTTCGTCTTCACCTGCAGCGTCGCGTCCTGCTTTGTCAGGTGAGAAACTGAAGGTATGGGTTGGTGAGTGCAATCCGAGGAACCACCGAAGTATTCCGCGCTGGACACCAAGATCTCCTGCGAATGAAAAGTAGTGATGAACAAAGCGAGATGAAGGTGATTTCCGGTACGGACGAACCGACAGGGAGTATATTCGGACGACGCAGCGTGAATATCGAAAACATATCTACTGCACAACGCTTTTAATATCAGCATGTTTTTGGAGGCATCAAGGAACAAACCAGTCCACTGCATTGAGAAGACCAATGTAAATATGTTAATGATCGAAAGGGTATAACGGACTTACACGACCAATGCCTTTAACTTCGGTCAACATTTCTGCAAGCTCGTCATCGTTTGCTTGGAGGAGTTTCTCGGTGGATAGTCGGCCGTCTGCAAAACGTGTCGCAAGGTCACGAACTGCGGTTGTATTAGGTGGGAGTCAGAGCGTATTCAATGTTCACGTTCACCGTATTCTGCTTTACGCGCACTCAACCCTGCAGTCCGAAGAATGGCCAAATCCGTATTAGCAACTTGCTGAGGAGTCGGGAAATAGGATGTTGCGTCAGCTCTTTCCCTGTTTTCGTGTCGGCAATAAACAATGAACCAGAGGATGCGGACGCACGGATAATCTGTGACCTTCTCTGGAAGAGAGGGGTTGAACAATCTCACAAATTTGTGATTTACTGAGCGGGCGGCGATCCATGATATCTGTTGACCGATTATGGACGTCACTAGAGCCCTAGGAGTAAGTTCGCTTCAATACATACAAGCAGAGTGGGACCTGTTACGAGCAAACATACCTAAACGGGTGGACAGTCTCGAGACGTTCAAATGGTTTACAGTTGAGTCTATCGAAGAGAACTTCGAATCGGGGATCTGCATCGATGAGATGCCTCTTTGCTTCTTCGAAACTGAAGGTGAGTTGAGCCGGAACTAGCACAGGAGCTGGACCCGGTTCGGGGAGATTACGCTGAAACTCGTCGAGCTGAGCCTGTGTAACAGATGCTACTTCGGATGTTGGTTTCTTTGTTCGTGGCTTCTTCTCCTTCTTTGGGGAGGCCAATGGACTGTCGTCACTGGTAGCTTTCCTCTTGGCCGGCTTTCCGGGTGTAGGAAGGCTTGCTTCACTGGCCTGAGAGTTAGGGTGTTCAACTACCGATGCACGACTTGCAGAACGAGTAATGGGCATTCTGAGAAGCTGTAAAGACAGACAGAATGTCCTGAGCGCGAACATGAGAGTCATAAAAACTGCATACCGAGGAGATGGTTGACAACCATGGCCGACCGTAGAGGCCTGGTATTCGAATTATTTAATTGGCGAAATTTCCGGGACCGATGAGTCACACATTATGCATGAAAGTGCATGAGTAATCAATTACATAATCACTTGCCATCGATTCCTCTCTCAACTTCGGATATGTACCTAGGATCCGTTAGGCTGTGTATCTTGTCTTTACTCTCTACTACCGTCATGTCCAGTAAGTGTTTCAACTACATGGTCATTGTACAGTCTGCTTAAAATCCCATACTCAGACTTCATTGTCACCTTCAAGGATGGTGTTACCCAAGAACAAATCCAGCAGTGGAAAGATGAGATTACTTCTGGTGGTATGTTCGTCATAACTGTGACCCGTATCGCTTCTCTATCTACGATGGTCAGGCGGCAAGCTAGGGCATGAATTTGACGGCCTCATTACCGTAGGTTACCCAAATTGAGTGCTTTCTCAGAAGATATGCATGATATCTTTATAGGGCTTCTCAGCGAAGATACAACCTCAAACCCTGCAGCTCCTGCAACAGCAGGCAAGCTTGACAGATTCGATCATCGAGAATATCGGTACGTTCTGCCAATACCAAGTTTGAACGAAGTGAAATCATTGACAACGCATTCTTCATAGAACCCGACACCATTGTCACGACTCAATGATTGGTCCTATTGCCCAGTTTATCAATGTTCTGTACTATGCTCTGTAGTATTTCCATGATTGTACTAGATAATGCAAACCTTCTCAATGTGTGCTAACCTACCTTTCACACCTTCTCAAGCTTGCTTAGACCTGCTGACGATCCAGACCGATACCATTTGGACCTCAGGCCTCAGGCCTCAGGAGAGCTCAGAAGTCAGATAACAGCAAGGTTCCCACATTTTGGTGATCTTCGGTAGTCTTTATCAAGTAAGTCATCCCCTGCTCTCGCATGTGTGCTTGCCATTCTGTCACCTTACCTATTCTTCACTTGCTGTATGTGGGGCTCTCACCACTTCCACCATTTTTGAGCACGTATGATGTGAAGTCAGTACTAGATTATCACGGACATTCTTTGAATCTACTCGAATTACTCGGATATTATACCTCTATGTCGTAGAGTTACATACGCTTCCTGGTAAGAGATGAGATTCAATCGTCGTCAAAGATAGTTAAGACTCACTACCCTCTAGCGGTGGAATTTCTTTTTTATTGGAAGGACCTTCCGTGAGATTCAACTCCTGTAAGCAGGGTGCCTCGAAAATGGATCTGTTATACACCAGCTGGACCGTCTTAAGCGCGACAAAAGACCACAGCAATAGAGTGAACACGGAATAGATAGCACCCCATATACGGAAGAAGGGCGAATCGAACGTGCTCCCCAGTGCAATCGTTAGATTAGCATAAACACCCTAATGAAATTTCTTTTTGAGTTAAGCAGGGCATGAAAAGTACCGAGAGCTTACGTTAGGGAAAATCAGACCCCAGGTGTTGACTTTGAAAGGAATACGGGTCTTTCGAAGCTCATCGCACACAGCCAGCAAAGCAAACACCATCCACATGGAAGCCAACGACCATAGAACGAACGAGATACAGACGCATATCACGTACAGAATGCTTCCAGTCGATGAATCATTCATGAAAGTGGAGCCTCCGTGGTGTAATGGCAGAGCTTCCTTGAAATACTGGCCTGCGAGAATGATAGAATAACCAGCTTGACCGGTAGGACCCAGAGGTAGAAACACGGAAAGAACGTTGCCTCCTTGAGGTACTCCGACGATGATGAGACGTTGGATGTATATAGTGAGGAGCATAAGAGCAAGAGAAAGACCGATGGTAACCATAAAAGCAGAAACGACTTGAGTGAAAAGTGCGTAGCCTGGGTCATATTCTTGCAACACAGACGCCAATACTCCGCCAGTGCTGGACGCGACGATGAGTGTAACGACTGGTAGGAGCCACACAGCTGTCATGCTCTGGAGCGAATGATTCTGGGTCGTTTCCCTGCTTCGGAATTAGGAGACGCGGAACATGATTGGGATGGTTGTTTACTTGCATGATATGGACCATACCCCAACAGCAAATAATCGAGATAGCGACATCTAACCACCAAAGACCCCACATAGCATACAAGAACGCCTTTCCACCCAGCTTGTATTTTTCGCTGATAAGACCAACAGCAATATTTAGCAGCGTGCAAGCACCCACTGTGGACCAAGAATAGGTGAGTTGGACATCGGGTATTGAGCTTTGGCAAAGGCTTACTTGGAAATGTCCCGGTGAACAGGCTTTGTGCAGGATGCCGAATCATGAGTCCCCAAATGTCAGGGAACATGATATAGCGAGCAGTGGTTATGATGCAAAATGTGATGAAGAGCGTGAGGTTGAGAAGGAAGAATATCAAGGTGAATATTATGAAAGTTTCTGTGTCACTCCCGTACGGGAAAGCGTGGAATAAGAGACTTATGGATCCGGTTCCTACAGACGATGATTGTGAGCAATGAATTCATGATTGCGGTCGCATTGGTCGATAGGAAGTTCAAGAGCATGGCGGTAATGAGAGGTGATTTATATGGAGGAAATTTGTTTCGTGAATTTCATTGATTGAAAGCCAGCCTTCGACACCGGGGAGGAATATCAAACGAAGTGAACTCTTTTATACAGATATATTCCTCCCTGGGCTATGAAGGCAAGGTTCTTTTATTGCTCCGACCAATGCTTCCGATGCGGAAACAATAGACTTGCCCATGATTGCAGCGAACCATGCTGGAGTAAAGTTTCTGCCTGAAGATGAGAACTGGACATAGAAGGAGTGTTGAGCCTTCACACACCGTATCACATCCTTGAAAGGTCGAACTCTCGTATTGTCATCAGTGGCCATTAGGACCGAAGAGATTGAAGAGGGAAAATGTTAACGAAGGAGTCATCGTTCAACGTCGGGACGCTATATATAAGCCGAAAATTCAAGCGATATCCGAATTCCCTCTTACCGTGTGAATTTTGTGGACCTTGGTCACTGTCCTCCACGCCGGAGCAATGGGCCTGCTCAATTATCTTTATCCGTCCAACAATGCCCGGAGCGATGATACACCAGGCAGTGTTCAAACGCCATCTACAGCTCCCCTTACGAATCCCAAGGATATCTCCTTACCGCCTTCTCCAGCTACACTATCGAGTGAGATTGCTCCGAGTTTACCAGGAAACCTGTCGCAAAAGCCAGCTCGTCGCTTTTCGTTCAGACCTTTCGCTGTACAGCTTCATTTAGAACACAAAGATACGCTTTCTAGGGCTCAAGAACACGAGAAGAAAGAGCAAGCAGCCGCGGCCCTTTCCAAACGCCTGGCTAAATCCATTAGCTCTAGTTCGGACAAACGCGCAAAACAGTCGGCCTTGTTAGTTCGAGGATTGATTATCGGTCCGACAGCGTCGTCTCCGAAGCTCTCCTCTGCAGTTGCGAAACCACAGATGAGTAAACTAAAGACACAGCTGATGCAACCCGAGTCCGCGAACAATATCATTGCGCACTTGCGAGAGCTATCGGCAGACACTGAAGAGCCCAAACCGACTGGTCCAATCCACGCCGTTTGTCTCGCTCATCCTGATGATGAGGAACACCAACTGCATTTCTCCAAGCTCAGTGTAACGACACCTCCCAGTGCGGCATCTTTTGCTGTCATGACTGCTCCAGCAGAGGCTCTTTCCTCTCTGTTCAGCGAGATGCACGTTATCGACTTAGTCAAGTCGCCGGACTTCGGACTCGGACAACCGGGAGACGGAGATGGAATATTAGCAGGAGCACTTCCCACCGCAGAAACTGTGATCAATGGTATCGAACAGATTACGCCTCAACTAATGGCATTGGGATATGCCACTGGTCGTGCGATTATTCCAGACCATACTGGTTGGTATCGTTCACATACCTCTTTGTCAATCTGCTGATTTACATTCACATAGGCATACATCCACCAGTTGATCGTATATCTGTCCTCACATGTGAGTCAAATCAATCACCAGCCAATGAACAGGACTCATACTTTGAATAGATTGGTGGGGCTTAGAAGTCGTTCTTCCACCACCTTCTCTGGCGTATCTAGCGGTTAGTCCCAGTTTTCTCATCTATCTCCTCTATCTTCAATTTCTCATTTTTACCCATCAGAGTGCCCAGTCTGTATCTGGCTCTGTCATCAATTTTCTCTCAGCCCTAGCTGTCATCAACAACGGTGTCCGCGAAATTCTGCCTTTTGTTCGTTACATATCACAGTATATCGACTTCGAGTTCAAGAGTATTCAAGCCCAGAATAAGGGTAAAGGTGTTGTGTGTGCGGCTACCTGGATCATGCCTGCAGCCATGGTATCTCCGTCGATTTTCAAGTAAAATTCCTCCGCTGAAATGCGCATATAGGTGCCTCGACCATGGGATTTCACTCCACCTCCACCGAAGTCTGATGCTCCAGCTGAAAGCAAGCCTGAAGCGCCAGTCAATGCACCTTCTGTACCTCACAGCTCCTCGCCGACAACGCTCACGCCTGCTTCCCCTCCAGCTCAAGCTACGCCGATTGCTCTCACGCCGTCTATCCCCGCAATGCTGGCGAATACTTCCTCTCCCGAGACTACTCATGATAAACCACCAGCTGCTGCGACAGCAAATACCCCTGACATTCAGCCATCAACTCCTGCAGCTTAGACTTTGCCCATCTCTCATACCTTGCATTTCCATGGAATCAATAATGAATTTCACTTGTATACATACCCATTTTGAATACGCCTTTCTCATATTTTATTGCATTGTCACATTCAGCACTCAGCACTGTTTTCGAGCTTTCCTTTTGTTACTTTGGGTTTATTCCAGGATACGGACTAGTTATTTCCATCTTCACTCGCGACCCGAAACATCCACCAAGTGCGAGAAACGGGACAAGAGCCTTGGTAGGAGTGTATTATACATGGTTATACATGGAATTGTAATGACATATTCATGAATCATGACGATTAGACGATACGGACATTAATGGTTCGTGAGTGATTACTATCAATGGTCGCTTTGACTTTCGGAGTGATACTCTGATGTCTCGATGCGAGCGTTAGTTCCCCAAAGCTCTGTCAAGGATCCCGGGTCAGGTCTTGGGACAGTCCCTTCTGGAGGCGGAAGAGCGGTTGTTTCGCTATGTTGATGACGATGATGCATAGGCAAGATTTCAGGATCGCGCGCGATTCGAGGCGAATATGGCTGGTGACACAACTCGGAGGACAAGCTGGGATAGTATTGGCGGTAGGAGAAATACGCCATGACTATACCGAGAATGGAGCCCACTAAGACATCTTGCCAATGGTCTATCCAGGATGGAAAGGTGATGAATTTCGCGTTTAGAGAGTTGGCAGAAGATGCTTACGTCGATAGTCCATGGTCCTCGAAATCGCAACTAGAGCAGCACCGGATAAAGGTGCAAGGAACAGCCATACTTTCCCCTGTAATCCCATTCAGTAACCAAAGATGTGCACAGCAAGCATACTTTACGAGATATCCTTTGTGGTCGAACAGATGAAGCTTTCCCGCCAGATAGAACGCTAAGAACCCGAGGCCAGCGAAAGACAACGAGCTATGGCCACTCGGAAAGCTCCGGAAACCGTCTTTCAGGAGTGACATATCAATCTGGGTGCATACAGTCGCTGTGCTCAAACCGAAAGTGGGGTCGGTAGAACCTGAGCGGGGCTGACAACGGTCCAGGAGATCTACATATGCAATAAGCAAGATATTAGGAAAGACATATCAAACGTATGCACCAGGACGAGGTCTTCCGACTGTGATCTTAGTGAACTGGGTTATTACACCAGCCATAGCGAGTGAAAGGATTACTGTGGGTGATTATCTCCAGTCAATAGATGTCAGAGAGACAGGATGCGAAAGCACGAACATCCAAGGGTTGCTGGGGGTTAAGAGAATGAGCGATGAGGTATCAGAGGATAGTACGAAGAGCAGGACACACAATTATGTAAATCCCACCACGACCTGATCGTTAAAATGTTTATGAGAGGTTGAATGAGGAGCGGTGATACGAAACAGATGAGGACCAAGGCGTAAGTCTGTCCCAACTCTCAGCGTCCTTGCCATTCAGGTCATAATGTGTGCTTACGGGAACCCGCTCATGAACAGCGTAAGGATGTCGAAGCCTATGAGAGACAGAATCATTAGCACGGCAGCATGGGATAACTTGGACGTATCTCGCACGATATATCTTCCAAACTGAAATCTCGCCAAAAGCCATGGACTTGTTCTACCAAGAAGAATATAACGCTTCAGGATGTCAGTGATATCCGCTTTACCTTAGTCTAAGGACACACATACGCCAAGAGGATTGTGATAATCCTAGAAGGCCTCGTCAATGGATGAAAATTGGACGGGTATTGAGGACATACCAGTCTGGAGCGTAGGAGAGCAGAAGTCTCCTTCTCCTTGTTGCACCAACTGGTGGTTTACGCTCTCGCCAGTGAGAGTACATGGGAGTAAATGGAGAAAACGTCAATTGTGTCTTATTTATTGCCACGCCCATGAGAGGGCTGTATTCAGGTTGAAACGATCTCTTGACATTGACAATTCCTGAATAGTTCGCCTGTGACATTATGCATCGTAATGACTCCAAAAGTCGAGAAAGAAGGCAATAACATTGTGGAATGATTGAAAGAAATATCTCGCAGAAGAATCAGCCGGCGCCAATTTATCAATCCGACTCTGACCATGGCCACGAAGAAGGCTGCCGACTCTACGCTATATCACCTCAGCCCAAAGGGATTTTGGAAGAAATTCCGTAAGAATTACCCCAAATCTCTTCACTCAACCCAGTCTAAGTCTCTTCGCAGGCGACGCTGTCGTTGTCAATCCAGAAATCTCTAGTGGTCTGCCATTACAAGGCATAAACAGGTTCCCTCCTCCAGGTTCAAGGCCTGAAAAGTACTCCACCCCCGCAACCAAAGGTATTTCAGGCATTTCTTGCTCTAGTTATACCTGTACTGATCGTCAACCCTCTCAGCTTCCGATGTTGCCCAGAACCCGTACTGGAAACGAGATGTTCGACGCGCTTACCCTCAACTTTCAGTGATAACACAGACAGGACTCTCTTCGTTGTTGATCGAACACTCTACACCGCAAGCGTGCGTAGCCTCGAGACTATTCTGGAATATCTCTCGCTAACTTCATACTTAGTGTTGCGGCGCCAACAGAAGGAGCTTCAGCAGATGGCTCTAAAGCTATATCCACTCCCGAGGAGCCGATAGAACTCGCTGCGGCCATTTCCAAGATTGCTGAGTCTACCAAGATCTACTCCGAATCCAAACTTCCACCGACATTGACGCATGCCTACCCACAATGGCGACCACAACGATCACCCGATGCCCCTCATGCTCAGCATTCATATTTCCCTATGCATCTGTACAATTGAATCTTGTCGACATAGAAAACGTACGCGTCGATTGGGCATAGAGGATTCAAGAAGTGGCATAGATTGAAATAATATACATAAGTCAATTCGATTTGCTGGATTTTCGAAAACCTAGTCGCCTTCAGTGAGGAGCCATTGCGCGAATTCATCAAGCCGTTTCTTCTCTGCCTCGTCTCCTTCGCCCTCGATATCATCTGAAGCACCACTACGCTGAAATCTCTGCTTGCCAGAGTAGAGCGATGCCTCAATTCTGCGTTTGTCGAAGAATCTGCCGTTCATTTTCTGAGGTATCCGTTGAGCATGAAGCGGACAATACGACAGAAAATACCCTCACGATAACACAAGCTGCTGCACTCAAAGGGTCTCGGAATTTTACAGTCATCACCCCATCTGGCTCTTTCTAAGAGGAAATGAGCTCAGCACATTGAGGATGTATAGAGCACGCACATCGTATAGCACCACATTCGTCACTTCTCCCAAGGTTGAACATTCCTCTCGAACGTCCTCTTTGAGATCCAGCAGTAAGGATGCGTCTTGTTGTAGATCCTCCAGGGTGAACATGTGCTTGAGAACAACTACTCTGCTGTTCTTATTGGTAGAGTTGACATCGTCCTCCGGTTCCATTGCAGGACCAAATCCGTCTTCATCTACCCATTCTTCTAATTTTCTGTGGAGAGAAATCATTGGTTGCACATTGGACAGTGTAAGACAGTTATACTTTTGCATTTTGCCCAGTCTTTTGGATACCTTCTTCTTGTCGACAGTCTTGCGTGGCTCGTTACCCGCACCGTTTGTATGATTTGTCTTGTGCGTGAAATCTGCTTTAGCGACGCTCATCCTCGTCGACGGGTCTCCCAACCGTAATTCGCTCTCGTCCAGGATATTCAAAGCCAATACCACAGAATCTTCTTTGAAATACACGACCAGGGCTTCTCCGCTGAACGATCCATCATCCTTCGCATACATTTTCACCTTCGGGTCGCCTTCATCATCTTCCTCGAGCACACCATACTTTGAAAAGCATTGCACCAATTCATCCATGGTGGTATCAGCAGGTAGACCAGTGACATACACTGCTGTATTCTTGGACTTGCGCTCTGCTGGAGGTTTATCCTTCTTCTCGTGTTTGCCTCGTTTGATAGAAGGACCAGCGGCAGGGACAGGTGTCGCAGAGGTGTAATCTTCTGGATCCTTGCGTTTCTTGTTTTCGCGTTTGAGAACGGGTGCTGCGGGTGTCTGCCAACGGATATTCGACTGTGAGGTTTGCTGTCACCAAAGAGTTGAGCGGGTGAGACTCACAGACTCGTCGACCCCAGCGATTGAATATGCCGCTTGTTGTGCTTTTACTAGTTCTTCATCGACCTATCGAAAATATACGTCTTTTCACGGTGTTCTCGAAACAATGGTCCAGGAAAGGACGGACAAGAGGCACCCATAAGCCCTTGACGGCGTCAAATTCCATTTCAGTTCCATCGTCTTCTTCGTACCGCCATGTATTCGATTCCTTGCTGAAATATACTCTGGCATAGGACAATAAGTGGATCAGAGTTGACAGAGACAGCCCAATACAAAACAATACCGTTGATCTGTTGAAAAGGCAGCAGCTAGGGCTGATGCAGATGAGCCGGCAGCAACAGATGGTGGTGAAGAGGAAGAAGACATCAAATTCACAATTCGCATTTCGCACAACTTGACGATCGACCATAATAACGTCAAGGATCAATTTAAATTGCAACCTACAAAATCTATCGTAGTAGATCATACTGTAACTTGTGTAAGTACCACTATAGTATTACATAGTACTCGGATTTGCAATCACTAGTGTCTGCGCTCGAACGAACAAAAGAGCACAAGCCAGTTTGGATATTCAAATCCCAGAATCTCAGACCAGTGTCATTGGGGCCCGCACAGGAATCTTCTTTCCAGTCTTCGAGTCCTTGGGCCAATCTTTGACAGGCCATTCGTCATACGAAATGATATCCGTTGCTGTGTCTTTGACATTAATGAGTGAATATTTCAGACGAGCGACCAAATTATGACTTACGCCTTTCGTGGCACTGAACCTGGATATCCAAATCTTTGAAAACTTGTTCAAAGACAATCGCGTGTGGTATGCCATTTTCGACGGGCCCGGTGAATAAGACTGTATCGTGTTTACTCTTGATTTTCTGTTCGCGAGCTTCATATACCTGCAAGAGTGAGATTGGTCAACATCGTCAATGCATAAGTAGCTACTAGTAGTTGATAAAGCGGGATGGGATTGAGCATTGCAGAACTCCAGCATCTACTCACCAATGCTACATTGGGCTGAGTACTGAATTCTAAAGCCTTTTCCAGATTGGCATCGAAGATACACTGTCACAAATGTTGATAAGTCAGTAGTGTAGAAGCATTTGCACTGACCTCACACCAGTCTCTAAGAAAAGCTTTAATTGACGACAGAAGACAAGGGTCTAAACGATAGACTTACTTTTCAGGAGGGTCACCCATACTTGCATCATGGCCAGGGACTGGAGACAGTCTTGCGTATGGGTCACCAACAGGGGTGTATGATTGCTTCTTCTTGTACTTTTGACATTCCGTGAATAAATCCTAGAGATCTCATGGATTTTTTGAATGAAACCGAAAGACGATGAGTACTTACTGGGTCATAATAAGCATACCCTATATCAGTCCTCTTTGAAGATTCTTTGGTGTTGGATATGGCAGTCTGGGTACCGTCGTTGATAGGAGCGGCGTTGACCGTAATGGGCGAAAGAAGAGGGAATGAAAGGGAAGCAAGCGCGAACGCCGCGTTGATTATTGAAGGAATCTTCATCCTGTGCGCGTAATACTAAAGTTGATGTAAATGATGAGGAGGAAAACGACCGTTAGGCTTCAAGTAGAGACCAGCTCGAGAAGGTTATAGCTTTGAAGTGCACCAGGCGAAAAGAGACAAAGGTTTAATTTTGAAAATTTTCACGAAGCTATGTATCTCCAGGATAGCTTACATAAATTTGGCATATGTTTCAGCATCGGAAAATCGGAATCAAAAGGGTCACCGCAACGAACAGACATGATCGGACGACAGTCGACGGAAGGGGATGAGACAGGATGGGATTACAGCAGACTACAGCTTGGCTGATCTGAACTCCGCCAGGCGCAAGGGTTGATCTACATGCCCCGCGCGCGTCAGCGAGAAGAGAGTCTAGGAAAACCAAACTCACAGGTCGAATCGAAGAGATTGTCCCTAGGTGTAGCTCCAACATGCGCCTGAAGAGCACTAGCATCAACCATATCAGGTACAACCTCTTGTAGATTCCTGGCACCCAGAAGACGCATATTCATCTCGAACTCATCCTGTCAGGTACCTTAGTCACCAAAACAACAGTTTCAAGGTCGTAAGAACTTACCCCAAGGATTTGAAACGCCTTGTCCACTCCTGCCTCGCCGTAGCTACAGAATGCATAAAGAAATCCTCTACCTATACCTACCGCAGTTGCACCAAGTGCCAGTGCTTTGAGAACATCGGAAGCTCGACGAACACCACCGTCAACCAAGACCGAGAAATTGGGGTTGGGCCATGGACCACGAGTTTTCAACACTGCGACGATGTCTATCAAGTTCTCCAGACCAGAACGACTTGTGTCGAGTTGGCGACCACCGTGATTACTGAGAACGATGCCCTGCACTCCTGCTTCAAAAGCGAGTATCGCGTCTTCAGGTGTGGACACGCCTTTCAAGATGATAGGCACTATGTCATACCAACTGTCAGATAGATTCATCTGAATACTCAACTGATACATACTTTTAGTGATACTCTGAAACCACGGTATGTCCTTCCAGCTCAAACTTGGGTCGATGAAGGACTGAAAGAAACGAAATTAGTTCAGCAATGTCAAACTTGCGAATATTCGTACACTAATGGCCCGTGCGACGCCTTCGTCCTTCTTGACACCAGACATGTTTTCTTGAACTTTAGCACCAGCATCGTCTCCAACAAATTTCATGCGCATGTCCTTTTCCCTTCGGCCAAGTTGGGGCGCATCCACAGTGATGAATAACGCTTTGACGCCTCGTTTCTCCGCGTGCTGCACGTATCGCTGGGTAATACTCCGGTCACGGTTTACATATCTATTTTCTTTGAACGTTGGCCCTTCGATAGAAGATTGTCGGTCAACTCACAGCTGCAAGAACAATGGTTGATTAGGCTGTGCAGCGTCAACTATCTCATCAAAGGAACATGAAGCAAGAGTCGGAATCTACAAAGCATCTGTGAGTAACAGACTTTCGTACAGGATAGGATTAATACTTGCCATTTGAATAACCCCGTGCTTTGCAGCTGCACGAGTAAGATTCAGTTCTCCATCCGGATGTCCAAGCTTTCCGAGAGCAGTAGCAGACTAGCAAAGATATTCTTGAATCAACACGCCAAGCAAACTCGGAGCACCTTACAATGTAAACAGGGAGACTAGATCTTTGACCAAGTATTGTCGTTGACCAATCAACTACTGTCACATCACGAAGGATCCGGGGACGGAACCAGACTCTGGAATCTCTGCATCGAGGACATCCACAGCTGTTAGACCAAATCAAGCTTGCCTTTGATAAGCAGCGCGATTCTCGCGAATAGTGATTTCATCATCTGAGGCGGAGGAGTAGTATGCCCAGGCTTTTTCCGAAAGTACCACTTTTGCAACAGCCTGATATATTCTCGTTATACGTCGTGAATCAGAATAAGGGACTGCCTCACTTCAAAATCATGTAGGTTCAGAATTTCATCGAGCGGTGGTCGATTGGCAATCAAAACTTGGCGCTGTTTCTCAGCTTCTGATACCACCTTTACCACTTTAGTCACAGTCGACGGATCCACATCGCCAAGACTGAATTGAGAACTTTAGTATGTCGAGATTAAAATAGTGAGGACTCTAGCGTGCTCACTGCTTCTCAATAGACAGATGGTCTATTATAGCATTTGGGGGGTGGATAGGCTCATAAGCCTCTCTGTATACATTGTTAACGGTGCTAACAGAATGAGCGCGAGGTCTTTACGTTGCATCTCTTCCCGCATATTTGAGGATAATTTTGCTTCCCCCAGGATGCTCTAGAAAGATTGTAGGTGATCAAGCAGGTATCAGGCCGTTATGATAGCAATAGCAATGCATACCATCCAAGAACTCGGTAACATCGTAAACCTTTCCTGTAAGGGAAAAGTTTGAGTTGTTGACCCGCCAAGAAGGCACATAGAGAGCCGCGAGGAGCCAATACTTAGGGCTACTTACCGTGGACGATGATCCAGCAGCTGTTTCTGGAAGCATGTTCCGCGATCGTCTGAGTTGAGAGCATAGTTAGCAGCAGTGTTGAGCAGATATCGCGCTTACTTATATGAGTGTCTGTAGTCAGGAAAGAGGAAGCACGGACGGACAGAACGGTGATTCCATGGTAGTACTAGCAGTGAAGGGAGTGGAGTTAACTGGTAAGCGCTGGACGTTCACAGGAAGCGCTCTACGGCCCGCTCCGGATCGAAATTCAGCAGAGATTCTTGTTAACCGCTGCCTCTCCGTTCCGCTCTCCCAAGCTCCAGTCCAGCCTTGGCCAACCTTTACCATGGAATTCATTATTCTTAGAATCCTGCCAATGTCAACTCAATGCCATATGCGCGGCCTAGCTGGACTAATCAATATCATGACGAACTCATCTCGTTTGTAAAAGCAAATTGGGCAAGAAATTTCAGAAAAAAGAAGCGACGTATTCACGGTACATAGTACATGTCCAGCCTGCCACTCCAGTCCAGCTGCGTTACAGGCTGTCCATGTCAGCGCGAACAAGCTCTCACAAGTGGAGCTAGGAATCTTCCAGGTCCCGAGCATGTGCAAAGACTCGCGGTCGGTTCACAATCCCATCCGTCTGTTACGGGGAGTCATTGGCACAAGATTAGAAAGCAACTCCACTCTATCTCCACTGGCGCGAGCAGTTGTTGGAGATAAGAACTTGTTCGTGTAAATAATCGCCTTAGACTTTCTTCTCGGTAGGAAAGCTAATTCGTCTGTATTCATCAGGGTGTTTCTTGGCAAAAGCACAATGTGAACTATGCTAGGTTTTTCCTCAAATAGAGGCTAATAGTTATACTGCGATCTGGGCCTCCTTGGCTCAGAAATCTCAGCAATTAGCTCGTGCGGACATTAGGGCGGAGGATTATGGTATCTGACTTTAGGGTTATTTCAAACCGACAACGAGCCCCGGAGTACGTACAAGACATGTCCATTCATGCAGCGGTGAAAAGATCGTAATTTCTTCCTACATTTCGCATGTCTACTTTTAATCGCTCCTTACGGGGACTATAAGTAGGACAGCAGAAATGAATATTGTGTAACAAACCCACCCTTCATTTTCCAATCACCCCAGCCTCGATTTGCAATGTCTCCTGCTCTTGACTATCACACCGCTGTAGAGAACTCGCTTCGCGCCGAAATGGAAGCTGAGCTCAAGGAGTCTGCACGAGACCCTTCGGTCTACTACAACCCAAGATTTGACCCGAAGAACTTCCTCGAAGGTCCACTTTCTCCAAACCCCTCAACAAGACTTCGACAAATGTTGGCTCGTCCTGGGATTGTCGTGGCTCCCGGAATATGTGACGGAATTTCGGCACGATGTGCACTTGAAGCTGGGTTTGACTGCTTGTACCAAAGGTAAGACAGAGACAGCATACTACTGTTTCTACAAGTGCTCATACGTTACGTTCACTAGTGGTGCCGCGACCACTGCTTCAAGATTAGGCCAACCTGATTTAGCCATTGCTACTCTCAATGATTTCGTTGAGGTAAGTAATTCTCGTAAAATTGACATGGTTGCTTTCGCTAAACTCCGATTCGCTTAGGCTGGTCAAATGGTTTCCAGTTTGAATCCTAGTGTACCAGTGATCGCTGATGCGGACACTGGGTAAGTTCACGAATTCTGAGATATACTTAGACTTATATTCCTTGTGTTCATCAGCTTTGGAGGCACGGCTATGGTTGCTCGTACTGTCAGACAGTACGCTAGAGCAGGCGTTGCCGCGATGCACATTGAAGATCAAGTCCAAACGAAACGCTGTGGTCACTTAATGGGCAAACAAGTCGTGTCCAGAGAGGAGTTCATAACTCGCATTCGTGCCGCAGTTCTTGCTAGGGATTCCATTCCTGGAGGCTCTGACTTCGTATGGTTTTCCTCATTATATGATTTTATGTTCACTAACGCGAGTCTCACGTTCCAGGTCATAATTGGAAGAACTGACTCTGCACAAGTACTGGGCATGGACGAAGCGTTGATTCGCTTAAAGATGGCAGCAGCTGCAGGCGCAGATGTGTGCTTCATTGAAGGGGTCAAAACCAAGGAGCTTCTCGAGAAAACAGTAGCGGAGCTAGCACCTACACCAGTAAGTGTTCTTCCTTGATCAACAGTGTGAACAGACCTCACATCCAAAAATCACCAGGTCCTTGTCAACGTCATCTCAGGAGGCCTCACCCCTTCGTTCACCTACTTCGAAGCAGAGCAAATGGGCGCAAAGATCATCAGTATGTGTATAACATCTCCAAAATTGAAAACATAGCTTTAAGTACTCTCACCAGTTTTCTCTCTTGTTTCTTGCGTTGCTATGGTTCACGCCGTACGAGCCGCAATGCATTCTCTCAAGAAGACTGGAACAGATTGGGTATCTGCTCAAGGCATGGACCCGAAAGCCTTCTTCGAAGTCATGGGTAAGGATGCTTCATTAGTATCACTGATCTGCTGTCGTTGAACATACTTATTCTTCCTAGGTCTGAATGAAGTCGTAGAGCTCGATGCCCAGGCAGGTGGATGCGCTTTCGACGTTGTATGATTGATCTAGGAGAACTATGAACCTTGCTGAGACAATTAGCATCTCTATTCAGGAGCATTCGTAACCTACATTTGCATGGCTCTTGACGTTGTACATAGTTTGTACGGGTTGTAGAATTAGGTGTAATGGGTAAATTGCAGTGCATGATAGATTATTTTATACATATGTGCGAAGTAGAGTTTGTAAACCATTGATCAACTATTTCATTTTGAGACCTATGGCCCATCTCTGCAACTGGATTTTCGCAACCAATGTTTCTTTATCAATGTTTGTAATATCTCCTGATTTTTGTTCTAATAGGATACATGATTGATACATCTTCAACGAACGGTCTGTTCACCAGCACGAACACAATGGTTTCTTTGTCACCATTTCCAGGCGCTGCGAACAATCATTAGCATACATAGAAAAGGAGGTATAAAAATCACAGAATATTTTTCACCTCAGAGATCACCGTTCTTGTGACTGGAGTATGGTTCTCCTGTAGCCAATCCACGCCAGATCCCTGTGCTTGACTAGCCCAGCGAGTATGACGACCGTTAGTACCAAGCGGTCCTTCGATATGTGATGTGGACTTTGACAACGCGACTAAGTCTTCTTCAGTGACTGACGATTCCAGAGAAGCCAACTCGGGTACAGTTGCAAGAGGACTTCCTGGAGGCGATAAAGGTGAGGTAACGGGCACACTGGAGGTCGTTGGAACATTCCGTGAATAGGATTCCCCTACGTCGACTTCATCAACATTGGACTCCGGAACGAGTCTCTGGAGGCTGGCCTCTACTGCATCTAGACGCTCCAAATGCTCTAGAGCAGTGACACCCGTTGTCCCAGGATGTACCCGTTTGAATTTCGCGGAGAAGGGTACGGGTCGAGTCACGCCTGACTCTGTGATCATTCTGCGAATGGGAGGAGGGAATTCACTGCTCGAGCTCTGGCTACGAGTACGGTGAGGGAATATAGGTACGGAGCTAATGGACAGCTTCGGTGACGATGTAGGCTCATTTTGATCGTGAGCTTCTTCTTCAGGTCCAGTGTCATCTCCTGAAATCTCTATCTCATCATCCCAAACTAGCATCTTCGTGCGCCTAGTCAGTTCAAGTGGTCCTTTAGACATATCAGCTTCCCGACGTGAATCGGGAATAAGTAGATCTCACCTTCATCCTGAATGTGATGGATGAGCAATAATATTTACTCGGAGGGATAATTGTACATACATCATGTTTCAAAGACTGTACAATGTTCAGAGCCTGGCCTTTTATCACAGCAAGTTGGCGCTAGTTGTATGATTATTACGACTGGTCTGTAGCATGGAACATCACGTACCCGAAACATCTTCATGTTGAAGTCTGGATCGATAGCAAAAAGCTTTTCTAGCTGGAATGTGGTGTCCTCCCACCATGATTTCGATGTCAAGAGCGGAAGGAAATGATCACGAGTCTTCTGCGAGAACGGCTGTCCAATGGCTGATATTGGGAGGTATAACCAGCCATAAGTATATGACCTCCACCCTTGAGGATGTTCATGTGGAAACGATAACGAGTTGTCTATGGCTGCTATATGGATGTGGGGTTGTCGGATGTAGTCACCAGTTTCCGAAAGTGAGGGATTGCGTTTCATGTTCGCAGTCAAATGAGGGCTATCAGTCCGCCGTAGTTCACTCATTGGAGGCATCTCACGCGTAGAACGCGAGGGAGCTACGTCTATCAACTGTTTCTCTACTTCGCCTTCACAATACTTGATCATATAATTGTCGGCTCCTCGATCTGTATTGAGCATCAAATAATCTAGGAAAACTTTTGGAAAAAGAATAGATGACAATTGATATCCCGAGCTCACCTAGTATCACCAATCTGCCAATCGATCTGATTGTCAGTGGAAACTATAGATTGCGTGGCTGGCATTACCCACTTTTCCAGTTCTTCTCTGAAACTCCTCTGCAGTGAAGGGGTCCAATAGAAATCCCGGGGACCATTCATGGACTCAGTTGCGTCAAACAACCTCTCTTCTTCGTAGTCTTCGTAAAAGTCATCAACGTCGCCGCTACGACCACAGAGAGCATTGACACCATTCAATAGCTTCTTAGTCAGTATCCCTCGCCGATGAGAGGTGTCATCGAAAGTATCTGCAATCGAACGTCCTGGCCAGGGATGTTTTCGTAAAAACTCTGATGCATCTGTATACTGATGAAGGAACTTCTGCAGACTTCCGACCTGGAAGAATGTCAGTAATTGTTTGAATCCAGGAAGTTTATGTTACCTTCAAAGGCAATGGTTTTCCTTTCTTCGCTGCAGTTCGATCTATCCAATCATAAAAGAAAGCCTGCAACGCTTGCGTTATGAGCCCGGAAACAGTACAGTCATTAACAGAACACCTACAGGGCTTGATAGCGACGCGAGCTGCGTGGGTGGCACGATATGGAGTTCTAGACGAGAATCAAGCAATGATGCTGCTGCTTCAGATATGTAACTAGGCGCCATTTTAGAGTACACGCTTAGTCAAGATGAATGCCATATACCTCAGGTTAGGAATAAGGCAAGCTCTATATCGAGCACAAACGAAGAAAGTGTCAGAATGGCATTGAAGTCCCAGAAAAGAGGACTGAAGCACCTTCCGAAAGGTATCAACCAGCGGAATTGACGATGCAACCATTTGGTGGTCTTCGGGTTCAGTCGTCCGTATGGTTCTTCGTCCTTGGGCTTGAAGACAGCTACCGTCCGAACCTTGCCATACTCGTCTTTTGCACGCGCGAAATAGGAGCCACTACTACCTTTGGTGATCATCTTGGGATGGAGTCCTTCAGCTATGCTGTCGCGTATTGATTGCACGAGTCTGACCAACAACATATTCATCCTCAGACCAGCGACATTCCGTCGGTAACAATTGAACTCACGCATCGAATTCTGCCTGCGTCATGGGAGGTTTGTGGTCAAGGGTTTTGACCTGAACATGGCCATTGAGCTGACTGCAGTATTGTATTGTAGCAAATTGTCACTCACCATGCCTTCCGTAACAGAACCGACTACAGTGGGTTCAAAGACACTCCTCCAAATCTCTCTCTTCGAATGCTCTGTGGACTTCTTCTTCCGCTTCTTGACTTTGTGCGCTATTGATTCTGTCCATCTGAGTCCTGATATTAATCTCGAATTTCTGCTTGTACATTGCTTTAACTTGCCTCTTGAAAGCATTATCAAGTTTGGTGAGATCTATATGACCAGGACGACCAGGGCGGCGAAGACCGCGCGAAGGCTGTGGCAATTCCTCGGTCACGTCAACATCTTCAGTTTCATCGATGGACTGGGAGAGAGGTTGATAACCTGCTCTGGACATTGAGGTGTGAACGTGGTCAGCGTGGCGCAAGTTCCTCAAGCTGGCACCGGTTGTGAAAGCCGGGAATAGAATGTCTACCGCGGCACTGCCACAAGATCAATGCGACAAAGTTCAAACTTTTGCTTGCCAAACAGACCAATCGTTCAACTCGTTACTTGCCAATGCTCAAGCAGATACCTTGCTAATTCTCAGACAGGTACATAGCTTACATGCTTTAATTTGATTGCATCTCAAGATTTGCTTGCTCTACGATCATGCCCCTTGGAATCGCTGAAATATGTAGGCAGTGATATACTAGGATATACTTGGACAACTCGTACTCCCTTGGACCATCATGCCCACTGCGTAGTCTCATTCATTAATTCAAAGGATACACTCTACTAAAGACAGAGCCATCTACATCAGGAATTAGGCACAGTCGGTCAGCCTGAATAATGTTCAATCCTCTTGAGCTTCAGGTGCGCGATTGCTAGTAAGTACCAACAAAGATTAATGTTGCTGTTCGCTACCATTCGAGGGTGGGGCTCACCTAATGGATTCTGCAGGACGTACATTTTCATCTTGTGGTTGGCACGAATTCCAGCCCGAGCAGGATCAAAGTAACTGTAGTTTTTTTAAGGTGAGTGGACGAAAAAGAATGGCTGAGGTGGAAATTGGAAAAGACAACTGATACACACCCAATCACGGCATGGGCTGTCACGTCGAATCTTTGTCCAGTGGTCATATCAACAATCCTAGAAGAATTTTCACTAAAGGTATCAATGACGATTGTCAATGGAAACATACCTAAGGCCAGTGCCATCGAAGTCATACTCTAGTGGTTGTTCCAGTGTTGTACTGATTCGAAGGGTTGACCGTGACTTACTAGCGATTGTATATTTTCCTCCTGAACACCGGAAAGCTTGTCCAATTAAATCCGCATCGTTTGGATCTACAGCAAGATAAAGACCTCCTATCACGACAGATTTTCAAGAGACCCAGTTAGTATAATATTCATGAACGGTATAACATGGGCCGAAGCACCTTTGGGGATAATAGAACCATATAATGGACCACCCTCTTTAGCTGTGAGTCTACCGGGATTAATTTCCGCCCAGGTAATGACGTCCATAGTACATCCCATTAAATTCAACTCTACTGTCCCAGGAGTACGTTTGTCAATCTCGGGTGAAGAGATTGAGGAGGTAACATTGAATTTCTGTGACAGCAGAATAAGGAAAACCCTTCAAAGTTTATGCCAGATAGACGACTTACATCCACTTCTGCAGAACTATCTGCATGGTCTTGAAGTAGAGGCAGAGGAGAAGCTGCCAAGGATGACAGCAAGGACGAAATGAAAAGGAAAACAAGAGATTTTGCGAGCATGTTTGTTCAATCAATGTAAGGTGGCTGAAATGGGAACACTCTTCACTTGACCAGCAATATGAAGAGGCGACGAATGATGTCTGTAGTCAAGATTCAGTCAACTACAAACTGATTGCAGGAAAGTCCAGCAACCTACTAAACTTGGTGACCAGCACGATGAGAGCAAGTTCGACCGGTTTCCACCGACTTTATACCGTTTGCTGCAAAGAATAAGAGGCTCTGGGCAGAGTTCAGCGGTCGATCTCTAACGCTAACTTAGCGTATCTGATTGTCGTTTGTATCTCGGGTCATGATGCATGAACTCCGAACCAACCATCGTAATTTCTGATTAGTTCTAGTCATTTCCGAATCCGAGCTGAGAAATCCTTACAACATTTTTCCAACATTTGAGTGTTTGATGTTGACTGAACAATTCAGACGAAAGCCAAGCCAAGGCCAGTTCGGATTCGGAGGAACTGCATCGATGATACCCTAACCGCAAAATCCGACACTCGTCGCTATAACATAGTTTTTTCAATGATATGTGTAAGGGTATGCTGAACGAGATATCATGGTTTAACCGAGACAACTTGATCAATTTGATTTTGCCTTCGAAAAAGGTCAGTAAGTACATTCGACTAAAGTACACAGATGATGGGAATGAATAACATAGTGTTAGAGGGGAATGTTCGGGTTCGAAAGCTTGGTAGGCGTCTTGAGCCATACACGGCCATTGGACGCAGGGGGTAACTTTCCGGCGCGAATGTTAACCTGAAGGGAAGGATGAAGAAGTCGAGGTGCACCCAGAACTTTATCTCGAGCTTCGCGGAACTGTATGAACTGACTTTCTGTGATCCCCAACTTCCCGTGCTTGTTCATCATCTGATGCACACCAACAGTGGCCATGCAGTCGTGCTCGCGACCGACAGGATAGTCATGCCCAACGAAAAGCTGGTAATCCTCTGGCAAGGAAAGCAAGCGAGTCATCGACTTACCGCAAGAATATCAGCATACAGAATTGAAGAAGAGAGTGATACACACCGAAAACAAATCCTTGGCATTTCCTCCTGGAAAATCAGCCCTCGCTGAACCGAGGTCAGGCTAGAATTTGAAAGTTGGGGAATCATATCTTGGCCCAAAAAACAATAACTGACCATGAAGATGGAGTCTCCAGTGAAAACAGCCTTTCCAATCATATATCCTATATGGTCTGGAGTATGACCTGGAAGGTGTATAACCTTTCCCGAAATACTGGAACCAAGTGTGAACACTTCTTCGTCTTTCAGAAAGACATCGAATGATTTAACGAAATCTGTGGATTCGAGACCGTAGACAGGAGCAAAATGTCCTTGTAGTTGCTTGATCCGTTCGCCTATGCAAATAGGTGCTTTTCCCCCGAGCATTCGCTTGATGTATTGGGACGCAGTAAGATGGTCAGCATGCGCATGCGTTTCACTGTCAATCATTGGATTCGAGACAATAGTGCAACCGCTGTTCCTTGACTCACAGGATGCGGACAACGCTAAGATTCTTCTCTCTGATGAATTCGAGCAGGGTATCCGCCGCAGTCGTTGAAAGTGTTCCCGAAGCAGGATTGTAGTCAAGGACTGGATCAATCACAACAGCATCGCGAGTTGTTGGATCGGCAACAATATATTGCCTGTAAGTCTATCAGCTGAGAGCTTTAGAAATTCGTTGGGTTTTATTACGCACCAGGACGACGTTACAGGCTCAAGAAACGCATATATATCTGCAGAACCAACATCGGCCTTGTAATGTTTCCATTTGGTACTCTCGACGGAATTGGGATGCGTAGAGGACGATGTGGTCAAAGACCGACGACCCTGATTGAAAGTCGTGTGGACGCGACCGGGAATGGCGAAAATACTGGATGAGGAGCCAGACAGTGCTTGATGAGAGCTCAGCGCCCGCAATTCGCTTGAAAAGGCGGAAACGAATCTTCGAGATATGAGGCTCTTGGTTAGGCTCATGGTGGTTTAGCACAGACAATTCGTCGATGCAGAATTTATACAAGTAGTCTGCTGCCTAGAATTCCGAATGGGTGAATTCGGATTTCGAGGTGTTCCGTGATCTTTGCAGTTTGAGTCATGCTCGTTGCCGCGACGTTACGGACTTGAAGGTGATAGACGTTAAGCATATATATGAGAAGATGGTAGTTGTTTTTGGTGGGTTTAGGTTCAAGTTGTAAAGCTCAGAAGGTATTGATAATAATGCTATGATAGCAGACTAGCAGACCCATTCCCAGGATCCATCAACATACAAGCTGAGCGCTACGGACACGATATGGCATGCGTACTTGCACAATCCTACCATATCCGTTTCACCATCGTATACCTCGTCAATTCCTCCAACGGTATTCTCTCTTTTTTACTTCGCCCTCTCCCATCCTTGCCATTCTTTGGGGGATTTTCACCAATCTCTGCTGTAGGAGAGACATCGTCTCTCCGATTGTCCAGAAGCGTCTTCAATTCACGATTATATTGCTAAAAGACCAACAATGTCAGAGAGGGCATGAAGGTTGGGCAAGAATCAATTACTCGTTCTTCTTTTCCTTCACCGACTGGATCCCGACCGTAATCATTTACAGCATCCTCTGCCTCTCGAGCTTCCATGCCTGCTCGTCTCCGAGTAGCATAGCTGATGAGATTGACACCCATTATTATCTTGATTACAACGAAGCTGAGTTCGATGAGTCAGTTAAACCGGCACTGGAATCATATCGCAAGCGGGGAAAACTATGCTAACCAAAGCCAAATCAACACTCCTAAAAAAGTCCAAGTCGCAAATCGCAACAACTCTTCGTTAGTAAAGTCAAAGAAGCCCTTTACAATTGTGTTTTCTGCATAGGCATCTGTTGGATTGAATATAGCAGAATTCGTTGAAGGGAGAGAAAAAAGGAGGCTGAGTGACTGGTGGAAGATGAGGATGGCAAGGACGGCAAGAGGCAATGAAGCAAAGCCCAGTCGGCGAGCGACAAGGGGAGATTGATCAACATATGTATGCTTTGATAAAAGAGTGAGCAAGCATGACACAGATAATGAACTCAGATTATTGATACCTTTCTAGCTCCCCGTCTCCCGACAGCACTACCACTTGCGAGATCACGACATAACACGTCCGTAAAACGCTCATAGACTGAAGGCCTGATATGATTGAATTTTGTGATGAAAGCGTGTTTTAGCCAATCGACGAGCATTTCGGAAATCATAACGGTTAACACAGGCTAGACAGAAGTCAGTAGTGGGATCACGGCGTTTACATGCAAAGTCAATCCACGTACATAGGATATAGTCCAGAGAAAATTAATTGTCTTGTGTCCTCTGAACCAAAACCAGCCAAAACTTTTTGGCAAGACGAATCCGCCGTGATCGAAATCGAATTCTGACCCGCTAAGCTCAATCAGGTTCCGGAAAGCAACGATGCCGAGCATCAGTGTAAGGGTGAATCGTTCGACAATATCTACATTGAGAACTCAGTTACAGATCAAGAAGAGCAAAGAATTCGAAGATACCGGCACAAGTGATTTGGAAAAGTCCATCTTTCTCAAATTTCTTGAACACGCTCCCTTTGATCTCAACGAATTGGTTTGAGACTAGGAGACTGAGAAGAGCATGATCATAAGAATTTACAGCGACGTTGAGGGAAATGAGCTGAAAGATCATGACGATACAATGTAAAACTGTGGACAGTGAGTCAATATTGCGAGACACACGTAACATGGACATTACCGTTGTAAACTGTAGCAAGCAGAAAGAACACAAGTGGACGAATTGTATGAGAGGATACAGGGACACGATGCGACAGCGGCTCGAGCGTAGATCGAGAAAAGAGACAATCTAGGATATCTTGGCCAATCGAAGCACACAGTCGGTCGCCTATCTTGGAAGATAGTTCGCAATTAGAGGACGGAGTAGTTTAAAGCACAATGCATACCTCTAGTGCATTGAAAATAACGTACAGCTTGATAGTATCCTGCCCACGCACGAAGTGATAAATCTTGCTGGCGTCTGTGAGGGGAACAAGGATAGCGACCGTCACGATCAGGAGAAGTGTTCGCAGAATGTCAGCCTTCTGAGCCGGCGGAAGGGATGGTGCGGATGAGGAAAAGAGGTTCTTCACAAGACACAAGAAGGCTATGGTGAAGCGGATGGGTAATACGGTGAATGTGTACAAGAACGAATCGAAACATAGGATGAACCCGAATCCTATGATCTATGAATTTTCAGAATGGGGCTTTCGAGTATCCAGAAACCAGAGCTCACCTTCTCTATTGCCGTAGGAATACTCAGGAAGTTTGATACACGCTCCCACTTCAATTCTTGGTGTGAATCGAAATCTGTCGCTAACAGCTCTTCTCTAAGATAGTCCCACAAAGAGAATGGGACTTGATACTGTTGCTCTTGTTGCGGTTTCAATGAAATGAACTCGGAGTGTGTAGGCGAAAGTGGCGAATGCAAGGGTGAGGGAGAACGTGAGATTGGTGTCGGTGGCAGAGATGCATAAGCGAGTGGAATTTGGTCTGCATGAGGATGGAATAGATGATCATGAGGGTGGAAATGGTGATGAGAAGCCGTGTCGTCGATCCCAAGTCCTTCATCCTCTCCTGAATGGATATACTCATAAGTCGGAGTGTCGGGATCTGATTGTACTTCGTCATCTAATCTCTTGAGCCTTCGGCCTCGCGGTGTATTGATGCCTGAGGATGAAAGAGGGGCAAATGCATTGGTCCATGAAGTATTGATTGAAGTAGAGGAGAACCGTCGTCTGAGGACACGAGATCTTCGTAACGACATGGTGGTCAGAAATCATCCGTGGAAATAATAACGTGGCGTACTTTTTCATCAACCACACCATCAACTACTACAGAAACAAAATATGTAGAATTTAGTGGAATAGGTATCACAGCCCATAACGTGTATATCGAGAAGTTGTTCGACTGTCTTTCCCGTATGTATAGAGTGAACGTTGTAGAAGTTGTCCTTGCCTGTAAAAAAAGCTCAACGTTGACGTTGAACGTTCAGGTTGGGCGCTTGAAATTGTCACGCCATCACAATCGCACTGACCGTGACGCCATGTCCTGACTAGGACTCCTTAATATTATAACTCTTTTACTCTTAGTAATATACATACAAATGTTCAGTAGCCCACCCCCTGCCCCCACCTTTCTAACATGGATACATGGTACTGGATCTAAATCCCGGATAATTCGTGTAGCACCGACGAGCGGCAGAGCCTGCCACTACCCCAAAATATACAAATGTTATGTAGCCCCACCCTTTGCCCCCCACCTCCCTAGCATGGATACATGGTACTGGAAGTTGGAACTATACTGAAGCTTAGAGGTGCCAGATGGCTTTAGTAGAACTTGAAAGGAACAAGTATAAAGGGACTTTCAATAGAAAAAAAACACAGAGAAAATGGACTGTCAAAAACTGGGCCGAAAGCAGATTTTGCAGAACATCAGTGTAGCGCCAAGGAACGGCATAGCCTGCTACCCTATTGAAGAATGTAAGTATGATCATTGTAGCCCACCCCCACCTTCCTAGGAAATAGATAGAGTATTGGACTGTGGACATACAGCAGTCCAGGAACTGCAGGGTTTCAGTTTAACGGAAGCAGCAAAAAAGGGAGGAAACAAAAACCACTACTACCATTGTTGTAAGTATATATTCATTTGAGGTCGAACATGGAGAAGGCACATAATGCGCATCGAATAACTAGCTGTCGATATGTGTATAGCGTAACGAAAAACGGCAATACTTAAGTCTATGTTCATGTTACTGACCACAAAGTCCATGCAGCTGTCCTGGCAAGTAGCACATGTGCTTTTTGTCATTAAAGCCCAAGATATCGGTCACAAAATCTGGATTCCGAAAGCAGAGAGAATATTTGAGACACGTCGCCGTAGGTAAAGAATGGAGCACAAGAATGTATCCTAGCGGTTGTGTCCTTTATGTGAGTAGTGATACAAGTGAAGGTGTGGATATCGAGACCTCAGCAAGAGAATATCATCAACCAAGGGTTCAGTACAATCTGAAAAGGACGGTGAGTTCAAGGCTAGTTCGTCCCTATGATAGACTTACTGGGAAAAGCATGTGTCCTGCCGTGACAATCCTGGATTGTAACCGTCAGTCATGATGGTGTGGATACAAATGGAGTGGCTCACGATAAAGGAAGAATAACAGCCCATGATTTCCCAGGTATACGCCAAGATTCTGGTACAAAATCAAGCGATAGCACAATCATCGTGGCTATAGTAATGGCACCAAGAACCATGATGTGACGATAATGTTTCCAGATACGAGGAACCTCAATGAAGAAGTTCGACCGCTCAACTTCCTGTACAAAATATATACATATCAATGTACCAACAGATAGCGATTTGGAGACGAACCTTCTTCGTTGCTTCCCATTTGATGTTATAGGAAAACATATGTGCTAGCAAAGCAGCAGTAAGGTGTATACTCAGACCGCCGAAGAAGAAGAAGCTAAATGGTCATGAGATCGGTTTGATGATGGAAAGAGTTCGAAAGACTGACAAGAATGGGATCCAAGTGATATTCTCAATGAATGCTGAAAACAGGTTGTGGCGACCCAAGCGGTATTCCAAGATAGTATAGCCTATGTTCCCTGCACCAGGGAAGACTACAGTGCAGGCTAGCCATATTTTGAAGCTCTCGAGATAGTATCCGTCGACGTCAGCTGCCCATCCCAGCAAGAAATAATTGAAGACAGATAGTAAAGCCTACATGGGTAAATTGAGCACTTAAGCAGGTAACTCACAAGGCTTGAGGTCTCAAACTCACTGACGCAGCCAAGCCGTAATAGGAAAACAGATAGGACATCCTGTAGGGAAAATTTAGAAGAAAGGAACATGAATTTCAGGATAGATACCAACATGCTGATCTTGTAATGCACTGGCGCTCCTGACCAAATGAAAGTCCGCAATTGTTTAGTGATGGGACCCATTTTCCACCAAGAAATGAGCGGATTGAAAATTAGCTCGTTACACCCTATTGCTGATCAGTTGAACGTTCCACACAGCGAAGAAGCTACCTTACCATAGGCGTACCTTTTCCATCTGTTCAATTCATCGTCCACTGTCAAGGAGAGACCTTCCTTGAACCCTCCATCCGAATACGTGGCCCAACGAATGATATATCCTTTGAGCTGGTATAAAAAATTAAGCTCGACTCACGGGACTGTCAGAGATATGGATATCTACTTGTATACGTAAAGCCATATCGAAATCTTCAGAGACATTCGACTCGGACCAGATTTTCTTGACACCGTCGTCTGGATCGATAAAGGCGGCATCTTGAATGGCGGACCATCGAAGGAATGCGTTGTGACCGATGAACGGTGCGACTTCACCATTGGCACATCCCATAGAAATACTAAGAACAAATGGTGAGATCGTATGAAGGAATTGAATATTGGGCCAAAAACCTACCATTTATTGATTCGACGAGTGAAATGGGCAATTCCGTTCTGAAAGAAGTGATGAGCAACTTTCATAACATCTAAAGGGCGAGGTTGAGCAATTGCTATTCATGAACGTCTCTTAGAAGCTCTTAAACACTGACCAGATTCATGTTGGATGATTGCCACATCGGGACATTCTGCAAGCTCCCGAGCAGCATCGCGGAAACAATCCTACAGCCACATTATGAAGTCAGGACATAACAAGAAGCTTGCACAGATTAGCCTTGCCTCAGGAACAATGGTATCAGAGTCAACGATTAGGATTATATCGCCGACTCGGAGTGACCGACCGTTGCATGCCCATGGCTTCCACTTCTTGCCGTTCTCTTGGTACATTTCTTCAACAGCCATTTGCAGAGCTTTATCTTCTAGTGAGATGCCGTTATCTTCGAATGGTACGCCAGCCGCCTCCTGAGCCTCGAGTTCGACCAATTTGGCCTCCAACTTCAACGACAGGGCCAAGCCATAATTCATATTCGATGCTTTCTTGAACCGACCAGCACGCTTGAAACCATCAGGATCGTTCGAGTGAGGTGGTCGAGCAACCCAGCCGATGTTATGATTGACGTAAAACTGTATCCGCCGTTCTCGTTCTTCAGGACTGATAAGCTGTAACCCATCGTCATGAACAAAGATTGAAGAAGTTCCGCCTTGTCGAGCATATGTCTGCATAGCTTTCTCAAGAGAATTAACGGAGGGCGCACTGAGGAGTAGCCATTCAGAAACTGAAGGAATTGAACATGAAGAAGCACAGAGCTCACATCGTCTCTTCCAAGCTCTCCTTGTATACCGAGAGCTCGACTGTTACATGAGGGAGGCATGTATCGAGGTCGGGATTGGCATCTGGAGGGACCGCAGAGTAGTAGCGAGAGTTTTCGTGATAATGAGCGACAGGGCCAAAGCTACATTCCCACATTAGGGAAAATCCAATCGGGCATAGCATCAAGTTTACATACAGAAAGGTGATGCTAGACATTGCTTGAAGAGCGAAGAACTGTTGGAAATTAGCATCATGGAGTTACAAACAGCGAAGACAACTCACAAGAGACACGCAGTACAGGAATGGAACCGTTACCAAAAGCAGAAACCTTTTCCAATCATTGTCCAACCGATACTCTTGCATGAGGATAGATAATCCTGACCCGATGAAATCTAAATCGCACTCAGAATTAAAAGTAGACCAAGCGATGGTTCTTAGAGATACGTACAGATAGACAATCCAGCCCCGAAGCCACCATAGAAAGGAGCGAACAGGCGCGTAGGGCGAGGTTGTGGCGTTGAACCCTTCTCTGGGTCAGAAGTATTCGTGGGACCTCTTTTCGATAGTTTCCAGCTCCAATTCCATTTCAATTTAGGTTTTGGCTCTTGAGTGGTCTTCTCGGTCAAAGAGGGCAAAGGCGAAGTTTGGGATGAAGAAGAAGGCTTCTCAGCGAGACTGACATCCAAGGTGATAGTCGAAGGAGGGACAGAAGGACTACCCTGAGAGATACTGAGGAGAGACGGAGCTCCATCCAGGGTTGCACAAGAACGCCAAACGAGTTGTATGAGCTTGCTTTCGAAATCGGTGCACAAGGGAAGAATGTTGTCCAGATCATCTGACCAAACTATGAGAACACGCTCGTCGCGCTTCATACAGATGAGTTCGGAGAGAAGTTCACGATCGAATGAACAACAGTCACTTACGATGAATGCACCGCATTGCTCTTTGTCTGCGGTAGGCAAGTGGCCGATTGTCTCTAATAGCTGGATCCGAGTTTCGACATCGAGATAGATGGCAGTAGCTTCCTCTGCACTGTAAGCAAGATAATGAATGATTTGAACATGACGCGGACAGTAGTCCATACGCTGTTCCGAAAGCAGCGTGCACTGCTGCACTGCGAACTTTGATTGCCACAAGAGGGTTCAGTTGCCTTACAGCTGATGATAGACGGAACTTTGAGTTTGAGAAAATGGCAGGTGCTATGGAGTGCTCACCATTCTCGAATGGAACCAGATATCGATTCTCGTAAGGAAAGACTCTGAAATAATCTGTCGTCCGGGGATCAGAACACGAACAACAGCAGCGAACAACATGAACTTACCTTGTTCTACACGAAGACAGACACCTGCTGAGATATTCTCCTCGGTAGGTTTGAACCAGGCGTCTCCTTGGGTCTGTGGATAGTATCAGAGTTGTGGTCCGAAGTGTTACACGTTGCATGAGGTTGCATGAATGGCTGTGACGTACGCGAGCCCAGAGGTAATGGAGAACGGCGTCGTAATTGTTGTAGTCCATGATGCGCCCCTGATTGGTTTTGGCTGAGGACCACAAGCCGTTGGGGAGCTACAATACAAGAGAAGCCGAGGAATGAAATTGCAGCCCGTCGCGTTTTAAAGGAAGGTCATCCTACCATCAAGTACTCAATAGAAGCTTGACAGACCAGAAGGAGACGAAGTACGTCTGGCCTTTCCTTGATTCTTCCGCCCTACAGATGATGTAAGAGGTTGGACCTGGTTAGACGTGTGGATAGGTGTGAATGCCAACAACGGGCCGCTTGCCACCTCTGATCGCACAAGGCAAATACTGGGAGTTAATTGGATAGAATCAATGCAGAAGAACAACTAGGGCACACAGGAGCACACCTGTTTCGATTTCCATCAGCTACGGTCAGACCGACTGGGGGGTTCTGGATTATGATTCAAATCTTCGAAGAAAATCATCTTAACTACTTACCTCAGATGCTCAGCAAGCTTCAAGCGGCTGTGGTTGAAGCGATCCAGCTCGTCGTGTAGTATGTTATCGACCATGAGAACAAGATGGTTAGGAACAACGTTGAAAGTTGATTATCGAACAATGGTCCTGGGACCAGGACCTGGACATGAACGGTTTATCACTCGGCGACCTCTTGCCGGAAAATTACCCTTTGAGGCTCTTTGAGGCCTCGAAGTCACCGAAACTTGGCCGGTATTTTCCACTGTTTTCCACAAGTTTTCCGAGGCCGGCGAGGTGTTGTAGTAACGGAAGCGATAGTTAAGTCTAACCAATGGAAAGTGAATCCGTAGTAATTCACTTCACAGCCATGTTAGATTCTTACTGAATGTACAACATTGCAAACAGGATTCAAAGGGATCGACCAGACCAGGGGATCGACAGACGGGCCAAGGAAAAAATCTACATGAGGCTCAATCCAGACTATCCTGGCAGCTTTCGACCAACAAAACTCATTCTACTTTTACGTCGGACAGTTAGCTGTGTGCCCCCAGTGACCTGTTGACCCCACGCCTGATATCCTGTGGCAATGTTCCAGCTTGGCACAAGTGTTGGCAACTAAAGTGGCTCTGTGTCACGGTGTCGTTCCTCCGTGGATCTCTTCAGCCTACGTTCACGGCTCGCAGGCGGTCTCTACTGCTAGGAACCTCACATGGGCTCACTGTTTGCATCGTTCCCTTCCATGCACCAAGTCTAGGTACATATCATGCAATCGGGTCCGTTCTCGCTTCCAGTAATCCCTCTAAGCCTTCGCTCCTGTCTTTATCTCCTCGTATCAAAAGGGTGGCACGGCGTTCAGTCAGTCATGGACCGAACTTCATTACCTACCCTGCCGCTACTCGAGGCCAAAACATCACTCTGGCGGTGTATTCACATGTGTCGTAGGTTATCGATTCTCCTTACTATCTGCAGGAAAGTGACTAACCAGAAACGCTCCAAAATCTAGTAAGTACATTCTAATTCATACAACGGTACTGCTGCCACTGGGAGTAATAGTGTTCAAAATCGTGAGTCCTCAAGTCCCTGGTTCCGCTGCTTCCGTTTTAACATGGCATGTGTTGACAAACAAGACTAGACACGGAGAAACTTTTTTGTTATTTTCCTGAACTATCTCTGCTATGACCAGGTACTCCAAGGATTGTATCTGAATCTCATATCCTGATATAGTTAACTATACAAACTATGGAATTGTCTTCAACTGTTGACCCACTGCGTTCTATTGATGTCGGTCGATCATGATCAAAATCAGCCTTAGCAGGTAAAGATTAGATTGTAAGGTGAGCGAGAGCCTCTTGTGCTCAAGTCTGTCCTAATGAGCAACTTCGCAGGACCTCCGTATAGTTCTTATCACCATCCAGCCAATAATTTTGAGGATGTGAGGTAAACGAGAAAAAGTTTATCCAAGCTCATTGTAATGTTGATAAACTGGTACAGTACATCCAGTGAACATGGTCTCATACCAAATCAGAGGCGGAGATAGTGCTAGATAGAGATGCCTGCCAATCATGACGTTGCAGATCCATGCATGGTCCAACCACTCCGGGGATTTTTGGAGAGCAGTTCTACCTTGCGCTCATCGAGAAGTGAGTATTTTATACACCCTCATACACCACGTTTCGCTCATGAATTGATGTTTGTCAGTCGTCATCTCCGTCAGACCAGGCTCCCTTGCTCAAACATCTTTACAGGATCCATGTTCAATGGGACTCCCATTCACAACCGGCTTTTTCGAAATCTCTACGAATCCTGGTTCGTTCTGTTCACTGGAATGAAAACGTAACCACAAAACAAGGAACAACTTGTCACAGCTTTGAGAGGGGTTCATGGAAGCACCAAGAAGAATTCGAGATTGTGAGGAGGCTCCGAGGGCTACGGATCCTCACTAGCACTCAGAGTAGGTCTGGAATACATATTCTTGACATTGATTGATAATAACAATCGCCCCCGCGTGCAACAGCAGGCAACAGCGCGCTACGCGCGCAATGGCTATAAAATCGAAAAGTATTTCCGAGTGTTGGACCCTGTCGGACTGTGTTGAACCGGAAACGTATCTGGGCTTGTTAGTAAGTGACATAATTATGTTCTACCCGCTTTCTCTAAAATTTGAATCAACCAGCGATCCCTTAGTACAGTGGAATTTTCAATTTTCCGCTCTACATAGTACATTCAAAGAGAATGGTATTAGTGGTTTTATCCTACGCTTCTTGTTCAACTTCTAATCGCTGCCAAAGCTCAGGAAAGCAACTTTATCTTTGCGGATGAACACCACCACGGCGAGGGAATGTACTTGACCGACGACAAGACCTGACAAGACATGCGGCAGATGGTAATGCCATCAGCGACTCTGCAGAAGGGGCTATCGGTTATGTGAACATTCGGGAATGGGATTGAAACGGTAAACAGGGTTGCTCTACTACACAGTAGACGATTCAGTCCAAGCCTCATTTCTCTCATCGGTCTCTTATCTAGACATTAGAGAGCGTTACTAGGGCGTTTCCCTTATTAAAGATACCAACGGTTATGACATACTCTGAAAGCAGTTTTGGTGAACACATACCCACACGCGGCGTACATCTCCCTCTATTTTCACTGCAATCTACCTGTAGTATTAGTCTACCATCTACTTGCAATATAAGGCCCAAGTATAACAGTCCAATGAGGTGCAAATTCAATACAGGTTCGAATTCGGAGTATTCCTTTTTGAGAGGCGGGATTGGCCCGTTCCGGGACAAGCCGAATCCCTTCCGTGCAACGTCCGTGCGAGTTCTTTCAGTATCTACTATCTTGCGGTTATTGAGTGTCCATGTCATCATCGGATATATACTGCTTCCTCAATCCGAATTCCTTAAAAGCGACTGCAATCAGCCTTCTTTGAACTATTCCTTCCCCTGCGCAAAATGGCCGCCAGCATATCTTCTCTCCCTGCGGAACTACTTCTGGCCATTTTCGAATATACCATCCCGTCCATAGGCCAAGATTGCCTTGAGGAACCCGAATCTGATGAGGACCCTGCATTCCCTACCTGGCCAGATATATTCGACATGAAGAATGGACCTTGGGTGCTTGGGCAAGTGTGTAGTCGGTGGAGATCCATCGTGTTATCTATCCCTCACCTATGGTCGAACTTCTATGTCAGACCTCCCCGCCGCGAAGATTCTGCGGTCGACGTGCTGCAGGCTTGGATTGACAGATCCGAAAGCCGCCCTCTGCGTTTCCAGATCACTGCCACGTTAGGATTCTGTGGTCATCACAGCGGTTCTGCCTTGCTCAACACGTTAGCCGGCACGTCTTCTCGCTGGCAGACCGTGGAACTGGTAGACGTGTCAATGAAGTTTTTGGACACGCTCGCGATGCAGCGCGAGATCCAGCTGGCTTCGTTCCCACTACTCAAAGAGCTCTCCCTGCGATCAAGGGATTGGGAAGCAGAACTAGATCATCATTCTCCCGAGTTAGAAGACGCCTCTACTGCATACGAAGTCTTTTATCATGCACCGAACTTGGTGACACTGATTAACTTTGATGCTTTGAGCCTGTCTGCTTTCAAATTCCCCTGGAATCAACTCACGACATACATCGGATCCGATGCTTCACATGCCATCGACCACTTGGAGATTATGCTCCTGTGCCCGAATCTCGTCGAATGTGACATCGCTTTTGGTCGGACTCATACGTGGCCTGCTGTTCCATCACTCGTACTCACGCGACTTCGAAGATGGACCATTCGAATTCGTAATTCCTCCCATGACGTTCAGTCGCTTCTATCTCAGACGAATATACATATTCCAAATCTACAGGAGCTGATTCTTCTCGCTGATCCCTTTTCTCTGACACCAATGTTGGACCTATTCCAACCCGTTCTCATAACCTCTGAATGCTCTCTCAAGTATCTCGAGCTTTCCGGAAGCACGGAAGACGACTTGCATCTTGTGCGCTTCTTGGAAACAGTATCCACGATATCCCAACTTCGTATCTGGTTGAACAATGTCGCAGTATTGCCCTTACTCCAAATGCAGGAATTGGTTCCGATGCTACAAACCCTCGACGTTGGACTGTCAGAGAAGGCAGACATCTATGCGTTCGACGTCGCGCTTTTGGCAGCTATCGTGCGGTCCCGGCGCCATTCAGCTCATGTTCATAGTATCCGTCGATTGAATATCGTGGTTGATGAGTTGAAGATAGACATGATGGGTCCCCGTGGGTTTCCCCCCATCATGGAAGTTTTACAGGAGGAAGGGCTCGACATACATGTCTGCAAGAGAAATGAAAGGCTGAATCAAATCAGTTAACTTTACGGTACTACGGTATGCTACATACATGATGATGCGCTACTAATACTCATTCCCGTTCGGATAATCATTTACGAATTTATGTGTTCAATGTCCATGAAAATCTCTGAGGCTACAGCTCCAGATTTCGCTCGCTCATTCGGCGTAACGATTGGAAGGCCACGAATTTTCAATCCCTCGTGTGGAGAAAGGTTGGTGTCTGTGTTTGCATAGGTGTTGTAACAGAGAAGCCTTGGAGATCGAAGGGGGGCAATAAGCCGTAGGAGCTGGTAGAACTGACAGTTTTCAAGAGGGAAACTTGGATCCGACTTGTAAGGGATAATTCTATTTGTAGACCCCCCCTACAGGGGTCTACGCCGTAGACCGGGGGTCGATTATTAAACGACCCCATTCAATTCAACGGCCTGGGCCGCAAGTTTGTTGGACAGCTGGCATACATACGGCGATCCTATCATGCCGAAGCATTCGGCATCAGCTAATTTGAAGTGTCCGATACGGCTCCAACATACATCCTCGCTCAATGCTGTTGGATGAACAATCATTAACTAGGATTGCCATAGAGAAAATAGTCTTATACTGCCCAGCATTGATTGGGCACTTACAGCAGTTCCGGAAAACCTTGTCATTGCGCGTTTTTTCACCGGCGCAAAAAATAAAATAAAAGAAAAAGGCACCGAGTATAAGCGAGGCAGGTAATTGAGTATAAGCGAGGTGAATCATTGGATATCAGGATCATCAATTATCACTGCAGTCCATCTTTTGTAAGATTTCAAGTCTATATGGCCTTCAAGCATACCAAGTGCTGGATTGAAGCTTCAGGCAATGTCATTGATCGCATAGGTGCCCATTGTAGGTCATATTAGAGAGAGAAACAGTCTTGGGAACGGGCATGCACACTTCTGCACAATTCAAGGGTCAACTACGGTGAAGTAATCTGGCTCGCTTAGATTCGCTTAGCGTCGCTAGGCGTCGCTTGACCTCGGTGCCTTTTATTTTTATTTTATTTTTTGCGCTGGAGAAAAAATGCACACTGACAAGGTTTTCCGGAACTGCTGTAACAGTATTAACTTATGTAGGTCAATTCTGGATATTAAAAAATAATCAGAAAACATACACCATCATTGAACATGTAGCGTACAGTCACAAATCAGTGTTTGCAACAACTTCGAAGTTGAGAATTTGGATTAGTATTGAGTGCCAAATGCGCCTCGCTACCTAATGCACTTCAAGAGCCATTTTCTAGTGATTATTTTGTCAATCATAGGCCGCACATGTTGAGAAAGTAGGTGAAGTTCTCAGATAAACCATCCCAAAAGCTTGAGGATGCTATTCATGCTCGTAGTCTGAGTCAACCTTCAATGAATCCCCATCCTAATGCAGTACCTTTCTTACTGCTTTATGATTTTCCTTGTTCTATTTCTGCTTCTTCTGAATTTTCACTTATACACCGTGATATTTTCTTGCCAATATACCTCAGTAAATTACCACATCCTGTGAATCACTGAGGTGTCCACCAGCCTTATTTTTAATCACAATTGACCTATATCATTTACAGTACTCTACACTACCTCGTCAAACACGCTGGTCGCTGCTGGGTGGTCTTTTGTTACATTCTTCCACTCGCATGGACGTTGATGCCGCTGGTTCGGCATTGCAAACAGTCACCGCCACACCGGAGAACTTGAGCGCTTACGGACTCTGGCCGAGGTGGGCATTATGCCGATATGGGGTCGCTTAATAATCGACCCCCGGGTCTACGGCGTAGACCCTGTAGGGGGGGTCTACAAATAGAATTATCCACTTGTAAGGACTTGTTGTCACGGTAACTTAGCGTACTAAGTGTAACGAGACACGAATATGATCTTATTTAAGGACTTAGCTTTCGGTTTCCTAGGAACCCTCGAGTGACACGAACAAGTTGTGAATTCAAGAGTTCGAAGAAGGGGCAGAAGTCCCCGTACAACACGCAATAGGTAGCTTTAAGTATCAAGAGTCCATCATAACATGTACAAAGTAAAGTCGGCGTCCGTGAACAGAGTCGGAGCAGAGTTCAACTCTGCGTAGATAGTCCGTAGTGGCGAATATGAAGATTTCGGATATGAGCTCGGAGCTCGGAAGTGTCGGAAGGAAGGAAGGGATGACGACTCGGTCGTGGCATACGCCCTCCCGGAATTCGAAGAATTTCGTATCTGTAAGAGAAGAATCTGGAAAATAAAGTTAGCAAAACCACAATAGAAAGTGCTCGAAAATCTATTCGAGCCTGCACTCAAATAGTGCTGGGGCCAGCAGAAGGACCAGCAGAAGGACCACTGCTGTCCATCGCATTGTCTTCTTTGCCAGGGGTAGTGATACGCCACGCATTAATACGATCATTCAAGCCAGCGACGGTGCTGCCATCACCATTGATGGATTTCTGATAGGCTTCCGCACCACGAACAGATTTAGGCAAACGATTCTTGCGACGGCCTTGAGATTCAGCCTGTCGAACGTAAGACATAAGGCCTAGGACCATAATGTCACGATCGGCCTGAGAATGACGGAGTCGATCAAAAAGAGACGAAGAGCCACCAGAGGCGCGGTCATTACGACGGTTGTCGTGACCAGACGACGGACGAGGAGGCTTCGGAAATGTTTTGTTCACATCCAATCGTAGCTTCTGGGTGATCTTGTCAGCTTCTCGGAGCTGAGCCTGCTGAACAGGGTTGAAGAAGCAGTCATAGGTTATTACCGCTTTGGAGTTGTAGGTTTTCCCATCATGAATGAAGGAGAACCACGCGAGAGTCTCGAATGGAAGAAAGTGGTTGATCGCGCGAGTGATTTCAACGTAACGAGGGGTGATAGCAATTTTCCAACCCCGACGAAGAGCTGCAGACGTCTGAATGGCGAGGATCATTTCGTCAACTGTAACTTGGATAGGATCCTTGCCAGCGTGAGTAATCTCGAAGAGACGTTCCTTCCACTTGAGCACTATACCCGGGTGATCCCTGGGAGCAAAGAAGGGAGCTGTAGACACGGAAGTCATTGCAGGGAAAGCGATAAGATTCAGGGATAGAGGGAAATCCAAGCTCTGATCCGCTTGGTTCTTATACTTCAAAAACTCGACGGAACCAGCGAAGAGACCTTCCGTTCCCTCTATTGGATCCTCTCCGCTGAAAATAGGAGGTAGCTGGGAAACGTCCTGAATACCCAGAGTTTCGAAGTATTCCTTCAGGGGTTGCAGGTGCTGAACTTTGGAGTATGGAAGCCATGTTCTATCGCCTGACTTCCAGAGGATCAAAAACATTGCATCGGACTTGAAGCCCTTGTGAGATGTAATTCGGTCAACTTGCCACTCATTGTCATCAACACCAGTGACTTGTTCATAAGAGCGACCAGGGAAAAGTCGATCATCGTTCGGTATGTGTATCCGCAGAAGAGACGAGTGAAAAACGTTATGAACACCGCGCTTCCTGAGGTCCGCGGGTAGGTCCAACCTGCAAGAGGTCTCACCAAGGATAGCGGTGATTTTGAAGGGACCAATGAATTTCGGAATGAGTTTCCGAGCCAGTCCCTTCGGGAATGAGATGTTCGCGGTAGATACATACGCCAAATCTCCTTCTTTGAAGGGCGATGGGATTCGGTGTCGATTCTCGTTGCGGGTCTGCTTCACGCGATGAGTCAATAGACTATCGTGGGCAGAGATCAGAGCAAGTTTCATTTGATTGGCAAATTGAACCACACCAGGGAACTCAGAGGAGGGGGCATCGTTCCAGATGAACGAGCGAGGCAGCCGTCCTGAGTTCAAGAAGAAAGGGGAGTAGCCGGTCGTCTCAGACCTAGCGAGATTTAAAGCAAACTCCACCGCCGGAAGCTTTGACACCCAGTCGTTCTGTAAGGTGCTAACGCACTGTCGAAGCATCTGTGTGATTGTTCGGTTCGCACGTTCAGTGAGCCCATCTGTTTGCGGGTGATATGAGCTGGACAAACGAAGTTGGGTTCCAATAAGCGCGTGTAAATGAGACCAAAAACGCGAGGTGAACAGCGAGTCCCGGTCGCTTACGATGACCCTTGGAAGACCATGTAGGCGATAAACTTCAGAAAATACCAGTTCAGCCACATCCTTTGCACCGTAGTCCGTACGGCTAGCTACCAAATGCACCATACCTGTGAGGTGATCAACAACGGTAGTGATAGAGTCGAATGACCCGTCTCGATTCTTACTCAAAGGTAAAGGACCGACGAAGTCCATTCCGATTACTTCCCAAGGTTCCACCGGAACCAGTAGATTCTTCAAAAGGCCATATGGTTTGTGGTTGGAGGACTTGGTCGCTGCACACGTCGTACAGGACTCACAAAACTTGAGGACGTCTGAGGCCATAGAGCGCCACCAGACGTGGTCTCGCAGATACACCAGAGTTTTCTGGGAGCCTAGATGTGCTAAGATGGAATGAGCCTCATTAATAATGAGCTCGTGCAAGCTCCTACCATCGATCAGCATACGAGGAACACAGAGTAAACGACGACCGTCAATTACAATGAAAATCCGGCCGTCTTCCACAACGAAGTTCCGGAAGTGGTTGGGATCCACCAGAACCGCAGCAAACGCAGGGTCCGCGCTATAGTGGTCCTTGACAATGCTTTGGAGATCGAGTCCCGAGCGAGAAGCAGAGAGTATAGACAGAAGAGACGAAATGTCGTCGGCAGGAGCAGAATCAACAAGATCCTGATTGGTTGATGCCGACGCCGAAGCTGATACATCTGGTTCCGCGGGATCAACTGCCTCCGGCAATACAGGAATATCCCCGTGATTCGTATCACGACGTTTATTCTTCTTGATTGCCAACGAACGACCCGTCGTCGACGTTTCTTTCTGGCCCCGAGTGGTCTCTTTTTCCTTCTCCTGACGCTCCATCTCAGCCTTTTTAGCTGAAGGTCTTCGATTCCTTCTCAAGTTCATCGCGTTTAAGTAAACAACGTCCGGCAAAGAGCAAGACGCCTCCAGATCCACGCGAAGAGGCATGGTAATGCCCGAGAGTTCAACCACGTCGTTATCAATAACGTCGTGGTATGTATATTCTGAACGACTTCTGACGGTGCCAGGAGCGTCGTTCGAATAGATTCGTGAAAGGGCATCCACAAACACGTTTTCTTCGCCAGGTATGTACTCAATCCTATAATTGAACTCGGCAATCTTCTCTAACCACCGGGCTTGACGACCAGACAGGTCTTTCTGCTCTACGAGATGAATCAGGCCTTTGTGGTCAGTTACCCAGGTGAACTGAACACCTTGCAGAATATCCCTATGGCGCAACATTGTCTCTACCCCAGCCAACATTTCGATTTCGTGGACTGGGTAGTTTTGTTGTGCTGGATTCAGCTTAGCCGAGTAGAAAGCAGCAACGGTTGCGCCCTCCTTCCACGATTTACCCTGCAGCACACACCCAGAGATCCCGGTCGCACACCCATCTGTCACCAACCAAACGGGTAGCGCTTCTTTCGAGTAGTCGAGCGGGACGCGATGATGCACTTTTGAGGCACAGGTGAGTTCCTTAATCTGCTGGAATGCTCGTTCCTCGTTGAAGCCCCATCGAAAAGGTACTTTATCGCCGGTCAAGGTGCTCAGGTGGCCCATCGGAATCCGGACACTTGCGATGTCATCAGCGAGGTAGCCAACAGAGCCCAGGAAGCCACGAAGCAAATCCCTATTCGTTGGGGTCTTCCATTTCGAAATCGCATCGACCTTCTCAGGATCCATACGGATACCCTCATCGTCGACGATGCGACCCAGGATTTTCAACTCCGAGGCGAGAAAGTTCAGCTTTGACTCACTAAGGTACAGCTTCTCTCGAACGAGGATGTCAATGATAAGTTTGACATGCCGGACATGATCTTCAAGTGTTTCGGAATAGACGATAATATCGTCGAGATAAACATCCATGAAGCGGCCAAGATATGATGAGAACAGGAAATTCATCAGAGTTTGATAGGTAGAAGGTGCGTTACAATCCCCTTGCTGGATGACCAAACTGACCATGTTTCCATCAGGTGTAGATACAGCAGTTTTGTATACATCATCTGGCTCTATACGAATTTGTTCATAGGCGTCTTTGCCATCCATTGTTGACCTGAACTTCGTGCGAGCAGCTCTCCTCAAGATCCCATCAATATCAGGCAGGGGAGAAGCGAGTTTCCTCGTGTTCGCGTTGCGACGACGCAGATCCGCTACGACTCGCAAACAATTTTTCTGTGCGCCGTGCTTCGGTATCAGCAAAAGAGGCACGGTATTGTTAGACGTGGTGATTTTCCACCTACCGCTTTTGATATAAGCGTCGCGTTTCTCAACCCAATCTTCTTTGAACTTCTCAGGTAACCGAGAGGGTCTCCACGGGATGATCAACGATTCGTCAATCAAAGGGATTCTATGGTTGATCTCCCTAAGAGGAGGTAAGTCAGTCTCTGCCATTGTGCGACAAAGAGGCCGAGCATACCTTCGCAGCTCTTCTCGCACTTGTTCAAGGTCATCGTTCTCTACCTGGACTGCCAACGAAGCAATCTGGGAGGTAGTCGGCCCCTTCAAAGGTAAGTGTGTATTGCTTCCAATGACAACCCGGGCCTCATTGAATCCCAGAGTTACTGAGTGTTCGAACATCCAGTCGGTCCCGAGGATTATAGGGTAATTGATATTTGCAACATCAAACTCATGCTCCTCATCTATAGACTGATACTGGAACCTAGCTCGAACTTTGCGATTGATTTTCGAGCGTGAACCCTGTACCGCCAACTGCAAAGTGAGCGGTGTACCGAGAAGCTCTTCCTTGAACTTCAACTGATCGACGAGTGTAGTACTCATCAGTGTGCACAGTGAACCCGAATCCAGCAGAGTGGTCACAGGATGCCCATTGATTCGCACCACTATCACAAGTGGTCGAGCAATACGACGACCTGGATCCTTCACACGAGCAGCATTGCGTTGGAGACCGGCATACTGATTCGCAGGAATTTGAACACCATTCAGCTCAAGGTCAACTGCCGAATCAGGATACGACACATGAGGTGAGTCAAACAAGCTCCCGAGCATTGAACGCGTCTCCCACATGTCCCAACGTAGGCACTGGCGAAGGACGCGCACCAGCTGTTTACAAACCCACCGATATACATCAAACCGAGGATCGTCTAACAATGATGTCGGCAAAGGCCATCGAAGGCCAAACATCCGATCCTCAACGACGTAGGCATCAGCAGACAAGCCAGACAAGAAGCAATGAAAATGGGTGCTCCTGCCAAGGAGCTTCTCCCGTTTTGGATGAAACTCCGGTAGGTCATCTCCAGGGTATACATTTCCTTGACTAAGAATTTGGACCACGCGACGTGCTCTAGGGTCTCCCATCGTGCAATAAGGCAGCTTTCCAAAGTCCACAGCATGTCCATAGTGCTCCTGGAGTTGCCTCGCGAACCACACCAAGGGCTCGAAGTCTGGGTTAGCAAGATGAGCGGATGCTATGACATAGTCTGCACTGTCATACGCAGAGTCAATCAAGACATGTTGAGTATCTGATATCCGGTAAGCAACGAAACGATCAGAACTAGTCAGTTCCTCATTGCTTGCAGATTCCCCAGGAAGAGGTGTAGTTGTGTGTAGGATAAACTCAAGATGTTCTGCAAGAGGATCACCAAAACGACGCTGCATCGGGTCGTCCTCAAAGCCAAAATGCTCAGTATTCATCTCGCTGTGGAGGCCCCGGGCAAGGGTCGCATCTGCATCCCATCGGTGATCCTCCTTAGGCCATGCAAACACTGAGGATGCACCTTCTGAATCCCGTAAGTACTTGATTACAGAGCTCGCATACAAGTTTCTGATCTCAAGGAAGTATTCCACAGAATTGGCCCACTCCGGGACATCCGGATTCATCCCAGAGCTTCCCATCTCCATGGAACTGGAGTCAGAGGTCACCGAGCAGGAGCAATCGGACTCCCACCCATTACACCTAGGACATTTGTCATCCACATCCATAGGTTCTCCGTCGAAGGACTCCTCATCCTCAGATACACCCATCGACGATCCATCCGACGAAGAAGACTCAATTCCAGAGTTCCAGTCAAAGTGTCCCTGTCCCCGGTAGCTATCGCAGCTATCGGAGCAGGAATCCAGAGATCCAGCATCGGATCCGCCACTCTGACTATCCGAGTAATAGGTGTCCTCGACGTCCTGATACCAGTTGATAGAATTAACGGACAGCTCAAAGATATCTTCTGCATCCTCAGGCATGTCGACTAGTTCAAACTCCATGTTATGTGTCGATAACCCCGGAGGTCCTCCATTTCGTGAATCTGGCTTCACCGAATTCTTCTTGGGACAATCTCGAGACCGGTGGCCAGTTTCGCCACACTCGAAACACTTCCCCGCCGCCTGGTATTCGTTCTTTTGAGTCTCTGACAGGCGAGGCGTCTGCATTCGTTCACGATTGAACTTTGCAGCTGATGAACCTCCCTTTGGATTAGGCTTCTGGTCCCGAGAACGGTCTTGCTTTTGGTCACTACCAGAAGGAGCCCAACGATTTCCAGAAGTCCGGGAATCCTCAGACTTTCTCTGGGAATCGTTTTTCCCATTCCGGGAACCGAAACGCCCTCCAGCACGATCTTTGAAACCATTCGAAGTACGGTTGTCGGAGGAACCCCCATTCTGTTGGTTTGCATAGGGTGCTTTCCCCACACCCTCGATGAGCTCAACCTTTTCAGCATCCTCAACAAGATCCTCCAAAGAGCTCGTCTCAGGTGTGTGACCCATACGCAAGAGACCCTTTGCAATCACTGAGTCGAAGCTATCCCACAGGAATATCACTTTATGACGCTCATCGAGTGTCCCAGCAGTGTTACACAGATCGTTGAAGATCCCCACATGATCACGCACACGACAATTCTTTTGCTGCAAAGTCACAAGCTTTCGTCGTTGTTCCGTTCGGAAATCAATCGGGAAGGCAAAATCATAGAGCTTCTCATAGAATCGCTTCAGGGTCCACTCGCCGGCACTATCACCGCAAGTCCTCTCGAAGAAAGTATAAGCTTTCCCCTTCAAGAATCGGGAGGCAACTTCAACCTGACGGTATTCAGGCACCTGGCCATCCTCGAGGTAAGTTATGATTTCCCTCATATTTCTCTGGAATGAACGGAGATTTGCAGTACCATCATAAATCTCTGTTGGTTTCAGAGGCTTAATCCGCATTCCCTTTGCTTTAGGAACCTGGTCGATATCCATCAAGTCCCCGACTTCAAGATAGTCCTCAGATTCGAATTCTTTTGGGGGGACGACCTTCATTTGATCGAACAGCTTCCCTACGTGGCTAGTAGGCGCGATCAAATCGGATGGACGACCAAGGAACTTTGAAGGTTCCTCGCTCGAGGTTTTTGAACGTTTTGCAACGGGTTCCAAACCCTTGGCGTTTGGTCCGCCCTCCATTCCCAGGTCAGCATTAGTGACTCTCTTTCTGTCATCAAGCTTTCCCTTGAGCTCGTCGATCTGAGCTTGGTACTTAGCCTCGATACGCTCCGTCTCACGGTGCTGCCACGCCTGGAACTCCTCGAACATGTCATGCATTTGAGCACGACGTTCTGGTGAAGGTTCCTTCCGCTTGTGAGCCTCTCGGAGGCTATTCAAAATCTGGTTCTGGACTTCTGGACTCACTTCGTCATGGTCCAGGTCCATGGCTCCCCAATTTTGAGGATCCACACCCTTTCCTTTTCCTGAGGATGGACCGGCTTCTTGGCTTTCAACCTCATCCTCAAGAATTCTAACTGAGTTTTGACGGCGGTCAATCATTTCGCGTTGGACCTCACTCAAGTTGGCTTCGGCCAATCGAACGGTAAGTTCTTGGTCTGCATTCAATGAATTCTCTTTCTTATGTACAGGATTCCTATTCAGATATTCTATGGGCTCGTCAGCCCGTGACTTCCCAGGGGCATTATTCCCTGCAGAGTCTGCATGCCCTCCAGACACTCCACCAACTTGTGGAGGCTGTTCGACATGGTCTTCAGCTGGTCCAACCGACACAGCTTGATCTGGCTCAGACAGCGCAGATTCATAACCTTGCCCTTTCGGCGAAGGTTCTCTCGACGGTCCCTCGGACTCAATCGGAGTCAAGGGTGATTCAGAACGAACTTCTGACTCACCATTTCCATGGAAAACTCCCGGAACAGCCGGGTCGCTTTGGGTTCGTCGTGAACGCAAATTTCTTCTCGACATTTCGATTCGATTATACAGCCAGAGGTGGTCTTCAGTTGATCAGACTGGAGATGTTCCGTCTAGCCCAGAAAAGCACAACTAAAATGTCAAAAATATGTCACGGTAACTTAGCGTACTAAGTGTAACGAGACACGAATATGATCTTATTTAAGGACTTAGCTTTTGGTTTCCTAGGAACCCTCGAGTGACACGAACAAGTTGTGAATTCAAGAGTTCGAAGAAGGGGCAGAAGTCCCCGTACAACACGCAATAGGTAGCTTTAAGTATCAAGAGTCCATCATAACATGTACAAAGTAAAGTCGGCGTCCGTGAACAGAGTCGGAGCAGAGTTCAACTCTGCGTAGATAGTCCGTAGTGGCGAATATGAAGATTTCGGATATGAGCTCGGAGCTCGGAAGTGTCGGAAGGAAGGAAGGGATGACGACTCGGTCGTGGCACTTGTAATCCTCCCTGAATCCTACCATTCTTCGACATTTACATCCATGAGGTCTTGTTAGATTTCTGAACGGAAGGCTAGGGAAGGTTGAAGATCCTCATTCAATTTTTCTTGTCCGAGGTATGAGCTGGTATGAGCGGCATTGGGTAGTGTGAAGACCTAAGTATGTACTAGTATGAGCAGAATCTGCTGTGATTGATGAGAAGCCGAAGGAACAGCGAAGCCCAGCGATAATCCATTCAGGTATCTGGGCTGTGCGACGGTCTTGCTGATTCCATACGCTTGGTTCCAATCAATGAAAGAAAGAGCTCGGAATACGGAGAAATAGATGGTATGGTGCAATCCTACTAGGTCCTACTATACCACTTTTTCGTTCGGGGGCCTGCCCTAAAGCTTATGTAAATTCGGACTTGAGCAGAATCCGGAGTCTGCTCGCTCTTCTGACGAGTCTTCTGCTTCAGATTCAGCCTGGATTCAGCTTCAATCGTTGTCCACGCGTTCACGTTCAGCTCTTTTCAGCTCAGACATCTTGTGTACAAGCATCTAAATTCGGAGTTTAGAACCACGCGAATATCGCGCTCTCTCGTCCATGTGCATGATGCGCCTCAAGTCTTGGCCGTTGTGAAATCATAGCCTCGTTCTTATCTCCTTGTGTGTTGCAATTCCTCTTCCCTGTTTCACTCTCTAACAACAATCAGATCCTCACAAGGACTTCTATTAGAGACCGACGGCTACGCGGATTAGGGTGTAGGTGAGGAGGAGGTGTGTGTGGACCGTGGTGAGCATCTCCGCATGATGTTCAACCCCCAGGCCCAAGTACTGACTCTTGCTGGCCAAGGTATGGCTGCATGTATGAATCATATCCATATGGTCCCAGATAATTTCGTATCACTTCTATTTCCTCAGCAATGAGCCTTATCGCGTACAGTGGTTTTTGGGGGGAAATGCCGCATGTATGTACCTCACATGGTAATGCTTGTACAGCCCCCTCCAGTTCCGCATGTCCCTTTCCTATAGCAGCAATCGCCGGGCTGTTCCGTCCATACTTTCGAAAAGTGATATAAAGACCCATCAGCTCAAAGCCAATTTCCTCAGAGCAGGTCTCCGGCAAACCATCGGTGAGTGCACCGGATCTCTTCAGCAACACCCTCGTATTCTGTTTTCCGAAGATGATCAGATATACCAATGATCCTCGACAACTTGAAATGATGGAATATTGGACGGCCTTCGATATTCTACCAATCAGTATGTCGAATTACCTTGTTTAAGTCATCCCCTTCAACGCTATCATAAAGCAGCGAAAGTCAATTTCAGCTTGCCGCATGCATTCTGTTGAAGAATTGCTGTTTCAAGCTTTGTCGGCGACGCTGTGCTCTAGGCTAAGCGACAGAAAGCTTATGGTCACAGTCCTAGTACTTAAGGGCACAGGCTTGAGAGGCCGGGCTGCGAGAGGTTGCAACATTGCAATCAACTCCATCTTGATGAACTGGAACTTGATAATCACGCTGAGATTATGATTAACCTGGTTACGATAATCGATTCAAGGTCTGGCTGTGGCGTCTCGTCTTCTTAAATACTGACAAGAAGAAAGTTGATCATTCCTTTCTTTTTTACCCCCTCAGCCAAGAGCTGTGGACTCGATGCAGGCTCTCACTTGGCCACTCCTCCTTCTGATCTTTACTTCCAAAATCATTACTATTCCTGTCACTATCCTTGCCCTTGCTGGTCTGGTCTTGGGAGCTTCTCCTCTCCTGTCGATCTTACCAGTTGCATCCATTGCCACAGTCATTTACTATCTCACAATGCTCAGTACAGCGCGTTTCGAGCCCCAAGGATCTGAACGCCTGTATTCGAGAATCAGAATCATATGGGGAGTCATAACCGCAGTGTCGTGGACTATGTCTGTGTGTGTTATCATAGTGGCGATCGTGCTCAGAACGAGAGGTGTATTCCCAAAATACGAAACGCACGTAGGAATATGGCTAATGGTGACCTGTGCCATTCTTGCACTCGTTGAATGCGTGCTTTCATGGGCTGTGGCAATATTAGTCCGAAAGGAGAGAAAGAGGATAACCTATGCTGCTAAATGGAGACCTTCGGTCATGGATCATTCCTGGAGGTAATAGCTCCTCTTGTTTCTAACAAAAGTTGGAGTGACATCGAGCTGACTTTGGTTCTCTCTTCATAGTCTCGCTCGAAGATGAGAGAGCTTGCTTTCGGTACCAGTCGCAGTCTTGTACAGTGTACCACGTATCTCAACTTGTATTCCTTTGTACAACATTTTCATGAGCCCGTGTCCACCATAACACAGGAGAATTGAAGCCGCCGACGCTATGTAGTATACGGGGCTACCACAATGGGGCGCAAGGCTGTGAAAATTCGGGAGTAACAATGGCTACAAGGTGGGAGCGCGGGGCCAAGCCCCAGCCAAACATACCAAGATTCCGTTACACGTTCAGACTCGGATAGCCTCGATAATAGCTTATCTACGATTTTTCCTCGTGTTCAGCCGCCGTTATCTTGTAGGAATCATCCCCTACTTCCGGCACATCATCTTTCGGAATCGCCATTTGATCACCAATTTCCTTTTTGGCAGGGGCCTCTTCGTGAGATGTTGGAGCCACCGTTATGAAGGATTCAGCTAGCGAGCTTATGGTGGTGATTGCCATAGCAAGAACCGCCTCGACGCGCTTCTTCAGGCTGTCACTGTTGCTTGAGACGTTCTGAGTTTCCGGGTCTCAAATTAGGCTCTCCGTGTATTTGAGTGAATACGTACTAGAGTGACAAGGTTTATGGTTGCATCTGCTTCATCCAATTGAACGAACAAAGACGGAACATCATGTTCATCCTCCCCTTGCTCAGATTCATCCGTCTCATCTGGGATATGAAGTTCGACTTCCCCGAAATGTGCTTCGAGGAACTTCGCTAGACTTTGATTCCGGGCGAACTGGTCGAACTCTTTTTCGGCATGGGGATGTTTGTGTTTGATATCCGAATGGGAATGGGAATGTGAGTGGCTGGTGACTAGAACAAATGCAGATGGGTCTTGAGTATGATATCTTGTGGCAGTTATAGCAACATTACGTTTGACAGACGCAGGACTTTTGTCAATTCCTGTTATGAGAGCGAGCGTGGAATCTGCGATCATGTCGTTACTCGCACTGGAGTCCCACTCGAGCGTTAATTCATGCTCTTGGGTTTGTTTGACGTCCACTGCCCCCATGACCTGTGGACAACATGGCAACGATCAGACAGCGCAAAGCAGCGGAATGCTTAGAGAGGCGCACCCGCATAGTTGGAACACCTTCCTTATCGACCCCCTCTTCAATTTTCCCATACATACCTTCTAGGTGCCACCGAACTAACTCCCATCCGACACCTAGTGATATCCGTTGGCGCTGGCTGACAGTGCAAGTCGAAAGACCTGCGAAGTCTTTCAAATCTCGAGGGTCAAGCAGAGTGTATGAATAATCTTTAGCCACGAGTAGACCAGCCACGATATCGTTTGTTTGAGGCGGGTTGTCGGCCAGCGTACCAATAGCCTATGTGAAGCATACGAATTGATAGAGAAGACGATCACTGTAGCACTTACCTTCGCCACTCGTTCACCCCGGAATGACAGTTCCAATGTTTCGCAATTCCGAGGTGTATGAATTTTAACGTCTTCATCCCGCTCCTTGTAGCGGGAAGTCATGGCCGCCCGCAAACGTCCCATAGCATTCTGTTCCCCATGCACTAGCACCTAGACCATGAAATGAGCTTTGAGTTACTGAAGTGTATGAATCGCATACCACATGCTGAGCCTTGATTGCCTCGATGAATTCCGAATTCTGAGAATAGTCAACATGGGCACTGAACGAGATATACTCGACCGATATCTTTCGCGGAATCATGCCGCCTTTCACTGATTCGAACTCGTCTGGCTCATTGATGATATCCTATGAATAAACCAAAAGGCAGAATGAGAACTCTATGATCGATGACAACTCAGAGGAACTGAAGGGAAGGAAGATCACAGACACCATTCACTCAATGGGAAGATGAAATAGTTCGATTCTCCAAAAAGTATGTACAGATTCATATAGGTTATCACTTCTCCACTTACCCTAGCTAGAGTACCCTCGACAGAGTAACCGGTGATGATAAGACCGTTGCGGGAATCGGGTGCCCATAGCTCGAATAGTTCACGACTTGGACCGGATTGCATAAAACCAGGACTTGCGAGAACAACGCAAGGGGGCCCTTCTGCTATCCTCTTTTCCCATCCTCGGGGTTGTGGTAAATTCGATATATGTCTAGATGGAAGTATCAGGATGTGACCTCCGAAAGAAAAAGAGCGACGTATGAACATACTTGAAAACAAAAGGGTTGTCGCGCTTAGCAAATCTTGAGCGAACATTCGAGTTCATGGTATGGATATACGTCTGATATACAGCCATAGATTTGCGAGCCAGGCCAGAAGCATAGTAAATTGGGACGTTGTGAAGGTCGGGGTGTTTCTTCCAATATTCATCCAATATGAGTAGCAACTCTTGAGCTCTCCCGAGGGCAAATTGAGGAAGAAGAACATGGCCTCCGCGACGAATGATGGAGTGAACTAGAGTTGTGAATCGAAGCTCCTTTTCAGGTCTGCTTTCCAGAGTCTGAACACCATAAGTACTTTCAACGATGAGGACGTCTGGACGTATCGGCGGTATTTCAGCCTTGACAAGATGTCGATCCTCTTCGCGCGAATAGTCGCCTGTATATAAAATCTTGAGACCAGCAATATCAATCAGGTACATGCATGCGCCCAAAACATGTCCAGCGTGGTAAGGCGTAAAAGTGACACCAGGACATGGCGTGATAAGTTGGTGTGCGGAAATGGTGATGATTGAGGAGAGGGACATAGTCATGTCTAGAGGAGAGAATAAGGCATCAGAAGATGACGAACTGTTGATGGATATGTGATATGAGGATTTCGTCTCGAACAGAGTGAAGGCTGACAGACCTCATTCTGAGGAAATCCTGCATCATGAACTTGTGAAGTGCTTTTGTAGGGTGAGTCATGTAGACTTTGCCTTTTCCGTCCCGAAAGTTAGTCTTGAACACAATGTCAGCTGCAGAAAACGCGAGCGAACTCAAAGGGCACCTTTTCAGTGATATAAGTCAACGCAGCGGCATGATCCAAGTGAAAGCTAGAGATCACGTCGTCATCAGCAGAAGCAGATGCGTAAATACTGTGAAGACAAACTGTGTTATGAGGATAGCATCAACAGTACTCCAGTCTAAATCGTCAATAAACGGTAGCGAGGCCATTCCACTATATGCAGGATGTATGCCCGTATCACAGACGAGGGTTATACCTCGATACTGAAGCACACAACATGACCTTCCCACCTCCTGACCTGCTCCTAGAAGGGTGACGCTCAGAGTTGGCGTGTCAGCCATTGTGAAGTCACAGTGATGGTGAAACTTGAAGTTGAAGAGAAAGAGAGGTGATTACATAATGCAACCAAAGTTTTTCGCGACGACTCGCGACGATTATGGCCAAGAAACGCGTCGAGGCTAAGACTGCTGGGAGCAAAAGATACCAGGCAGTGAAAGATTCCTTGAAAAAAAGAACGCAATCGATTTCTCGAGCACAGAAATTCAAAAATGCTGAATTGAAGACAGCTCTCGACAGTCAAACTCATCTACTCTATCAGACCACGACCGTGACAGTGAGTCTCTCTTCATTCTTTTCCATCGCATCTGCGAAACTTATTCGTTCTAGCAGGCTCATACCATGCAATCGGACTTGTCTTCACATTCGATCGTCCAAGACCTGACTGCAGTGTTGCATGACCTCTAGAGTTGAGACGTCGAGGAATCATTGATTTTTTCAAACTTACATATGATGGTATGGCACGGACAGGCTATCATTATCAGTAAGTAGTCCTACAACACAAAGAAGAATGGTAGTGAACGATGGTGAAATAAAAGTCCAACAATCTGAGCACAACATGAACTCTACATAAACAGTTTACATACTCATCCTACTTAGTGTAGAGCCATAACGAACTAAAACAATAATTCAAAAGGAAAGACCCTGAATGTAAGACTAAAAAGACTAAAAGGCAGCAACTAATAATACACAACTCTGAACTCTCTTCAACTCATGTCTTCCCATTGTGGGCGCGGGGCATTGATGGACAACTTGCCCATTAGTTTTCGTTGTCGAAGATTCTTGACCTCGGTGTTTATTAGATCCCGCAAACGTTCCAGGTCCAGACTGCGTTCAGCGCGCGAACCCATGAGAATGTTACGCCATATGCCACCAGCAGCCACGGAGTTGTCGATAGGAAGTTGCATCGGACGATGAAGTCGAACCATTTTCTGCATTAGGTTATCTGCAGTGGGATAGATAGCATCTGGCCAAGCAACACGTATGGCAAACCACCAGCCAAGAGGCTGGAGTAGCAAATCTCAATGGCCAAGACATACAAGATAGAAAGAACGCGACTTACTCTACCATCAGGAATGGTTCGTTCGGGGTAGGAGTCATAGGTTGTGAGAGAACCATCAGGAAGGGAGAATCTAAGCAGATCTCAGTTATTGACGGAAAGAACATTGAACAAGAAGCCATACCTATGAACAACCCAATGGTTTTTCTCAGATCGGTGCATTGCTAACACAACTAGTAGACGAGGCATTCCCTGCAAACCAAATGGCTGCCATAGATCCCTCAACATACCACATGCATCCCCATGCCTTCCGTTGAATACCGCATTGCTGATAGCGTCAGCCATATTTGGTGGGACAAAGAGACGATCGACAACCCCAGAAGGCGTGTCAGTCATACGAGAACGAACGTAACGTTTATAAGTCTGGGTCGACCAAATGCTCATTGCAACCTCGTTGACCTGATGACCCCTGGTGGTACTGTTCAAAGCCTCGTCAAGCTCGGATAGTGGCCATACTATTGCCCAGCTAAGCAGTCTTTGGTGAATCTTCTGCCATGGTGGAAGGGCTTGCTGGGGATCGTTATAATTCCCGTTCCACTGCGCTTGTTGGACGATGCTACGTTGGTCCGTATCTTGCTGAGGAATAGGTGGAAGAGGAGGTGAAGTGGATCGGCCGCCGTAATCGCCAGTTTCCGAGCCAGGAATAGTTGGGGCGACCGCCGGAGCTTCTTCGTCATCGTATTCGTCAGGAGCATCAGAACGACGAAGATCCCAAGTGGTTTGTTCTTCTCCAGTGGTAGACGGCCTTTGTCTGAGCTTATAGAGTTCCTCTTCTAGATATTGCTGTCCAGGAGAATCATCACGGTCATCAGAGAGGGCGTAGTTTGGTGGAGTACGAGTCTGATCGGTGGTAGGAGCAGGGAAACCACGATGAGTAGGTTCAGTCACTTCGTCGTCTTCAAATTCCGCATCGTTCTCGAGATGGTGACCGGGAGGTGCATCCTCCATAGTCATTACAGTCTCCGGCTGATACATCGACTCTGCCATGGTACCAGTGGCTTGTGTATGAATATTGACAGTTTGGGTGACTGGAGTGTGGGTGTACTGGTCATCGTCGTAGAAGTTACCTTCTTCGGCGTAAGACTGAGGAGGCGGAGGGGGTCGGAGGTTCTCAATCTTGGGGCCTAGACTTTCAATACGCTGTTGCATCAAAAGAATCTCCCTCTTCAAGTCCGATGCCCATTTTGGCGGTTCCTACATATCTGTCAGCCAATATGAAGCATAGTGTTCGTAGTTGAACTAACATCAGAATCTTCGATTGGGAGTTGTTCCAACGGATCGTGGTTGTGGTAAGTCTTTTGATACTGTTTGATGGACTACATGCAGAATGAGGAGTCGGTTTGTGAGTATTGGCGATGAACACACACCTCGTTATCATATTTCATACTGAGCTTCTTCATTCTCTGCTTCACAGCTTTCAAAACAACCTTCCGTACCAACTCGTGGGTCTGGGGAGCTTTCAGTTGATGCAATAGAATACATAGTTCATTGTCGTGAAATGAGCTTTGCTGCACCTCAGCATCAAGAGCAGATGGTGTATAATACGAGGTACGAGGTGTCCTTACAGCCGAAGCCAGGGCTTGCTCGACAATACGCGCCTCTTCCTGATTAAGCTCATCCATATCCGGAGTATGAGGACGAGGGGTAGGGGTTACATCTGCGTCTCTTCTTCGACTGTCTTTGCTCGCCCTGCTCTGATGACTCCTTTGAGAATGTGCCACAGATTGCTGTGGTGCAACGGACGGCTGTTTAGTGGAGGGTGCCTTCCCATTGGGAATCGTAGACTGTCTAGTTCGATGAGAAGGAGTGGCAGAAGGCGCGGCAGACGCCGTCTTGGACGCCCTAGAAGCTCTGGTGTGTGCGACTGAGGAAGCCTTTGTCGGTTCCTCCTCTTCCTCTGGGATCACGAATGCACGTCCACGAGCGGCTGCTGCAAGCAAATCTTCTTGGGTGGGACCATGTCGGTAGGGAGAAAACGGTCGACTCTGATGAGACTGATTGGTAGGGGACATCGGTACACGACCTGAATGGAAGATAGAAGTAAGAACATGTAAAGAGTGGCCATGCGTTCAAGAGTTGATCATACCATTTCCATTTACAGGCATCTGCCGAACAGTACTCCGTGGAGAAAAGTCGGCTCCATTCATATCAGCCTCAGAACGATTCACGTTTGAACCTTCGCGGTGTGACGGGCTTTTATAACGTTTAATGTTGACTTGAGAAAGGGAATCTGAAGGAGAGACCGAGACTGCTTTAGAGGGTGCTTTGGATCTGGCGGCATGGGAACGAGTGGGTGACGAAGGACCTTCGTGTATCGATTCGTCGCCAAAGCGACTTTCCGGGAGAGGGGGGTACGCAGTGCCTCTCTCAGTCGCTCTTGTCTTGTTGGTTCCATGAGACTTGACTGATTGAGGAGGAGAGAAGGGTCTTTCGACGGTTCTTGCCGTGGGCGCACGAGAAGCTGTCTTAGGAGACTACGATACTCTGTGAGGTGAAGGTCCTTTATCGTCAAAGAGATTGCGGATCACTTACGACAGGCGGCTGCGAATGATGTTCCGAAGCTTGCTTTTCAGAAGCTCTCGAAGGCGCCTGAGAGCGCGTTCTTGTCTTATTAGTAAAGCTCTCTACACCAATGCCTATAGAAGTACCCCGAGGCGACGCTACATTCTCGAATTCACCCAACGAATTTCCAGTGTTCGTGTTCCACTGGACTGGCACGGCCGCAGGATCCGGTGTCCAGACAGGTGCCTGTAGGAATGGGTCATTCGAGTGAACCAAATGAAATCGATAGATGAAGCTCACGGCCCAAGTGTTATTATATGCGCCCTGGGCAGGAAAATCATCCGGTGGCAGGACACCAAAATTCCCAAAAGAAGAGTCGTAGGAAACATAATGAGGACCAGGCGCATCATTTGGACCGGGTTCAGGCTACAAAATGCCATAGGTGAACAGGATTTTCGTACAGCATCGTATCACTAAACGTACCACGGGTAGCACCGTCCCTTCCGATCTCTGCTGAACATCCGATGCCATGTCGTCTTCATCTTCTTGAGCTTCATGTAACCTCTGGTCTGCAGAAATCAAATGTTCATAACTAACGGGAGAACCAGCTAGGTCCCGAAGAATCTGACCATTCTGGCTCCTGGGCGAAAGCGCGCCGTTTTGTGATCGAGAACCAACTATTCGAGAAGGTCGGGAGCCTCCAGTAAGGTTACTTCGAAGCTCGTCTTGCTCTAGCTCGCCTTCAGATTGTGCACTATGTATCCCATCAAGAAATTTCAGAACTGTAATGCCGATTATCTGAGTATCAATGTAGAAATCCATTGACAGACTGAGCACCTTTCTCATTAGCCTCTGTAATCGAGCATATGTGAATCACAATACGGCGCGAAGTAGATATAATATACTCACCAGGAGTGGTTGACCGCATGAGCACACTTGCAAAATGTCCTGCGGTAGCCATTGGGGGTAATTAATGGAAGCAGTATTTGTGATTTGGCAAAGTTGGGGGTTGATGGGTTTCGCAGGTAAGAGTGGCGAAGGGATATGGGTTTAGAAATCGCAAAAGTCAAGAAAGGCAGTTAAAGATGTCGCAGAGCAATTAAAAAGATGAGGGCAAGAAGAATCGCGGAATGTCAGGATCAACTTTGTTGAAAGCGGGAAGTTCAACTTCAGCCTCGTGGTAGTTCTGATGATCACGTGCACAGTCTTCATTGAGAAACTAAGACTTCAACAAGTGTTCAACTGTGTTGGCAAGTACTACTAAACAAGTTCACAGTTCGTATTCTCTCAGCAGTATCATTCTGGCTAAAGACTCAAGAGCGTCAATCAGGACTTAAAAGGATAATGCTGGTCATAATATTTGGCTGAAGCTCTTTCGTACTGGCGGTCAGCGAGTCTGAGTCTCTTCAGATCTCCTTAGATTGTACGCTTTCGGTCGTATCCAGCTCATGGTTTTTGGTGAATGAGAAATGAGAAATGCCGGGCTCGCCGACATATAAGAAAAATATACTACTTTGTAGTAAGTACGTGGATAAAGAAAACTAGTAAAACTGGTGAAAAACAAATCGTGCATTGGTAATCGTCGAACGTGTTTCAAGGCATGCCAAGCTCAGAGTCGAGAAAGAGCAGCACGCCGGCGATGGATTTTGAGACCTTCCGTGAAGTCGGTAGAGCGTCGCCTGCGGTAGTTACTACACCTCCGGTTGCCAATTCCAGAGGTGCTGGAAGATGTGGAAGTTGCTGATGACGAAACCAACGACGATCCAGGACTATCGCCATCGACAACAGTGCTCGTCGGAATATTAACGCTGGTTGTCGAACTGTCTGATGCTAACCGTGTTGCGTCCAGGACCACTGTGACTGACCCAGAATCCGCTGTAGAACTTGAGGCGACATCACTTCCACTGGAACTTCCTCCTTCACAGAACGTGATGAGAATGTTCACCTGAGGGTAAGGAGCAGAAAATATGAGTTGTTGGAGAGGATATGTGAAGAAGATATACGTTACGTTGTCAGTTTGGCAGGCAACTTGAACATAAGTTTGGTCGGATTGGAAAAAAGCTTCTGAGCAGTCACTGGAAGTACCTTGGTCTTTTATTAGAGTAAGGAGATGGGTTTAGAGATTCAAACCCACAAGAAGCCCCGCTCCCGTCACAGCCTCCATAGAATCTGGAACCAGTCCGAGTCGGATATTGAGCCACTCTGACGAAAATATATGCGCAGCACTTACTCGAATTTGTAAGGAACGGAGTAGGCCAGTCTGTACAGCTATAACTGAACACAGACGACACATTGGAGGTGGGAGGAATAGCTTACGGCGGAATGTAAGAAATATCTGCGGACGACCCACTGCCACTAACAGTGGGATTATCCAATGTCATCTCAATAATTCCACAATTTTCGCCATTGAATCCGCAGTTCCCTGGGGTGTTTCGTCGAGAGCTACTGAGTAAAATGAATGAACTGGATAGGTCTGTGCTTACCGGTCTGGAGATAGCTGTAATCGACGAGATTACATGTTAATTAGTTTTTCAAAGGAGAAAACACGTAGCTTACGCGATTCCAGAGTATGAGCTATTGAACTGATACTCAGTAGTGGTCAAAACATCGTTGCCTGGGTTGTATGATTTCGGTATGATTAAAGAAGACTCGTATATTACGAAGTCCGTTAATGGACAAACCTTGGATCAATTGCGGCTAGCAAGATTGATACGACCGCGTTAGAGGGTGTTTTATGGAGATTGAGAGTATCGAACCTGTCCATAACCACATCTAAATCAAACATGAGTCCATGAGCTCGAGTGAATGCAAAATTTGTCGACAGGATCACGCAACTGGTTATCAAACTTGACGATGTGTGTCTCCGAGTCGGCGTTAACGGAAGAGAATAGAAACGACAGCAGACAGAGAAGGAGAGTGGAAATGAGCGTGAATGCCATACTTGTCGGGGGGAGGCGTTCGTGGACGTGTAAAATTGAGATGGTCAATTTGACACAAGTACAAATTTAGACTTTGGGAAATTTGGAGTCGCAGCATTGATTAGCGCCCGTCAACGATTGATTGTCGCTGGAGCGTCGCTGGTCGCCTTTCTCTTGTTCACTCTTATCGCACTACCATGTTCTATCAAGGTTTTCAGAGAGCATGATGGATATTCTTAGCTCAAAAACAACAAAACAGCCAATCAAAACACGACATATCGGCGAGAATGGAAATAGCAACTCCTCATTGGGCAAATTATTCAAGTCAAGAGTCCAGGCATCTACCAGCATCGAGCTTTCGACTCTGATCGAATGGTCTTCTCTCAAAATTAATTGTCGGCGTTCTCATTCGCAAGGGCGCTTCAGTCCTAGAATACATGGCAAGAATGTATATCCAGATCTTACTTTCAACTTCGGACCCTGCCTGGCGTTATAACCGTTAATGGTCGCGCGGTGGTCGCGTAAAATTGCGCAATCCTCCTCGTTGAGTACGTTCTTCCTGCGTCTGTTTTGTACGTACAATGATTTCACCGTCCTCATAAATAAGTCATGCTGAATCTTTGGCTTTCAGGCTATACCCAACCTTCCAAAAGATGACACTGACTTTTGCCCACCCTCCTCACCCGTCGGAACTGCAGAGAAACGGAAATGCTCCTAAGAAACTCTCTCTTTCTCTTGCAGGCTCACCATCGAGTCCTGCCCGGGACCCTCATGATATCCCTACATTCGATTCCTCGAGTCTTGCGGAACGAATGGTACCCATTTTATATCTCCCTCCTCTGTTGTCGTCCCTTCCTGCGAACGTACAACGCCCGCCAGTATCCCATGAGCACCCACCTCTCGTGACAGAGACGCGTTTACCAGATATAGATCCTGCTTCCTTATCTCTGCATAAATCTCTACATCACTTTCGGCCTCTTGATACTCGTTATGCTGCAACCCCATATGCAGAGGCCTTCAATTGGCACGAGTTATCCCTTCCGGAAGAAGAAGAGAGAGAATGGTATTGCGTGGTCTTTCGGAGTAGGAGAAAGGCAGGAAGCGATGGCGGCTGTACGTCTTTCGACTGTGACTAATCAGTATTCCGAAGTGACCCTTTATGGTTTTCAGCTTTATACGAAGCGGACAAGAAAGCTCACGAGGAGGCTGTAGGAAACGGCGGCGTGCGTTTGTCCAAAGGATGTGAATACTGTTTTACGAAAACCCTGACGCATTCAACATCATAGCTTATACTTTACTGGTATGGAATTCCGGATCAGCACACGGGCATGAATTTAGCAACTTGCGTTTGGCAAAGCCGGAAACACGCGATTGCAGGTGATACCGCCCGTATCATTTTGTTTGGACAATAACTGATGCATGCGATTGCAGCAAATTCGCGTCCCCATCATGTTCGTGCCATGATGCTCGCTAAAGAGTCTTACGAAGTGTATGATCTTGAGCGTTATGTACTACGAAAAGTTGCCGGAGAGACAGGTGTCACAGTGCAACCATATGTGGGTGGCGATGTAGGATGGTGATAATGACCATGGTATTACTTCCGCTTGCTCTGTTCTTCTTGTGAATCTGCTCATCGATCGCTCTGCAGCTGACTATTTTCTCATCGTGAGGATTCTAGAACGATGTTATAATCATACAACTCTTCAACCAGAGCATTGTTAAAGTTCGAATTAGACTCGAAATATGCATGCTGCCCAGCGCGTCGCTATTTTTTGCGATAACACGAGCTTCAATATCCATGCACCCACTTTGAATTATCCGGAAGGCATTCGATGCAGGTGTTACGTTCAGGCCTCAAAATCATGATATCATTGCGAATGATTTGGGAAATGGATTGTGATTCTCGACTTTCAGTGTGTCGCTCACCAACAGGAAGACCGCATTCCACATGTGTTGGTAGTCAGCAGCTCAAATTAAACTCTTTTCGAACCACTTCAAGCATGTTGTCGTGGTCATTGCATCAAGAACCAACGATGACGAAGCGGCCATGAAAAGTTCTACCATCTGCTCAATTCAGTCGTATTTATATCATCCAAATTCGCTCTAGTTATAAGCTGGGTGGACTTCTTCCAAGGGTTTCGAAGCATCTCTGTATCTTCGAAATGTTTGCCCCAACTACGAGTCTGGTTCTATTGACTTCTCTGCTCCAGCTTTCGGTATACGGAGCCAGTGTGGCAACTCAGCATCAAAAGCGGGCTCAATGTGCGGCTACATTGTCTACAGCTGAGGTAGGTCGTTCATGTTCAAATCAATCATCGGCCTCAAACATCTGATTGCTCTATACAGGGCGTGGCTTCCGCCCTTCAAGCGCACTATTATAACACCGGAACTGGAATGTACAACGGTGGTTCACTCTGGACAGATGCGGTAGGTCTTACATGATCTTCATGCAACATCGTTTCCGATCCTTCTCGGTCTGTAGAATGCACTGGAGGACCTACACAACCTGATGCTCGGCGCAGACGTGGACACATGGAGCTCGGTGGCTGATGGTTCCTACATCGGTCAAGCGGCTCTTTCTTCAAGCACAAATTGGGCATCGCTGCTAGGGGGTGCCAACGATGATGCCGGTGTGAGTTTCTCGAACTTGTATCACTACATGAGCACTTACACAACTCTTGTAGTGGGTATTGATGGCTCTTTGGAAGATTGCCGATTATAAGGGCGCACGGGGACTTTCTAACACGGCCTACCTGGTGATTATCGTGAAATTTCTTCTACCCGGTGATTCGTTCTTCATAGCGAGTTTAGAATGCCGCGGCCACAATCTACAACTTGATTGCAGATCAATGGGATGATACCTGTGGGGGTGGTGGTTCGTGCCTTAACAAGTTGACTCTCATTGGCTCACTCTTCATTGCCAGTCTGGTGGAGTACTGCTCATACTTACAAGAATGCCATCACAAACGAACTCTTTCTCTATGTCTCCGCCGATGGGTATCTGAGAGGTGGAGGACAGACATACCTGGATAATGCTAACAAGGTGCAAGAGTTCACGTTTGCCGTATTTTTCTGATTCAATACTCATCCCAACAGGTTTGGAACTGGCTATTTGCATCTGGAATGAGAAATGCGCAAGGGTTATGGAACGACGGATTGACGGATAGCTGTGCGAACAATGGGCAGGTAAGCAGGTTTCAGATGCCATTTGACGGAGCACTTGAAATTCTGGACAGACAACGTGGACGTACAATCAAGTGAGTATATTCAAGAAGACATGAATTTCGCACCTGATATCTAGCATAGGGTGTCATTGCCTCCGGTTTGGCCGCTCTCTACGCTGCTACAAAGAACACCACTCTCCTCGATCAAGCAGAAATCACACTGGATGCCACGATTTCCCTTCTGACTGAAGACGATATTCTCAAAGAGTCTTGCGATGATGCCTTGTCAGGTGGATCGGTCAGTGAATGGAAATAAACCAGACTCTTGATTTTGAACATCTCATCGGCGCACCTAGGTTTGCGATGCTGATCAGCAATTGTTCAAGGTCTGTTCGCAAATGAACCTCTCAAAGGGACTCGAGCATTGATTTCGATATATCCTCTGCAGGGATTATGGACCAAACATCTCCAGTATTATCTCGATATGGCGAATGACAGCACACGCACAGCCAAATACAGTGCTTTTTTAGGCTCTCAGACTTCAGCCGTCTTTCATTATGGTACCGACGCAAGCGATGATGTTGGTTCCGTTTGGTATGTACTACAATAGTGACTGTAATGTTCTCTCATGACACTGACGCCTGAAATCTATGCAGGTATGCGCCGAACCAGGTATGCGTTTGTTTCGTTGTGCAGTTCAAATCACTGAAGGGGTAACGCGTAACATTTTGTAGGGGGGTTCAATATTCACCCCGAAGACCTCAACAAGCGGATTAGAAGCCCACGTCGCTGCAGCCAAATATGGTCCTTGTTAGTTAAACAATATAGTTAATGATGTTGATTGTATACAGGGAAGGAAAAGCAAGAACGACGTCGAATATTATGTCGGTTACGGGGAATATGTATGGGGAATAATCAAATGTATGCCGACCAAGGAATATCATTCTACATTATACGCAAGCTTCAAGCATCAGAATCGAAAGACTCGTTTCCTGTATCAGCGCTCTCGCGTTTGTGCAGATTTTGAGATGGATTGGGAGTTAGGGGTTCTTCATCTTCAGGTATAGTGGCTTCGGAATTCTTGTACAGAGCATCGGGTGCATCATCAGGAATTGTACCATCGAGCGCACGCTCGAGGGCTAAAAAGTGTCACCAATATTAGCAGAGGCCAAAGGGATGTCTGGAACGTGACTCGCCTTTTTCGCCTCGTTTCTTGAGGCGCAGGGACATAGCAGCTTGGAGGGAATCGATGTATGAATCATACTTGACAATTTCTGTCAACAGGTATTGAGATTTCTTCTCCCAATTACTCATCGCTTTGACTGCGTTGCTTGTACGAGGTTGATACTGAGATTGCGGAGCTTGAGACTCAAATTCACAGGAGTGATGGAAATTAACGCACCAACGCAGCCATAGGTTCCCGTAATTCATTATGCTTCTGCAGGTCCCTTTTCAAGGACTTAACGTGCTTTTTCAGCGCGTCCAGTTGAGTCTCTTCGTCATGAAGACTAGAAACAGTCGGTGGCATAGGCGGCTTCCAATCATTGACATGGATTCGATCATTCCAAGGAGATTGACCAGACCGAACAGTGGCGGCTCCCTCCCGCCAATTGAACCGACTTCGGGCGCTCTTACCACTTCGAACGCTTGTCACATCACTATCTCGCACGGATTCACTATCCGACTGGGAACGGCCATGAGCGGGATCTGGAACACGGTTCCAACCATATTCCATGTTGGAGACACCACCTGCTAGAGGCTCTTTGCTCGTCCGAGCAGCCCAATAATTGCATGTAGACACCCACTCATTTACCAATTCCTCAGTTCCTGCCTGGAAGAAATACACCCCACCATTGGAGAGAGTAAGGACCATGCAGTGAGGCCGTTGTCTATTGTAGCCTGGAGGAGGCAGAGCGTGCGATAGAGAGTGTGATAGGTGAACGATACCGACAGAGTTTGCATTGGACTGTGCAATGTCAGTGAAGGATACTGGCGACAAGGCTTCATCATACTCACCAGCCAATTCCCGCCACCGAAAACGCCCGATCCACCACTGCCGTTCTCCCCAAAAGTAAACATGTTGAGCTCACCCTTCTGGATAACTACGAACACATCGAGCCAGCCCTTATCCTTGGCTCTTTTGTTCGAAGATTCCCAGTACTGCTTGCGGCAGAGCATGCCTTCCTTTGCCCATGGAGCTCCCAGCAGAGCAAGCTCTTCGTCAGTGATGCTGATAGAAGTACCAGTCGAGTTGGCACTCTTTATGCTGCGGTCGTCATCCTCTTGTGTTTCACGAATGATAGTATGGCTGAGGTTGGAAGCAAACCCGAGAGTCGGTGAGAGGAAGGAGGAGCTCGAACCATACATGACCTGAAGATGACGGGTCAAAATTCCTCAAGCAAATATCACAAATAAGATGATACTCACTTCGTGCGTCGAAGTAGCAAAGCTTGGTGATGGACTCGCACGACCATCAATACTGCTATTACTGCTGTAGGGACTAACTCCACCCTGGCCTACAATGGATTGTATACCCCGTATGCTGCCTCGCTTCAGTGTTGTCAGCCTGTCAGGAGGTCCGCGTAAACTTCGATTCCTAAGCATTGGTCCCCCTGGACTGAGCGAAGATGACATTGACGACCTGCTAGTGTTCAAAGGCTGGAGAATTTGCTGGCTCTTGATGGCATTGTACATTTCCTACAGAATGAACATTAGTGACATACGAATTCGGACAAGGGCAGACACACTTTTAACAGGCTTTCCATGTTAGCTTCCCAGGCACGTCCATAGACAATATTAGAAGAAGTAGTGGATGAATGAAGATCGGCATTGTTGGGTGTACAGTCGTTCTCAACTATCGGTGTTGTAGCTTGCGTGGTGGCAAGTGAAAGCGCTGGAGAAGATAGAACTGCATCTCTCGAGATGCTGTTCCAGCTTGTGATACTGTCACTTCGTTTGGATCGTGTGATGGTATCCAGCTCGGAACCTTCCGAAACAGCTGCAGAGCTTGAATTGGAATATTGACCACTGGGGGTAAGAGGAAAGCTGCGCAGACTTCCGGCCTCATCATAGATATCAGGCGATGATGTCTGCGGGGAGGTAGAATTGGAAGGAGGCTGTAACTGCATCTGAACAGCCGCAAGCGTATTTCTAACAAATTGATTACGAGACATGCGCGATGTGAGATCAGCAACGTGCAGATCCGTGTTGAGGAGGAGAAGAGAGTAGGCAACTGCGTGGACGAGATCTACAAACATCGTGGTCAATCGATGAATACGTCAGACAACATTGAGTACGCACTGGAGCTGCCATACAAAGTGTTAGGATTACATTCCCAATAACGTCGGCTGAACTCCTCGAGTATACGATCGACTTGCTGTGTCTCAGCCTTAAGGTAAAGCTTTGCGCACAGGCGTCTGAGCAGGAGATCGTCAGCGAGGAGCATGAGCGATATACATCAGAAACATACCTAAAGGCCATATCCAGTCTGAGTCCTGAAAAGTCGAAATGAGACATGTAGTGTTGAAGAGCAGCCTTGTTTATGGGTCCACTGTAACGAACATTAGATTCGGCCAAGAGTATCACTCTTACACTTACGTCCCGCCCAGCCATTCTGCAATTTTTTCTTTGCCCAGGAACTGTTCGTCTTCGTTCCAGCAACGAGTTGCTAGGTCTTGACCTCTCAGTTCCATGTCAGACGTATCCTCTCCTATAGAGGCGGTACGGCTGCCCGTTCCACTAGCAGCAGATGTACTGCCGCGCCTTCCAGAGGTGTTGTCCGACGATGAATGCCTCAGGAGGGCGAGGTGATTCACTGATACATCTTCTGAAACTAAACCAAGGAAAGGGCTTAGTCGTTGTTTGAACAAAGAAACAAGAAGGAGGGGCATTGCTCTTGGATGGTGATGGACAGAAAGCAAGATGATAGATATATAGATATAGATCATAACAGCACGTACCTATCCGCGTATCATCAGAGGCGACAACAGTTGGGATCAGTGAAGGCTCTGAACTTGACGCAGTTGACCGATGTATCACCCGTAGGCCACGAGCGTTATTGGCGCCGGGTGGATGTGGAGATGCCTCGGCAGGACCGCTTCTTGATCTGAGTGGACTAAGACTCTGACGGTGCATAGTACGTGCTGAGATCGTTGTAGTTGGTCCTGTTGAGGACCGGAAAGATGTTTGAAGCGATAAAGCACGCGGATTCACAGATGGTTCCAAGGTCGAAAGCATAGCGGAAACTCTGTGGGCGGAGGGTAACTGGGGCACAGGTCGCACTTCTTCTTCTTCTGGAGGCGTTTCATCTGTTCGGAATGGTGGCTGTAACGTCACTGTTGGCATCGGTGATTTGTGTTTTGAATTTGATTCCTGGCCACCTTGACGAGAATAACCATTAGTGCTGGAATTCAAAAATGCTGCACGACGGGCTGGAGTAGAAGGGTCCCGAAGGTCCAGATTGGAGACAGTGATAAGGTCTAGTTGATGAGAAAGTTCACCTTTGAAGTCGGTTATGAAAGTTTCTTCAGCACGGCCGCCTGGAAAATCACCATCATTCTCTAGGGCAGGGCTCCTCGATGACGTTGAACGGTCTGGCGTGCGAGGCAGATCTCCAGGACCGACACCTGCTAAGACACTGCTGAGGTCAGTACCGCTAACGCTCATGCTACGACGTTTGCCCTTGACGGTGCTGTTATCAATTGGCATTTTGTCGACGAAGACCATGGACCGTTCATCCTCGAAATCCGGAGGTATAATGGGAGGTAGAGGCTTGGACATTGAAGGTGATGAAGGCCGTAGGGCACTCGGAGAAGAAAACACATCGGCAATAGGAGAGTTCGAGGACATTACTCTATTGCCAGTAGAAAGGCCCGTAGGAAGAGGTGGCATTGAAGGGGTAAATGCATCATGGAGGGAAGTGGAGTTGAAACTAGACGTCGAAGGGGAACCTGCGTCGGTTTTCTAAAAGGCAGCGCAAAAGGATCAAGAGTGATTCTACAGCAAGGGAATGGTGACATACAGATCGTTCTCTAACAGTATTCTGGCCCAACATCTTGCCCAGAAACGTGGAAGCCTTGGATCTGACCGAAGATTTTGTAGGCTGGACAAACAAGATATACTGTTAGCCTATGAAAGTATTCAATCGAGAATAGTACCACGCACCTTGCTTGGCGAGTTACCACCGCCGTTTGGACTAGCTAGAATCCATTCTGAGCCACTGCTGAGGTCCCCAGGATGAATACGAGACTGATTGCCTTTGCCTTTGGGTATTGGCGAGGCATATGGAGAGGCAGGAAACTGGGGTAAAGGTGGTGGAGATTCTCTCCGTCTGTCCCGTTGTAAATGGGCAGAACTAATCACGCCACCTTTGTCTTTGGCTTTTCGAAGAAGGGTTGCAAGGTCAGGACTGCTGGAAGTCCCTGGTGAGCGATACATGGAGCGACGATTGACGTGCCGGCTAGTATTATCGTCGTCATTATCATTGAAGAAGTCGTTAGATGGCATTTGAGGTATCTTTGCACTGGAAGGTCCAGCAATAGGTGAAGGTGTTGGTGGCACGATTGTCGGAGTAGATGGCTGGAATTTCTTTGTATTATTTGAAGGAGGCGTCCGATATTTGGGGTCGTATTTTGGAGATTTTGGCAATGGTGCTGGCGAAGGACTCTCAACGACGCCAAGGGTGTTGATGTCGATTCCTTCTTTGAGAACGACGGTCCCTTGGCTCTGCAAAGCTTGCTCAAAGTCCAAATCTGTTCTCGAAACTCGGCGTTGAACCTGGCGGCCGGCTAATAAATCGTTCGACCCTAGACCGCCAGGAAAAGAGGTGGGCGGTGAGCCATTGCTGCGTGAAGCAGGAGCAGGAGTTCGGAATAGTGCCAGTGTGAAAAGAGAAAAGAAATAATATGTTTAGAGAAATCCAGCAGAGGATGATTGGGAAATGACAATGACTGTCGGTGATAAGTGACTAGCGCGGACTTGCTGTTGCACTAAAAAATCATGTTCGATTTTTCAATCCTTTGAACGTGATACAACAGCACAAGCTATGTAGTAGTCTAGGTCAGTTAAAAAATCTCTATCGAATGAATACAGTAATGTCCTATTGAAACATCGAACACGATTGCAGAGAACATCAGATGAAGCAAGAATGAGAGAAAAGAGTGTGTGACATAGGTTGAGAGCTTAGCGACAAAAAATTGATACGAGTACATCTACAACAATGTTTCTGTATACGTCGATTATAACGAGACAGGAGGAAAAGAATGGAGAATGACCATGCATATTGCAAGATATAATCTTACCCAAAGCAAAGAAATAAAATAAAGACAGATCAAACCACACCGCTTACCCCAGCACTCAAGTCGAATCACCTCGCTTCGCTCCTCCCTGAGCTCCACTGGCCCTTCTTTGTCTCTTGACCATCGTTCCACCTCCAGAATTTGCACCCCCACTGCCTGCAGCTGCTACACTCGCAGAGCCTTGTCCCATCCCCGTTCTTCCTATCATAGTCCCAGTAGCTGAATTAGATTGCGACCTGGGTCTTGCCCCTGAAGAAGCCAGCTTGGGTAGCCCGGCGTTCGACTTCCGAGTTGCGGAAGAAGGTGTACCAGATGCACGATTCCTGAAGGAACATAAAAATGAGCGTGAGATCAACTCATTCCGTGGTAGAAGCGTACCTCTTTTTGATGACATCTGTCTTCAGCGATAATGGACGTACGACACCATGGAGTTTCTGGACAAAGATGTCAGTTCAGTTTTCATAATTGTTCTCGTTGTACTCACGTAAAACAGACCGCATGCATTACCTGCAACGAAGAAGAATGAGCATCGATCTGTGGAATGGCGGGGATAAACCTTACACAGCGGCTGCCCTTCAGGATCTCGTCTCCAGAGAGGCGTGTTTGTCGTTCGACAGTTTGTGCATAGCGTTGGGTTCTCACCATCTTCCCCATTAGTCTTTGTCCCTTTCCCATCTTTCGAAGTAGCATTCGCTGTTTCCATATCGGGTGTGCTACTCCCGCTCCGCAACGTATCACCGAGACCGTTCATCCTGGACTTCTCGTCTTTGAGTAAGACGTATTTCCTCCCAACCTTAGACGCCGCAGTGGAACTAGTGAAAGGTCCTGGTCCCCCTTCGCCACTCGGTGGTGTACTTGCATTCGAAAGAGTTGGAGACGCACTGCTTCCTGCTCCGCCTGGAGCATTAGGCAACGCAGTAGCTGTCGGCCCCCAACCATCGCTTGACGGGCTTGCGTTAGTATACGCGCCACCAGAGCCTGCAAGAATTTGCGTTGGGTCTACATGCGTAAAAGGTCCGTTATGATTGCCTGCACCGCTAGATGATTCTTCTAACCCTGGATAAAGCGATCCGAGGCTGTCCATGAGCGTGTAGTCCACAGAGGAGCTTCCTGAGCCATCGATCCCGATCCCTCCAAGTCCGAGACCTCCGCCTGTGAGATCATCGATGCCATTAGCAGCACTCAACCTCGCATAGCCTTCGGCCATGACGGCTGATGCAGACGCAGCTGCCGGAGAGAGGTTAGACCCCGCCCCGCCACTGCTGGCGGAGGTATGATGGGAATGTCCACCATGAACGTGGTTGACATTAACACGAGGAAGATGTCCAGGGGTATCGTTGGGCGAGCTGATATAAGGTGAACTTGTCGGACCAGAGATTGAAGCTCGCGTGGACCTATACCGTTGGTTAACGCCAGATGGGTCTTCATACCCTTCGAAACCTTGTCCGCCTTCATAGACATTACCGTTGTTTACGGATGATGCGACATCGAATGCAGAAGTTTCATCGTAAGAAGGGAACGAGAAATTGAACGTATTCGTGGCAGGGAATGGACTTGCGGGTCCTGAAATTCTACCAGAATGGTCTCCGCTGTCGCCAGAGCCGATCTGATGATGTCGGCTGCCGTGAAGCTGCTGCTGATGTGACTGCGAAGCAGGGTGAGGGCCGTAACGGGTTTGCATGTACGAATGAGCAGGTAAGGATTGTGAAAGAGGCAAGCCTGCAACGTTACCCATATTGAAGGGCAAATCGGACATATCCCCTCTGAAAAGTGACTCGGCGTGCGGCGCATCAGCACGCCTTTTCATGCCTGTTCCCATTTCAGGCCCCATACTCAAACCGGGACGATTGGAGGGAAGTGGATTATTGATTCCCTTCGGACTGAGTGGTCGGCCATTGACCTGATGCCGCCCTCCGTGAACAGGGAGAATGGGATATATCGTCTCTTTAGAAACCGTATGATCGAAACTCGTTTTTCGAACATGCCGAGGAAATCCAAATGAACCTGGAGGTGAGTTACTGCGTATACCACCTGCAGAAAACGATCCTGCAACCCCGATACTAAAACTAACATTCGATGTATTTAATCCAAGGCCCATATGAGGATTCGGAGGATCGTTGCTAGAATGAGGTGTATGTGAGGGTATATGAGGTCGCTGAGTGGAAGGATGATGATGCATGATATGGGAGGGTAACGAGGAAGGTGCAAACGATGGCGATGGCAGACCAGAAAATTGATGGCCTGCCTGGCTTGCAAAAGGGTATCTCGTGTCTGAAGAGGCATCAAAAGCATTGACGTCTTCATATATAGATCCCATACCGGTGTTCATGCCACCAGCCATGGCATTTATGCCACTATTAGACGGACTTCTGGTGCGAGTTGCAGACAAACCAGACGGCGGTTTTGCAGAGTTCACAGGAGCATGCATCATGGTCGTGTTAGGCATTGAGCTCGATATGGGCGGAAAATTCATATTTGGACCAATACTGTGTATCATATCGAAGCCTATCCCATTGATGCCGGAGAAGGTAGAAGCGGAACTAGTGGTTTCGGGTGGCCTAGATCGAGACCGTGAGGTGGGCCTCCAATCCATGGATAAACGTGAACGAGAGCGAGAAATTGCACGCCAATCCATCGGTACAACTCTGAGGTAAAATGGAATTAACCAAACTAAGAGTCACGCAAAAACATGCCACTTACTCGTCATTCGAGGCAGGCTCTTCATCTTGATTCGTCCCATCAAAACCGACTACTCTGACCCTGTCTTTTCCTTTGTCTTTTCGTCTTCCTCGCTCATCGGCGATGATTGGATCCTTTTCTTCAACTTTGACAGGAGGGGACTCTGATGAGTTTTCGACATCCTCAGGCAGTTGTCCATTCAGCAGATACATATCCAGCGATTGGTCTTCGCCTTTCGGGTCAGATTCTAGGATATCACCTCTTTTCAAGGCCATGGACATCATCCGCCAGGTAATGTTCTCCATGCGCTGTTTGTGAGGCAAGCCGGCTCTGGTTCTGGCATACATCTTCCACACCTGAGTCGCAAGAGGATCGTCCTTGGCAAATTGTGCGGCTTCATCGGCTACGGAAGAAGTCGCAGAGGTATCTAAAGAACCCGTCAGTTCAGGTGAACCTGACAAACGAGGAGATGCAGTTTGTGAGACAGTGAAGAGGTCGTCTGAGAATAGATCTGAGAAAGTGGTAGTAGATTTATCTGTGGTCGGAGAATGAGTGGAACTTGGTTTTGAAGGCCCTGGGGTTGGAACTTGGGTCGGAGCCGCAGCTGGTGACATCCAAAGAGAAGGAGGAAGCGCAAAAGAGGAATTCTTGGACTGAATGCTCGAAGCAGAGTCTGAACGCTGAATAGAGGGTCTATGATATGATACTGGAGATTCTTGCCATTGGCCAGGAGCGGTCGGTTGGACCATAACGTCGATATCGGGTACATGCTGCCTCTGAGGGGGTGGACCTAATACGCCGTTTGCATCGAGAGCAGCGAAGACGCTAGGGTTCAAAGGAGCAGAGAAAATGTTGCCCCAGTCAGTGAAAGATTCTCCTGACCGAGTATCCATGCTAGTTTGAGAGTAAGAGAGCATCAGTAAACATCTGAAGAAAATGGCTGTTACTGACCAGAGCAAGAGTACCAAGATGCTTTAACTTCATGCGCCTGCGGTCTAGCCGTGATAGATCATTGGATCGCTCGGGCCGAACGTACGTAGCAGGACCCCGGACAGTTATTATTTTCATATTTTTCTTGATTTGCTATATCCTTTTTTGGTATATGATCTTGTCAGATCTGTTCCTTCTTCACATGCAATTTCCTCTTTTCTCCCGGCGGCCTTCCCTATTCGCTCGGTCAGCATTTCGAAATCCAAAAACAAATCCCTCACAAAAAATTAAATCATCTTGCACAATTCCACATGCGCCAGCACGGAGGGTTTCCCAACTTGTGCTTTATTCTAGACCTTTAATGAGCCTCAATTAAGCAAGGCTTTCATCGATCTGGTCGATGGGTTTCTCTCACACAAGGTCACCAAGCAGTGAGCCCCTCGTAGACTATGTACCACGAAATTTCTTGTGGGCGCATATCTGCATGCATGTGTCAATCGGATTCCGGAGACTCGCTTATGTTCTGCACGGCCCTGCAAACCTCTGGCCAGCATTGTCGTGTAGTAATGGATTGGTCGACGTTTTAGGCCATAATGCACCGTTTTTTTGGTTAGACTACAGGCATAGCCCTAGAATCCCGCGTTACCGCGGCTATAGACTGGAGAAATAACAGGCAGAGGTTCAAAGGCTCACTGCAATTGTCAACAATGAGACGCGCTCAGGTATCAGCTCGAGATTCATGCCAAATTTTAATCAGTGCCAGACATGGCAATAACCAAGTATTTTTGCCTGATCCTGAGAGCGATGTGTACAAACAGTCGTTAAGTCTTGCACAAAGAACCGTCTCGACTGCTTCGCGAGCATGTACACGTACGTTTAATCAGGTATTATAGTTATAGAAGGTCACAAAAAAGGCTTCTCGGCAGTACTCTTAGTACGCACATGCGCGACGCGTACGCGTACGCGAGAGTCACTCCCATCTATAATGAACTTCTTTCGGGTGAAAGGTACAGCCTGACCTTCTTGTCGAAGATCTTCAAATCACCCATCGTTTGCCAGTGTATGTGATTACTAGCACTGGTCCTGACTCCTCCTTCTACAAACACACCGAAATCATTCAAGCACATCACCATCACGTAAATCAAGGTCAAAGCGTCGAATCGCAAGATATCACCCCGATATGCACAACAACATTTCGGTAGTTCGACGATAACGATTGAATGAGAGTACTTATCCCTTGTAATCTCGAAGGCTCCGAAGAGCCAACACCTTGCAGAATCCACCCGCCCGGCAATCATGGACCCACACGACCTTAATACGGCTACTTGAATGTAATACTTACTGGAGTGATAGTTTCATGTTTGTATTTTCATGGATCGTATATTCATTCCAAAGTCCGGAGACTGAGTATACTGTACTCTCCATGGTCTCGTACAATCAAATCCTCAGACAAAGTAAGGAATGGAGGTAATGGGAAAGCTTAATTCAACTCACATTCAAGCTCATTGCTGGAAGGCAGCATCTATATCATTAGATACTTTGAGAAATCAAAAAACTTTTCAGCTTGAGTTACTCTAGATCTCATTCCACGTTAATCGCCTGTCTGGGGCACCCTCGAATCTCATCATCGTATCTCGTAGTCTGTATATATAGCCCAGAAATCGTCGTAGGCATAACGTGATTCTCTTATCTCTTATCTTCGACGAGAGTTCCTTATAAAAGCTACCTGAATTGAACTGGTGCCAGTTTATCCCAACTGCTTATCCTACTGTACCGCCAAGCTGCGGTACCTATTGTCATGGGCGGAGGTGATGGATTCACCGAAATTAGTGAGCCTTGATGGAAACAGGGAGGGGGGACCGGTGAGGGGTGGAGGAGTGCGTGATAAATTTTTAGAGGTGTTCACTGCGATCTGGGCGTGGGTTATGAGGGGTTATGGGTGAGTCAGTGAATACAATACCGACTGCATACAAGGAACGAGGGGGAAAAGGTCAATGGCAGGGGCTGCCGAAGAGCGGACCAGGACGGAAAAGCGGAGAGGAGTTTGTCCGAGTCTGTTCGGCAGCAATCGGAATGGCTTCTTGAAATTTGTTCACATTTCAAAAAAGTGCACGCTATTCTTATGTGCGAAAAGGTGCGAAAAATTCAAACGACAAACTGATTTGATCCCAAATCAGTTGTAGGGGGAAGGACATCTTTCTCCTTGCGTTGAATTCTGGATCCCGGTCCAACGTTCAACAACTCTCAAGTTTCAGTATAGACAAGGCCAAAGAAATGCCTCAGCGACTGGTGTCGGAGGTCTTCATTGAATCGAGATTGTGCCGAGGAAGTTTTCGGACAGGGGACAACGCAAGTGACGGTGAAACTTGAGCCATATTCCTTGACGGACACGGAGGTAAATCAAGATTTGGAAGAACTATTTTTTGTCTGCAATATCACTCAACGATGGACCATCCCACGCAGGAGGACGAGCTCACCGATTGGAATTGGACTTGCGGGGGATTTAGCAGTCTCAGAGCTGAGTACTGCGGAACGAGATGCCCTCTGAATGCTTTCAGTTTTCCGAGGTCGTAAGGCTCGAACTTCGTACCATATGGGCAACATCATGATCCAGTAGTATGAAACAATGCCAAAACCACTCAAGAGCTCCAGGATTGCGACTGATTGCGAATCCCGACCAGTTGCCAGTTGAGGTAAATAAATAATCATTGTTGGATCTACAGTCTGCAAATAATTTAGCCAGCGACACGAGCTGACACGAGGAGCTCAAACGCGCTAGTTCTGCTTTTTATCTTGTTCCGTGGTTTCTGATTCATCAGTCCAGTTCCAGGCTTCCGAGAACTCATTCCGAGCCAAAGCCGTCGTCACGAATGACAGGATGCATGCGGGACTGAGCACATGGAAAATTAGCAGAGATCTCTCTCGAGTTGAACCATAAATTTTTCTGACCTTAGGTACAGCAGAGCAGGCTGAGCAGCTTGAAAGATGTGCATGACACTCATTGTGGTCGCCAACCCGATAATGTATGCCGACAACGCTGCATAAAAATAGGGTTTGCTGAAAGGTTTACCTGTTTTCAAGTGTCGATCGTAGTCGAAACGTAGAGCAAGTGACACAAAACACTAGGGTCAAGTGACAAACCAAGGTCAATTTTCGAAGCTGTCGCAAATGAACTGTACTTACCCCAGGAACTACAACGTCCCCCAGACCAAGCAACGTGTAGCCGGAGCTATCTGAGAGGTGGATTGACTTAGGCCACAGTAGTTTGATAGGTACGTCAAGTTTAGTTGCAACTTCAACCATCTAAAATAGATAACTTTGAATTATTGAACTCGTGAACATGAAACGACTTACAACAGGAGTCCCGAACACCCACCATATGTCATAAACAAAGAGACCCGAAAGAAGAGCTGTACCGGTCTTGAAGGAATCGACCTTCAATAATGAGAGAGCATTGTGGCAAAATGACATAGACAACACGTCTGTAAGGAGAGCGGATCTCCGACTAGGTGATGAGTACCTGTACAAAGCAGAAGGGATTACGGAAAGCGGCAAGAGAATGAGGGACGGTGTTCGCCACTTCAGGGAAAATACATCTAAGCATCTGTTACTTTGGAACGGTCATAAGGAGAGATTTGGACACTGACCGACGCCACGTCGTTTAACATGAACAGAAAACCGTTCAAACCGCTTCCACTGCTCATTTCCAAGCAGGTAACGGGTCAAAGAGACCAAAGACTATAAAGACAATTCAAACATGAGGACGATATGATTAACCGGAACTTGTTCATACCTTCCATACACTTCCAATCCCAGCAATAGAGAAGTACCAACCAAGTAACCAATTAATCCATTCCTTCCCGAAAAACTTGATTACCACGAAAAGCCCAAAAAGCACAACAGATCCCATCTATGCATTTGAACAATCAAATCAGAAGGTGCACCTCGTGAACTAATGGGAACGAATAGTACAATGGGGAATAACCAGGCATCTTCGAGAGAGAGACGTTCGTTCTGTTCATCTTCATCTTCGTCCTCATTCTCTGTACGCTCGGCTCCTCCGGTACGCTTTTTTGGGTTCTGAAGTTGATGAATCAGCGAAAATGTACGACAGTTGACACGAATGCGCGACGAACGGGTAAAGAGGTAAAAGCACCGGCGCAGATGCTGATGCACGCGAGACTCAAAAGGCCTGCGTAGGATGAGATGAGATCCACGTCTGTTGGCATTGACGCGGTTAGAGATTAAGATGCACTTGTAATTTTCACTGACGTGTTCGTAGCGCTAGTGGCCAAAAGAAGCGCCCATGTATATTTCTCACGGATAGGGTGAGGACCCCGAAACCCTTCAGTTACACTCGTTTCCTTCAAGTTCAACATGTATTGAAAGCAACCTTCTCTTGAATTGTAGGACATCTCCGAGTCCATTGGAACAGGATCTCTTAGAATCATCTGATCTCTTCATGGACGGACTACCCATGCTATATAGTCCGCAATTTGACACGAGGAGAATCTCCTTAGATTCTTTTATTGAAACCGTTCTCAGTACAGATGCTCTAAGTTCTGGCTCTAGCTTTGATGGAAGAGATGCTCCACTCAAGCCCCACCAGCATACTTTTGTAAGCCCTTATATCGCGTGAGCGTTGAGGTATTTGCTTGCTTTCAAGGTCAGTGGTCTGTACTACCGGATCCTGTGGTGTGGAGTGGTATAACCATCTGTCGATTTCAAGATCCTGGTGAGGACACTGTCTCTTACGAATACAGCGTACATTTTCGAGTTACTCTCAGCTCTACAGCATCCATTGAGTGGCGTCCCGCGGTAGGTAGGTCGTCTGACCTGGTTTACAACACGCATAGTTACACCGGTTGAACATAACTAGTACCCAGCTGCAATTCCGTTTTTTCTTCCATCGCTCACAGCTACGTTGATTTGTAAGCTCGTTATTTGGAAAAGCGAGAACAAGAGCATACCAAAGATTGTACCATTCTCATGCTGTACAACGATATCAATGACCGATGATATTCTATTGACATCGAGCACTGGGGTATCATGCAATTAGCCCGTATGATGAGTTGAAGGACAAACAGAAAAGCTCAGCTCACCAGTCACATTGTGCCCTCGTCCTCGTAGATCGTCCAGATAACTATGAGGGTAACTGCTATCGGCAATAGTGACGGGAGGGTATATTTGATCGTGCAATCGCCCATGTTCAACTGCGTCGAGTAGGTTCATGCCTTGCAGTAGATGAAGATACACTTGAATGATCGCGGTGAAGATGAGCGAGCCGCCAGCACCGCCTACGGAAATATAGAAAGACCCATCCTCATTCTCGATGATAACTGGGACTGTAGAGGACAAAGGACGTTTCCCAGGTTGTGGATAGTTGTCTAAACAGCGAGAGGCAGGGGATATCACTGATTGGTTGTTGATGATTGGTGATAGAAAGTCATGAACGTACACGGTGAAGGCCACAATCCAAAAGCGTTAGGCGTGCCAGGAACACTGAAATCATCCATCTAAGTATGCGACAAGAATTTTTCAAGAGGTCATTCAGGATATCCGGAGACATTCAAGAAATTTGGCACCTCGTTATTCAAAATTATGCCAGTTTCGGGATCAAGGACTTGAGAAGCGAATACGGTATTGACCGTATCAGTGAGAGACACTGCCATTCCATCTTTGTCGACAACTGAAATGTGGCTCTAGAAACGATCATAACAGACGATCAATGTCCTGATTTCGCAACGACTCTTCTGCGTCTTACCGTTCCATGATCTTCAGGCATGTCAAACAATGGGTTGTAATATTGTGCAGTGTGAGTGCGATCCTAAAGTGTAGTTCTGTGGTCAACGATCTTTAATCATCTGCCGAATGTGATGAAGCTTACATCTGTAAGGTTGGCTCGTATTATATCGGCATACGCTTTAGTATGAATTTCGTGAATAGTTTCCGTATCATTGCGGAAAGCAGGGTCACTGATATGAGTTCTATGATAAGCACGCCAGAAAAGGATGAGCATCATTAAGTTATTAAGACAGAAAAATATTCACCGTGCAGCAAATCCAAACTTCATTGACTCAACGAGCCTATGTACATTCAGTCCACTGGTTTGATTCAAGTCGTATTCTTCTAGGATATTTAGCATATGTAATAATACTGATAGAGAGAATGAGCAAATACTGATAACAACGAGGGCCGGATGAAGACAGACCTGGACCACTCGAAGGGGCACCGGGCACGTATATTTTCTTGCCTGAATATTCGCCTTCTAAGGCTGAGTACACTTTGACTTGATAATTCTCAAGGTCCGCATGGGAGACAATGCCCCCTTTTGCTTGAATCTTACGAACTAACGATTCCGCAATGGGGCCCTGGAAGGAGTCAGTACAACCCCGATCTTAGCGAGCAAGATTATTCACCTTGTAAAAACTATCGGGACCTTGGGAAGCGATGGTGTATAATGTTCGAGATAGGTTACGTCGTTGAATCAGCTCGCCTTCTTTGAGCATAACACCATGCGGAGCGAATATAGGGCTCCAATCGGGATCGTTCAGCATTAGATCCGGATAGAACTAGTTTTCCGTCAGCATTAACGAAAGGAATCAGGACAACGATTTCATACTGGTATACGTCTGCCCAGTTCCACGTCTACTTCCCAACCAAGCGCGAGTTCTGCAGAAGGTTCGAAGATTTCCTTCCATGATAAGCGCCCCCATCTCTGGTGCGTCTCTGCAAGTCCGCGGATTAGCCCAGGGACAGCAACTGCTAGTCCTCCGAATCGTGACGAGTTCCCTCCTGGCGCATACATCGTTTCGTTGGCGAGCGAAGGTGCTGTCTCTCTAAAGTCGACCACAAACACCTCTGATTTAGATTCTGAACTAGACGGAGGGACCCGGACTGTGAGAAAACCACCACCACCGAGACCAGCCCTAGATCATGATGTACAATGAGAATACTATGTCTGTCCCCATGAGAACGCGAGACTCACGAAAACATATTGACAACCCCGATACACAGACAGGAAGCTATCGCAGCATCAACTGCATTTCCTCCTTTCTTCATAATTTGTACACCCATCTCAGAGCATCTAACGTTTTCGGAAGCCACAGCTCCGTTCTGGGCTTCAATCAGATAGGAAGGATTGCGAAGTCGTGGTTCAGGATGAGCATCAAACGTGCGAGAGATGGAAAAGGAATCCCGGCGGGTAGGGAGGAGAGAAAAGCAGCCAGCAAGGGTAAGAAGAAACACCAATAAGTTCCAATTGTGAGGCCTGGGCGGACTACGATTGTGAGTTGATGCGGGAACCGGTAAGGGCAAATCGGAAGCGGTCTTTGATGCCATTCTGAGGGCAGAGACTCCGACTTGCTTCTCGAGGTAGGAGCTGGAGGTAGTAACACGATGGGGGTACGCGATTTGTGGAATTGGTATTTCCCCATGGCTTTTATCACTGCCGCTGACTCACGCATGATAAGACGAATTATATATCCGGCCGTTCCTGCGCATACAAGCAATTGCCGATTCTGGTGGAAATTTCGTGTACCCATTGCGCGATTGTTCATAATCATTACCGAGGGCGATATACAGCAGAGCGTGTTGCTGAAGGTTGTAAAGCAAGATGAATGAGGATGAATGGTGTTAGATGGTGTTGCGTGAGGTGACAGAATTTACGCGAACGAGTTCGTGACTTGGAAAACTTTGGCTTCCGAATCACGTCACCGCGACGGGCTCGGATTCTCCTCTCTACACTCTCATATCCTCGAGGCTTAGGATGCCAGCCAAGAGCCGAATTTTTTCAGAGATGCTTGCAGAAGAAGCTGAAAATGGGTAAAGTTCAGCAACCCGTAGACTTATCGGAGCGACTAACTTTTAGTTCAGTTCTCGGAACTTTCAACATCGAGGTACAGCAAATAGACATCATCTGCTGATAGTTACTCATTATTCTCAAAGATGCAGCCAATCAGGCGAAGCGGCGTAAGACAGGCCTGAACTCAAAGTTCGACCGCATGGTAGAAGCAATGAATATCACATATCGATCTCCCAAGGAGAGACAACGTACACGATCCTCTTCAGTTAGCAGCTACGGTGTTCCCCAAACGCCAGTCGATGCATATGCTGGGCTACAAGCTGGTGCATTAGGACAGGACTTTTCTGTAATCAAACTGGGGAACGGCTCTAGAACTGATTTGGAAGTGGAAGACGAAGAACTATCCCAAGTGAGCAATTACCTGCGCCCAGAAGCACACTTTCAAATGGACATTGTGATATACAGGTCTCTCAGGATGCTCAATGCACTGTGCCACTACCCGGATGGCTTTCAGAAACATTCACTACATTGGCGAAGAAACACCCGCTTCGACTACTTCTGCCAAGTTCTATGCGCAGCGTGAGCGCAGAAGTACGCGACGGGCAGACATCAAATGAATCTCAAGCCGTTTTCGCTTTTTCACCACCACCAATCCCTGCTCAACCTTCAAATGCTCTTCAATCTCCTATCGCGTTTCGTGCGCGCACTGTGCCAGCCCCTGCTCGTCTTGAAACTTCGCCTCCGTTACGATTCGAACCGTTCTCAACTCCGGGGCCCGCTTCGTCTATACGTCAACCCTCTCCCTCAAAACCTTTTGCGTCCACTAATCTTCTCTCTGAAGTTCAGCCGTACAGCACAGGAAGCTATGGTCTGCCTTCACCACAACAAGCTCATGTTCATGACTCCCAAGAAATAGACAAGGTTGAATTCCTCTCTGAAATCCCGAATCGTCTCTCAAGCGAACAAATGAATCTTCCTATTTCCTCTATTGCTCTTGCCCCTTCGATGCTTACTTCTACCCGACAAGATCCGTATTTCAACACCGCGAGCAGGAACTACGACGAACATGAATTTGACGCTCAATTTCCGCCTTCTTCTGCCTTGGCGCAGTTCTCCAGACCTTCTATACTTGCTCAACAGCCTTACCTGCCAGTTATTAATCAAGACTTCGAGGATACTCAAGATCTGGGTGTGAAATTCAACCAATCGGAACACTTCCTTGACGCTCAACCCTCGCTACTCTCAAGAACATCTACTCTTCCTGAAATGCCCTGCTTTCCGCTTGCTCATATAGAATCCGAGTTTCCAGAAGAATCAAATCACAATAATGAACTAACTAATGCTTTCACTACTCCTGGGCCCGCATATATCTCATCTCGTCCCGTCTACTATGATACCCCCACAGATGATCCTTCGTCAGACCCTCCTGATCCTTCTTACCAAATAGATCAAGCAGATATTGACTTTCAGTGGACGCCATTCGACCGCAAGGTCACTAAACCGTTCGAACACGATCATTTCAACAAGCCACTGTTACCTATCATCCCAGAACCAGAAACGGGCCAGGACATCGAAGATCTCGCTAGCCTGCCTCCTTCAAGTGATCAGCCCACTGCCGAAGACTCTGACCCTTCTATTTCTGCTCTTCGCAGCAAAACAGGCTCTGATCACGCACTTCCCTTGGCTTCATCTAGTAGTGATTCTCCGGTGGTCAATGAAGAGACCGGGCCACAAGGAGATAGGAGGAACATCGTTGCTCACAGTGTAGAGCGCAAGCTCTCGGTCGACCGACTTCTCCCCGAAGCTCCGCCTTCTCCTGGTCCCTTCCGTTTTATCCCTCCATCACGCAGTCCGTCTCTTGCACAGAATGAGACCATCAATCTCAATCATAACGCTTTGCAACGCCATCTCACCTCATCTGCTCGCGGTCTGCCGACTGACGGACATCCAACGGCAGCTTCACCTGCAGTTTCTAGTAACCTGACTGCTAAAAATCTTACTCGACTCCCCAACTTTGGGTATGCTTCTAGACGTGATGTAGAAGATTTTGATACCTCAAAGGTGAGCAATGTACATCTGTCTGTATAAGACAAGTGTACTGAGAATCGCATCTCGCATGTAGAATGATCTGCTCAATACATTGGACAAGATTGCTCCTGATTCTCCGATACACGGTGCCGAGGTCGATTCTAGAGAGGAAACGGACAGTATTGAGTCCTGGAGCCAAGAGCAGGAGCAGGAATTGTTACAGCTAGGTCTTTAGCTACATAGTCGATATCCTGTGTCGCCAGTCTATACGTGTAGCAGTACAGAATTGGTATAAACCCGGAGGTTTCCTCTTCAACGCATCTCAGTGTACCTAAATTCTGAGCTGTTCGACCAAGCATGCTATTGAGGAAATATACATTGATTACATTTTTTCTCTGAAGGTGAACCTATCAGGAAGCTGTTATGTTACATGTAGGAGTTTGTGTAATGATACTGCTGAAATGACAGAAAGCCATGGGAGGCCATGGACTGTTAAAGTATCATCACACTTTTCGTTGGTAAGACAAATGAGTGAACAAATTACAACCGACTGACAAGGAAACGTAAAAATTGGGATACTGAGTTCATGAAAAGTGACCAAAGAGATTAATGAGATAACGCAAGCTCGTTAAAGCGAGCCTGGAGGCGAGAACGTTTCCTCCACCCTACATCATTCCAAACCGAGCTCCACCGGCCATGTTCCCACCAAGTTCGACATTCTGCATCTCATTACCATTATTCCAACGTTGCTCAAAATATTGTGGCGTTTGATCTTCAAGGTCGGGCTTGTGACCGATCTGTTCTCGTTCTGATGCTGAACCATAGTAGACCTGCTGGTCCTGCATAGGAGACCATTTGTTCTGCATACTCTGGTTCATCTCGTGGAACGCGGGGTAAGATTCGGGAACCCCAGGACCAGGACCACCCATGGGGTCAAATCCCGCGGCCGGGTTTTCCATGGCCATTCCATTAGGAGAAGCAATCATTGGGACAGGCCCACGATTGCTCATTCGACGTTGCATGAGATATTGTGGGTTCATGTTGTACGAGTCATGTGGAAGACCGGGAGGGGGATTCCGTGCAGCGGTAGGAGAATCGAACGGATGATCATAGTTATCATCCGGAGAAACAGTTGGTGTGTACAGATCGTCGTCGCCGTCTTCGCCGTCCTCATTATCTAGCCCATCGATAGGCAGGATTTCGATTTCGCCACTGAGGACGATACTGAATCCATCACTGCGGGTAGGTTCCTGGACGCGACGAATGGACGCTCTATCTCGCCAATCGTTGAGTTCTCGGCGCAAGGCATCGGTTTCGAACTTGAGCAGTCTCAATTCGCGTGAGGCGAGCGCACGATGTCTACGAGAAGCGTGGAAATAGGCAATCGAAGAATTGACGATAGCAGACTTTGATGGGCGGCGGATTTGGGATAGATTAGGAAGGATAGCGGCAAGATCCTGAATCAGAACATTGTTTGTTGTTGAACATTACATACCAAAGTAAGAATGAGAAGTCACGCTTTCTTACCAAGAATCTACCGTTCAACGTCTCCCTGCGCTGGCGCTCAACAGCATTGTGAGTCGCTCGACGTTCTGCAGTGTTGATGCGACGGTTTTGCTTGCGCTTTTTGCCACCAGCGAAATTGTCGGGAGATGGATCGGCGTTAGCAGGGTCTGAGGCAGAGAGACCCTTTTGAGAGGAGGGAAGAGTCGGTGTCTGTGGTTGTGGGGAGGAGTCTTCTGCTGAGGAAGAGGAAGAATCAACCATGATATGTAGTAAGAGAAATGACTGGAGTGTTGTTGATGTCGAGGGAGTTTCGCGAGCAGAGCTCAAGCGTTATGAAGCCGGAAAGGGTCGCGAGAATATACTGAAGAAAGAGTTGATTAGGATAGAGAGTGAAGAAGAGAAAGTATACTTACTCCAGGCGGTATCCTTGAATTCACGGCGAGGGGGGAGAGAGAGAAAGTATGAGAAGAAGAGGGGAAAGTTCGGTTTTCCCATTGAGCACTGTGGGTCTGATTATATCTTCTCGATGGCACATCAGGTAAAGAACCAATTTCAGAATCAGCAACCATCATCCCAAAAGACGAGAAATCCCTTTGCCGAGTCCAGGGTCTCTTACCACGTGTTTTTCAAATGGTCCGACATTCCGGCGTTCCCAAAAATTTTTGTACTCGTCTTACAAGAGACTTTATCAAGACTTTATATTACTGCTTCAAGATAAATAGCTAGAATCTTTCTAGAAACCCTCTAAAGCATTCATAAATTATTGTGTGTCTGTTGCAGACCACAGTGAGTGAGAGTCATTACAGCAATTTTTACAAAACTCGCTTCTATCAGATCTTCACAGCAAACTAATATCCTCCGTGATCCCTGTGGACACCAAGTCACCCCCCATTCTCAGCGCGATGATGTACGAGGACAAGGTCGAATAACCATTTCCAATGAAAACCTCTGCTCTGCGTGCAAGCTCAACGTCTACGCCCACGAGAAAATCCGTCTCTTCAGGCTCGTGCGGCACCATACCAGAGTGACTGACAGACTTGATAGGCCCATATGTCCAGCCTGCACGCTGCGCACGTTCTGGATTCCTCAAAGCATGCTCTAGCTTCCACAGGTCCTTGCTAGATACTCCATCGTGTACGATGTGAATCGTACGCAGATAAGGCTTTCGGCGGACCTGTCGGTCTATCGCTTCCATCACACGCAGAAGAGATGGATTGCAGTGCTCCATCACTGATGAGGCGTTTCTCGAATCGAGTCGTGGAGGGAGCATAGTCGACTGGATAGCAGGAAGGTTTGCCCAATTGACGAGTCCAGAGTTTCGTTGTGCCGCGGTTTCGCAAACATCGAGGAAGGCTTCTACAATTAATCAGTATTCATTGACCATGATAGAGATAGTTTTGATGAGAGACGTACTTCGATGAAGATGTACAGCTATGTATGGCTCGCCTTGGAGACTGGAAAATTGTCGCCGAAGATTCAGCTGAGTCTGGGTGCGTTCCACGATGTCAAGAACCTGTGGTGACCACCGGAACCAACGAGAAAGATAGTTCTGAAAGAGAGGCCATATAGCATCCGCACTCGGTGAAGATAGATAACTAAAAACAATGGTCAAGATGAGCAAAGAAAGAACAATAGAGTCCAGACCACTCACGCTGTGTCTATAATTGGGTTGTCCACGATGACACAACTCTCTTTTCTCTTCAACGCAGAAAGGGCAGTATCCCATAGATCCTCTCGGCTCGATTGGATCTTTATGTGGACCACATCATCTGAGCCTTTGGCACATAGCTTTTCGACGAACGAAGCAGGGACGGCTCGTTCCTCGGTGGCGCCTAGAAGAAAGGCAGATAGTGGGAGCTGCTCATTTCGGGGCTTCCAGTACAGCGGTTGATAGATGTAGAAGCGAGAGGATTGCAAAGCCAGATGATGGTGCAGTAATATCTCTTGAGCCTGTTGGACGCCACCATGATGATGACGATGATTACTTCAACACCCGTAAAAGTCCAAATGAACAAACCCCAGAATACTTACTTGATTCCCAAAGTCAGCACCCTCGTGTTGTCGGAACAGTACAAATTTAGGGTTCTTCTGAGTTTCTATAAGTTGAAGGCTCTCTAAGAATTTCTGGCCTGCCTCTTCTTCCTTTTGGTTTAGGTCGGCGTATAGTGTATAAGGTGGGTTTGAGTTGTCAGTGGTGGTAGTGCTGAAATAGGAAGAGTAGAGTAAATAGACAGCGACAACGACGACTACTGGGACGAGAACGCGGGCGCGTAGCCGGTTATGTGAGCTGGCACTTTTCATGAAATTTGCAAGCGGTGCAGAGGGCTCTTTATAGTTGGTAGGGATGAATGTCCAAGAGCATTAGGGGAGGTTGAGGTGGAAGTGGAAGAATTAGAGCAAGCGGCGGCGAGTACGCTCCGAACAACTTTTGAAATTCTGCAAGGGACTAATTTTTGATCGGGACCTCTCGTCGAGTCTCAGTGTCTCAAGCAAGACGCTCATCGGCCTAGAACCGGCCCTTGCACTCGATTGCAGCCTGTACAGTACAGAAACTCTAAACGGACGAACTGTACAACACTTAGAGAGGAGGAATACAAGTTACGTGTACCCCTCGAAAATTGCGATTGTATATGACCGCTCGAACTATCACAGGGGTTAAAACCAAAATCGATCATGCATGAGGCTGCATCGATCAGTTTTTCCATCTAAAACAAAGAGGTCAACAAGGCTCTGAGTGAACAGAAGAAAGAGAAGACTTGCATTTTGACATGTTTATCTCTCCCTCCACTAACAACTTTGTCTGCAACAAAGTCAACACAATAAACCTCATCAGTATGACCAGGAAGGTCGATTTTGAGTTTGTATGTTTTGAGGTCCCATATCTTCACAGGTAAACTTGATCAGTATGAACAATCCAAAAAAGCATTGCATGAATCACCTTGACTGTAGCATCCTTGCTCGCACTAACCAACATCCTCCCATCTGCACTCCAAGCAAGCCGATACACAGCCCCAACATGACCCCTCAGCGTCGCCACGTATTTCCCTGTACGTCCTTCCCAGAGTCTTATCGAGCTATCCCAAGAAGACGACGCGGCCCATCGGCCGTCTGGCGAGAACGCAACATGGGAAATCTGTCGTTGGTGTCCTGTCAGTCGAGTGATTGGTTTTAGCTTCCCTTGAGAGGGCGCCATGTCTGAACTTGGTACTGAGGAAGGGAATAATGACCAGAGGAAGAGGGTGTGGTCGTCTGAACCTGTGACGAGTAGTTCAGGGGTGGTGGACAGAACGTCCGTGTATCGTTTCAGTGCGAGTTGCTGGGCTGAATACAATGCATCAATAGACCGTTCAATGATGCCAAAGAACTGCATACCTTCTTCGTCATTCGCAGGACGTTTCCCCGTATGGTCAAAGGGACCTGTTCGCAAAACGAAATCTGTGTTGAGAGTTAAAGTCGTCACCCAATGAGCATGGTCTTTGAGGACATGTAGTTGTCGTCCCTGTGTGATATGAGAATATTGCGGAGGCATCGAAGAATTTGAATCAACATACACTATCAGCATCCCATACCCTCACCGTACGGTCGCTTGATGCGGTATACAAAACACCACTCTTCAGACCAAAGCCGCTCGTCCCTCCTCCGCCCCATTTCACAACGTTAACACTGGCCTGGTCCTGATCAGCATAGAAAGATGGTGAATTTCGTCGATCTTGACATACTGTATGACCACCTAGGGTGTATTCTACTTTTCGAGTAAGGCTGGACCATACGCGAACAGTACCATCTTTCGACGATGATGCAAGTCGCGGAGACTTTGGATTTCTTGAAACCGGATGAGGGAGTATACATGACATCCACATATACGCTTACTTACAAGTGTATTGGTTCCCAAGAAAGAGAAGTAATCCATTTTGTATGACCTTTCATAGCATCTCCGATAGGTTTTCCGGCTTTAGGGTCCCAAAGACGCACCTAAAACGCTTGAACAAATTAGCTAGTACACAGAGATGAATTGAAGTGTAACAAACGTGTCCATCATGTCCTCCGCTCGCAAGTAATCTCTCCATAGCTTCCCATTCTACGCAAAGCACCCAACCTTTGTGACCAACAAGCGTATGCGATGGAGTTTCCGTGTTCAGATCCCACAATCTCGCAGTAGCGTCACCAGACCCTGTCGCTAACAGAGCACCTGTCGGTGAAAACGACGCACACAGTATTGGTGAAGAATGCCCGCTTAGACTAGCTGAGCATCTGGTCGCCGGACGCACACGAAAGACACTTTGCGGCGAGCATTTCACTACAAAGACATCTTCCTCTGTGAACGAATCGGCGTGTGTGGGATGATTTAGGATATCCGATTGGATTGATTTCGAGATGACTATTCGAGTAGGGCCTGGCGCTGCATCTGCATTTTCTGGGCAGTCAACATGGAAAGAGAACGGGACAGGTTCTTCGGATTTCTAAGATCAGTTAGCAATCCATTAAGTCTACCAAAGTTGGATCACTCACGGTCAGTTTGTTCAATAGGACCTCGAGACCTTCTCTGGATACATCTGCAGGAAGATTAACTGCAGGGGCCAAGGCAGAGCCATCATCCTCTGATACGAATTGAACGAGGACATTTCGAGTAGGCTTTGCAGGCTCTGGTTCTGGTTCTGGTACTCCATGATAAACTTTTTGTCGTTTGGGTGGTGGAAGGAGAGTTGCCATTTTTTGGATTTGGCGCCCACGAAAAGAAAAAAAAATGTTGATGTTCCTCTTTCGGTCACCTCAAAGTCTGAATCGTGTCCCGCGCGTTCTTCAACTCAACGCGTGCTCTGCTCAAATCAGAAACGTTAGCGATAAACCCTCTACTCGAAAGCCGCGTACAAAGAAGACTCCCGCATCAGTGGAAGAGTCTCCTGAGAAGCCTCCGAAGCAGAAGAGAGTCGGAAGTCGATTCGAAACTCATCCGGATTCCCCTGAAGACAAGACGATCCTTCCACCTAGAGAGAAATGGCGACAAATCTTTGCCTGGGTTCCCGTTCATGACCGTGTATCACTCGCAAACGCTCAAACTGCAAACAAAGTCGCGGAGTGTTTTGTTCCCAAAGGTGATAGGGACAAAGTCATCATTGAAGCCTTCCCAGGTGAGCTTCGACCCGTCTCTTCATCTTTCTCTACTAACATAAAGTCAATGCGTTAGGCCCGGGACAGTTGACACGCTCCCTTTTGGCGCTACCAAAGGAACGCATCAAGAAGATAATCGTTCTGGAGCAGGAACCAAAGTATCTTGATTACCTGAGAGTGCGTCTGAGCAGTACCTATTCCTTGTGATCTCGCACTGAAATTGATATGCTCAGCCGCTTGCTGCTATAGACCCTCGCGTGACGATAGTACCTTTCACTGCTCTCGAATGGGATACATTCGATATAGTTGAAGGGCAAGGGTTATTGAACGACGTAGTAACAATTCCATGGGATCAAGGAGGTCAAATCTATCATCAATCTATCATCATGTCTGCTAATCTTTTCATTCTCGCAGTACACTCCAAACTCCAATTCATATCCCATCTTCCCCTTACCGTCTACGGTGAACAACTCATTTCTCAGATCCTCCGACTCATACCGAATAGAAACTGGCTGTTCAAATTCGGACGAGTGAAGATGAACTTCCTCCTGAGTGATTATATCTGGCAGGCAAGTGAAGGGTGTTCGCATTCTTGTCATACATACTCATCGGAATACCAGAGGTTGACAGCTCCTCCCGAGAATAATCTTATGCGCTGTAAGCTCAGCGTCATGGGTACTGCAACCGCTGAGTTCCAAACGAAGATGTATGATGCATTGCAGCCCTACTCTGAACATTTTCACCCTACCCTTCTCAAGAAACCAGTAGACACGGCCAAGTTCTCGAACAGACGAATCGGTGTCCCCTTCCACGCAGCTGAAATCACCCCTTTAGAAAAACAAGTGATTAACCCAGAAAAGCTGGACACTTGGGATTATTGTATACGTCGTCTTTATGTGCGGAAAGCAACACCACTCCAGCAATGCATAGAGTAAGTCTGATTGTTTTCCGAGACCAAGCTATGACCTTTGAACATTGTCTCCACTTATAAATAGAGACCTAGGACCCGGTGCTCAGTCGCTATTACCCAAACTTAGTGCGACGATTGACCCTATGACAAGAGTTAGAGATATCACTGTAGCTCAGTGGGCTTCACTAATTCAAGAGTTTGATGCATGGCCATTTGCTCCAACTGTATGTTTCCCTATTCTAAGAAGTAGTCTTCCTGAACTTGAGACTGATCAATTCTTCGTCAGGATCTTGGTATCAATGACGCGAAGTTAGATAATTATGGTGGGCGCGGGCTTCTCAATCGTTTTTGACCTTCAACGACACTGCATTAGTATGGTTTGAATGCTATCTTTTACAACGGAACTTGTCATATTGTTTCATAAGGAAGGGAATAACATACATGCAGCCAGCATACCCTAGGAAAGAAATATACATGTAGGTGTGTTTCTCTATCATTTCAATTATTCTGCTTGATCATAGATGACTCTGACAGGAGTTTGTGCCCTCAATCTCGTCCGACGACTTTGCCGCTCAAAATTCATATCGGAATGTGACCTTTGATGGTTCAGGGGTCTTTGAGGTGTACGACGACTATTAAGGCTCTGTGAATGATCCATTCGCCTGTGAGTATAATTCGGGCTCAACAGAGCGCCCCCGCTTGTAGATGACGACGGCAAACTCGAAGTCGAGCTGCTATTGTCTTGAAACAAGGCTGAATACGCAGTGGCTGTTGGTCGCGAATAAGAGGACACGGATGAAGATCGAGCCAGAGGCTGACGGCGCACTGAGTTGTTCAGAACTTTTTGTTCAGCCATGTATTGCTGGACTCTGGGGTGAAGAGAGGGTAGCAGTTCGTTTGAGCTGCTAGTCTCAAAACTGGGCACTTGGACTGGGACACGGACGTCTGGGGATGTGTATGCATGGACGACGGGGGGTAGAGGAAACTGGTCAACGAGAGCCTTGTCGATGATAAGAGGCGGGGAAGCGGGTCGAGAAAGTCGGCCGTCCTCGTCACATTCTACGCCTTCGTCGAGAGCAAGTCCTGACGAAAGACTTCCTGAGGCGGCCATATCCTCCGGGAAAATGTATGTGATGTCGGACGTCTTTATCGGTCGCTTTCTCTTGGACGGCGACTCAGACTCTCCTCTTTTCGATGATTTCGAACCTGATCGTCCGCGTAAGGAACTCATGAAGGACGACTTTAAAATCGGCGTAGGTGTCTCAGGCGAGCTTGTGCCGATTACCGTGTTCGTTTTCCTGCTCGTATCAGAAGAAAAAGTTAGCGACCTTGAGATCTTCTGCTAACCGAAAAACTCACTGCTTGAACGCTTGTCGAATGGATGAAGGCATTTCGCTGCAGGATATCCGTTGTAGTGGTGTAACGAAGACGAAGAGTGGAGCAAGTCTGAGTCTTTATAGGCATGAGGTCAAACAAAGGGCCAATTTCGGTAAGTTAGTGAGGTTGGGCCACAAAGGACTTCATTGTTCCTCGTTGTCTTTTTCTGGAGAATGGGCCAATCCATGGAAGCACATAATGGGATTTCTTAAATACCCTTTGTAGTGTATCAGTGCTGATGGTCGAAGCTTGTACCCTCGCACAGATCGCACGGATGTTTTCACTGCTCGCGATCGGGCAGCCATATTTGGTGAGCGGAATCAATTCCTTTCTCCGGTTCTCGTATAGCTTTCTAAACTTTGACCACGACAGACTATCATCGATGCTCATTGCCCCATGCTCGCAGTACTTGATGGTACATGAATACGACGAGAAGTTTGACAATGGTCGTAACGTGAAACACCCTTGTTGGGAAAATTGGCGCCCCCCTCCTCGTGCACTCTTCCTGACAGCCTTAATTCGACCCAGTGTTCACTTCGGGTTCGAAACCGCCTAGCCTGAATGGTGAGCTTAGTTAGTACGAATGCACATTTTAGTACTGATTAGCGACTCAGCGCTTGCCATCTGTAAATCACACGAGAGTCTCTGTCTCTGCAAGTCGGGTCTTCCGCTGCAGAGGCGTACGCTTTCAGACCCGCATCAGCTAGGACTAGTCTTGCGCCGACTCCTTGTGCAGCTTGCACCGCTAATGATATGTCCTTCTTCATCAATTGTACCTGTGGATTACAATATGGACCGCGCTTCCCGAACAATAGTTCCTGTACGTACTTTAAATCCACCCTCGTATCCTTTGCTAGTCACCGCGTCAGGACAAACTCCTGGAACGGGATTGACCGTGCTATTGACCCAACTTCCGCCAGAGCTGGTTTTGAAGCAGTCGCTCAGGACTTTTGGATCTATACCTAGTCTCATACCTAGGTTCATTGCTTCGGATGTGGCCAAAGCTATCATTCCTGAAAGGTAGTTATTGCTCAATTTCGCAGCGAGTCCTAAACTTTGCCCTCCAATCGGATGTATAGAGGTTCCCATGTAGGAAAATATCTGCCGAAGTAACGGAAACTGAGGATCGTCTTCGGCAATTCCTACCATGAATGTTAGAATGCCCTTCTCTGCACCACGAGTACCGCCAGAAACTGGGGCATCAAAAAATCGAGGTGGATTCGTTGGATGAGATGCAACTACTGCTCGCCCTACTTCCAATGAAGTTTCAGGATCAATCGTAGAACTACCAGCAGATCAGCATCAGTGCGGCGGCTTTCGCTTTCTTTCAGAGGGAAGAATACCAATCGATGAAGAGTTTCCCATCGGTGTCAGCGGCCAACGCACCTCGTTGCGGCGCCAAGTACACATCCTTCACATGCGAACCTGCATCGGTGCTTGTGAGCATAGGAGGTATGTTGCTTGACTCAATCACTCGCCTTCCGGAACTATTGAAATGAAGCAGTCCTATTTGCCGTATTACACTGTTCGACATATGCCTCCACTAAACCCAAGTTCACGGTTACTTACCGAATGTTCTGCAACTTCTTTGGGTGACGATAATATTGTAATGTTCGGACGAGTTGCATGCTCATTCAATTGAACAAACTGTTGAAGGACCGCTGCATCGATATCATAGATGAAGAGCTGATGATCGGAGGAAGGTAGCTTGTGGACTAGCTGGCTAGCCATTGGGAAGCCCATCGCCCCGAGCCCCACCCATCCGAAACAGCGAGGAAGATTATTGATAGGTGCAGACATGGCCGTCATATCCAATGTTGCTTAGAGGATGAAGTCATGGACATGGACTGCAAGCTCTCAGATGAATTGGTCACAAGGCACCTGTGTGAGAGCGCAACGGGGTTCCGCGCCCCAGAGGACGTGAGAGGCTACCTTTGTCCTCAGTCTATTCTCTGTTTGTGCCCTTACTAACCGTCAAGTATGTCGAACGAACTCGAGAAAGCGCATCAAGAAATATATAATGCTGGGATGGTTATGCGTCGGAAGGTTATGGTAAGCTGCTGCGTTTGATGACTGTCTTAACAGTGACTGGCGCTGATGAGGAATAATAGGGGAATGACTACGTGGAAAACCAATTGCGGAAGGTGATTTTGGGGGGTTTCTTAACATCTCCATGCTGAATGTCATCGTAGGGAGAGTCCGAGTTCATGAAACCGATGCAACAAGTGTGTTTACCAGAATTTATGAAAGAATGTCCATAGCTGACCTTGGATATACAGCTCGCTACAGAAGTTATCATTTCGATTCCGTTATCTAGGATCTGCGACTTATATGTATTGGCAGGCTGCCTGGGGTACTATATGGACTCGACCAGGCCTCGAGCCCAAACAGCGTAGTTTGATAAACCTCGCACTCCTGTCCTTCCAAGCGAAGAAGGCTGAGGTACGTGTAGTGGTAACTTTCCATTCTAGACGGTATTCTGAAGCTCCTTGCAGCTTGCTGGGCATATAAGGTATACTCTTCCCATTGCAGTCTCAAGACAATGAGTGAATTTGTATCTGTAGAGGTGCAGTGGTCAACGGCCTCACCGAGATCGAAATTCGAGAGACCTTGTTGCATACATCCATATACGTGCGTGTCCCCTCTTATCTCATTTTACACCTCTCACGAAGCTCCTTCTATCAGTGTGGAATCCCGTAAGTTATTTCCCAAGTTGAGCTTCAAGCGTTGATTGAGGACGGATCCGTATGTAGTACGGGGATGGAAGCCTTTCGCGTAGCTGATGAAGCGATAGCCAAGCTCAAGGAAGAGGGTTTACTCCCCAAGTAGCAGAACAAGAAGTATGAGTTATGGTGATATTTGCTAGTACAAACCTTTGAATCTCGATACATAAATAAGTCCCCCTCCTTCCTTCAAGCAAGGGCCGGATTTATCAGCTTTAAATTGGGTTCGTTCAAAACATGAGAAAACGGCATGCTTGGTGTTGGTTGCAACCAGTTCTTCGCATCGTAGAGCGCTCGAGGAGGAGATTCGATCATGTGGAATGTATATGCGAATCGAGTATGAGAGCTCGTGTTTCGCTCAGATTTATGGAGGACTGAGCCGTGAATCAACACCAAGTCACCTTTGCGATCACAGTTCGTGGTAAGGGCATTTTGAGAGAGAGGATGTTGTGTATATACGCACCTGGAGAGCAAGCTTCGAGTATATACTTGCCCTTGCTCGATTCTGCTGCTTGTGCTTCGACTTCAGGAGGTACTATCTTCTCGAATCCTGTTCCGCCTTCAGGCAGGCGAATGAATCGTTTGGTGATTGGGGTTGTTAGATGAGAGCCAGGTAAGAACGATAAAGCACCATTGAGTGGTGTGCATTGTTCGAGGGCAAACCAAAATCCCAGTGCCGATGGAGGATCGGTGTACTAAGAAAGAATTGTTGACAACCTGATATATGAGACTTCAATGGCTGAATGGCTCACCAGAAATGTTCTGTTTACCGTAATAACGATGCATTCAACTATAGTTTTTCGTTTGATGCAATGCGACATACGAATCATTGTGTTCCCCAACTAATCTTTCGGTGTGAAGAATCAGAATGCGACCCATATTGCAGCCTATGCATACCTTCACCGCCTATTTCAGGTTGTTTACAGATAACCATAGATTGTAGCGCTGTACCCTGCGGCTGAGGAGTAGTCCAAGTAGAACGAGCGTAGTCCGCGTACCAACAGGATCGACGTGCATAGCTATATCGCAAGCTACTGCCTGCACCTTGGGATTTTCTAATGTGACCTTCCGGAAAAGAGGATCGAGTTCATGTAGTGCTGCAAAATATAATGAATATCATCAGGAGTCAGAGCACACTGAAGCTCACCATGCCCTATCTTATTCACTGCCTTTTCTTTCTCTCTATTCAAACGGCCATCCTTGTCCACTGCATCTTCTTCCAAGAAAAAGCGTCTAAGTTATACGAAGATTATCGGAGTATGCTGTGATGAGAGAAAGAGTCAGACTCAGATGAGGCATGGCACACCTACATCTTATCTCCTGAAGTCAGAAAGTAGTCGTCCCCAACGTGGTTATCGTCTCCAGTGGTGAATTTTGTCTAGAACAGCGCGGACAAGGAACGTCAGTGTCACGGGCTGGGTGTAATACGAGCTAAGATAGAGTACCCGAGGGTGAGTTTCGAGGGGAAATTCAGATATGAGCTGTTTGGATCGTTGCAGTAGCTTGGCTGTTTCTTCTGTGCTGAGGAATCCTGGCAGAAGTAGATAGCTGGACGAAATCTCGAGTCAAAAAGAGTTCATCTTTTGATCTGAGCAAGGGCTGAGATAGTACCCGTTCCGGTAAAACTAGTTGTATACGTTTATCGAAGACGACTTTTGGCACTGCAATTCATTCAAGGAGTTATATGGGCAACATACCTGATCTATTTGATCCTGGGTGAGCAATTCGGGCATGACACAAGTACTAAGTTCCTACAGTGATGGAAGTTGTGGAGAAAGGAGGGACTGAATGAATTTGTCCCGGACTACTGATACATGATGGATACGTTCGTCATGATTATAAGTATTACAAAGTTTAATTCCCTATACGATCTTCAGGTCTATCACTTCTGCGCCACTGCAGGCATAGTCTGCTTGCGAGCTGCCTGACCTTCCTCATGAGTAGCCAGTACGATATCACGATGCAATTCCATATGTGTCTTTCCGTCTTTGAAACCTCGTTTGAGTGAAAGTTCTTTATCCGTGACTGGTTTGAGATCCTACCCAAGCATATAGTGAGCAACGCGTCAATATCGAAAGACGAGGTACCTACCACGATCAAACTAGAGTGAACACCAAACACTGCGTCGCTGTGCAGATAAGGATCCCCTCTCGGATAGAACGCTGTTGTCAACTTCTCGTAGCCCTGAGCATCGATTTGCATATGCAAGTGGGCTGGACGGAAGACATGTCTCCCTAGAGCAGAAACCATCTTGCCCACCGGCCCGTCAGATGGGATGGGATAGGACACAGGAACTACAGCACGGAATGCATAACTTCCGTCTTCAGCAGAGAATAGACGACCTCTGCAATCAGGTTCGGTACGGTCGGCGTACTGTGAAATTACATTCCAGTAAGCAAGATATTCGAAGAAGATGAAAATCACAGTTTAAACAGAGGACACTCCCGCGATGTGTGCATAGATCAGGGAATCCAAAGGGAATTCAAGACTCACTTGAGTGTCATACAAACCATGCCCATCCGTCTCCCAAGTGTCAATGATGGCGCCAGGTATAGGTTCCCCTTTTGTGTTAGTGACCTTGCCGTAGACATACATGTAGTCCCCTTTGCCTTCCGAAGCAATACTGTCGCCCTGTTGGAATTCATGTGCATCCTCTGTGAAGAATGGACCCAAAACACAAGCTTCGGTTGCACCAGGCGGCTTGGCGTGGTTAATTGCATCAACGAGACTAGAGACGCCCAGTGTGTCGGAAAGCAGGATGTATTCTGGTGCAGAGTCAACTTGGATTAAGAATCAAGATATGAATAGGGAAAAACGGTACCATGACGGATATCCGAACACATCTTGCCTGTTTCTTTGAGAAATTCAAGTGCAGTCCTATCGTTCACATGAGATTTAGCGACTCGCTGCAACGCAGCTGCAAGAATTCGACGTACATCCATTCCTCTGTTGTGAGCGAAGTTTCACGAACGAAGTCGTGAAGATGCTGAATCAGATGCTTGAAGATGAACTTCAATCGATCATCAGGGCCTGTCAAAGTTTACATAGATGAGTACGATAAGTTCAAGATGATATGTATGAAGACCTCACAGTTAGCATTGATAGCATGCACATTATCTGTGATAGTGTCCGCGTTCATATCCAATAATTGAGGGAGTTTGGAAAGGTCAATGCCATGCTGATGGGCACGACGATTAGCTTCAAGCATCGTTTCCGTCTTGTAATCCGCAGGTGCAGTGATCTTGGACGCCATGGCTGAAGAGATGTGGGATAACGGGGACAATAGCTTGTACTATGGGATGAAATAGTGGATTGGTGGGGATAAAAGACTAATTATAGAGAACAGAGAAATTCGAGCTCGGAGCCATTGCACGTGAGGAAAAAAATGCGAGTCGACGGGCTCGGCTAGGCCATGGGGGAAGTTTTTGTTCATGTAGACGGAACATATGTTGAATCCAGCTAGAAGGATTGGAGAATCGTCAGCAGATTGTTCAGAAGAGAAACGACATAGGAAAGAACAGGAAAGAACTTGTATTTGTCGGTACCGAATGGTGAATACCGTGAGAAACCGGCAGGTCTGTGCCGAATCCGTATGCAGAGTCATCTTTGGGGTCTTGGCTACTCACTAAAAGCGAAGACGAGAGACCCATGGCACCACCTCGAAGCTCAGCTGGACTTCATCGTGTAATCGCAGCTGAACCTTCCTCTTCTTCTCTACCTCCATCTCCTGACGATGACCTTTCCGAACTTTTCTTGGACCCTATGTTGGGTACCCCCTTGGCTATGTATGTCGAAAAAGACGTCCAGGACAGAGATACGCTGATAGATATAATCACGGTAAGTCGCGTCGCGTATAATTGGAGGTATTATTCAGCTTGGTCTATAGAAACATGGTGGAAACGTTTCTGCTGGATACAGTGGAGTGCCATATATACTAGGTACGCATACAAGTCGTCTCGTTGGAGTAGTCTGACGATCAGTAACAGTCGATCCACTCAAACCATCCGGTCAGAATCTCTATCGTCAGTATGTTAGCAAGAAGGGAAAAATCGTACTGAGCTATCGCTGGGTTCATGAGTGTATCAAAGCACGTCAGTTACAGACGTTTCAAACTAATTGGGCTGGCTGCAAAGTTACTGGCAAGGAAACGTACGTGAATTACCATTGACAATTATTGCATTCACCTAATATTCCGAATCAGAACTCTGCCAACTCCTTCGGAAATCTTATCACAGAACCCACAATCCCGAGACTCACAACCTTCCACCGAATCTCCACGTCGAAGAGATAGGCAGAATGTTCAGTCAGATGAGGCTCGTCAGATTGCCCCGCCTCCACCTGCCCCTCTACATCCTCAAATCCTTCATCCTTCTCTTCACGTCGATGCACTTGTACATTCTCAAAATCAATACCCGTACCCGATCTATACAACCGCTTCCGCCCAATCTCTCAATCCTCAACGCGCGTTACATTCACCTCCACCTCAGACATGGCAAGCTGCCGGTATTGCACCTCATCAGACACATGTGGAAGCTTCGTCACAAATTCTCAACCGTCCACAGTATCGAGATGATGCTTGGGGCGATTATGATAATCATTCTCATGCTCCCGATTCCCTGAATTCTACTGCTTATGACTACCGCTATCGAGACCCGTCACCCTGGGGATCTACGTCGTACTACGACACACAAACGGTCCCGGTTCGTTCAATCGCTGTTATCGTTGATGTTCAGAATTGAATTTAGTGTTCGTTGTAGTACGAGCAAACGTATGATCAAAATGATTACATACAGGATCCAAGGTCTGGTCCCGCAGACCCTTCGACGGAGGAAGCTGAATCTTCCGAGAAAGCTAGGGGTCGTAAACGGGTTCGTGCTTCGGTGAGGATCTAACACTATTGATAGATGCACTACTGAGATGGCATCCAAGGCTGCGCCCGCAACGCCAGCGTCTGCATTAGTGGTGAACCGCAATCCTCCAGCTCGGTCGCCCACCCCGCCAAGTCGAACCGTCAAGAGTACCTACGGCGGCAATCTTTTCACTGCAGAAGATATAATATATCTGAAGAAGTACATCGATTACTGTCAAGATCAAGGACTAGTACTTAGGTATGGAACAAATTCTGCATCGTTTTCCAGTCAACTGATACTAATACCCGCAGCTTGCGTGAAATATGTGAAAGGATAGCTGTGAAGGTGCCGTACATGTTTGAATCACTTTTCCAATAGTCGTATCTGACTCAAGAAACCGAACATCAACAGGCACCTCACCACACGTAGGTCGCAGCTGCTGTATATGCGTGTCATTCGCTGATAGGGAGTCCTGTTAGCTTCTATTCGTGGCGCCGTTATTGCAACAAGCATCAAATACGACTAGGTGGATACGCAATGAACGCCGACCGATCACCGCCTCCTGCTCAGCGAGACGCTCAAGACGAGGATGAACCTACAATGCAGACCGGCGCTGTCCCAGGATCTATAGCAGCTGCACAACGAAGGCTGCAGGCCGAGTCCGGCCGACCACGCTCTCGTTCACCTACGCCTCCAAGAGCACTCTTCCGTAGTACAACGGGCAAGGGCGTAGCTTTCACCGACGAAGATGTGACATTCCTCATGCGTTTTATGGAATACCGTAAATCAGAAGGGACTTTGGATATGGTGGCATTCTGGAAAGAAGTAGCGGCCAAAGTAAGTTTGATACATTTCTTTGTGTATGAAACCATGTTCGAAATGATCGTATATCTTTTTTCTTTATTGTTATTCTATAGGCACCTCATCATTCGCGCGCTTCATGGATGAAGTTTTGGCGTCGACATAAGCATGAACTCCAGCCTTCAGAAGACGATGATCCACTTCCATTACCGCCAGACAAGAAGCTGCGATATAGTCGGGGCGATGATGTACTCCTGGCGAAGCATTTCTATAATAAACCCAATGGAACATCGGACAAGATATTTCAGGCGTTTGCTCGTTCGGTGAGTCTAAACAACAACGGTCATTTTCAGGACTGATTGATATTGTTGTAAGCATCCTCATCATCCATGGAAAGGCTGGCAAGAGCATCATCGTATTCATAAGGCCAAGATCGATCATTTCATCGAGAGATTGAAAAATGGCGAAAACATTGATGAGGATGGCGAATCCGCGGCATAGGTCATTTTGAACACATCTGTCTAACCGACACCCTCGAGTATGTTGTATGGCATACAGATTCGAATGCTGTTCGGCGTCAGGTGGTTCGCACGTTCTTCTTCGCTGTTAGCTGTAGATCTCGGGATTTTGAGCGCATAGGACATAGGACAGAAGTCACAGAACATGATTTGAATCTCAACGTTCAACAGCTGGAAGATGCACTGTATGTATATAGATTGACAGATATATTTGTTGCATTCACTGATCAATGAAAGCCTCGGAATGCAAGTGGAGTAGTACTAGTGCCGTCTTCTCCTCTCTTCTCCCATCGTTCAATTAGTACTTATGCCATCCTGTCTTTTCAGTTGATATCAGCGTCTGAAATGCGGTTTTCAATGAAAGATTGATTTTTTCCACTAGTTCAGGATTTCACATCAATGATTGTCGTTACACCTTTGTTGACACAAATATCTGGGAGCATGAATATGTTGTGAGTACACCTTACCGAGTATCGATAGTCCTAATTCGACGAAACCTTGTGAAGATTATTCGTCTCATGGTCTGGAGAGAGAGATGGACTCGGCTGTCTCCGGTCTTCCCTTGCAAACCTTGTCTTCGAATGGGGCATCTTCTTTCTGTGTTTTCTCAGGTAGAATGTTGCTCATCTCACTGATTGATTGGCTCGGACGAGGTTCCACTCTTTGTATGTCATTACGGTCGCTGCAACTTTCCTGAAGAGGCTCCTATCTCAACTTACGGTAAAAAATCAGCAACGTTTTTCCTCAACCCCTTCCGGGCCCTTTCACCTCGCTCTTGCCTTTAGGCCATCTCAAATCTGCGAGCATATACCAGCATCAATGCCCCTCTGTGTCCCTATATGTCTCTATATCCCGATGGTACTGCGGACTTTCGAAAAGACAGGAGGTTCATACAGGTTCATACTTGTTATCTGAATCGCTGAACTTTCGGAGGAGAACGTAGAAAACGATAGGATCAAGCCAAGAGCGAAAGTAAATGAGGACCTTACACTACGGAAGTTGAAGATTTGGCAGGTCACAGGTGAAACGTGATACAGGATGCCGATGATAGCACGCACTCAGACTGGCAGCCTGGTGCGACGGGAGTTTGAAGGAAGAGAGTCGAGACTAGCTTGGTAGTAGAACAGGAAGGGATTAGGATCTGTCCAAACCGACGGATATGTCAGAACTTGGGAACCACCATTAGTCACTATACACACCAACGACTCCAGCTCCCAGTGTTCCCGTCGTCGTTGTTGGAATTACCTTCTTGCAGCTCACTGTTCAAATATCCTACGTGTCGGAGAGTTCAGTTAGTTTGAACCAGGGAAGGTTGGTGGAACACCGAAATTGATGCCCGGTATAACCATGATTGTCTATTGATCCTTCGTTCTTCCTCTCGGCTGAGAAACTATCTCTTGTATCATCAGTCAATTATTCATCGCACTGCTATGACTCAGACTGATACTACTATGTGAGGTACTACTGCTTCAGCCTTCATACGGCCATGGCTTCCCCCGAGCTCTTCTGAGCTGCTTTCGCCCTCGCGTTCTAGAGCCTGCACCTCTCTGGCAGTAGAGTATTATTGACTTGCTGTATAATAATCGTTTGAGCGGCAGGCAAGCCTCTATGGCTGCATTCTTAGATTGAATAAAGTTCAGAACAAGATGGGTGTCGCTGTTCAGATACATTGACTTGGTGTCGTGGAAATGGGGCACTGATTACAGCGGTAACTACGAATGATATCTTCGTAGTACAGTTCGTGTACAACTTTGTTGCTTTTCGTTCTCATTGGTGATGAATATCGATGAATACTCACACCTTGACTTCCATTTGTAGAAGCCGAGAGCTCGTAAACTTCATGTGAATCACCATATGCTTCGCCTTCTACAGAAGAGAATGATGAAAACACCCAATATCATGTATGTATCCTCGGGAGACGGTCGAAAACCGTAGCCAACATAGCGTGTCAATTCCGAACTTGTGAAACTCTTCTGAAATTCTTACCATCGGATTGCCAGAAGGGCGAATTACTTGCAGCGCGTTTGGCGTTAACGTTTGGACCGGCTGTGGGTAGAGGAGCATCGAGTTAATCCCGAAACTGATGAGTACGATTTTAGTGAAACACAATTTGATATCAAGCTCAAACGGATATCGCTGAAGTTGAGTGATGCTCCCGGATGTACCGCCTAAAACTGACGTTTTCGGAGGTGAGTATAGCCATGGGCCTCGCAGAGATACCCGGATCTGAGAAGGGTGCGAAGGAATGTTGTCCGATATCCTGGCAAGATAATCGATATCCGGGAGACGCGTGATGGGGAGGTATAATTTAATTGGAATCTGATTGAGGAATTGAAGACGGGAGATGGCGAATGTTTTTGTGAGGAAAAAAGACTTGGGCGAGAAGAAACGAAAGGGTGCGACGATGGGGGACGCTTAGTAGAACAAGGACTATAGTAGGGAGAGACTAGGTCAGATAAATTACAATAGAAAGATTAAAAGAAACAGTATAAAGAAGGGGAACAATGGGTGGCATGAGGGATATCTTGATGAGATGAAGAGATATCCAAAACGATATGATTACATAAGTTGTTTGTGTTGAAATCAACCTAAGGCTGCCGTTGCCTTCTTCTCACCGCCCTTTCCCTCACACCTAACGTTCACCGACTTCGACTTCATTCGTCGTCCTCCCCGCCTATAGCTATGGCTTCCGTCGCAGGCCGAAAAAAATCCATTGTCTCCAGCGCGGGCTTACCCATCGATCTACCAGTGGCCAACAACACTCTTCTCAACCAGGCTGCTATTACTTCCCTCTATCAAGAATGCTCTCGTCTTAGATCCCGTCTAATGCGAATTCGCGGCTTCGACTACTACTTCAAACTCGCCTCCTCTGACGACTCTCGTCAGTCTACAGATCCTGTCACCCAATTATGGGATCTTTTTCCCTAGGAATTTCCCTCTGCTACCTCTTCGATTTGTTACCAGAGGATGAGGGCTTTCAGAAGCTCAACAACTCTGAGTTCAACGAGAAATTCGAACGAAATCCAGATCGTGCTAAGAAACACAGCATCGTCATGTTCGCGATGCAGATTGCATCTAAAGCTGTCACCCAACACATCCCCGATACTGAGCCGTTCACAGTGACCGAGCTGTGGGATCGCTCATCTAATGACGGCCTTGTCAAGGTTTGTCTGATATCATAATGCTGTGTGTCCGTAACTTACGCCTTTTCAGGTTGTAAAAACTGTCAAGGCACTCGTCGCCCACCTACCACCAGACGTCTTTGAAGAAGCTCCTCCATCTCCTCCATACATGGCTTCCCATGACTCGTTCGACTCTCTTTCCGATCCTCATGTCTCTCTTCCACCAGCTGGTTCTCGCGAAGCCGCGCGCAATAACATCATTCGTGAAATGGTCGAGACAGAGCGAAAATATGTGCAGGATTTGGAAATAATGCAGGTATGCATCAATTTTTGGCTTCTCGAATTCGCTCTGATCATGACTTTCTCAGAAATACTCGACAGCTCTTTCGCAGAGCAATATTATTGACCAGGATACCATACACCTACTCTTTCCTGGGCTCAATAAGCTCCTCAACTTTCAGCGAAAATTTCTCATCAAATTTGAAAGTACCGCTGAAGCTCAATGGCAAGACCAACGCTGGGGCCAGCTATTCATTGAAAGCGTGCGTTTCATTCATACATTGCTATGTTCCCTTTTAAGACTTGCCTTTATGATGCTAACCTTCCTTTCTTGTTATGGCTTCGGTCTCATTAGGAAGATGAATTCATCGTATATGAGCCGTACTGTGGCAACTACACGACAGCTTCGGAACTCATGCTAACCCATGAACAAAGTCTCGCGGTGAGCCTTCTTTTTCCAGTCTCTTTACCCAATATTGTCGACTTGACAACAAATATCGGCAAACTCCCAACGTTTACTCATCACTTCGGCTCAACAGGCGCTCAATCACCTGATTAACGTGAAAGGAGAACTACCAGCCTTTCTCATCAAACCTGTTCAACGAGTCTGTAAATATCCCCTTCTGCTTGATGTGAGTGTTCATTCGTTCTGTGAATGGCGTATTGAAATCGACCAATTTCTTCCCGCCAGTCCCTGATCAAGGCATCATCCGCCGACGATTACCCCTACTACGAAGAATTGAAAGCGGGTTCAGATGCAGCGAAACGCATCACGGACAAAATCAATGAGGCTCAGCGTCAGGCCGAGAATGAACAAACCGTGAAAAACCTCCAAAGCCGAGTTGACGACTGGAAAGGCCATCACTTGGAAAACTTTGGTCAACTTCTCCTCGACGATATTTTCATCGTCACAAAGTCCGAGATCGACCGGGAATATCATGTCTTCCTTTTCGAAAAGATCATTCTCTGTTGTAAAGAAGCGCTTCCCCCTCCCCCTAATGGTCGGAAGGTCAACAAGAGCAACTCGATACTCAAGAAACAAGGGACTCCATCTCCTCTGCAACTCCCTGGAGGGTTTGGTCAACCTCAAAAGAAGACTACCCCTCTTCTTCTCAAAGGAAGGATATTCCTCGGGAATGTTACACAAGCGGTTCCCACAGGCAATAACCGAAATTCAACTTGTGTGTCCTTTCATTCGATTTCTTACTTTATTGTTGACTTTGTTTTCAGCTTCTGGCGTCCCGACTCAATATCCCTTAGCGGTATGGTGGAAGGGTGACGACGACCTCGAGTACTTCACCCTCCGATGTCGCCGAGAAGATCAGATGAGGCAATGGGAATCGGCAATAAATCGGTTGATTCGGGAAGGCGCGCAACGACGGGCTTCAGATCGCGGACCATTCGCTCGACTTCAGCATAACAGTACTAATCCTCGCCTCAATCCTCCTACAAGTACTCCTCCATATCCCTTACCGACACATAGTGTCCCTCCGCGAAGTCGATCTGGCAGCGTTTACGACCGTGAACAAGTCCAGGGCTCTTCCGGTCCAAATACCAATGGGTACGGATCAGGTCCACAAGGGTATCCTCCTCATGAAGGTTTTGACGTTGAAGCCGACGAGGATGATTTCGAAGATTATCCTCCTACTAGTGCACAATATGCCCCATCTGGACGAGGAACGCCGATGGGTCAACGACGAATTACTGCTACCCATGACCGCGATTCATATGTTGATGGACACCTTTCTACAGCACTTGGATCTGCTCGACCGATCACTCCCCGTCTCAATTCCAATATGAGCGCAATGAGCGCTCAATCTGATGCTAGCTTTGGTAATACTGTTAATGGCAGCAGTGGCGGCAGTGGTGTCAACGGCCCACGATCATCTCGGCCACCACTACGTAGTCAATTTAGCTCGACCAAGCTGCGAACAGGCTATGACACCAGTAGTGATTATCGTTCAGGCATCCCTCCTACCCCGGCATCTACATACAACAATCCCCCTCCCATCAACCGCTCGCGTAGTGCAAGTCAGCCTTCGGCATATATTCCCAAAACCAACCCCCCTCCACCATTACCCTCTGCACAGTGGTCCCGTCCAAGTACCTCCATGAATAGCAGCAAACGTGGCAGCGGTTCTAGTCAATCTACAGGCGACAGTTCAGATTACTCGCCTAATTCTTCTTCACCTATCACTCCTTACGGTTCCAGTGAATCTTCATTAGCTGGTGTCAACAATATTCGGTCATCTCGGTCGCAACTTCCTGACAATGGTGTCATGGGCCAACCTGTCAAAGTCAAAGTGCATTTCCACGAAGACATATTTGTCATTCAGGTGCCACGAACGACAGAGTTTGACGATCTGGTTGAGAGGGTTGGTCGGAAAATCCGGCTTTGTGGTCCTCGGAGAGATGATGGACCACTGCGCGTCAAGTACAAAGATGAGGACGGTGATATGGTCTCATTAGGATCGACAGAGGATGTTCAGATGGCATTTGAACAATTTCGACCTGGCGGGCAAGTGACATTGTTCGTTACATGAAATGGGTTACACGAAGGTTTTTTTTCTCTCCTTTCTGTTTCTGAGTTTTTTGTTCGCCTATTCCTGCATATGATTATATTATCCCCTTCACCAATTCATCTCGCTATTTCTCTCTTTGCACGCTTTCCAAATCTACCCTCTTTCCGCACATCTCATTGCATTTAATTGCCTTCGGGACTTCGGTCATCTATCTGCACATTCCTTATATTTTCCTCTCATCGTTGTATCATGTTCATGACACCTTACCCTCGTTTAACTCCTTCCCTTCTCCTTCCTTTCACTTTGGGCAACCTCTGAACACACTCTTCTCTGGTCCGAAGAGGTTACATACTCTCACTCATGCCAGTATCACATTTCTACGATTTACCCTGTAGGTGTTATCACTTGTCGGCATTCATTTCTTCTCTGTTCCTTATTTTGCGGAAGATCTTGCTAAGCCTTAGCCAGGCTTCTTGGATCAAGGATTTATATGTATTATATAGAGGCAATGCTAATTCGCATCTCAATCTTATACGTCCACTTTTTGCACTTACTGACACTGATCGCCGTTGCGGTGTAGAAACCCTCCTCGGTAGAGACGTCCTTCCGGAGGATGAGGCAAGGTGGTGCACAGAATCTGATCCGAACAGTGATGCACAAGATGCCGTCTTGATGTACACCGACGGCGACCCAGTTTGAGGCTGTTTGAGGGCGGTAACAATCTCCACATACATACTGCACATAGTTGTCAGTTATGTTTCTTTCCTGCTATCATCCACTGACAGAGCTGATAGATTTTTGTCTGCAAACAATTCGCAGCTACATCCTGGTGCTTGTTCGTATACGTCGGTGTGTTAATATTTTCGGAGTTGCCCAACGCTGAACGGAGGCCATCATTGCGATGGCAGCGATGCTTTAGCCACATAATGGATTGATTTGCTGTACCAGGCTGTACAGTAAGTTTCAGTGTGGGTTGATTAAGCGTTCATGCTTTCTCATGATATATCTACATCATACATGTAAGTAGTCGAAATATTCTTGATCCACTTTCAAGTTTCAGCTACCACCCCATCGACACTTACCAGCATCTACTACACCAACAGCTTACTGAGCTTCCTAACCCTGATCACTGGTGATCAACCACTTCTCAGTCAATGCTGCCTATCAGGATATTTGGCGTTTTACTTCTCAGTGCAACAGGCTGCTCACTTGCGGCTCCCACTCCAGTGATTGTAAGCAGTGACTATTCATATGGCGTGAAGGAGTTCAAATTGACCTTGGGATTCCTAGAATTCCAATGCCGTTCCCGGTGACTTAGAGTCCGGCGGGAGCCCCCACGTTCCTAGCGTACAAGCAATTGAGCCCCGCCAGGTGAACACCATAAAGGCGAATGCCTATTTCATGGTCAGAGCGGAGTCGTCGCGCGATGATTTTATCAAGGCCCCCTCGCTTCGTGATGACAAAAATTTCAACGATCATCGGCGTATGAGCCGGCATTATCATTACGTTCCGAACGAGATTGACGCAGCTACGCAGAGACTCTTGGACAAGTACTTTAAACATTATTATCCTCATCTTTCCATCTCTTTCACATTCCAAAACGACTTTCCATATGAACTCGAGAACCCTCACCAGCAGAACTCTCCCCCTCGCCGTTACTATCCGGTGGACATCGAGTGGGATGAGCACGTACTGCAGGTGTACCTTCATTCGAAACTTGGAGCCCAGGGCGCGGTGCTTTGTATCAACCGTCCGGCGGCTAGCGCTGAACTCTTGATGGTTTTCGAAGCCGCTTTTGTCGATGAACAAACTAGCCAAGCAGTGCGAGCGGGCAGACAGGATTCTCCAGGAATACCTCCCGGAGTCAGGGCACGCGCGGAGAGCTTTCTGGTAGCCAGTCATTACTTGTGTGCATATTGCAACTTGAAGTTTCCTCCGGAAATAATACATCCAGAGGTGAAGGCGGAACTCGTCTTCGAACCCCCTTATCCGTCGAAGGATCTTTTCGATCATGATCTCCAGTTCACCTTTTTGGATTTTGGAGCACTTCGTCGAGTGACTATCAAGTCGGATCCCACGGAAAAGAGTAGCATTGTAGATGACAAGGGAAGGAGTATTCAGAATATGCGGAGCGTGACTTTATGATGTTTTCACTCGACTTCGTGTTGAGTTGACTCGCTCCTGGACCCATACCTACCCATACGCCGTACATGAGCGTACATGCCTCCGGGCGTGACCGACAAATCTGTATAATGTACATAGTAATTTATCACCGCTTTCGAACAAACTCATTTTACAGACTACCAACAAATGTAACAACGAATATCTTTGAATCTAGCCCTTCTGATTTGTTCATATAAAAAAGAGCTCTACACAGTGATCCTCTATCATATTTTACAGTGGTTTCGATCCTCGTTACGCGATGGAAGCTAGCGTTTATTTCTATCATTGATTCGAACCTAAAGCGGCAATGGTGACGGTCGAGAGAATTGTATTAAAGTGCATCGGGTGAGATATCGCCCAGCGTATTGCGATCGTGAGCACTCATCATGCTAAAGGCTGAGCGAGCGTCGTCTCCGAATTCAGATTGGGAATCGATGGTTTCCTGTTGAAGATGTCGATGAGGGTTAGTTGAGAAGGAGCATTGAATTCAACGCACATCAAAGTAATGATTAGCAGTACTGCGAGGAGCTGTTGTTCGATGGCATACACATGCATCAGTGGGTTTGCTCACATATGAACATGAAAAAACTTACTTCTGGGAGTTTTAGGGAGTCGGCAACTAACACCGCTCTGCAATATGTGGTATGCAACAAGGCCAGACCTATAGCGAGTACGTAGTCGTAGTTGAGACTGGGAAATCGCGGGTATTCAAGTGACATACCAGCCAGTTTGATGCGACGCTCCTAGACCACGGCCGTCATCTGCGTGGAAGAACTAATGACAAAGTAGTGGTATCAGCAATTGAGCCTCAGAACGAGCATCTCCTACCTCATAAAACCACACGTAGTCACGGAAATGAGGGTCATGATCCAATTTGGGATTACCGCCATTTGTGGCACGACGACCTTGCATATCTCTACCAAAGATATGGATAATGCGGTGCTGGATTTCCTCAGCAACGGCGACAAGATTCATGTAGTCTCCGCTCCCAGTGGGGCATTCAACCTGTAACGCGGAATGATAAGTGACGGACATAATTCTCTGAAAGACGTATATCAGTCACCTGAAGTTCATCGCCATAGTACTGATAGAAACGTTGAAGACTTTCGATGAGCAGGAAGTTTGTGGCGAGCCCTTAAAGTTCACTGAGGATAAGGACTTGATCGTCGTGAGTGGAACTCACAGATAGGTCCTCTCCAATTCGAGTTACCACCAAACATGCCCGATTTTGAGTCCCCAGGCCAATAGTTGACTTCGTATCGTTGACCGTGTACATCCATCCCCCAAGGTTCGTCTTTGTGCTTCTTGGACAAACTATCCGACAAATTCAAGGATTTAAACAGCAACAGAGGAATTGTAGCACTCACGATCGAATTCCGTGTTCACTGAAGAACTCGTCTTCGTCGAGCATCTTTTGCAAGATGCTGACCAAGCGTTCTTTACTCGCCAATGCCAGCAATCTACGTTGTTCCCTTCCTCCGACTGTGCAAACGAGCGTTAATGCATTTTCAGGAAATAACAAAGAGATCTACCTCTCATGTTAGCAATGTTTCTATCGGAAACTCCTGGGCGATGGTCAATAAACCACTCCATGCGCTTTTTAAAGCCAGGGAAACGGTTCAAAACTGCAGGTTCCAGTACAAGCGTTGCATAGAGAGGAATCAAGCCAACGAGACTGCGAACAGGCAGTTGCATGCTATTCCCGGGTCCAAATGAGATTGCGTCGTAGTACATTCCGTCTTCCTCGTTCCACAAACTCGATTCATTGTCGCCGGCTTTGTATGTCATGGCATCAGAAATGAAAAGGAAGTGCTACGAACAACGTTTGAACGGGCATGTCTTCAGAATTGGCGAATCATACCTCGAAAAATTTTGAAGCGATATCTTCGTATACGTGATTATGTTTAGCGAGCTCGAGAGCAATATTAAGCCTGTGATCGTAGAATGGGGTTGATGATGACCCAAAGACAATGACAGAGAAGACATACATGTTCAAACAGTAGAATGCCATCCAGGCGGTGCCGTCTGCTTGCCGCAAGGTGCCTCCGGTCGGAAGAGGTTCTGAACGATTGAAGACACCTATGTTGTCCAACCCCAAGAACCCACCCTCAAAGACGTTGCTACCTTCGGCATCTTTGCGATTGACCCACCTAATACACCAGTCAATGGATTCAAGATGTAGCTGAACAGCACTAACCAGGTGAAGTTCAGTAGTAATTTTTGGAAAACTCTTTCCAAAAATTCGAGGTCCTCACGACCGTAAAGTTTCCGTTCAATCTTGAAGACTCGAAACGTAGCCCTGTCGATGACTGTTAGCAGCCCAGTAACTAAGGAGACGATTGCGTCCATACCAAGCATGGACGGGTGGGTTCACGTCGCCGAAGTTCCATTCGTAGGCTGGAAGCTGGCCGTCGGGCTTCATATACCATTCTCTAGTCAAGAGATCCAACTGTTTCTTGGCAAAAGCAGGGTCCACGACAGCGAGGGGTATGCAATGAAAAGCAGTATCCCATGCAGCAAAGAAAGGATATTCCCATCTAATAATAGATCTTAGTTGCAGTGGAAATCATCTTAGAAAGTAGTGACTTGCTTATCGGGCATAGAAAGGATGTCAGCAACATGCATATGGCGCCAGTCCTTAGATCTCCCTTCAGTGATCGTTAAGGAGCAAAACAGACACAAACTTACCCGATTTCTGATGAACTTGCGCTCTGGTGGAGGAGGGGGTTGAGCGGGATCACCCTCCAACCACTCTTTTTGAATGAACCTGTAGTACTGTTTGGTCCAGAGCATTCCACCCAACGCTTGTCGCATGATCTGCTTAAAATCGTCACTGATGGGCCCAAAAACAAGGGAGTTGTAGAATTCGTCTGCTTCTTGTCGACGAGCTTCAACAGCATCATCGAAAACACCCTCATCTTCAATACTAGGGTCCTTCTTGAGAGAGGACGGCGTCATTTTGAGACGGACGACCGAGCAACCACCTTGACCAGGAACGTCTTTGAAAATATAATGCGCGGCAGACTTGGTTCCAGTTTTTTCTGGGTTTACAAAACTAGGACCAGAGGGGAACGGTGTGCAAGGACCTTCTTCGACATCATCGTCACCGATTTCAGAACCGGCGGTAGAATAGGTACGAGCGCGTGCGCGAATTCTGTGGGAAAAGAAGTCTTCTGGACCTTCAGGTGGCGGAGGTCGATGAGAAGGAATGATGTGATCATGGAACGCGTCTTTAACATAGAGGGTCTCGTTCTGGCCACCATATAGACGGCTAAAGTTGGTATTGTTTTCGGTGAAAAGCAACTCCGGTTCTACCGCTTCAGTTTCGGGATCAACGTCAAAGTTACCGTCTGGCCCGACAGGAGGGGGAGATGGAAGGCAGTATAGATGTGTTTTGGGTTGTTCAGGATGCTTTACAGTGATATAATTGATGCCGCTCCGGCTATGGGCGGTCAAAGATGGCATTGGAGGTTTTTCCAGAGGCCACGACCATGTGTTGGGGAACCAAAGTTGAGGTATGATATGAAGGGTTGCAGGATCGGGACCTCGATTGTATGCAGTGATCCGAATGTAAATGTTATCTGGTTCATCTTCATCCTTCGCATACTGAAAAACTAAATGTCAAACAAAAGTTACGCGCATATATGCGTCGGAACTTACCTCTACAAAGACATCCCAATATCTATCATCGACGAAAGCATCCGAATCAAGAATTTCGTACTCAGCAACATCACGACTGCGATGCTGATTTTCGGTGACAAGTTCTTCATACGGGTAACGACGCTGGGGATATTTGTAAAGAAATTTCATGTAGGAGTGGGTAGGAGTGGAGTCGAGGTAGTAGTATAGCTCTTTGACATCCTCGCCGTGATTGCCTTGATGCCCAGTGACCCCGAAGAGCCTTTCCTTCAGAATGGGATCTTTCTCGTTCCAAAGAGAGATTGAGAAGCAGAGACGTTGATGGTTGTCCGAAATACCAGCTATACCGTCTTCACCCCAGCGATAAGCACGAGATCGCGCGTGTTCATGAGGGAAATGGCTCCAAGCATCTCCATTGGCGGAGTAATCTTCGCGAACAGTAGCCTAGTAGAATAATGATCAAACACGTTACAACGAAGGGGAAATATGTACTTACCCACTGCCGATCACTAAGATATGGACCCCACCGCTTCCAGTGTCGTTCGCGTCGTTCATCCTGCTCAAGGCGATGTCGTTCTACTCCTTTAAAGTCTTCCCCTAGTTCAGATGCCAGACGTTCACGGTAAGGACGGTTGTCCTGTTGATGATTATCGAGCTCATCGCTATCAGGCGATGGCTCTGGGACTTTGCTAGATTTCGGAGGAGCTGCGGCAGGCGGCTTTGGAGTCGAAGGAGCAGCAGGAATGTTGATTGTCAACGCCGGCTCGGAACGCGGAAGACCATCAGTATTAGAAGAATTACCACCTCTGAAGAGTTTTTCTTGGACCTTTTTCACAGCGTCAGAAGCCATGAGAAGTAAGAATTGAGACTGAAAAAGCTGGTGATGACGATTTTGGATTGAGGACTAACAGAAAGTTGATGACGGTAGAGGAAGTAGAGGTATTGATTGCAATGACGCGGGATTATTTATACGCTAGCGTGTTGTGACGCGTTTTACTTGACCCTCTATGTACCCTTATAAACCTTCCACATACAACTTGAAACTCATCAGATAGAAAGGATCTGATGAACACGAACTTGAATTCTCAAGTTTTTTGTTCGTATACTAGATGTGACCCGTGCGATGCACGACTATCAAGATTTAAATTTAAATCCATGTACATGTATTTTGAAGGAGCACTAATGAGCCAAACTGGCCATTCACACCTCCTACATCATGCCCCAGCCCATGCTGGGCTAGGGCCTTTATAGTCAGAGGTGTGAACAGCCTGTTTCTAAACTTTTCTCATGTTCAAATTGTTCTTCCTTGAATCTTCATCTTTTTGACATCTGCTAATGGATGAGTACTTGAATAACTTGCTGATCAGCTGTACTTGAAGCTTGAAGAATAATCAGAGCCAAGATTCTTGCGCTTTTGGAATTTTTGCTATTTTTCCTGCATTTTTTCCAGTGTGTGCCTGTCACTCTTTCTTGCCTGAAGGCCTGAATAAGCATACTTGAGGGTCCTCTTGATGGTGGTTGAAGCGGTAGGGAGAAAAAGCTTGTGGGAGCCAAGTTGGAAAGACTGGGGGTTTAAATATCCTTGGACCAATGGGCACAGAATTTTCTGGACTATTCTGAGCTTGCATCATCGGTGGCTAGTACGGAAATTTCTCGAATTGGGCGCTTAATCGATTGGAAGATTGATGAGCGCTTAGATTATCCATAGTTGGTTATCTTATATTTGTCTTTGACATTTGTCTTTTATCTTTATCCCCGTGGGAAAAGACGGTTGTCTTTTGTAATGAAGGATGTACATGTATTTTGAAGGAGCTAATGAGCCAAACTGGCCATTCACACCTCCTACATCATGCCCCATGTAAAACTATCGTAAGTGTTCAATCCTCAGAAGTACACGAATACGTGTGAACGACTCGATTAGAATTACCTGTAAAACTATCGTAAGTGTTCAATCTAAAGTATATCGTAAGTCATGATAGTCTACAGGCCAGAATATAGGTAGCTTACCCTCAGAAGTACACGAATACGTGTGAACGACTGAGGGGATACTAAACGCGACTCGAAACGTGTATGAGTACGAAGCCATCGGTCAGGATAAATATCGAATGAAAGGTAAAACAAAGAAAATTTAGAGAAAGGTACCAAAACGTTTGAGTGAGGAGAAGCATAGCATCAACGTCCGATCGGGACTCCTCCCCTATCCCCAGATACTCTCGACACTCCCCTAGTCTCGGAGGACGTTCGTAAGGCCCAACAGTCCCATCTGGGAGCGGTGACTGGTAGTCCCCAGTCCCTTGGTAAGGATATCCGCGAGGTTTTCCTCAGAAGGGACATAGTAGATCTTGATAGCGCCCTTCTCCACAAGATCCCGTAAGTAGTGGTAACGAATGTCGATGTGTTTGACGCGCTGGTGAAATTTCGGATTTTCGGATATGGCGATGGCCCCAGTATTGTCTGCGTAGAGTTCGGATGGAGGGGGTACTGGGTGATCTATCTCAGCAAGGAAGTTATGTACCCATATAGCTTGTTGAGCACCCTTTCCATAGGCAATATACTCGGCCTCTGTCGTAGAAAGCGCCACCACGTCTTGTCGCTTCGCCATCCAGAACACCGGTCCCCCTGCAATCATGGTAACCACGCCGGTCGTCGATCGACGAGTGTCAATACATGCCGCGTAATTTGAGTCGCAGTAGGTCTTGGGATGGAGGCCGCTGTCTTGTCGACGATATGTGATACCGTATCCCTTGGTACCGACGATGTACCGACAGAGGTGGATCAACGCACTCCAGTGAGCACGACCTGGATTCTGAAGGAACCTCGAGAGAAGGTTTGTCGCGTAAGCGATGTCCGGTCTACACGCCCCTTGCCCGAATTGAAGGGCTCCAAGGATTTCGGAGTATGGCTTGTCCCTCATGAACTCGCGGTCCTCGTCAGTTTTCGGGCCCTGGTCTACAGACAGCACGACACCAGGTGCGAGAGGAGTCGCCTTCGGTTTCAGGTCTTGGAGGCCGTGTTTTGCAAAGACCTGATCCCAGTAGGCGGCCATAGATAGGGTGGCAGATTGTTCGTCTTGGTCGTACACGAGCCGCATTCCTAGCGCAAACTGGACGCTGTTCGTATCCCTCATCCTAAACTTTTCCCCCAACTCCTTCTTGGCCCTCTCCATCTCTTCTTTTGACGATGATCCTCCCAAGGTGTCGTCTGTGTAAGTGCCCGTAATCGTCTCCCCTTCCTTCGTCTTCCGACTCCTTACGCACTGGTCCGCCTGCGATCGGTGGTATCCCATATCCTTATATGCGTTGTCAAGTGTCTTCCACCAGTTTCTCCCCGCCTGCATGGTCCCATACAACGACTTCTTCAGTCTCATCACCTTCCCAGATCCTCTTCCTTCGAAGCCTTCCGGAGGTCTGATGTAGATTTCTTCGTCGAGGTCCGCGTTGAGGTAAGCCGAAGAGAAATCGCTTTGCCAGACGTTATAACCAAGCGTGACCCAGGTAGCGATCAGGATCCGTAAAGATTCAAACCGTAAGACCGCCGCGAACGTCTCGAAGTAGTCCAATCCTTCGACTTGTTTACCTCCGTTCACCACCAGTCGCGCCTTTTCGTCGACAATGGTTCCCTTTCCATCCAGTTTGTGAGCGAAAACCCACAGGGGGTTAAGGATGGTGGCACCTGGTGGTGGGTCCTGGAGGGGTCCAAAGACGTCAAACTCCGCCATTCTGATCTTTTCCTTTTCGATCGCGGGTATCCATCTGTCTGGGTCCTCCATTGCTAGAGAGTAGGTTTTGGGGACCGAAGGTAAACCGACTGCGCTCAGGGCCACGTTGTATTCGTATCCGACTTCGTCAGGTAAGAACTCTGTAAGTAGCGCAAAGGAGGTCACCAAGTTTCCTCGAGGTGTCCTAGATCCTCGCGCCCATTCCTCCCCTGATCCTCTAGCCTTTTGTTCCCGGGATAAGAACTCTTGGGTGTCGATAGCTTTGTTGGATGGGATACGAGTTCGGTTCGAACGCCTTAAGGTTGGTTGATTATTGATGTTCTGATTTTCGTTTTCGGGTATTTCGGGACCTGGATCCGTGATTGTCGTCGTTGGGTTGTCGGCATCATCCTCGGCAAGTGTGGGTCCCTCGGCATCATCTCTAGTTCCGGGTGGAAGGGATAAGAACTCTTGGGTGTCGATAGCTTTGTTGGATGGGATACGAGTTCGGTTCGAACGCCTTAAGGTTGGTTGATTATTGATGTTCTGATTTTCGTTTTCGGGTATTTCGGGACCTGGATCTGTGATTGTCGTCGTTGGGTTGTCGGCATCATCCTCGGCAAGTGTGGGTCCCTCGGCATCATCTCTAGTTCCGGGTGGAAGGAAATCTTCGTCGTTACCCTCTCTCCCCTCCTCTCCAGCCGGTGGTAGAGGTTTCAGAACGCGTTCGTCGAAGTCAGCATCACGACTTGGTACGATGCGGCCAGACGAGAGATACAAGAGGTACACCCCCCTTTCAAGATAACCAACCATTCTCCCTTTAAAGCCTCTCAGATCTAGCTTTCCAGGAGTCCCATCGACTACCGTTCCCCACGCCATGGCCCCAAATGGACGAAGATGCGCGACATCCATTCTCTTCTTATACCAGATCTCTGCAGGAATTTGGAAACCAGTTCGAGAGGCAGGAAGGAGGTTGTCGGTGTAGATAATATAGGCGCACGCATAAGCCCAGAGGAAAAATGGGAGACCAGAATCTTGGAGGATTGTCCGGACGCGATCAAACGTGATGCCGTGTTTGCGTTCGGCTACACCGTTAGCAGCTGACGAGTATGGAGGGATGACTTCCAGTTTGATTCCATTCTCGTCTGCCCACTTCTGCCACAGTGCGCTGTTGAATTCTTTCCCACCGTCGATTCTAACATAGAGAAGGTGCTCTCCCGTTTCATTCTCTGCCCTCGCCTTATAGGACTTCATCGCTGCCAGGGTCGTAGAAGACTCCTTGTTCGCCAGGTAGAAGTCTCGCCCCATTGCCGAATGACCGTCTACAATCGGCATGGAGTAGTAGTATCCTCCTATGGCACGAACTCTCATCGGTCCCGTTAGGTCTACGTGAACTCGTTCCAGTCGTCTGGTTTCGCGTGTCGTTACCGCGTCAAATGGTCGACGTTTAGCTTGACCGAGTTGGCAACTATCACATTTCTCGAGTTTCTCATCGACTGACCCAACGACTTCTAACCCATCGACCAATCCTTTCTCGATCATCAATCGGATTCGGGTGACACCCGCATGTCCCAGCCTCCTGTGCCACGTTCTGAGGTCAACGGGTTTATTCAGAGATCTTGCCTTGACGGCGAGTGCACTCGACTCCTTCCCTTTCTCTCTCAAGCGGTACAAGCCACCAGATCCGTAGCCTGTAAGGAAGTGGACTCCCGATGGACTAAAGAACTTCGCCAGGCCCTTCCCGAAGAGGATCTGATAACCAAGGGCATCCATCTTGGAGATAGAGACTAGGTTGTAGGAGACTTCAGGGACATGGAGAGCATTCTCAAAGGTGACGACAACGTCTCCCTTCTCATTCGTGAAGGTCTTCGTTACTCTTCCATACCCCATGATCTTCAGCGGAGTCGACGCCTCAGAGGAACGAGCCAATCGTAGGCATGGGGTGTAGGACTCAAAGTCGTTTCGGTCGCGGAAGAAGTGGTCGGAAGCCCCTGTATCCGCATATATCTCTCCACCGGTTTCCTCTCGTATCGACGCCATCAGCCCGTAGTACTGGGGAAGCTCGGCAACCTCAGGCGTAGCCTCCCCTGGGGTCGTCGCGACGTTCGCAGTAGTCGTCCCCGCATTCACATCCCTCTTCCCTTTCCACCAGGAAGGGTATTGACCTTCCTTACCACCCCCTTTTCGGAAACATTCCTCCGCTACGTGTCCAGCACGTTGGCAATTCTTGCACTTTTTCTCGGGGGATTTCACGACATTGGCGGACGCCGCGAGCTGTTTCTCCAGAGATTCGATGCGGGAGGTAAGGTATGAGACGCTATTAGCCTGGGGAAGTCTGTCTCCGGGAATGACTGCGTCGGGACGGTTTTCTGATCTCGAGTACTGGAAGGATATATGCTGGATGACCGAAGTCGAGGTAGGGAACGTCGAAGGATTGGCGTTTATGTTCTGCATAATCGTGTCAAAGGCCGCAGTGGGGAAAGCTGCAAGTACGATCTCTCGAAAGACTTTGTCAGGGATCTCGTTCCCCATATCGATCGCCTCTTTCCTCAACTCCCTCAAGGTGCGTAGGAACGCGTCTAGGGTTTCGTTTTCGCGGAAAATATGACTCCTGAGCTTCCTCATGGATATGACCTTCCTCATGTCGTCTTTCTGTCCGAACTCTTTAACTAACGTGTCGAATAGTGTCTTCGCATCCATCTCATCGACCTCCGGAACGAGGGATGGGAGATCGACAACGAAGGACTCGATGATGCCTTTCGTACGGTTGTTTCGGAAAGCCCATTCGGGCTTGGAGGGTTTGTCGGAAAAGACGAGGGTCGCTTCTTTGGGAGTGGTCGAGTCCGAGGAGCCTTCGGCGGACGGTTTCTTCACTGTTCCGTCGATATAGCCATCGAGTCCCTGATTCTTCAGGGATACTACAATTTTTCTTTCTATGGGTTTCCAGGCTACTCGGATCCCTCCGTCAAACTTTTGGTCCTCGGGAATATCGGGAATGGGAGCAGGAATTCCACCGTTACTGGTCATTTTGGGTTCAAGATTTCGAGTCGCTATTCAGGTCTGTTATTCGTGGATAGTCTAGCAACGGGCGGGGCCCATAACCTGTAAAACTATCGTAAGTGTTCAATCCTCAGAAGTACACGAATACGTGTGAACGACTCGATTAGAATTACCTGTAAAACTATCGTAAGTGTTCAATCTAAAGTATATCGTAAGTCATGATAGTCTACAGGCCAGAATATAGGTAGCTTACCCTCAGAAGTACACGAATACGTGTGAACGACTGAGGGGATATCTTCGTACATACGGCGAATAAATAAGATACTAAACGCGACTCGAAACGTGTATGAGTACGAAGCCATCGGTCAGGATAAATATCGAATGAAAGGTAAAACGAAGAAAATTTAGAGAAAGGTACCAAAACGTTTGAGTGAGGAGAAGCATAGCATCAACGTCCGATCGGGACTCCTCCCCTATCCCCAGATACTCTCGACACCCCAGCCCATGCCGGGCTAGGGCATTTATAGTCAGAGGTGTGAACAGCCCGTTTCTAAACTTTTCTCATGTTCAAATTGTTCTTCCTTGAATCTTCATCTTTTTGACATCTGCTAATGGATGAGTACTTGAATAACTTGCTGATCAGCTGTACTTGAAGCTTGAACAATAATCAGGGCCAAGATTCTTGCGCTTTTGGAATTTTTGCTATTTTTCCTGCATTTTTTCCAGTGTGTGACTGTCACTCTTTCTTGCCTGAAGGCTTGAATAAGCATACTTGAGGGTCCTCTTGATGGTGGTTGAAGCGGTAGGGAGAAAAAGCTTGTGGGAGCCTATTGGAAAGACTGGGGGTTTAAATATCCTTGGACCAATGGGCACAGAATTTTCTGGACTATTCTGAGCTTGCATCATCGGTGGCTAGTACGGAAATTTCTCGAATTGGGCGCTTAATCAATTGGAAGATTGATGAGCGCTTAGATTATCCATAGTCGGTTATCTTATATTTGTCTTTGACATTTGTCTTTTATCTTTATCCCCGTGGGAAAAGACGGTTGTCTTTTGTAATGAAGGATGTATGCCAGATCTGCCTATGTAAGACCTTGAACTACTGACTGGAGGTGTTAATGAAATTTAAAATATGCGTTATGAATAGAAAACAACGACGATGCTGAGAAAGACGAACAGATGTACAGGGATATAATTGAAGCAATGCAGATAGGTAAGAGCGGTCGACAAAAGGAAGGTTGAGGAGAGGGTATACATAAATCGTAACAGAAGACAAACAAACAAACTTTCCCAAAATCAAGTCCATGAAAAATGATTTGGGAACCAGAGAGATTAAAAGCCCACAGAGCGTCTGGCCTTATGAGGCGACCAGTTGCCTCCTGCATCAGCAGCTAGGAGAACACTCTGAGTCCAATCTTCCTCATCCTCTTGATCATCCAGTAACCCTAAATGGTTTGACGATGCAGAGGACAGTTTCGACGTGCGCTTCGATCTGGACGTAGGATATGGCCTCAAATGAGATGGCGCGGTGGTATCTTGACTCAACATTGGAAGAGATAGTGTCGAACTAGAGGGAGTGCAGTACCGATTAGCGATAGGTGTCTCCCCAACGGGCGTCACCACGGGCTCGACAATGGGATGTTCATCGCCGGACGAAGGCAGACTTTGCATTTGAACTTCTGATGACCGTTGTGTTTCCAAAGCAAGACCAACTCGGAGTGAGGAAGACACCACATTAGTGTCAAGGACGGGCGGTAGGATGAATGCAGCAGACGATGCAGCAGTCACGGCAGAGGAAGGCGTTGATATAGAGGAATCCGATGATACACTAGGTGCTAGGGAGGTCGCCATAGGTGACGATATAAACGGTTTTCCGTCAGCAAGCGACTTGAGAGAAGGTACGGAGCGCTTGTTGAAAAGGAGCTGTAGTGATGGCTTTTTTAATCTTCGTGCCTTGGGAGAAGAAGGCGCAGAGTTTGTCGATGGAGACCCACCTGGTGACAACGGCAGTGATAAACTGGGTGCGGACATACGAGGAGATACAGGTGTCACAGGGGACTCATCAGACGTTGTCGGGAACTTGATGTGCCCGCCGAGGCGGTCATCAAGGAACCTGTGAGGAGTCATAAAATCATCCTCATCAATCCCAACCTCTAACGGGGCATCTATCTTTCTATAAACCGTTTCCAGAGGCAGGTGAGCCAACGAGGGTTCGGCTGATGATGAATATGGGGTCTTCAGCGACTCAACTGAAGAAGATAAGGGAGGCGAAGCAACACCGTGCTCAGACGGAGACGAAACAGATTCTGACCTCGTGTCAGAATTGGAGATGTATGATGAACCGTCGTCTTGCACGGATATCGAGTCGGACAGTGCATCTATAGAGCCTGAGTGTACCTCGTTCTGGACGGCAGGTATAGGATTCCGAACATCGGCGTGCAGCACTTGGGCAATGTGTTGACGGGGTCCATGTGGCTTCCTCAACCGGACTCTTTCCTCACTTGTGGGACTGGATTCGAAGTTAGAGCGTTCATGTGATTGGGCACTGATAGGAGGAGAAGAAGATAATGTGGATGCCGAAGTCAGAGGGTGGTCGTCAGATCCTTGGATCGACACCTCGAGGACAGGTTCCGAACGGGTTGTATCTGCAGCTTCAGCAGCCTCAGACGGACTGACATCTAGAACCATATCTTCTCGTTTGATATCCAACACCGGGTAAGGGTCATCCTCTTCCCAGATGTTTTCGGCTTCGCAGAGCACCTTCAAAAGCGGAGGATTCATGTTGAGACTGGGACAAAACACCAAAAGCAAATTGTTCAAAGGCATTTTTGTCTGTTGACTTTCTTTCGCAGTCGCCTTGATCAAGTCCGTGACTGTGAGGATGAGGTCCCTGTTCTCGATGGGAAGTTGTTTGACAAGGGACCTTAAGACATTCAAGAGTGAACGAGATGGAGGTCGTAAGCCACTCAGATTGGGCATTGCGAGGGTCGAAAGCGAGGGAGGCTTCCGTAAACCCTGTAATCCTGCTTTTGGACTGGATGGTAAGAGCGGTCCCCGTTGGCCAGGTACAGCGCGTTGCATTGTAGATTGTTGACGTTGCTGCTCGTTCGTAGCTTGCTCATGAGCAAGCGCAGCCTCGAAATAGGGTAGAAGAGCATGGGTCAAAATAGGTTCTGGCACTGGTGATAATGAATGCAAGTCAGTAGAGGACAGAGATAGACAAGATCTACTGACGTTCACGAAGGAAAGCTTTGAAGACCGAGGCCACTGCATGGGGATCAAGCTCACCCGGAGAGCATTCTTGCAAATTGTAGTCGGCACCTAGAAATGATTTCAGTTTCTTGCATAAATCTCTAATGAGCATAATACAAACCTGTGTCAAATTCGCGACGCAACTTCGAGACGTGTGAAGGCCTTCCGTTAACACTATAGAACAAGCTTAGCTGGGTCAACAACCTGACCTTGAAAAACATACCGGAAAAGACCTTCTTCACCAACTCCCCATAAGAGTAGATGTTGTGCGCATCTCACTACAAGCGCAGGTAAACGCCTCGTCTCTAAAGCTTCTGCTTGTTTCCTAGTTATGCTACCGGGAGTTTCAAGCCTGAGTTTGGACCGTTCAATACTCAAGTCGTGATTCGGTGTACGGCCAACAGAAGTCTCCTCTACAACTATGATCAATTGCCTCCCGAAAACGACTCCACTTGCGACTGCTCCATTTCCGGTCAGAATCGATCTTCTAAGCTGCGTGCCCAGCTGTGGACCAGTGGGTAATGCATCTGAATCTGACGTGCCTGAAGAACTGACACTCCAAGCACCAGAAGGCGCGTCCGGTGTTCGTCGTTGCTTGCCACGTCCTGATGACGGCATATGCGCAGAAGAGCTATTTGACGTCGTTCGGCCCAAGACATGATCAGATGAGTAGCCTGTGCTAGAAGAAGACGACGAGTAACCGGATGAATTTGATGAGAAACCCCAACGACCTAATTTCTCGGCTGCACGCCTGGCAAGGTTGGCGGCAGGGGCCAGACTACCTGTGATACTTATCGCGGTGCTACGTTGGTGAGGCTGAGGGGAGGGAGTGTTCCGATGATAAGAAGAAGGAGGGACGGGACGAGGAGCGTGACTAATGTGGTGCTGGTGAGACTGTGTAGCCTGAGCTGAGGCATTATGTGTAGCAGACCACGCAGCGAGTCGACCTCGGAGATTGTTACCTGTGGATTGCACACCAGAGCTGGATGGCGCTATAAATCCACTAGCGGCAGCACGAGTGAGTGTTGGGGTTTCGTTGGACAAAGATGGAGTCATTCGAGGGTGAGATTCACTAGGAGATTTGAACTTGTGATCCAAAGTGCCTGCACTGTTTGATGTGGGAGGCGAGATAGCGGCCTTGGTTGCTTTGCCAATGTTAAGCGACATGGATCTTCGACTCTTGATATTAGGTGATGCAATATTAGCAATCTGGGGTGTCGGCGTGATCTCTTCGGACGCTGAGACGAACGAGGAATCATCCTCTTCCTCTGGGGGTCCAAACTCGGCGTCAGTAATGAGCGCACTTAGGCGTTTATTAACTGGCACAACTGTGTGGTTCGATTGCAACGATTCTGCCATAGACACTGGACGTGAGGAACGAGGTCCTGCCCCTGCACCAGGTCGTATTGTGTGATGGCTGATTGTTGAATCACTTTTCCTCCATACATCCTTCTGGGCATCCTTCTGAGTATCCGGTTTGTCGGGAGCGTCCTTCGTAACTTCATTCGCCTTCGCCTGTGCAGCTTCTCGTTCCTGCTCTCCAAGCCTCATGAAAGTGACAGCAGATGATATACCTGGGCTTATTGGAATGATCGAGCCACGGTGGTCCCCCTTGTTGTCTGGAAATTTGGCGGGTAAAATGGGAGTAGGTGACGGAATTTGTTTGGCAACTTGCATGGACGAAGGTTTGGGTGGTAGTGGGGGTGGAATCGCGGATTCTTGGGGAGATTTACCAGCCTTCTTCCCGCCACTGATAACCTGAGTGGCCAACTGAGTTAGTTTCGTGGGCCTCGGGAACTTGGATGCTGGTGGAGTCACCTGTGAGGACGAAGAAGGAGAGGACGCTGGCGAGTCCCACTCCCTGTTGTCTGTCGCGGCAAACAGCTTTGTCGAGTCTTCTGACTTCTTCCTCCGGCCTGCAAAGGCACGCTTGAGCTTGATACCGGTGTTTGCAGCTGCCGTTGAGATGGAAAGACCTTTGTGCGACGCCGAAGGTTTGCTGAAATTTTGGCCCATGACGACTGCAAGGGAAGAACTGCGAGGACGGCTGGCTGTGATAGCCAGGTCAACATGCCTAGGGAGAGGAGCAGGCAACGGTGTGGTATGGCTGGCGAGATGATCCGATGAAACAATATCTGACTGGCTCGAGTCTTGTGGGAGTATGTCAGATACTGCGGAGCCTGAAGAAAACGAGGACGATAACGAAGTCGACGGAGATGTTGAAGAACTGAAGTTATCAGGCCAGCCTGAAGGCCGGTTGTTCCTCGGAATGTGGTACATTTCTGGCCGCAGCGTCGATAAACAGTGCAAGGATTGACGAAAGCTTCTAGAGGTAGATTAAGAGCTTCTAGCTGTGTTAATTCTGCAAAACATAAGAACGTCAGATATTTACTCTCCTGAAAGGGCAGTGGCTCACAGTAGATGTACTCCTGGACGTTGAGGACAACGAGCAACCAAACGAGGGCCAGGACATGTGTCTTGACCTGATGCTGATGGAGAGTTGGTATGAGTAAAACAATAAATGATGTTATTTTACAACCCTGAGTTCCGGCGCTAATTTAGTAACTAAATCCATCAACGTTTTTCAGGTGGCACTGGCTACCGAGGTACTACAGCAACAGATGGCAGTGGGCACGCTGTGGCACAGTGCTAACTAGCCCTAGCTTGCTCGTTATTTACATTATCATCATTCTCTATAGGGCAGATCGCTTGTTAATGTACTTGTGGATATAATATATGTGCATCGTCCAACAAAGATTAAAAACTGATTGTAGAGTCTACGATTTTGGCGTGTTAGGTTGAGATCAAAAGCTCTTTCACCTGTGACAATCTTGTTGGCTCATTCCTTGTGTATCGGTATAGATGACTCACCAATTCATAAGTGAAAAACGACGTAGCAATGCTGGGAGCAACCTTCACTGCATCAGACAAAGTCTCAGATGGAGCTACCGGGAAGCACACGCGGAAAAATAGTCTTACAGAGATTAGGCCATAACCCTCGATATAGCCCTTGAACCCCCTCTGTACGCACAATCCCGAACAAGGCATCTAGAGCACCGGTATACTTCACTCCCAGGACGCTGGATTTCATACCGGTAACTTGCATCTTGCGTCGAAGGACATCAAACGGATAAGTGAGTGTTTGTGAGATAGATCCTGTAAAAGAGATATGTAAATAGTGGCACGATTTGGTCAATACTCGAATAGTGACGAATGAATGGTGGAACCATACCCGCAAGTGCACCACATGTTAGCTTCCGTGTTACAGAGTTTTTCCCTGGAGGAGTTATAATTCCACGCAACACTTCGTATGCCGCAAAGTTTATGCCTACATACGGGGCTACTTTCCCGGATCAATAATGTGCTCTCGACGGTAAGCCAAGAGAATTGACCCACCTACTCCAAAGGCAGTAGCAACAAGCCCACGATATAAGCCTCGAATCCCGCCTTCTTCCCGAACAATCTTCATTGTCATACCCCACATTGTTAGCTCTTGCGGTGTATACGGATGGGATGAGGTATGGAAACCATTTTGGACAGAAGGCTTGAGATTTGCCATCGTGCTGGCAGTTGCTGATTGTGATTTAGTTAGGGGTATACTTGCTGTTGCGATTGAGAGGCGAGCGCGGACGATATCTAGGGGGTATGTAGTACCTATGGCAGAATCAATGCACTGAGAAGAGATACCACGTATGGTAACGATTACTCACAGACAGAGGTGATGCCGGCCAACGCGCCACTAGCCAAACGCTTTGGGGTATCTAGTTCTTTTGACCCATGCTTGGTGAAAAACTGTAAAGGACGTCAAGAGTTAAAAATGCAATAGAAGGATCTATTGGTTCCAAGCAACCTTCTTGAGTTGTTCATAAGTTGTGAACTGGGGTTCCGCTGATCAGGACTGGGTAAAATTGAAAGACGACAAGCGAGTACTCACTTGCACAGCGCTATGATTTTTGGTTAACACATTGAGCAACCAGCACCCAAATTCTTCTTCAAAACTTGCCTGTACGGAACGATCCGCAAACAGTTGATTCCGTTGCCTCTCATGTATCCTCGCAAACCTTCTTCTTTCCACATTCGTACCAAGCTACGCCAAACACCTTTGTATGGTTGCGCATCTGATGAGCGAGGCTGAACCTGTCTGTGTCAATGTGAGCCAATCGAGTATAAATCGATCAAAACAAGCATGTACTGAATGATTTTCAGCCTCTCTAAAGGAGAAACAATAGTCCTCGAAGCAGCTCCTGCACATCCACCGGCTAAGAGCGAAACAGTCTTTGAGACGAACTATGTTGTATCAAACGGCGTGGTTCGTACCGACAAAATATGAGGCAACTTCCGGAGAGATTGGCAAAAACGAAAGAAGACCTTTCGAATGAGTGGGCGGGAGAGAGGAGGCTGAGGAAGAATTGGACATGTGTAATGTACAGTATGAACCTGTGTAGGTGTCGAAGACTCAAGGTGGATAGATACTTATGTCAAGACGTCAAGGATGCATGGAAAGGAAACACTGATCTGCCAGTTCGACGCCAGCAATTTTACCGTATAAGCGCCCAGGCGCCTAATAGTCTTTCGGGACCCATCTCCGATTATAAGCTGAAGCAAATGGGGGCATTCTATACGTACATCGATACATTGATTGAACATGATCTGAAGCTACGTACATGCACACATACATTTTATGATATAAAAATAGTCCGAGAATATTGTATGCCAGCACAGGAAAAAAAGTGATATAGACAACCAGAGTCTGACCAAAAAAAGTGAACAGGAAGAGCCAGGATATATAGTAGGAATCTTGGTATACCGCACACCTCAACGAGGGCCATTGTAGGTTTCTGTAGCCTGATGGTAATCTGGGGGAGGATGGTGCTCATCGTCGTTTGGCGATGGTCCTACATTAGAACCAGAAGCTGTAGGTTGTTCCGATAATGAACCAAAATCTTGCGGTCGCCCATTCACCACCATCCGAGTGGCTTTCAACTGTTCCACAGGCACACCGGATAGTGACTCTCCTGCGGAGTTGGGCAAGAATAGAGCGTGTCCTTTGAAAGATGTTTGGACCACAGAACTCGCATTAGAGGGAATCCTTCTGGGAGATGTAGAGTTCGCGATAGAACGTGTCAGGCTGCGCGTAGACACCGCCTATGAAACAGAATAATCAGTACTGGGATAAAGTGTGTTGCAAGTCAGGATTTCGACTGACATATTGTGACGAAGAGTCAGATCTATCATCGGCGATGGACGACGTGTGAGTACTGGCGAAATCCATGAACGTAGTTGCAGCTTCCGGTCCACCAATCAAACGGCTCTGGCCATTGATCGGGTTTGCACCACGATATTCATGCATGACCGGGCCAGATATATTGTGATATGGATTGGGAAGCTCAAACACAGGCTTCGTGCCTAGTTCGGACTCCAAGATCGCAGGACCATCTCGACGCCGCATGTTACGAGCTTTGCGGCGACGAAGATAATACCAGAATCCAGCAGCGAAAATAGCGCAAAGTGCAAGAAGACCGATAACGAGCCCTGCTATAGCCCCTCCAGAAAGCCTAAGTCCGATGTTGAGATTGAAATACAGAACAAAGACATCAATCGCCTACCTGCCGTGACTTCCACTGGTCGAAGAGCTGAGGTGCAAGATTCGGGTTGGTATTGTGTCATCAGGAAGATAATGCGGACTAGACTCTTACCTACTCGTGATTGAGGAGGTTGTGTAAACTTCAGCGTAATCAATCGCGAGGATCTGACCGGTAGCTGAAGGTTGGAAGAGCAGCTTCAAGGTGTGGGATCCTGCGAGCAAAGTCAGATCTCAGTTGACGATTGCCCAGATTAGACAAATACTGCTGACCTGGCCCAAGACCATCAGTGTGATAAAGAAGAGTTTGGGAGGCGTTGAGGCTTTTCTGGGCTGAAAAGCTCAACGTGTCTCCGTTGATTTGAATAGCAAAAGGGGCATAAGCTGGTCCCACTGGGCCGTATAACGAAACTCCATCCCCTGAACATTGTGAAGAGTTAGGTTAGGAGAGCTGAGGCGGAAGGACAATGGTGTGACAGCTTGCCCTAATAATGAGCCATTAGCTCATGAAGTACCATTCAAGCTGGAGCGTGAACTTACTTCGAAACTGTAAGTTAAGGAGGCACCGGGCGTCGAAGTGACACTGATGTCATACAATAAGCTTTGGCCAGCAATGCATAACTTGAATGGAACTTACTGTCCTGAACTGCCAGAAAAGAAACCAAGGTTATCCGGAGAGTTCGACCAGGCATTATCAGGCGAGTAAACGAAAGAAGAGTCGTCATCTTGAACAGTAGAGACGAGTAATTTCTCGTTATCTTCCCCAATACTACCGTGCCAAGTGATCTGCAATCAATTCAACTGATCAATTGGAGATGATATCCAGAGCAAAAGGCTCACGAAATCCAGATCTACAAACTGCCCCGAGGATCCCTGATTCTCCAAGACCACAGTATGCAATCCTTGTTTCAAATCTGTTTTTGAAAAGAGCGATGTCTGGAAGATGCCTGGATCTGTGGATTCGCCAGAGACAGCAGGAAAGGTTGTCCCGTCTATGGTGACTTGATACAGGCCATGGTTCCCTCTTTTCGAACCGAACAGTTCCACTCCGGTACCGTTGAAAGTGAACGAAGCTGTACCCCCAGTAGTGCTGGTCGCGAAGAAGCTTGAACCAGAATAACTAATGGGCCCAAACGATACAGCATCAGTGATTAGATCCACTCATATCATCTTCTGTCTTACCTGCTCGAAAGCGTATCCGTCTGGCTAGAGCCTTGTTGCCAGTCAGAAGAGTAGATAACCACCGGTGAATAGTCTTCAACTGTGGAAGTGAATGAAGGCATTTCGTAGAAGTAATGAATGGGATGGTTGAGATAAAATAAAGGACCGAGAGATTGAAGAAATAACTAGAACTGCGACTCGCAGGTCGAGGCCTCCAGGGTCTGAAGAATCGAGGAGTAGAGGAAAGAGAAGGAAAGAAAGGATAATTAGTACCTTCGACTCAGGCTGTCAGGTGTACCCGCGCGCATATATCCCGCATTCGATTAACGACCTGCAATACTTTGATTGATGTGATCTTTATTGTTTTCCCAGCGGTGCGGTCTGGTATTGGACGCTCTGTTGCTATGATATGGATAGACGCTGCCAGGGCCCCGGGGTGCTATGTCACAAAGCCCTAGACAGTTCCTGCCATGAACTTGTAACGATGCTACATAGAAAGTAGTCCGTCGTAATCCAGAATCGTTCCCAAACTGCACAATATCAGATCGCCTCGAAGAACATCGAGCATAGGGTATTGGTCGGCGGAGAAAGATTATCCAGATGCCAAACGTAGAGAGGAAGTTCAGAACCTCAAAGTTGAATATCGTCAAGATCGAGAGCGTGTTCGTCGGTCGCTATATTATGCCGAAAATCAAGAAACCAATGAAGTTTATACTATCTGAATTTGAGCACGTTCTCGTATATTGCGGGTAGAAAGTGTAGAGAGTTCATCGATCAATGCGGGAAAGAAAGTTCCAGGACCTTTCACGTCTTCGCGCATAGATGCCAGCTCGGCGCTGATTGTAAGTGCAAGAATGCTACAAAGAGATTAATACTGCATGGCTTTGCAACTCAAACAAGACTTACCCTCCGATTGCTCCTAAGAAGAGATCACCAAGGGCGAGTTTACCTTTAGTATCCTCGCCTTGTTCTGATATCGTTGCCACAGCGCAGTAGGAAGCTATGCAAGACCCGGCTATGCAGCCTGACCCAGTTATTTGACCCAACAATTCGTGGCCATTCGATAAAACGGCAACATGGTGTCCATCCGATATATAATCAGTTTTTCCGGTCATGACTACCACACAACCTGAAGATGAATCAGTGACAGAGTATGACACGATATGAAATCCTGCTTGCGTTCTCTCCGGGCGACATTTCTCACAAAAGAGACAGGATCTTTGAATCCCGAACCTACGCTGTCGACGCCTTTAGATCGGACCTGTTTGTCAAAGGACAATGAACATGAACAACAATATCGAAGTTCAGCATTATCCATAAAATACCTCATTTGATCCTGCCAGAGCTGCGAGCTCGCCTGCGTTTCCTTTGATTACACCTGTCGTCGATTTCAGCGCTATGTCAAACTACTCGTCAGCTCCAGATCACGCACCGGCCTGCCATGTATTCAGTAAATCTGTGGTGAAGGCTTTCAGTGGTCATCATGACAAGAAGTTAAAACAGACTCGACGCACTATTGACAGCGTTCTGCCGAAATCGAGATGCGCCGACACCAACAGGATCAAAGACAACAGGTCTTTGTCGAGCATTAGCACAGGTTCCTTCAGTGTCATGAGATAAATAGAATAGTCGGACATTGACTCTTAGTGATCCTACCTGCCAATACCATGCCTTCGTAGGCTGTGGAGACCAAAGTCCCAATGTTAACTAAAAGTGCTCCGTTTATTCGCGAGAGATCCTCCATTTCTTGTGCAGTGGTAGCCATAATGGGAGAAGCACCCAGTGCTATTGTGACGTTAGCAGACTGTGCGATGGAAACGTTGTTCGTGATCTAGCACTGTATCAGTCTTCGGCAGATGGACATAGAAGATTCTGAATCGAGACTTCCGACCTGATGGATCAGTGGATTGCGCTCTTTAACACAGCTCCCAATTTGGACGACACCATCTATCACGGACTCCGCACTGTATTCTGAGCGTACGCTCATAGCGTTGGATATGGAGCCACTGCTTCTGAATGCAGAAAGGATATCACGTAAATGTGAGGCAACTTCTCGAGGACGCGTCGTTGCCATTAGCTCCGATACAACAGCCACACCATCCAACGCATGGTTTGTCTTACTGACACTTCCGTGAAGAGTCCGCAATAAGTTACTTGACTTGATCCCGCCTGGGAGAGAATGAATGAAGCATCAGGTCATCTGTTCTGCAGAAAACACAGAAAGGCAGGACCTATAGCGACCGCTTTTAGCGAGGTTCCATCTAAACTTTGCAGCAGCTCCCCTACTCCTCGAACTGGTTGGGATTTTTCCATTGTCAATCGCTCAGTGATAAGACAAACGTAGGCGAACCTCCAATGACTGGTTTCGTCAAATTCTTCGTGGTCGTGGACCACACTGATCCTATTCCCACATAATCTGCATTGTCGATTACTGCCTGTTCTAGCTCTTGCAGACTGTTGCAGGAGACACCAATGATTGTGCCTTGCGGTAATAGTTTTCGCGCGATTGAAACAGGCATATCCGTTTGACCGAGATGTACACCTGCAGCCTGTACCGCTAAAGCGATATCAACACGATCATTGACGATTAGAGGAACATGGTATCGGTCGCAAATGGCTTTTGACCGCAAAGCAACGTCAAGAAACTGCAGATGGTTAGTATTTCAGGATGTCTTGACAGATAGATTGCGACTTACTTCTCCAGTATCAGTGTTCTTTTCACGGATCTGCACGACAGTGACACCACCCTGTAGAGCCTAGAGCACTGCTTGAGTTTTCAAGAAATGGATAGCGAAAACTACGGTTAACTTGTTCCAACGAGTTGAAATAGTCCTGTGCGACGCGTTATCATATCATTAAGATGCACAAGATACGAAGACTTGCCTGTCCGTGAGGCAGTAACTCTCTACCAGTGACCAGATACAGCGAGTAATCAGTCATTGAGGGATGTTACCGTGGGAGATCTACCAAACTTTCGAAGCGGAACAGAGTTTGAGCCATTTTTGGGTACTGGATAAGTGGTAGGGTACAAGATGGTCGGACACATGTGTACATAAATTAAATTAATGAAAGCACAAGATGATTCCAAGATAAACATCGCGTTCAGAGAGTAAGTCAGACAACTTCTCTAGATTGAACATAGCTCATGCTGCCTGAGCACTGCTTGGACCTAAGAGACAATGAATTAAGATATCAACATAGTGGGCTCCAACGAAAGTCATGAAATCACATACCAGGACCTCCCCGACCGCGTCCCCGACCACGACCACGTGAGTGGAATTCACCATCGCCTCCTCTCCAATCTCCCCGTCCACGAGCGCCGCCTAGATTGTTTCAAGTTCATCCTAATCAATATGAATATCTCAAGACTCCTCACCTCGGTCACCTCCTCCTCGATAACGTCCTCGAGATCCACTACCACGGTCACTGCCACCACGATCACTACCACGGAAACCACCACGGAAACCACGCTCTCCTCTGAAACCTCGACCTCTTCCACGCCCACCACGGGCTTGAGTGAATCCATCCTCTTCTACAGTAGACATGGGTTGGAGAGGAGGATGTCCATTGACCGTGGGCTCAGGAGTCTCTAATTGCTCTTGAGGTTCGGGTTGCACAGTTGGAGTTGCGGAGCCAGATTTACCAAACGTGGCATGAAGGTTGTCGATGGAGGGTAGCTCGTCTTCATCCTCGGCAGCCCAATCAATGGGTTCATTTGAGGCAGGTACCTGTCCACAAATCTTTTAGTCAACGACGTACGAGTGAATCACTGTTGCAAACCTCATTCACAGGAGTTTCTTCGACATGTCCATTCACCGGCGGGACATGTTCTACTTGCTCTGAGCTATCCACAGCGTCGGTCGTCTCGACCCACTCTACATTCTCCTCGAATGAAGGTGTGTCCAATTCACTTGCCTGCATAAAGTGGAAGCTCCCAGATGTCGTCATTGAAGCAGTGACTGAAACTACTGGGTCTGGTTCTGGTTCCTCGTCGGCCGCTGCAGGTTGGCTTGCAGACTCTTCCAGTTCTTCCAACACAGGCGCCTCCGTCGTAGGCGCTGGAGGTGAAAGAGCTCGTTCACATATCTCTAGCAAATGTGAATCTGGAGCAGAAAATGCCAGTCAGAGCGTGTAGTGGAACCACCAAGCATTGATGCTTACAGGAAATGTCTTCAAAATGACCATTGAGGGACGAGAAGCCACGGATAACGACATTTCTGTGCTCAGCATCACTTCCTAGCAACACTGTCCCAGCACCATTCACAGCATCTATCTCGCCCTGACTGAAGCCTAATGAAGATAGATCGAGCTCTCCAGACCCAAGAAGTTTTATCATACGAATGAAAGACACGACATTGGCCGTTTTCTCAATACCGGAAGCCTATAAATCATAACGTTGTGAATACGTTTCTGTTGCGCGAATTAGTGGGATGGACATACCTCGGTGGCAGCGACAGCGTTAGAAATTCGTAATTTCTCGGCTTCTTCAGCGGCTCGTCGTTTTGAAGAAAGTTCGATCGTAAGTTCTGCTTCATGAACCTGGTTTGCTCAGTCGAGAGAACTTTGATATATGATTGTTATACATACTTCTACCGCTTTCTTGACTTCCGACAACTCCTTTGAAACAGCTTCCAGTGCGGAAAGGGAGGTGACTGCGCGTTTTTGGTCGTCGTTCAGGGTTGTAGGATCTGCTTTCGTATAGGTAGTTATACGCGTCTTGAAAGTGAAAGGAAAAACGGGGTTATTTTCAAGAGAAAAACACACATAATACGCGTCTCACAATCTTTTTATTTGTTGCTTTCAGCCGCTTATTGATAAGGTCCACGATTGGGCTGAGCTTGATTGTGACATCGTCCGTAGTCGATTGAGCTTCGGACTGGGAAGGTTGCGCTACCAGTTCAGGCGCAACAATTCCTTGTTGAATGTCCGTTGCCTCCGGTGCCTTTTCCACTAGTGCAGCAGTGGTAGCGTCCGGAATTTGGGCAGCTGTAGTAATAGTATCAGAGATTTCAACCGGTGAGTCGCCCGTTTGGTCATTGGTTTTTGCCTTGGCCTTGCGCTTCTTCTTTAATTGGGATTTTGTGGGAGGTGGTGGCGCAGGAGCACCGGGAACGACGCGTTGTGAAGTTGCATCAGACATAGCCGGCTTTACTGGAAGGAATATTCAAATAGTAAGCAAGTTTGAAGCGTTTTTGAACAAAGAGAAAAAATTCGAAGTTACCCTTGACGTAAATAATGTCAAGCCACGTGACTACATCGGCGCACTCAACTCGCGAAAGTTGGTGTTCCAACCGCATCCATGTACTTCATACGCTCAGAATCCAAACTATAATTTTGACACAATCCCTTTCTTAAACTCGCTACTGGCAAAGTACTACCCACGCTCCTTCAAACACAAGATCAAGCTACTATGTCTCCCTACGAACTGGTTCCCTCATCTCCTAACGTCTCTTCGTGTGAAGCCGTCACCAAACATGTAAATCTTTCGTTCAAAGATGGAAACATTGCCTTGCTGGCTGGGAAGCACTACTTCATCGTACATCAAGGTCTTCTCTGTCGCCACTCTCCTGTTCTCAGAACTGCCCTGGAAGCCATCGAGAACACATCGAATCTGATTTCCCTTGAAGGACGGCCAGTGCTAGAAGTTCAAGACAGCTCCGAAGATATATCGTACTTCTTGATAGCCTTGTATGACGGAATGTAAGTCGCCGTATGAGTTTATATTACCTTGTCAAAGAGTGACATTGTAGCACAGACCCAATCTGTCGTTTAACGCTGAAACTTATGGAATCATCTCTGCTCTTCTACGATTAACAACGAAGTATCAAGTACAAAGACTACGGAACGATCTCATTCAAGGACTGGCTATCACTTGGCCTTCAAATTTGGCTACTTGGGACGCGCGCGAGGCAGCCATGTTCAACTACAACGGTACATACGACCCTCGAAAATATACACCACATCCTATGTAAGTAATTGGTCTATGCATTTCTTATCGTGCACCTTCATCGCATTCCTCTTCATCAGGCTCGTCATCAATCTAGCACGATCTGTCAATGCACCAGAGCTCCTGCCTTCGGCATTCTATGATCTTTCTCGGAGCCCTATTAGTCACACTGCCGCAGGATACACCGCCCCCGGGGGCACAGATTATCATCACCTCTCAGATGAAGATTTGTTCAATCTCCTGAGAGGACGTGAAGATGCATCTCGATTCTTGTCTACCTTCATCGTAAACCAACTCGAAGGTAGAAAGCCTTCCACTAATTGTATATATATGCAGGTTGGAGACCATACTCGGCGACGATTCTGTCAATTCGCTTTCGAAAACGTTTTTCGTGATCTCCTTCGCGCTACGAACAGCCTCGTTTGTGACCGTAGCTGTGATCCTCTGTTCGCCATCATGCACGCCGAAATGATATATGAGAGGGGCGATGGAAGGGTTTTGCGACCATGTGAATCTTGTCGAGCAGAGTTCCGTGTTGAAGTCGAAGCAGCTCGAGATGAATTTTGGCACTCACTGCCTGAATGGTTCGGCGATATCCAGGTGACTGTGTGGGGTTGAGGTAGGACTGTGGTATAATTAGGGTGTATTAGCGTCTGACCATAACTCTATATTCTGGTTCAAGAGATTCAGAGTGCATTGCACGTTTCCTGCTGAGATGTTCTTCCCGTCTACTACAGTACACCACTCGCCGCTACACTGAGTATACTACAAGGTACAAGGTGAATTGAAATCACATGAGCATCTGGCCATGCATTGTTGTCGCGAAGTGTATTTTCAGAAATATTCACATGTAGATCAAGACTTCAACAGACACTTGCGCCATCTCCGCAACTTCCAATGCTCGTCAAACATTGCACATCCACTATAAGTAATGGAATTGGGAGCACAAGTCGCCAAGTGGGCAAGTATCAAAACTTGACATGCAGTCCATTGGCATTAACACTCTCATTTTCATGAAATCCTGGAACATTATCATTCAAGTGCTATCACAATATTGGCTCTACGGGTGCATAACTGAGTTCCTTTGCCTGTTCAAGATCAATTCTTACCGTCAACCGACATCTTTTTCCTTCAACTTCGAGCCTCGCGGGTAATCACCGTATAGCTTCGACAGGCCATGCACAAGGTGAAGTGCTATAAAGTCCGTTTCTGCGAGGTTTCTTGTGTTATCGTCCACAGTGAAAGCCCACCAGCAATGTCTTCCGACCGTTCTCACAAGCAGCGACCCCAGGATGTGACTCTACCACCAATTTCACAAATTTTCAGTAAGTGCTTCATTCATCGATAAGTTTAGAGGCTTAGACCCGGTGTAGATGCTATGCCCGATAGTTCTGCTTCGAGAGGATCTGATCTATCCTTACCTCCTCTACGATCCGCCCACCCTGAAGAAAATCAACGAAGTCATCGGTCTGACTCAACCAATTACAGAGTGAACTTAATACCGATCCCGCCTAGTAGCATATCACTCATTCTTCTCCTTCTGCTTTTTTCTTAGGCTCATGATACATCGTATCATTCTCCTGAAGCTCCGAGTCTGCAGGCGCCTCGGATGAATAGATCTCGCTATGATCAGCTCGCGCCCAGTGGATCTTCAACCTACCCGCCTCCTCCCATCAGTCGAGGAGCCTCCTACAGTGCTTCATCGTCTTACCAACCCTCTGGTATGACTATGCCTGCGTCCTCTGCAGGCATGTATCAGGATAGATCAGGAAGTAGACACATCGGCGTTCCTTCTATGAGTTATGGCCCTAGCCCGTATTCATACGCCCCGTCGCCAGCACAATCATCTCATTACCCGGCTCCTGGTAGTGGTTCCTCTCGTTCTTCGGATGTAGGTTCACGCGGAGACGGTTACAGTGCGAGTGGTCACTATTCTTCGTTGAACCCAGCTGCTGGACAGAGGCCTCATGCTTCGGACGAGAGTCAATCCAAGACGAACAAATACGAATGTCGTTATTGCGGGAAGGGATTCCTTCGTCCAAGCGCTTTAAAGGTATGATAATTATAGCATAGCTTGTTTGAAGTGAACCAATCGAAGACTGTATAGATTCACATTATATCTCATACAGGTGATAAAGGTTGGCATCAAATTACTTTTGTTGCGTTGTTTTCTCAAATTTTCGTTTGTATTCAACAGATTATGTTTGTCCGGAGGAGAATTGCGGGCGTCGCTTTGGTGTTCGTAGCAACATGCTGCGACACATCCGTCTTGTTCACCAGAACAGCCATTCACAGTCTTCGGGGGAAGAGCTTTCAAAAGACGACGAATGGTCTGAGTAGTGTTGTCACAAGGATGATGCTGAAATAATGAAATCCTAACCTGTTACTTCAACTATTTATTCTAACTTATTCAAATCATTTCGAGTATCTCATTCTAACTTATTCAAATCTCTGATAACCTATGTAGAATCCTTTCTTGCGATGCTTATAGATGCTGAATCATAATGTGTTTAGCGTTCTCAACCCTGTTTGACTCTACTGTACTTGTTTTGCCATGACGAGGGATCCGAGGTAGTAGTAGGAAGATCCCCGTTTAACCGTGAAATGTTTGCATTCATTGGAAAACGGACATCGGGTGCACCAAAATGAGGTAGAAAGGAAACCAGCATAGCTCGAAGGCTAGCTACTATCCTCATTACAGAGAAATTATCATGTTGAACGGTCGACTCATTGTCCGACACTGCCTTGCCGAGGCTGCCGCTCATCAAGATTCACGTGGATTGAATGGGCCTAACGTGCGGCTCGCGTGCGCGGCACAGCGTCCGACCTCAAGTGCAGATTTAGTTTTACAGGTGCATATAACGGTCGGTGCTGAAATGTCAGTCATCGCTACCGTTCATTCAGATATATGTGGCAGTGAAGCAGGAAGAGGTCCCATCTCAAACAACATTCAAATCCTTGAAAGTTTCAATTCACAGGAAAGAACTTGACGACTTCACATGCGAGTTCTTTGGTAGACTCCGACAGAGTATAAAAGTTTCGAGCTTCGTGTATCGGAGCTACAGACAATACTCTAGAGCCCCATAGAGCTATTTGCAACATGTATCCAAGCCATTTCAACGTGACAGACGACGACGAACAAAATGAAGCTGAAGAAAGACCAGTTCTTCCTTCGATCTCTCGTATTCTAGGTGAATCTTTCCAGATCTGCACACGAATAGCTCCTTTGCTGAACACGCGGAAATATATAGATCGGGGTACATCTAGGGCACCGAATTCCTTGAGACTTCCCCCCTTACCTACGGATGGACGACATCATCAAGCGATGACTCCTAGTGCTAGGCAGATTGTGCGGACGGATAGTTGGCCTGCAGCCCCTGGAATCCAGACTTACCAGGTAGGTGCGATGCTCGTGCTCCGTCAGAGCTCTGAGTTAAATTCTCTTCTCTATGAAAGCAAACTCCCAGTATGGTTCGCCCCTTGAATATGGTCCCCCCAATATGTCTCCGTCCAGTATGGCTGCCCCCAGCATGGCTACCCCCATGCATAGTGGTTATTCCTCCGCAAACATAGGACACCCTCGCGATCCCCGTACCTCCGCGCTAGAAACTAATCAAGCCATGTCTGCTTTGGCTTCTCTCCGCTCGACTCATCCTTCACAATACTCTCGGAACCCCTATGGCGATCCGATCCAGAACAGAGAGGACGTTGCTCGTGCTGCTGGTCATGCTCATGGCTATAGTGCTAGCGGGTATGGCCCGACTTACTATCATGGAAGCTCGAGCGCGTATAGTACTAGTGGAGGATACCACAACCGTATGGGCCATACGCAGGAACCTTCAACCTCTAATTTTCAGTCGAGACCTATCCATGAATTTAGAGGCTCGGATAATGCCCGGCATCAATGCAGCGTTTGTGGCAAAGGATTCAGTAGGCCTAGTGGTCTGAAGGTCTGTCTACCAACTGCTAATGCATATCAGCATCTCTGAGTCTGACGACTATTCCAAACTAGAATCATTTGACTATTCACACCGGAGAGAGACGTAAGTAGACAATCACCTTTCTTGGAGTCTGTTTTGATGAGTATCCCAGCTTTTATCTGCCCCGAAGAGGGATGTCGCCGTGCTTTCAGTGTGAAAAGTAACATGCGCCGTCATGTCCGTATCGTCCACCAGTCCACAATGTATCCGGAGGGGTCTACAGATTCCAGTGAGGACGGTGATTCTGGAAGAGACTCCAGGGAAGAGGAGTAGTCATTGAGCCATTGATCTGCCTTTTGAGAATGTCCTTTCCTTTCCTAAGATCGACACTACATTTTAGCATTCTATAGATTATAGTAGATATTTAAGCCTACATGCCATTTATTTATTAGTAGATGCCAGTTACCTATTAGACGAGCTTGAACTCTTTGTTATTTATTCAGATAGTCAGTACAATGAACGATATAGTCAAATACATACCACGATGGCACGCGAAGCCCGCACCAAGATTTGTAAGCAAACGTAATGGAGATGACAAGCTGAACTGTCATCAGAGCTACGTGATCAAGATTAGCGCCCAAGCGCTTAAGGGCGTGGAAATTTTGGTAACTCCGCGCCCGCCCCACTGCACCGCTCTGTGCTCAGAACGTTGACTGTTATGAGATTCAAGCTTTCAGAAAGTACAAAGACTTATATAGGAATCTTGGTAGGTAATATATGTGAAAAGGGATACATATAAAAGGCAGTTGCTGTGACTGGTGAGATGGCTTGGCATGAGTAGAAAGTCAAGGTAAGTTAAGGAAATATAAGACGGAATGGAAGGCCGCAGAAGTTTGGCATTACATGTACATAACTTGAGCGGGGCATATTCGACTCAAAGAATCGAAGGAGGACGCGGCAGGGATCCTGGATTTTCCAGAGATAGAAGGATGTGGTAGGGGTTAACTAGAGACAGGAAAACCCTCGGAGGGTGAGGTGTCAGCAGGGTGTGCTGAGCAGATACAGTTCTTGAGTATGACGGGGCCGAATTCCAGAAAACGAGAACGAGTAGAATGAGGGGAGTCAAGTTAGTAAGTAACTGTTGTCTGTTCAATGAGCAAATTACGCACAAAGGATTAGTTAGATGGCAGACCGCACCGTTGGCATTGCGGTCTCCATCCCTATATGTTTGTTCCTTGCCCTATGCTACTTCCCTTCCACATTCCTGCCAGGTGTCCAAAGTCACATAACGACAGAAACAAAAGGAATGAGTCAAAATAGAGTTTCAAAGGCAAGGACAGTAGAGGTTGAGATGGGAGAGGCAAGAGAAGTGTTGATGGAGAGGAGAGGGCGTCCCGAGCGTGAAAATAGCTGCATTTGCTCCGGAGGTGCAGTTAGATCCTTCGGGGCAGAATCATTCATCCTGCACCTCCTAGATTTAGACATGCTTTTTCACGCTATATAAGCCCACTGACTTCCGTAAATCAATGAGTCGCCTGATAGTTGGTGTGTTTTCAACGCGTTCGTTGCGGTGGTGGTGGTTCTGAAAAGAGTGATCAACAAAAAAGCGGGAAGCACGTGAGTTCAACGGTGCGCCGCCTGCGGCGCGCGAAGCGCGCGGGCGGGGATGACATGAAAGAGATTATGAAGGCTGAGTAAAAAGAGATTACAAAAATCATGTAATGATTACAAATCTTGGTGCGGGCAAGGTTTTCACCACGATGAGGCCGCAACGTCAACAGGGGAGCTTACTTGTATTTGAGATAAGATAAGGGAGGCGATGAGAACATTAGGCGCCGAACTTTCCTATGGTGCAGTTCATCTAGTCACCGCTACCCGTGAACAGAGCGTGGGAAATTATGTAAGCGGCGAATTTTCTGGCCAAAAAAATTTTTTTCCTCACACCTCTTTGTGCTGCCTTGCGACCAAGTTGCGAGCTATCCTCTCTGGTTTATCAGCTCTCCCAATGCCTTCCTCCTTGTTCCTGGGTGTCATCTATTACTACATACTCAACTAGACCACAATGATCAAGATTTTGCTCACCTGTACCAACTTATATATGTATATGTGCTACAGGAATTGGAGATTTCCTCCCCCTCTTAGGTTCTGGTCAGCGTGGTATAATTATTACACCTTCCGATTATAGTGTGCCATCACTGCCATGCTTGAAATGTATGGATGACTAACAAGTGCACGTGATTACGTGATTACCATATATGGAAACGGCGAATTTTTTTTGACAAAAATTTTAATTATTGAGAGTATTAAAAAACCCTCTTCACAGAGTGTTTCTCTCATCAAATAGATGCCTTCTGCAAGAGGAATTAGATTTTTATGTAAGTCCGGTGCCTGCTCATCGTCTTCCCACGCCTTGTTCATGGGTAGCGGTGACTAGATGAACTGCACCATAAGTACTCTCTCGCCAAGAACGCATATACGACACACACTCTCAAGTCTCAGCTGCTCCGAACACTCCAGAACTCTCGAAGCCAACACGTTACGCATACCTCAGTATGCGAACTCCTCAAGTCGATGGATCTGCATTGGCCTTTGGAGGCCAACGAAACTTTGACAAATTGCCGTCGTAAGAAGCAGCAGGCGGCGCATGCAATTGCAAGGGAACTTTTCGAAGCAAATTATCATAAGTATAGGAGTACGAAGCAGGCGTTGAGAAACAACGCCACACGACGAGTCTCTTCACGCACCCTCTCAAGACCCTCTTTCAACGAACACAGCTAGTTACCACCGCTCAATTTTTGACCGCTCGGGGCTCGGTTCGCTTACCACTCGCCTTCTCTCTCACTCTCTCGATCCTACAACTGCCTTTCTTTTGCAAGCCGCTGATGAATCTATCGCTGGAACCGTTTCGAAAACTGTGCAGAGAAAGTCGTCCACGAAAAGAAAAGAGGTTCAGGGAGGCGGACAACAAGGAAGACGAGGAAGACAATCTGAAGATATGACGCATCGCGGACCGCCTGGTCTATAAGGAATGCAACCTCTTGGCACCAATTTAAGCAGACATTCACCAGGCATCCTATGCCACGCCGTCGAACCCGAGAAATTATTGTTGACCTTCGACAGATTCACCTGGGATCACGACAACAAACGAGCCAGCGCATGCGACAAAATCACACGCCCCAAATATCTATGCCGTGTTCAGCATTTCATCAACTCGTACAGTCCACGAGCTCCGTTGGACAAAGTTGTATCTATTCACAGTGTGTCATCTAGCCTTTCTCCACCCAGACGGCCGTGCTCATTCACCTCGACAAGCTTCAGAGAAATCGGGAAGGACATAAAGGACGGTACCCACCCGGTTCGGTCTTCACAGTACTCGCCTGGTGGCTCGACAGACTCAGTATACCTGAATACTACAGAATACTTCGACCACTAGGGTCCCCACAAGATCATGGTATTCTGTTGATGTTCGAGGTCTTGTGTGTTATCGTCTACAAGAAAAAGCCCACCAGCAATGTCTTCTGACCGTTCTACAAACTGCGACTTCAGGACGCGACTCTACGGCCCAGTCCACAAGATTCCAGCAAGTCGCTTCGTGCATCGATTTAGACACTTAGACCCGGTGTAGATGCTATACCCGCCAGTTCTGCTTCGAGAGGATCTGATCTATCCTTACCTCCTGTGCGATCCGCCGACCTTGAAGAACATGGCGAAGCCATCGGTCTGATTCGAGCAACAACAGTGTGTTCAATACCGCCCCCGACTAGTTGCATCATCTAACTGATTATTATTTTTTTTTGATCTCTCAAGCTTATGATACTTCGTATCATTTCCTTGAAGCTCTGGGTCTGTAAGCGCCTCGGATAAGATCTCACCGTTACGCAGCCCAGTGGATTTTCAACCTACCCGCCTCCTCCCATCACTCAAGAAGCCACCCACATTGCTTCATCGTCTTACCAACCCTCTGGTATGACTATGCCTGCGTACTCTGCAGGTGTCCATCTGAAAAGATCTAGTAGTAGACACATCGGCGCTCCTTCTAAGAGTTATGGCCGTAGCCTATATTCATATGCCCCGTCGCCAGCACATTCATCTCGTTACCCCGATTCTGGTGGTCCTTTTCGTTCTTCGGAACTAGGAGGTGAACACATTACAGTGCCAGTGGCAACTATCCATTTCCATGCTGGGCAGAGGCCTCATGCGTCGGACGAGAGTCAATACAAGGCAATACGAGGCAAACAAATGTACGAATGACATTACTTCGGTAAGAGATCCCTTCGCTCAAGCACCTCGAAGATATGGGAGCTCCAGCACATCTTGTTTCAAGTGACCCAAAGAATGTATAGATTCACTAATCTCGTACCCAGATCTTCTAGGGCACTGCGGCATCCCAGTGTGTCGCGAAAATACAGACGTAAACAAGTGTACAAATAAAAAAACAAACACCATGGTCGTGCCCTAGAAGGGACACGATCGTAATGTTTGTTTTTGTTTGTACGAATGTTTATATCTGTATTTTCGCGGCACTGGGATGCCGGAGTGTCCTAGAACATCTGGGTACGAGATTATAGATTCACATCATATCTCATACAGCCTAGTAGGTGATAAAGGGAATTGGGGGCATCAAATCTCTTTCGTTTCGGTATTTTCTTCAATTTCATCTGTATTCAAGTAGACTATGTTTGTCCGGAGGACTGCGTGCGCCGCTTTGGGGTTCGTAGTAACATGCTTTGATACATCTGCCTTGTTCACCAGAACAGCCACTTACAGTCTTCCGGGGGAATAGCTTTCAAAAGACGACGGCGAGTGGTCTGAGTGAGGTTGTTCCTAGAACTATAACCTGTTTCTTCTATATATTTCAACCTATTTCGACTATTTAGAGAGTTTAGTTTCAAGCTATCCGAATCTCTGATCTCTTATGTGTAGATTCCTTTCTTGCGAGGCTTCTAGATGTTGGATCATAATGTGTTTATCGTTCTCAAGTTTTGCCATGACATGAGAGATCCGAGGTAGGAAGATTCCCGTTTAACCGTGAAACTTACTACATTCATTGAAAGGCGGGCATCGAGTGCACCGAATTGAGGTAGAAAGGAAATCGCTGGCATAGCTACTACACTCATTAGTAGAGTGGATTATTGTATCGAACGGTCGACTGGCAATCGGACACTGGTTTGCCGAGGTTGCCGCTCACCAAGATTCACGTGGAATGAATTGGCTTCCACGTGCGGCTCGCGTGTGCGGCACAGCGTCTGACCCAAAGTGCAGATTTAATTTTACAGGTGCATATAACGCTCGGCGCAGAACTGTCAGTCATTGCTACTGTTGAGTTGATTATACGAGGCAATGAGGCAGGAAGAGCTCCCATCTCGAAAATAATATCCAAATCCTCGAAAATATTCAATTCACAGGAAAGAACTTGATGACTTCACAGGCAAGTCCTTTGGTAGACTCCAGAGTATAAATGTTTCGAGCTTCGTGTGTCGGAAATACACAATACCATAGAGCCCCATTGACCTACTCAGAGCATGTATCCAGACCGCTTCCACGTGACAGACAACAACGAACGAGATGAAGAGGCAGAAGGAAGACCAGTTCGTCCTTCAGTGTCTCGTATTCCAGGTAAATGTTTCCCAGTCTGCCCACGAATAGCTCCTTTGCTGAACTCTGAGGAACACATAGACTATGGTACATCTAGGGCACCCAATTTCTTAAGGCCTCCTCCCTTACCTGCCGATGGACGACAACTTCATCGAGCGACGACTAGTAGTGCTAGGCAAATTGTTCGTGCGGATAGTTGGCCTCAAGCCCCCGGAGTCCAGACTTATCAGGCAAGTGTGATGTTCGCGTTCTTTGATTCCGAAAGTGAAGTTCTCTTCTCACCTCAAGCAAACTCCTGGAATGGCACCTCACACTATGGCTCGCCCCAATATGCCAGCTCCCCCTAATATATCTCCTCCCGGTATATCTCCTCCCAGTATGGGCTCCCAAAGATATCTTCCTCCCAGTATGCCTCCTCCCAGTATGGGTTCCCAAAGATATCCTCCTCCCAGTATGCCTCCTCCCAGTATGACTTCCCACAGATATCCTCCTCCCAGTATGCCTCCTCCTAATATGGCTTCCCGCAATATTCCTCCTCCCAGTATAGCTTCCCATAATATTCCTCTTCCCAGTATGCTTCCTCCCAGTATGCCTCCCTCTCATATGGCCCCTATTGTGCATAGTGGTTATCCCTCCGGAAACATAAGGCCCCCTCGTGATCCCCGTGATTCCGCATTAGAAACTGATCAAGCTATGGCTGCTCTAGCTTCTGTCCGTCTGGCTCATTCTTCACAATCCTCTCGGGACCCCTATGGCAATTCGAACCAGAACAGACAGGGAACTGCTCGTGCTTCTGGTCAGACTCGTGGTTATAGCGGGCATGAACCGACTTATCATCACAGTGTACCTTCCTCCAGCAGTCATAGTAGTGGAGGACGCCACACTGAACATGTCGGCCATACGCAGGAACCTTCGTCCTCGAATCAAGTTCAATCAAGAGCCATGCATGAATTCAGAGGTTCCGAGGTCAGCCCCAAACCGTATCAGTGCAGCAATTGTGGCAAGAGGTTCAACAGGCCTAGTGGCTTAAGGGTTTGTCTATCAGCTCCTGATGCATTGCTATCCCCTCTAACATCATTGTTACTCATCCAAATTCAGATCCATTTCACTATTCACACCGGAGAGAAGCGTGAGCTGACCATTAATGCTTTGCCTGGAATGTGCTTTAACGTGTGTTGCAGCATTTGTTTGCCCTGAAGAGGGTTGTCATAAACTTTTCAATGTAAGGAGCAATATGCTCCGTCATTTCCGTCAATTCCATCAGTCCAATTCGGAGGGGTCGACAGATTCCAGTGAGGACGGGGACTCCGGCAGGGAGTCCAGGGAAGAGGAGTAGTTTGTATCTATATCTAGCAAGCCATCGATTTGCCTATTCAGAATATCCTTCCCTTCCCCGAGATCGACTTACATTTTGTAAGTTCTTATCTCATAGATCGAAGTAAATATTTGAAAGATGCCAGTTATTTATGGAACGAGCTCGAATTTCGCCCTTTTATTTATTTAGATAGTCAATACAATAAACGATCAAACACACAGCATTTTACGGCCAAACCACAACAGGGAGTGGAACATAGTCGAATTGCAGCAGCAGTGTTTACAGTCAAGCGCAGAGTGGCGTGCGCGCTTGACGCTCTTTAGCTTCAGCGCTTAATCGCAAACAACTTCGTATATGTGGGACCATCTGTGAACAGCAGTGAACCAAACCAGAGGCCATCGCTGGCCAACAAAACTCCAGCGATGCGAAATTTCACACTGCATTGAAATATGTAGTTACACGGTGCGTCTTTGAACTGCGGGCGAAGTCTAACGTAAACAGTGGTTTTAATTCGCCGATCGGCTTCCTCGTTTTTTTAAAAAGCACTGTAGAACGTGGGTTCTTGAGTTCTGTGTCCTAAATTTCTTTTGAACCCACAACAATGTACATCGACACAGTCTTGTTGTGAGTTTTCAGGTTGTAATTCCCTTCACATATTGTTACTAATGGGTTCTTTGACAGCGCTCGAGCCGATACGACCACTGATAGTACTTCAACAACTACTTCAGATTCTACTTCCGGCTCGGCTTCTTCGAGTACCAATACTCAAAGTTCAGGTTCAACTTCAACTTCATCCTCTCCTTCAACCTCTTCATCTTCCTCCGTTACGACTACGAACGCGTCCTCGTCCCTCTCTACCTCGACGTTGTCATCTTCATCTTCCACATCATCATCATCACAATCAGCTTCTACCACCAGCTCTGCTTCATCTGCTAGTAGTAGTGCGACTTCGTCCTCGTCGCCGTCTAGTTCAGAAGGTCAGGAGATTGGTGCCATTGTTGGTGGTGTCATCGGAGGCCTCGTTGTCTTAACACTGCTTTCCGTCATTTTCACTGTGCTTCGGAGAAAGAGAAGAAATGCTAAAAAGCGTCCCAGAGGATCGGTGTACCTGGGCAATATGGACCAGAGCCAGCTAGACACGTTCCTGAAGCAGAAACCCCGAGCAAATGTGGACAGTTTGCACTCGTCCAGCAGTATGCCGCTACTCTCTCTTCCCCAAATGGACACCACGTTACCGCACGACATTGCCACAGAGTACACCGATGTTCCCGCTTCGAGCCTAAATATAGATGCACCCGATGCTGCGGAGGGAAATGATCAGAACGGCAACGCTGATGAGAGTGAAACTGGCCATTCACTTTTCCTTCCCTCTCCATACTCTCAACACGGGCATGACGGCAACGGCGATGATGTTCCACCAGAAATGCCACAGTCACGCCTCATTACACCTTCTCCACGGCCGGAATCCCAATTCTATGCACCCATCCCTGTTCAGGCTGGTGATTACTCCATAAAAGCGTTAGAATCATCTGCTTCCGGAAGTAGGCCCAGTACGCCCTTCTCATTATCAATGATTCATGACCAAACAGGAGTCGAGACCGCCAGTCCTTCCCTAAATGCAGGAAATGCAGAACACAGTGGCGACCATTGAAGGATATCTCTTTTCACCATATTTGGACATTAGCATCTTAAAGAACATTTCGACATGTTGAAATTACATTGGACAAACGGACTACACTGAGCACTCACAACCTATGTATACTGTAGCATCATAATACTCATACGGATCTGATAATATACTCACTGCAGGTAAGAACAAGAACATTGGCTTGCGATTATCAGACGTAGAATGAGTTATTGTGCGCGAGAAGACTTGACAAATTGCGAAATCTTGATGTGCAGGTACTTGAACAATGGGATCCGTTGGCTGAGATCGGTCTGAGGAGGGCAGCCCTCGTCCGGGTTCGTATTCAAACTAACAAGGCTTGAGAGGATTTCGATTTCGGCTTTGCGACGATTGTGCAGCATATGCACGAGCTCCTTCCTATCAGATAAATCGGTACTCCATGAGATCAGACTGAGAAAGACAGTCATACCTCCATTTTGCGGGCATGATATTTGACGGTCGTTGAAGCATTTTGAAAGCCTGAATGTCCCTTCAGTCTATCTATTCAGATGGTAGTTAATCACTGTCCGACCTTCTTCTCGTCGTGCTGAGAGATAGGTATGAGGGCATCTTTATCTATACCAAATCTGCAGCACAAATGTGATCTATCTTTCGTGGAGGATGATATGATACAATACTCACCCAGCTAGCTCACTTGAAAGGAGACCCAGCCATTTGATGCGTCGAGCTGCAAGTTTTTCGTTTTCATGGCTCAGTCGACTACTTCCGTATTTATAGACGGAGAGAATATCCAAGCCATATGGATCGCCATCCACCAATGCCATTATTGGAATTCTATAACTATGAGCAACCAATGTAGATCCGTACAGGATGGTTAGACTTACGTCCGGGATAGAGAGTCTGCAAGAGTCTTCACTAAATGCCGAGTGGCCATGTCAGGGTACCCTTTTCCCTACGAAAGGCCATATTTAAAAGGGGGTCAATTGAGTGAAAAGACTCAAACCGTGATTATCAGCCCTCTTCCTGGAAGCAGAGCATGATTAGTTACATTGAGGCGACAAAGGGTCTGAAAAACGGCCTATAATGAAAGCGTAGTCACTTTATGATCAGAATAATGAGCGAGTCTCTCGCACATCTTTCTCAACTATCAGAATCCATCCTAGATCTTCTTCGACGCTATAAGTATGAACTTCCTCGCCAACGGGGATTAACGATGCCTTGAAAAGAATGGGTCAGAAAGCACGGACGCTCGCCCATTGAGCATACAACCTCCGAATCATTTCCACGAATGGTGTCTCCACTGGTTAAATTGATGCTCAAGGTAGATCCACAAAAAATGCCTTTGGAAGTCGCTCTCTAACATCAAGCATCAGCCAATGCTCCTTGAAGTATGACTTGGACTGACAACGTTCAGGTCCGACCGCTCGAGTTTTAGGGATGCAGCGACGTCGTCCACTATCTGCAGACATGCTTAGGGCCATGCATGAGCTCCGATTATCCGAACCAATCATCGCACCGTGTCTACTACTCTTTGATCCTTGAATAATGGTACATCCCTGTAGAAGATATCTCTGTTCTTATCGTTTCAGTCAGCTTGCTAACGAGACAGTCTGATACAAACTCAGCAACCTTTTTGTCACTGGCACTCCGTCTATGACAGCTTCATGCATACAATTGACCACCTTGAATAGTTGTGCTGCAAGGGAATGTGAAGACCAATGACAGGCGGTAATAGACCAGAATACCGAATTTGACGCTCGCTGTGGAAGATCGTTTTGGAAATGTAATGAACTTGGAACTGTGAAGACTAAGACAAGATCAGTTTTCCCGCTGCTGCTGCCTCCACGAGAGCCTACGATAGTCCGTCACTAACCCTGTGACTGGATCCGTTCTCGTTCGGTCAGCCATTTCCAGATTGATAGAGGGTTTATGGGGATAGGTTTCTTCAGATTCGGAGGATCCGCCGTCCAAAATGTTCTTAGAGCCGGATCCCGCGCGACAGAGTTGCGTGATGAAGTCAATGGCTAGTTCTTCCAACTCCCGAGTAACGTCGAGTTCGCTGAAAGGGAAAATCTGATATTGTTTACAGTCGGAAAAACAACGACTCTCACCCTGAGAGCGTGTCGCTATCTTCGTCTTGAGAAAGATGTTCGGAAAGCATTGGAGAACTAAGCAAACAAGCAGGCCAAAGGTATTACTATCTGTTCAAAGTTGCCGTAAGAGGAAGAGACGAGTACGATGCCATCACGTGGTAAGCGCGTCGCGTTATTGTCTCCTGTTTGGTTTTGATCGAGGAGAAGGTCCAAGTGCTCATATCAATTTCTCTACCCAACCACGACGACCAGCCTCGACCAGCTCGCTGCTCTGAGCTATGCCTTCAACTCGTGCAACCTCTATCCTGGGAAAGCGCAGTCAGCGACAAGAATATACTTGTGAGCAGCTGCAAACACCCGAACCGACACCGGAATTCAAACGAGTTCGCACCTCTTCGACGACGCTCGATGGCGATGGAAATAAGGAAAATATTCCACCGTTTGCTCTGAATTCTACCAACAATGAAAATGTATCGCCATCAGTGAGTGCTAGAGCAGCAAGAGCCCTGCGTCGTAGTGCCACCGAGTCCATGCAGAGCACTCCTGCACGGTCTAAACCACGTATGCTTCCAAACTCGCCATCTGTATATTGTATTCTGAATCATGCATACTGATATAGGAACTGAACGAAGTGCTTCCATCTCTATTCCTGCTACTCCCACAACCGCTATATCCACTCTACAAATATCTACTCCTCCGCCTACTCCACCTACTCTGTTGCCTCTCGAAACACGTGTGAGGGCATTGCTTCGTGCGACATGCGATGATCGCGACGAGCTTCCTGGCCGCGAAGAAGAGCGTCAGACTCTGTCTGATTTCATCCAAAATTTCCTCGCCGACAATGAACAAGGCCCCCAAAGTCTTTACATTTCGGGCTTGCCAGGATCCGGAAAGACGGCGCTTGTTACATCGGTACTACGGTCGTTTGCTGGAGAATTCGACGAAGTGAAACTGATCACCATCAATTGCATGGCTCTTAATGGTGTTGATGCGCTTTGGTGTCGAATACTCGACGAGCTCAGTCTTCTGAAAAAGAAGACACCTTCGAGGAAACAATCCAAGAGCAAAGAAGCCGCGTGCACGGTTGTAGCCAATCTGGAAACCAAGTGGTAAGATCCACAATACTTCTGAGTATCGACGTTATTGATAAACTTGCCTCAGCATTGTCCTTTTGGATGAACTCGATCATATTGCTCCGACAACGCAGACGTTTACATCTCTGCTTACTCTTCCTGAATCTGCCTCCGGTCTGTTGAGAATGATCGGAATTGCAAATACACATACACTATCCAATTCTTCGATATCTACGGACTGTGTTCGCACATTACATTTCGCTCCTTATACTTCTGCTCAACTTCTCCGAATACTACAGTCTCGCCTGACTTCCATTCATGACTCGGAGAAATCCTCTGCTGCCATCGCCAAATTACTTCCGGTTCCAACTCTAACATTGTTGACCAAGAAAGTGGCATCTCTAACTGGAGATGTGCGTTTCCTGCTTGAAGTCTTGCGGGGAGCTGTGGATTTAGCGATGGCTACCCGTGTATCCAATGAAGCTAATCCATTGGAGGCCTCGATATGCTCGGTGACCCCTACCCATGTTCTCACTGCTTTAAAATCACACACCCCTTCTTCTACCAACACACCGATCGCTTGTACTGGATCGATCCCTTCCAAAACGAACAGCGAAATTGTGTCGAGAATCAATTCGCTCGGACTCCAAGCCCAGCTTGTGTTACTTTCTATTCTTCTCGCATCCAAGCGCTTGGAAGCGGGACTGGCGCTCTCTGGCCCAAATCCATCCCCAGTCAAGCGACCTGCTGTAACCTTGGATGCGAAGAATGTTGGTATAGATACGCAGCAACTGCACGGCTACTATTCGAATATGCTTTCTAGAGATGATCTGGACCTATGCACTCCAGTCTCAAGAAACGAGTTCGTTGACCTGACTGCGATGCTCGAGGGCATAGGCTTAGTTAGCATTTCCAGTGCCGTATGTTCATCTCCCACAAAGACGGCGAAAAGGACGCTGGGTCGGTCATTCAGCTCAGCGAAAATAAACCGCTCAGTGACGGGGAATGTACGCCTTGGTCCTGGTGTATGGGTTGACGAGGTTTTGCGGGGGTTGGGTATCAATGATGAAGATTCCGTTGATATCAAGAAGGAAGAAGCGAGGGCCATTTGGAAGCGTGAATGCTTCCGAGTAGCTAAGGAGATCAAGGTATTGCAAGCGAAATCAAGGACTTCGCAGCAGGAGTCCGTCCCCGGTTTTTCAGATGCTTTTGAAGTCTGAATCCTCCCTATTTTTCTCTCTTTCCTTCATTCTCAAATTTGTTGTTCACGTATGCATGCTTCTCATATATCTGTATTTTATCGTCCTCTGTCATCGCTCTCGCTATGTAAACCCTTCTACTACCATCTCTTCGCTTTGTCTACAAACTCTTTATCTTGTATCTCTTCGTCTGTAGAAAACTCCGACACTATGGATTACATATAAGTATCCATGTTATCTCTAGACTTTGCCTGCTTGAAGCCAAAATTCCCCAAGATCGAGACGAATCAGTAGATGAGATAAAGCCTCCATCCCGCCGACCGATTTTCGACTAGCTTTGGCACCCGCAGGATGAGGAATCTCGAGCGAAGCACGTAGCGATACATTCTTGTCTACAGTGCTACTCAGGATCTCAATCTGTTCACGATTGAGTCGCTTTTTCGGTGACCATGATATAGATATATCCTTACCAAGTAAGCCATCTTCTTCTGAAACTGAAGATACAAGCGCTCCAGCACTGAAGCAGCCTGATATTCTTCTAGCCGCCCTCGGTACAAGTCGCCTATGAGGACTGCAAAATCCAGCACTAGCTCAAGTGCGTCTCGCAGCGTACCACCAGCAATCTTTTGACTGCCTCTCAGTAGACAGGCGGTCAAAACACTGTCCATAATTTGCGAATGAGCTTCAGCCAGAGTGAACACATCCGAGAAGTCGGCGTGGGTTGTATCAGGATGTATAGCCGTTCCTTTCAGTTCCGCCAGAAATGGGTCAAGGTTTCCTGCGATAGCAGTGTCGTACACATATCCAATCAGGTTTGAGATAAAAGATTGGGCCATGAAACGGAAGTGCAGAACCATCTTCCGTGCAGAGGCGAGTGTGACGAAGATACACGGGTCCTCACTTGTTGACATCCGGTAAACTGCATGAATTGCATGTTGCACTGTCATCGAATGAAGCCACATGAGATAAGGTTAGACAGAAATTCAGGAAGACTGACCACGCAGTATGCGGAGGAGGAAAGAGAACACTCGCTGGTATTTCGAAATCACATCTGGTGTGATGATCACATCCAGGGGTTGCGGGGGTTTATATTCCATGTAAAGGAAATCAAGGGCTCTACCAGGTCTGTTTAGATACACGTACACAGAGGACGATGAAGAACATACTCGACATCTAGCAGAGGTTTGGGTCAATCGAAATCGCTGAAAAAGTTGATGTACTACTTACGCAGCGGGTTTGACCATGCATTCGTGCCTGGATCTCGAATAGCAAATCCCAACCTGTTTTCGATTTCTTCCACACGACTCCGGCGCGCTGAGTCGTCGTTCAATTTGACTTCGAAAGAATCCAAGATCACAGTTCTGAGGAAAAAACTAAGATCGGTGTCCACGGGTGGCCATGTCGCTCTCTGAAATAGCGCAGGCGCGAGACCCACCGCCCAGGTTTTGCGCTGCAGATCAGCTTTCTGTGTTCCATGTCTCAAAAATCCGAAAGCAGATGGATTGGAGGTTACGACGTCAGCGTCGAAGTTCCCTGAATCGGAAAATAATACAGCCGACAGTCGCCTTCGGAATGACGGAGACATCAAGAGTAGATACGAACGCAGAAGTTGTAGATGTGAGTGGATATCAAGTGGAGGAGGTAATGATAGGAAGAGAGATAGCAGAGTAGTGGAAAGCATTGTGGCGTGTAGAAGAAGGGGCTTCAACACAAGAGATGTAACATGCGGTAATGTTGGAGCAATGGGAGGGAAGGATGAAGGAAATCTCTCAATAAATGTCTCCAAAGCAAGTGTAGGGGCAGATGTATAGGTCATGTCGAAACATGACTGACCAAACAGTTGTCCGGGTTCTAAGTCGAAGATACGGAATTCAGCGATGATGGGGAGACTGTTTTCTAACGGGTCCGCCGGCAACGATCTCCTGGTACTGTTCGCGGACATTCCATGATCTGCCAACATCGTTTGATGGTTGTTCACGGCAGCTAGCATGTCTTCCGGTGTCCAGAACCACCGAACGGCATTAGAGCTAGAACTTTTGAGCATAGGGTGGTTGGGTTGTGCGATCCACAGTAATTTGAGAGACTTCTGAGCAATAGGGAGAGCATCAACGAGTTCTGAAGGGAAAAAAGTTGGATATCCTGGTAAAGAATCTTCTCCTCCCGGTGAGCTTGTATGATGGCTGAACCCGATAGTGCGAGACACTTCCTTGAAGTATTCGGTAGACGCCCGTGTTAGTATGAAAGCGATTGTCGCGTTCACACTCCTCGAAGATTGGTGTTCTATATGGTTGAGCAAATGTTCGTAAATCAGGGACAGAAGGACTTGAGGCGAAGAGGGTATTGACTCGTAATTTTCAGGTGAGAGTTCTACGCGATCCTTCGGGTAAAATGAGTACTTGGGAAGATCAGTCATTATTTGAACTCACTCGCTTGCACAGACTCGCAAGGGCGATGAGAGTTTCCAGATGATGGTCATAATACATGAAGATAGAATTCAACGTCAGTTGTCGTTTGCAAAGCTGGTCTTCTGCAGGAGGACCTGAAGCTAACGATCGTCGAATCTGGATAAGACATGTCGATAAGGCATGCGCGAAAGCGTGCATGGTGGGACCTATGTTGAATCTGATTGAAGGATCACTATCAGTAGACATCTCACTGTTGACTGTAACTTACTTAGAACGTAATTGTTCTACTAATGTTTCGAGCCTCCGAAGTAGGGTGCCAATCTGTATGAACCGCGAGACGAAGCTGAAGTAGCTAGGTCAGCAGATGGTTGAAGCGGCGAGGTTCCAGCATACTCAGAACTGACGAGTTCGCCTTTCCCTTCAATAATCAGCCTTTTTCGTATCTCTTGACTCAGACCAATGTCGCAGAATCGTTCTCGTACGGGGTTCCACTCATGTAGTTCGGATGAGAAGCCAAGGAGCGTCAATTTCATGTTTTTCAGTAGATCTTGCAGGGGGATATACTGAACCACAGTTTTTGAATTTTGAAGTATTGGAAGGGCTCTATGTGAAAATGATATGAACATGCTAATCCAGTAGGACAGAAAGGAGAATGTTCTCACCGATGACTAGCAGCAGCATATACAATATCATCTTGCTCGGATAGAAAGCACCCGGAGGAAGATTTTGAGGGTATGTTCTGCCGTAGATTGTCCCAGGAATGTATCCTGTCAGACTACGATACGAGCACTTTACTTAGCGTCATGATACAACGACCTCTGGCATCACATACACGTCGCCGAGTAGCAAGTTGAAGAGCATCTTCTTCCCAAACAGACTCTTCAGGCAGTTGTACCTGCGAAGCACTTCTTTGTTCGCGAATGGGTGACGATCCTAATGGTATACGATCGAGTCGGAAATGGCTACCAGCATTCGAGATTGATGCATTAAGCTTCAAAGTGTCGACGATTGGGTCTTGAGGCTTTTCAATAAATCGGGGAACGAAGAATTTTGCATCAATTAATGGGAGAGGAGGAAGAGAAATCTTTTCGTCAAAATCGATAGAGAGAGCTGTAGCCATTGTGACTGTAGTACAACATGAGTTGTTTGTCATTATTGACGCGACGCGTTTCAACTCCTAGCAGTGACTCTCACTAGCACACTACTCACGAGTGAAAAGTGTAGTGGATTTTTAGAATTCTTGCTTTTCAGTCTTTGACTTGTTCGATTCAGAGATGAACAAGACCAACGAAGACGCGATTCCTGAAAGAGGGTATAAATACATCTGGACACCTGCTTCCGACATTTCTCTGGATGATTTTCTTTCAAAGGTACGCCACGTTTGAACTTTGCTATACTTCATGTCATTTGAGTTCGTTTACATATCATGTTGTAGTACAAACCTTCTATGGTTGAAAACGACGGATCTAAACCAGTAGGCTTTCTGTGTTAGTATATACAGTCACAGTGAACTCGGGCTCTTTTGCGCAGTGGATATGGGTTAGAAAGGGAAAGGAACTAAAGGCCGAGGTCAACGAGTTAGCTGCTTTGGAGGAGAGCTCTGGAATATGTGCGAGAAACCGGAAACACAGTTGCTGGGATATCCAAATAACGCGATCATAGTAAAGGACATCACCGACCAGATTGAGAACATCAAAGTAAGTATCTTATTAAAAGGTGGAGATTCTAGACACTAACGTGCTATGAAAGAACGACTCTTCTATCCCGACAAGGTCAAATAAGAAAACAGGAGCGAAGAGCAAGAAGGAATTGCGTGAACAAGTGGGTGCTAGGTCTCTTATAGACTCGAACCAGTCACTCTGGCAGAGACGTGATGAGCGGAATCACTTTCTTGGCAATGTCTGAGCGCTCGACTCAGACTGTCGTGCAAAGTTACTGGCTCGAGTCTAGGTCTCTTAGCGTTCTGCGTGCACTGTTTGGAGACAAATCATTGACTCTTCCCTCAGCTACAACACGATGTGCGAGCAAAATTTGAGGAGATAGCACGAAAGCACAACTATTTGTCAGGAAAATGGTATGCATCCAACACAATGGGATCACCTTATATACCCTTCACTTACTCGTTCTGCAGGTTAATGTTTGCGTCAGGAGAGAAAATCGACAGAATATGGTCAAGTCTCGCTAGTAAGAACGTCTGGCGTAGCTTCATTTCTTACCAACTGAAATCCTTCCTTCCATCTAGCGTCACTTATAAATGGGCCGCTTGCCGATACCGATGCTTTCTGCGCAAAAGTGGCAACTACACCTCAAGAAGCAAACCCAAATTATCAGCACGTCGTTTGTCTGTACTTGCCAAATGTCTACGACAAGGACACAGTTCTGAAGGTGATAGATGCACCCCGACTTCAGTTTTGATGCCCTTGCTGACGAAGACTCAAAGGTGATGCATATCTTGCTTCGCAACCACGGCTTCAACCTCTCTGGAGTCAAATCAAACATGTATACGCTTTTGGGTAACTCTTACATAACTCATGACTTATAGAAGAGAACGAACACCCATTTTTGTGATAGGAATCGATAGTAAACATCCGAGCGGCATTCCCTCGACAGTCAGTCCATCCATTTGAACTTCTTGGACAAACATGAATCTGACTGTTGAGTCAGATTTGGAAGAACAAAGATCTCATGAACGAAAAGGAAATGCAGGTATGTTGCCTTGATGCTAATTCTCTAGCATAAATTCATTAGATGATTTCAGGCATTGAAAGATGCTTTCTATGCGGAATTAGAGAACAACGCAACTGCAACCACACAATCTTCCTCACAGGTTGACACCACTAACAAGAAACCCAGTAATTCTGCAAACCAGTCTAGCATGTCAAAGAAAAAGAAGAAAGATATATTTGCATCAGATGACGAGGAAGACGACGAGGAGCAGCGGAGAAGAGCAGATTTGGCCCATCGAAAGAAGGCAATCGCAACCAGCACAAAGCGCACTATTGCGAAAGACGAATCGGAGGACAGCGACCACGAACAGGAGAAGCCTAAACGAAAGGCTGCGAAGAGATCTTAATATTTACAGCGTATGTAGTGTGCAGATATGATACAAATGCGCGATTATGGTATGGTACAAACAAGAATGTTTAATTGGGGAGCCCGAAAGGGACGCTTTTCGTTTTTTTCGGTCTTGACTTGGGCTCATTAGTGGTGCTTGCCCTCTTGATAGCAGCTTTTCTCTTTTTGGGCTTGGGAATATCCTCCTCGTCAGTTGAGGTATCACCCGCATCCTGTCCAGGTTTATAAGCTATTGCAGACGAGTCTAGCGGACGTTTCCGTTTAGCTTTGGTTCGTGTGGCAGTAACTGCGCTTGCACTTTCATGGATAGGATCCGACACTCTGTTACGACTCCAGATCCCGAGCGAATCTTGGTTCGTTATTACCCCATCCTCCTCCGTGTGAACGAGCTTCGGTCTTTTGGCCTTGGACACATTCTCATCCGTGCCATCACTCTCCTCATTGCCACTTTCGGTTGAATAGGCTTCTGACCAGAGGGACGAGTCCCCGTCTCTTTCTCTATCATGCCGGCGAGGCCGCCGTTGCTTTTTAGACCTATTGGTAGAGGAGGATCCTGCTACAGAAACGGGTGCTAAGGATGAAGACGAGGGAGAGAAGACATTGCCATTGAGGTTGGAAGTAGAACCACGAGGAGACCCAAGGCCAGCAGAAGAACCGAAGCTCGAGCGGCCGAGCCGAGACCTACGCGCTCGATGAATGAGTTTTCGTGCTCTCTCTTCTCCTGGCCGGGGCAAGAAGTAAACCTCATGTTCCTTGTCTGGACCCACAAGCAGCCGGATAACGCCAAGAACGTATTCATTGATTCCCAGTGTTTCTATATCAGCCACCTTCCGGAGACTGTCTTCGTATGTGGCATCACCGTGGTCGACGATTTCTTCTTCTTGTATCAATTTCCTATCCACAAGGGAACACCCGGGAACAAGAAAATGTATGTGAGCGCCGTCTTCCTCTTCTGCGAGACTGATTTTATGGTATCGGCAATGGGAACGAGTCACAGGCGAATTAGTTGACGGTTCTCTACGAATGATGTGTGACTGGTCAGGTGCAGGTGTTCCCGACCGGGAATGAGAAGAGTCTTCCTCGGGGCTTCGCTGTTGAGAAGAAGAGGAAGCAAATGGTTGAGGAAGAGAAGATGCACGCGAGAGAGTTTTTGGAATCTCAGTCTGCAATGTTAGAGCGGGACGATGTGGAGCTGGTTTCTTTTTTGAGTGATTGTGGAACATCAATTGGGGCGGGGGAGGGGGCTGCAAAGGCGGAGCGGGAAGTTGTGCGCCAGTGGACGATGCTTCCTGAGCTCTTAGAGGAGTGGGCGAGGGATTGGTTGGTGCAGAACCATCCCTGGTCAATGTAGACACAACAGAAGAAGCACGACTGCCGGTCAGAATACGAACGGCAGCACTGGCACTTGAAGTCGAAGCCGTGTCGGAGATGTCTTGTGGGCTCGCTCTTTTTTTACCTTTGCTTTTGCTTGTGGGCAAGACAGTACTCGCATTGTACCCATTTTGGATAGTGACTGGAATTTTTCGTTTTCGCTTGGTTCTGCGAGGTACCCCAGTATCATTTGTGGATGAGGATTGAGTGGAACCAACCTCGGGCACGGAAGGGATAGAGGGGGGATCATCGCGATGAGGGCTGGGTAAATGAAGTCAGTATGGTTTTGAAGCATGAGACTGATAAGTATACCTTTCGATTTCCTTCCTAACGGCGGGAGCGAGAACTTCCAGGTTATCAACATCTTGATCATCATCTATCTCGTTCTCTTTCTCTGGTTTCTCATTATCTGGTTTTTCAATTTGGAAATCAGGTGCTGAGACAATGTCTGATAAAGCAAGCACAGATTGGGAGTCGACGACGTTCGGTTTGGCGTCCTCGTCGTTCTTGTTTGTTGCGATTCTGTTTATCTCAGGAGCAGGATGGTTGTCGTCAGATGGATGGCTCAAAACAGGCACAGCATGTCGAGATTCGTTGTCTACGGATTCGGGGGAAGACGCTGAGGCATGCTCAGCAAGGATTGCTTCGATGTTGACATGAGGATCGGTCAAGGTGGGCATCTGGGAGGGTGCTATGGCATTGTCACCCACGACAAAATCTGGGTCTATGTCCCCTTCCGCATCAGAATCAAGTTCATCTGCAGCTGAGGCTGTGGTACCAGAATTCAACGGTTGTGCCGTATTCTCATCATCAGGATATTGCAATTCCATATCCAGATCTTCTCCAGTCTCGTCGTCGGACTCCTCGTTGTCCGGGTGAATAGGTGGTTTATCACTATTCGGTTTTTCTTCTGTCATAGAAGAGCTTGAGGTCGAGATCTCGTTGCTGATGATACTATCCTGATCTATCTCATCGACTTCCTCGTCTGTGGCACCCTCAATATCGTCAATAGGCGTCGAAAGACTAGCAGGATAAGGATCCGCGTGCAGAACTGGCACCGAGCTCCTTGCCAATAATTCAGGTATGAAGACGTCAGGCATATGATTAGACTGTGCGTCAACCGCATGAGTTGATAATTGCATGACCGCCTCATTCTTATTCGATGTAAACGGCTCGGCTGGAGATGTCACAGGCTGGGTATTGGTGACCATTGCATCGAAAGATTGAGCTTCGGGAATATCAATCTTAGCGTTATCCTGTGTAACAGAAACCTCATCGTGGTACTCCCGTGAACCAGTGCTGTTGATCCCATTTGTGGTAACGGTAGGCAGTTCTGTATGTGATAGTTGTACGGGTGATGTTGAACGCGCTTTGATGTCGTGGCCAAGAGCGTCTATATCCGGTGCTGCTGGTACGGTAACTCGCTCAGCTTCCACGACCACGTCCGATACAACTTCGCCGGATGGCGGGGAAGGCGAAGATCGAGCGTCCTGCACTAACTGCAACTGTGCATCGACTACAAGAGGTGTATCACTAGCGTAGTCGGCAGGTGGAGGAACTTGAACATTGAAGGACGATGGTCTCTTGTTGTCTGAATGCAGTGCGCTATCACCATAAACATCAGAGGCTTCTAAATCGAGCCTCTCAGCCGCATCGGAAGATTGCAATAAGCCATGTTGCGCGATATGAACGTTTGAACTGAATGCGTCAACAGCTTCTTGAGCAACGTCTTCGTGAACGTCTGTGTCCAGAGCTTCCGCGGACGAAGGAATAACCCGAACATTGTCGTCTTCTCGAGTGTGTTCATCTGGGGCCGATGCGTCCTGGACGACCATATGTTCAAGAGCTTCACTACTTTCTGGCTCCTTGAAAGAACAGCAAGCTCGATATATGCTCACCAGAACAGAATGTATACAACTCACAGTGGCTGATCTTCCTTCCGTCATGATCTCCTCTACTTCATGGATGTGAGTGAAGATGTTGGCTCCAGGGACAGTTTCGATATCGAGTTCTACTTCTCCATCTTCATTGAGTTCGTCTTCTTCAGGTACAAGCGGGACGAAACTATAATCGTCACCATGGTCAACCTCCTTAGAATGACCAGGTGCCTTGAGCCTTCCTGGTTGAGTGTCCTGCATTGTGGCGAAGGATTCAATGTCGATAGGCAAGGATTTAGGGGAGAGTGAAGTATCTCCGCTCTTTTGAGTGGTTTCAAGCGATACTTCGTCGATGGCCGATACCTTGTCCTGAGAAGACTCGCGCAATTCTGTCGCTGAATCAATAGGATCCGACGATATCGCAGCGGCCGACTGTGCTTCAACTTGGGACACGACCTCTACTGGAGGCTCGTCCATAGGTTCTGTAATTGAAGGTTCTTCAAGGGCGCCGCTAACCGTTTCCTCCGGTGATTTCAGATTGGCGTTCGAGGTTTCTTCAACAGAAGAAGCATGATCCTGGTCTTGGAACTCCTGTGGAGGGGAGAGGTCCGATTCTTCAAGTGGCCTTGAGTTAGTGCCTCTGCGTTCAGAGATTGGAGCATTACCTTTCGTAGAAGGTAGCATGTCTACTTCCAAAGAGAGCTCCGGCTCAACGTCATCCGAGCTCTTTCGGTCCGTCTCGACCTCAACTTCGTCAACTATGTCCAAATCACTTGTACCCAGCGGAAGAAAGATCTCGTCATCCTGTACGTCTGAATCCATGCCTGGGAAGAGATGATCTTGATGCCCGTCTTCTAGAGCGCCGTCATGCTCGACATCCATTTCGTATTCAGGAGGCGGGGAAGACCTTTCCTCTGAAGAATAATGTGTTCAGTGTTGCAGAGACCGCTGGGACATGATATCACTCACCGTGAACAATAAACATATTTTCCCCCTCTTCTTCATCGGAAAGGATAATGACTGGACTTGGTTGATCATATACAGACTGGTTTTGTTCGTCATCGAGTTCCGGATACGTTAACATTGGACTTGACCCGGGCAACGGCGAATCACTATTTTCATTGAACTGTTCAACGTTTCCATCATCAATGTCGTTCAACAACTCAGTCGGTATTTCGTGTCCGCTTGAGGACTGTATTGCTGCCTTTTCTTGATCGGACAACGCTGGGCTGACCGCGTTGTCGCCGTTGGGTGTTAAAAGACCCGGTGTCAAGAAAAAGCCAGGGTCTGTTGCTCGCTCGAAATCATCGTGCTCAGTAAGAAAATCTGCGCTGGCTGGGAAATCGTCGGCATGTACAACATCCCCTCCCGAGTAATAGTCCTCTGCGTATGTCTGAGGACCTTCCCATACGTCTGGAAGACTGAGTGGCTGAGAAGAGGTCAAGTCATCTTGTTCAATATCCAATGGAAATGCTATTACTCCTGACTCAGTCTAATACCTAGGGGGAAGAAAATCGAGCGACATACCAGTGTTTTCAGTGGTAGGTTGATCCTCGTCTTCTAATTCGTGATTCCTATCGTTTCCTTCCGGAGAATTGGAACGGCTAGGGAGTTTCTGCTTCAATGGCAGGGAAGAGTGGAAAAGTACCTCGACATTGACTGTGTCCGATTCAGGTGTGACCTCTTCTTCCCAAACTTCTTCGGGTGCTATTTGATTGGAAACCTGATCCTCGTCGTAATCTTCAACATCTTCATCATCCTCTTCACGGAAATTATCGTGCCTGCGACGCGACGGACTGAGAGACGAGCTATTTGAATGGCCAACTCGAACAGATTGATGGTCGTCTCCTTCCTCTACGTCGTCACTATCCGAGGCATCTTGTTCATATTCTTCCCCATCATCACCTTCAAAACCGGCTTCAACTTCCTTGTCCTCCTCTCCACTATCTTCGTCATCCGAAACGAGCTCAATAGGCTCGGTCATTGTCCCTGCAGTGAGTCCGGGACCTTCCCTAGGATCCCTAGCCTTTCCCTTGACGCGTTTGACGCGAGTCTCCGCAAAAGGGTCATCCGACTCTTCCTCGCCACCAAGCTCGCTGTCAGTCTCATGGCCTCCGAAGCCGTTGGTTGACAGTGGCTCTTCGTCGCCAATTCGATGATACCACTTGTCTTCTTGTGGCTCAGGTTCGGGTTCTTCGTGACGCAGAACTTTGCGCAAAGAGCCAGTTATATCGCCTATCCATGCGTCAAAGTCATTTTGGGAGAACTTGTCATATGGGTTATAGATTGGAGCCTTCGGGATACGTGGTCTCGTAGACTTCATGAGCAAGTGGAGGGGGCAAGGATGATAGAAGTTGGGGAAGAGAAGGAGTTACGAAGTAGAATTGGTGCAAGGTGAGGCGATAGATGATGGGTGTTAGGAGTTCAATGTTTCTCCAAAGGTGGTTTGACACAGAAAGCACAAAAGACCTGGTCGCCGTCCAAGCTCAAGTGTGGATGCACGTGCAACGCCAAAAAATTGATAGGCGCTTATTCAATGAAATGACGCTCTTTCAAAATTCAGACCCGCATTTTTCATAAGTTGTAGAGGATATATCTGATAGTACTTTGCATACAATGCTGATGAGTATACGTACCAGGATTGACTTGTCATATTTGTTTGAAGCCACTTGCAGGGCTATCTCAGGAGGTACCTCTTCCCGTCAACATTTGGACTGAGGTCCGACAAGTAATTTCAGAAAGTTTCAACACCGACCACTTCCCTTCTTTCATCTATACAGATACGAAGCGATTTACCGAGCCATCGAGGTAATGCTGTGGCCCTCGTCGCACCCGTACTCTCTACTCCCGAATGTTCGACATAGCCTTGGGTTATTCCGTCCCCGAAAAAAACGTACCCAGGGATGTAACGGTCTACGAACCTGCGGAGAAATAAGTCTTAAGGGGGAAGTCAAGGATAATCGGTAACCTGTTACACATACAGCTTCACGTCGGCGTCTGACATGCCTTTTCCTCCATTGCGAGCTTTCATGTGGTGTTCCTGTTCAAGACGCCACTTATATATCATAGAGAGTGATGAGTCTGCATCCTTGGAAGCCGGAGTGGCTTCAAGCTGTTCAAAGAAGTAAGCATTGAGGCGCCATGATAACTCGTAATAGTAGAGGCTACCTTGACGAAGATGTTAAAGAAGTTCCACATATCCATATACTTCTTTAACGCTTCGTTGACGGCAATGATATCGTCCTGCGACCCGACCACAGATATATCAAGATCAAGTAAACGTCTTTGCTGTGCCCAAACTCCTTCCCATCGTGTTTGGAGTTCTTGAGATGATATGGGGTAGAACCCCATGAACCATCCTTCCATAATGAAGACATCTACCGGCCGAGTGATGACTATACCAGTTCCGTCCAAGGGAAGTCGATCTCCCTCTCCATTGAACAAGCTCTTATCGAATCTCGGAAGCTCAAGTCCTTGGACTCCGTCTTTCAGAGCCATGAGAATCTTCAAACCCAGCTCAACGTCATGCGTTCCGGGCTGACCTCGTCCACGCCAAAGCGGGTTGGTTGGAAATTGCAGAGCGAGGGATTTGAGACCTTCGTGAGTTAGATACATATCGTCAATAGATAGCACGACGACGTTGAGCGCATGGGGAGGTGCTGAAAGATGAGAGCGAACAAGATCTGTTAGGAATGATTTTCCCGAGCCTTGTGGTCCTTGTAAAGCTACAAAAAGAGGTCTCGTGGTAGCCCTAGCAAGCTGGAACAGTATGTGATCAGAGATTTGTTGTACTGCAGGTGGAAGCGCCATAATAAGAAAGGCACGACATTGTAAGTACTTGATGAGAATTTGAAGATAGCTCGGAGTTGTTGCGGCGGCACGAGCCGGCACATTTGAGCTCCGCTTCAATCACAATGATCCCAACTCGGAATGCCATTGCCACGATTCTTCCTCTTATGGGCCTAGACCGAAAAAACTCTCAATTTAACGACGACGACGAACATGATGTCTTCTACCGATTCAGGCGTTGAGCCTTCCCCTGTACAAAATATCTCGGCTGCGTACACTCGAATTACACGCCAGTATCAGCAAATCCTGGACAGATGGACACCGCATATCATGTATCGCTGGCTTGGAACAGCTGGGTTATTGTCCATCTTCTTTTTGAGAATTGTGTTATCCCAAGGAGTGCGTGCTTGCTCTCAGTCGCTGTTAATCTTTTTTGACTCTGCTCAATTTAGTGGTTCATCGGTCAGTCACCTATCTGTATAATTCGTCCTATACTACTGATGCTAACCACTCCTTCACATCACTATTATATCGGTTGAACAGTCTGTTGTACGTGGATATTTCCTTCATATACCAAAATACGTTTTGAATGATTTCTACTCCCAGATGCGCATGCCATATACCTTCTCAACCTGCTTCTCGCATTTCTACAACCCAAATTCGACCCATCTCTGCAGGAGGATCTCCTAGCTGACGAAATCGAAGAAGGCGGAACACCGGTGGCCTCTCCTCTTCCAAGCGCTCGCGACGATGAATTTCGACCTTTCGTGCGACGACTTCCCGAATGGCAGTTCTGGTGCGGATCCGATGGCTCAGACACTAATCGCAGAAATTCTTATTCGGCTCTCCTTCTCCAAATAGGCTTTCAGCAACTCGCGCGACACTCATAGCGTTTGGGTGTACCTTGTTCGAGATGTTCGATGTGCCCGTCTATTGGCCTATCCTTGTTGTGTATTTCTTCGTGCTGTTTGCACTTACTATGCGTCGTCAAATCCAGTGGGTTCTTCACATACTCAGCTCCTCGATGATGTTCTAAACCATTCCTACAGACACATGATAAAATACAAATATGTCCCCTTCGACATAGGACGGAAAGCTAGATACGGTAGCAGATAAAGAAGAGGTGCTATCCATCTCTTCCTTGTTGATCTTGCGAGGTTCTGTTTTCATAGTTGTTGCCTGTTATTTGTTATCCTTCGACTTAATCCTTAGCTCTTGTTAGAATTGCTATGTTCCATTGGATACCACAGACCTGCTGTTAATCATATCAGAGTATAGAAGACAAGGTTCTGGACTACGAAATAGGATGATAGTTTCCTATTATAACTGTTATGGGCCGGCTGCGCGTCGCTTTGCAATCATAGCTTTGACACTTGCAACTGCCTTCTCCCTAGCAGTAACCAATCGTCTCGCTTTCGAAAGGTCTGACTCTGTCCAGGAAGCATAATCCGGTGCTTTTGATTTCGGACGGAGTGTATTATCAATGGAACTTGAAGATGTAGACGCTGAAAGATGAGAAAGCCCAGCAAGCTCATCGCGAAGCTGCTTTAGAATATCATCGAGGGTAGCCAACATTGCTATGCAATCTTCTAGCTCCTGTTTATTTTTGAACGTGCGACATACTTCAGTCACACAAGTTTCGATGTGGGTGAATCGAGCAGAGCCCAGCATGATGCCACCATACCTATCACTGAGATCAATATGAGGATCATATCACAGCTGAGTTTCATAGATACCAGCGACTGCAAATCACCACTGCGTCGAGCACAGCTAGAGATTCCATGACTCTCAGTACTTTGGCTCCCGCCCATTGTTCACCATCATCATCATACCCAGCTTTCACTTCAAAATCATCAGGACCAGATAAACCTGTTTTTCCCGGTTTCAGTACCATACATCTGTAGGCAAAGATCTCGTGGCTCGCAGGGCGTGATGCATGCAGGACCTTTCGCAGATATTGGACATGAGATTTGGCTTCTTCGGGTGTCGCAGCAAGAAAGATAGTCGCAACAAAATTTGATTTGCGGTCTCGGATTTCTTGAGAAGTAGCTTTGGGCTCTGGTAAAGGTTGAGAGCGTTTCAGGAAGGAATCGAGATTGGAGACCTTTGATGGTTCACCAGAAGAGGCCATTCTGAACATAAGCGCGCAGCTGCGAACTTGATTTAGCGCTTGCAGTTGCTTTTTTCATCGTCTCCAGATCGTCTCTCGCCTCGGGTGATCAACAGGTCAATAACAGCATTATAGGTTCTCAAAGAAAGGAACTGGACACAGCTGGACGTCTCAATCTTATGAAAACATCGTTATCTATAGTAACGTCTTGATGTCAGCGTACGGCACCGTTACCAGAACTTGGACTGCAACCTTTCCCTTATCTTCTACAATATGGACTACCTCTGCTAATCCGCAGAAACATATCACCATTCATCACTTGCGACTCGATTCAGCACCGCCAGAGCTGGTCAAGTTTCTGAGCACGGTGTTCGCCGAAGAGGTTGTAGATGGAAGGACTTACCCCCAGGAAGGTTTCTTCGACTTACAGGCATTCGAAAACTACTTCCTCGCAGAAGATTTGCTGGTCGGGATCCTGACCAGTGATAGCTTGCTTCAGCGTGATTTCCGAGGAAGCACCCCCTCAAACGTTATGGAGACTACCGTATCGATCGATGAGGCTCGAAATGGCAGAACATGGGAGGAATGCGTTATAGGATGCTACTATGTAAACTTCCTTCATCAACTTCTGGTGACACACGATTCGATGCCTTTCAACAGGTGAAGCCAAACTATCCTGGCCGTTCATCTCATGTAAGTCACGTTCCGAGTCTTCATTCTGTCCCCTCAGCTGTATTGTATAACGACCTTTCGCCACGTTGGCTTATCATTCATCCTCCTAGATCTGTAACGCAGGTTTCCTCGTGCCACCTATTCGCCGGAAAGGTGGATTCGGCTCGATTCTTGCCAAATCCTATCTACACTATGCACCCAAACTCGGATACAGAGCGAGCGTATTCAACCTTGTGTATGTCAATAATGATGCCTCCATGAGGTACGATCATATATTCCTTGGAAGATGTACTATGATGAAGCTTAAGCGATGTCTCTTCATGTGCTTGCTCTGTCACAGACTCTGGGAACGTTTGGGATTCACAAAAGTGGGTCGTATTCCACAGGCGGGCCGTCTGCGACGTAAAGACGGGAAAGGGGAGGAGTATGTCGATGCTTTTGTGGTGTACAAGAGTTTCATAGATGAAGAGCAAGAGCCAAACGCAGTCTGAATGGTGTCAAATTGCATTTGGGTGCCACAATTTTCATACCTCCATCTATGAACTCTTATTCCCCCTTCCTCTTAGAGTCACATACAGTCGCTTTCAACCCCGAACTTGAGACTTTCAAGGATGATACTATTTCAACATATCCGCCCACAGCGGAAAATCTATCATAACTCGAGCTTTTTCAATTTGTGGACAAATATGAACCAATAGAAACTAGCTCCAGTGATTTTCGCATGAGCGCCAGGTAAGCCGTTGTATCACATCTTCAAGTTGTGAATCATCTTCTGCGGGGTGAACGTCGAACGCTGGGTCGAACATTGTCCATGAATATCGATATTTTTTTCCAGGAACCAATGCGACCTCGACGGAGAGTTTCGCGCTGCCTACCTGTGACGGAACGATTACCGCTCTGTCCCGCACTGACAGTAATTGTCACCTGCAACACGCAACTTACGACTAGCTTATGAAGACTTGACTGCAAATGAGTTTGCTAGAGGCGTTCGGCGTCGGATGCCTGACGCTGTTCAACACGGTAATTGTGACATCTAGGTCTCGAAGACAATGATAATTTGACGCGATTCCTGCGAGCAGTCGTTCCAGGACCATCTCTAGTCCTTTATGGGTACGACCAGGTACGACCAGACCTCAGTGCAATTCGGACCGACTACCGATCTGGAACCCCTTTGAAGTTTGAACCCCTCCCCACCACCTGATCCCAATCAAATTTTGAGGCTAACTGAGGTCGATACGCTGAATGCAATCCGTTATTTGCATCTGCCAAGTGCTCCATTCCTCTTACTTCCTGCAGCTGGCCTTTTCAACTAACAGTCCTACAGTGGCGGACAGAAGATGATGCAATCCACATTGCCATAGGTCCTGAAGTGAATATTGCCATTCTCAGTACTCTATCAATCCGATCATGCTGCCTCTATTTGTGAGATATCCTCACACATCGGCCGGACTTCGTCAGAGTTCTTGAAATTTCGCTGTTGGGTCGGAGCGGATCTCAATTTTGAAGAACGCCAGCTTTGACCAGGGACCACCTGGTAGAGTAATTGCGCTGCTGAAAAACAGCATGATCAAATTGAAGACCAACTCGTCAATCTCCAACAGGAGGTACTTACAGACAGCATACAGCCTAAACACAATATCAAGACTCTATCTTACAGCACGTTGATTGAACACCCTATATGTACAAGAGCTGTATCAGGCGCGTCGCACGCTCGGCAGCAGTGTGGTGGCTGATAAATTTTCAAGTAGAATGCCAGATACTGAAGCAAAGAACAAGAAGATAAAGCACTCAAGGCCAAAGAGAATGATATACATGCGGATAAGGCGTGTAGGTGAGGATGACCCTGGAAAGAAACCCGAGATTGGAATTGAGAAGCTGATCAAAAATAAAGTGCAATCGGAAGAAGGGCGTTATGCAGACAGGTGCATGCATCAGAACAATTGTCGCCATCAGACATGGAGAGGGTGAAAGGTGACGCCGGAGAGAGACAGTTGCTGCAGAACTTGATATGTTGCTCACAAACAAGTCAGCGTTGGTAACGGAATGAGCCTTGAGGCGGTCATGAGCAACGGAGATAGAAAACAATTCAAGTTTAGTCAAGAGTTCAGAAATCCACGCGTGTCTGGACTAGCCATGGGTTTGGCATACATCTGCGTGTCTTTGCGCATGTGCAAAATTGCAGGCGATACAGACCGCCACCGGGCTTTCCAAAATTCCACTGACCGACGGTTGTACTAGTGGAAGTTGAGCTTTGTAGATCCGTAGTTGTCCCGTACCAGTCAGAGACGACTCAGACCAGTGTCTGCTTGCAGCGCCTTTAGGCCTTAGGCCCTTCAGGAATTCGGAAGTTCGGTGTGGGTGTGACCGTCACGCCGGCGCTATCGCCTAAATAGCCTAATTTCCGCATTTATATTTTGCACAGCCTTTCATCAAGCCGTCAAGCCAAACAGAAACTCGAGTATATATAAGCCTCCTGGTTCCCCCTTCTCGTCCCTTATACTCTTCGCTCGGTTCTCAAGGAAACTCATCCGTACCTGCTCTTCCTAGTCTGCCATATTACATTGTGAGTCTTCGAATTTTCTTGTTTTTTTTTTCTTGTACACCGAGGTGGTTGTTGGAGTACTTGCTGTTCAAAATACCCAAAAGGTTACCCAAAAAGGCAACTCGGGCTAATTCTTGTTTCTTATAAAAACTTTTTTTCCTGGGAAAAAATACTCGGGAACATTTATTTGTGGGTCGTTTTGCCACACGAACTTGTTGTTTCTCGCGGAATATTCTACGAACTTGATACGCGTTAACTTTATATATGACTGGCTTGCCTGATCTGACCTCCTCGTCTTCACAGTGGCTCTTCTCGCGATATATCCAAAAATCCTTCCTAATAATTCATGGCTGCTATGCATAATGTCGACGCGTCTAAGAAAGCTGCTTCGAGAAATCGCAATTTCCAACCAATTCCTCCAGTGCGTACATCTCGATTCTTCGTCTTCCAAATCCAGGACAAATGAATTCCTGTAGTCCTCTGTTCCTCCTCAGTCACATGTCAGGGATCCCTTCTATGGCTATGAGTATATTGCACGTTTATGCGCGCGATTCATTACCCATCTGTTCGCCTGTCCCGAATACCCTCCTACCTCTACACAATCCCAGGCCAAATTGCCACATTTCATTGCGTATGCCTTCCATCGCACCAAGTTACATGAATCGGTGACATTTGCAGCTCTTGCTCTACTCCAGCGCTTGAAGGCCCGCTTTCCCACTGCTCGCGGCTCCTCAGGTCATCGATTATTCATATCAGCTTTCATGATCGCTTCCAAAGTTATCTGCGATGATACATATTCCAACAAGTCTTGGAGTATCGTTGCGCAGGGCATGTTCACATTACGAGAAATCAACCAGATGGAACGAGAGATGTGTAATTATCTTGACTGGGAGCTCACAGTTGATAACCCCATCCTTGCTAACTTCACCAACATGGTCAAAGAAGACTTCCGTTCCCCACAAGGACCCTATCCCACGTATCCACTCAAATTTGTCTCAAAGCGTGCAGCAAAGGTTGCCGCGACAACGTCGTCGACATCAACTACCCCTGTTCCAGAGCACGATTCCACTACCTCACCAATACCGATCGGTCACCCAACATCCCCCACGAAACCTGCGCAACCTCTGGTGTCCGTTCGGAAAAGCTCACCCAAGTTCGACATGTCTCCCGATACCCCTTCCTCGAGTCATTCAGATACGACTTCTCCTGCCACTACTTCGTCTCCTCAAACTCCTATCGGAGACGAAGATTTCACTGCCAAAATACGCGACAACGACTACCCTTTGGGTTTTACTATTGCCGAAAAACATATGGGCGCTATACTGAAAAGCAAAACCTTCGCTTATGCTGTACCTGCTGTTTGGTAGCGTCGACTCTCGTTTCCTTTCGTTTCTGTGCATTCTATTGCTTCATCTCTCTCTCCAGCATATCCCTTACCATCTGTACTATCTGGCTACTGCTCATCGTTTTATATCTAGCAGCATTTGGACCTGTTTTATACCCTCAAACAAACCTCTTTGCATTCTATCGCCCTCTTTCCAACTTCACCACACTTCGATTCCCTATCTATTTGCGAAAGATGGTGATGTGTATTTTTGGTCATTTTGGGATGGTACATCTTTGCATAGCTGACTTTCTCTATTGCATCGTTCATTCATGTTGTGACATTAGCATTCCTTCCTTACACTCAATGCCATCATAACTGTACTATAATCATACTCACAGTAGATAAAAAGAATATAAACATCATAAACACTCAAAAGCCTGCGCAGGAAAGTAAGACGCGAAGCGAATCCAATTGGGTATTACCGTAACAATGAACATTGACTGCAGGCTTCCGTCAGAAAAGTATGGGAACGATGCCCGAGGCAACCGTGTTGTTGTTCATCTCAGTTGCGTTATTTGAAGGCTTTGTTCTGGCGGAAAAGACTTCAAGGATCATTTGACCCACAAACCGAATATATTATCTACAACTCTGCTTCGAGTCGCCAAGAATGGCATGCGTTTTTTGGACACACCTTCGCATTATGATTGTACGCACGCACGCATCAAGGCTCAAACTCCGAGAACTCCTGGGATGTGCCACTAGGGGTCCTTGAGGTGATGGGACAAACCGGTCGAACACAGTGCGAGAGCTTCAAGTTACTTTAGAGCATGAAATTGCTGTACTGGTCAGCTTGAGTCGTTTCACGAAGGCAACTAGGACCGAAATCGTTGGTGTGAATTTTACAGAGTTCCGAAAACGTTAGCATATGCGCATTTAGGAAGATCACAATTATAGTGTTCGATTCGTATCGTGGACTTTCCCGATTGAAGATTGCTCTTGATTTCCTGAAGATACCAGTATCTTCCCGTTAGGAAGTACATTTGGTTAGTTTAATGTCAACCTTGAGAAACACATTTGATGGTTTGAGTCAACCAACGGCCAGCCACGCCACTATCAGTGTGTTTCCATTTTCCGTTTTGAAGGCCCTTTGTGGTCGTATTCCTTGAATGCACTTTGTATTATTATCATACTACCTGAAATTCAAGCTTCAAAAGTTAAACTTGCAAAGAGTTAGTATGGGCGTCTATGTGCCAATTATGAAATCTCAAGCGAGCGTCAAATGATGAATGAATATCCCACGTTAAGCGCTGGTTATCAACGTCTGCTTACACTCTACTATGTACTATGTCGAAAAAATTTGTCATTTCTGAGCCATGGAATAACGACGGACGTAGGTCATGATCTCAGCGTCAAAAACGGAGAAGACTCAAGAGAGAGCATTGGTATTGTCACTGAACTGAATTCAGACGCCCATCCGCTGGGAGATATTCCCGAGTATTACAACTATGTAGTTGTGTGATAACTGTCATCAAACAGTGCTGTGAGTACGGAATAACACAAGTCAAGCTGTAACGGCTTTCAGTTGTGGTTAGAGGGTGTGATGTGGGCGCGCGGATGAGAGCAAAATACTTAAGTAGTAAGTATCAGCATTGTCAGTCACCTTTGAAATGATTTGAACGCCGGACGGTATCACTTAAAGTCCAGTGGCATGAGAAAATCAGGATACCAAAAGATCGATATCCGTTCATGGAAAAAATATGTCGGTTTTCTCCAAAGTTCCCTGTGACTCTCCGTTTTGGCTCTTATCTTGACCTCATCATGGCGGTACGGGCACTCGAGTACTTGAGTACTTGAGTACTCAAAGCTAACAACAGTTACCTTCTAGGGTATAATGTGATCTGCTGCTGATTCTACGGTGTGCTCTCCACCATCTGAGTACTCAGTGTAGTACGAATGCTATGATAGTATGTACTTAGTATTAGAAGTTGTAAACTTGTATGAAACCACTAGTCTGAGTAACTAGTCTGCGGTAGCCTGGCTGGCCGTCTGTAGTTCACAAAAAAAGAGTAAACTCGTTGTGAATAAAGTCTGTTATTCAACGAACGCGTTTACTCTTCGTTGAACTATCAGATTGGCTAGCGAGGCTAAGTCTGCGGCAGTACGTTGTAATGTACCACGTGACATTGGGCAACTACGAGGCCGGAGTGGGCGGAGTTTGAAAATAGTCTCTTCCTCAGCGACGTGCTTCGACGACGTTCGCTTTCTCTTCGTAGCAATGGCTTTCGGTTTAATAATGGGGACTGAACGTGCTTCTGCACTTCAGGTGTGTAGCTTGCAGAGCTTCTTGCTCGACCTCCACTAATGATGTCTCTTCAGCAAGCTATACAAGACGAACTCATAACTCGAGGATACAGCCCTGATGCTGGTGCGTTCTGCAGCCTTGTTGGATTGTGCCACGTTAATTATCTCTCTAGATCCCGTTATGGCGGAATATATTACAATCATGATCATTAATAACAAGACAAATGGTACAGAGACTGAAAACTTCAACCTCCGTTCGCTCACTAACGCCACATTCTCTTAGCTCAAATCACTTCTGAGTTGGAAGACTGTGAGTTTTGTAACCGCTTAACATTCATCTTTTTCTCATTATCTTTCTCAGTGATTGGCTCTGATTTTGGTAAGCCCGTTTTCGATATATCCAATGTGGTCCTAAACCGCCTTTTAGACCCCAGCTTTACGGACTGGCTATTCAGAGAAGCCGCAAGGGGTTCAACAGAAGCGGAAACACCCTTAGCAGAGCCATCTGCAGAATCTATGGAACGCCCATCTGAGATCACACCGTCCCGGAACTCAACTCAGCCTGCGAATGAGAGTTCCCGCCGCGGTTCCAATCCTCCTCGTAATGGGGTGTATCAACAAGCCCTATCGCAAGCGCTACCCACTGCTTCTCAAAAACGTTCTGCATCTGCACGTTCACCCTCGCCACACCCTCCGAGTAAAATACGTCGGACAGAACTTCCTACTGGACCGCGTGCTATGACTAGGGATAGCCAGACCGGTCCCAGTCCACGAAGTCTTCTGGACAGAGTCGGAGGTCCTGCAGTTGGCGGTCAGGACGAAATTCAGGCGCGCATCGATAACATCGTAAACACGGGTGACCCAAATATGATGATGGCGGGAGGCTTTCCTGGGATGGATATGAACCCCATGGCCGCGGGTATGGCGAATCCGATGATGATTCAAGAGCTCATGATGAGCCAAATGGCACTCATGGCGCAAATAAGTGGTATGATCAATCCCGGACAGTTTGGGGGTTTCCCTATGCAGGGTGTGATGCCCCAGGAAATGGGAATGATGCAGCCGAACATGGGGTTAAACGGATTTCAGGGTCAGTTGAACGGCAATAGCAGAGGCCGTGGCGGAGGTAGGGGAGGTCGCGGAGGAAGTCGAGGTCGAGGGGGAGGACCGATATCGAACACTAGCAAAATTGAGGAAGTCCAATTGGAACCCCCAGTACAGATCACTCCTGTCGTTGCACCCACTCCATCGCAACCTCACACGGCACCAGTGCCCGCCGCTGCACCTGTCTCGGCACCCCCTCGTCCGGCTTATGCAGTTCCCGAACGCCCGCAGTCTCCGACTTTGTGCAAGTTCGGCCTGAAATGCACAAATGTTCATTGTAGATGGTCGCATCCTTCTCCAGTTGCAACCGTGGAGAGTGGTGTAGTCTTGAGCAATGAACCTTGCGAAAATGGCAAAGACTGCAAGGACAAGGATTGCATCAAGGCACATGTCAGTCCAGCAGCTCTCAAGCCATTAGGTATGCCCCCGTATCAGTTATAACCAGACGCTTTTGCTAATTGATATCTCCAGAACATGCAACACCTGCCCCGGCTCCATACTCACACCCTCATTCATACCCTCCCTCCAATTCCGTTCCCTGTCGGTTTGGGTCCGCCTGTACACGTCCTAATTGCTCTTTTACCCATCCCTCACGACCAAACAACACACCATGTAAATTTGGTGCTGCTTGTACTCGAGCAAATTGTCAGTTCCAACACCCTCCGGGACGAGTATTGCCTACCACTTTCCATAGAGGACTGTCCGAGAATGGCCCTATGGTGACAGTAAAAAACCCGGAGACCGGTTCCATGGGTGGACCCAGTCCACATAGAACGGCCACTTTTAATCACTCAGCGGGGACCAAAGAGAATCTTGCGAAGCAGATGAGGGAAATCGAAGCAAAGAAGAGTCAGGCTGAGAAAGCTGTACAAGAGGCGCAGGCTGCGGCCAACGGCAAAAAGGAAGATACAAAATCCGTCGAAATCACTGCCTAGATTATGAATGTCCCCCGACATTTCATCCGACTCATTATATTGTAACTATGAAGTCTACTCGATCCCCGAACCTCATATTTTCTTTCTGCTTCAGCTACGTATATTTGTATGTTTGAACATTCAGTAGTTGTAGTGGGCACATTAGCCCAGAGTGGAATACATAGTATCAACAGCTGGGCATTTGTCCAGCTCGAAGACCCAACGAAAGATTGGGCTTCGTCTTTCCACTCCATGCGAAATGGCACGATCTTTGAGTGTACCCTGCAGTTTCAAGAACCAATACTCTGAGAAGATCATATGAACCCAGTTCCCAGTTTCGTTTTTAACAGATTTGGATTATGGCAGACAAAACCCCTGTCACAGCAGTCGAATAGCATGATAGAAGAGTTCCTATGATTGTCTTCTTTCTAAAAGCTCAGCACCACCTTTATCGACTACAAGCCGTATCCGATCTCCTTTATCAACATCTTTAAACTGTGAATCCGATAAACAAAGTATGTAAGAGTTCTTCGTGACACAAGCTAAATTTGGAGTTCTACGAACCGTCAACTCTCTGGTCCTATGCAGGCTCTCGATTTCATCAATCCTATCTCGGACACTATCAAGGACTTCCTGGAAGTCTTCCTTTTCGACCACTTGTCGCGCAGCTAGTAGAATCAGCATCGAGTCTGGGCGTACATTATGGTTCACCTGATTTTTTTTTCCATGAGTGATGGGTAAAAGAGGCACTTCAATGCATGACCATGAGACTTACATCTACGGAGATAATATTGGCTCTGTCGAGTTCTGTATAAATATTAGTGCCTATTCCGAGACATATCACAGTTCAAGTCCAGACCTTCGAGGAAGTCGGCGCGAGTCATGATCTGCCTACACTTGTGCTGAAAGCTGTTGAGTTTGGTGAATACATAGCCAGGGGAAAAATACACGAACATAAGGGATAAAAGGCATTGGAAGTTCCGGTAATTCATCTTTGCCGTACTTGCCTGATTTTACGCCTTCGTCTCGTTCTCTTTCTTGTTCTTGCCGCATCTTGACAAATTCCTGCAAGAGTAGCCTAACAAACCTTTCATGTCAGGCTCTAATCGGAGAGCCCATCTTCTTACCATGAACAGCTGCTCCATTTTTGCTATGATACAAGATCAGTGTTGTACTCGGTGAAAACTAGATTCGCAGAATGACTAACTTCATCCATAACATCGTCGTCACAGTCCTGGATCAAACCTAGGAGGAACAAGATTAACACCGGCAGAAACCAGATAGACAACTACAAACCTATTTGACTTAAAAGCCACGCCTTTTCAATTTCAAGCAGAGAATTAGACATATCTAAAGCGTCCACCGATGTAGCGACCTATACCTCGGTTATCGAGTATTCCTAAATTGAACCACGGATTTGCCGACCTTATTCAGATATGATAATCGACCTCCAACGATGGATACAGCTTCCTTGATTTGGTCATGATCGTGGTTTTCAACTCGTTTCTTCACGTTTGCTCTCATACGGATACATGCGTGGAGTGCCTCCCGGGTGTCGAGATCAGAAATCGACAGAACCTGAAAGCACAAATTGATTGCAACCTGGGGTCAACGCGTTTTTTCTCATAATAGAGTGAGGGTCGTACTGACATGCATCCGACTTGCAACCTTGCCTGTGTAGAGTAAGTGTTCGTGTTACGTGCAGGCTGCGCGTAGACTCACGCATCACATAGAACGGCCAGAAATCATCCCTTTTTCAGATAATCAAGATATCGATCACAGTATCCGATTTGTTGAACTTACGTGCTGAAAACCAAAGTCATGATCCCTATAACCGCCACATTCAACAATGTATTCGTCCGAGTATGTGGAGAACCTACCGCTTGCTGCCCAAGCTTCGGCACGTTGTTGGAGCTGTAATAGCATGTTCCGTCCAGCTTCGTCATTGTTGAAGTGATGCACGTTATTGATGATGAGAACCAAGGGCTTGTGTCGTCTCTTAGCCACTCTCAAGGCGACCTTCTCCAATTTGTTCAATGCTGGAAGGATCTAAGCGCCCGAGTAAGACGGCATACATCATGAATACGTACCGCGTTCGATATCCAATGCTGCACCACCTTCTCGAGGATCGCGTCTTTGAAAGAGGCCAGTTTGGGAATCTTCATTATACTCGTAATTCAACGCCTTACCGAGACGTAGGCGGAAAACTTCGAGATCTGGATGAGCATCACACATAGCGACCCCATCGGCTTGGATTGCGTTCATGGAATCGAATATCATTGTTCCCTTACCCGCGCCCTATGTCATGGTCAGAACAAGTATAAGTAATGTCGCCAACGTTTTGTCATTCCTGGAATGAACACACACCTTTGGACCGAGTAAGACGTAATAATGCCCTGCTTCTTCTCCATGGATGATTTTATCAATTTGATCCTGCTCTCGTCTTTTCATATGTTCTTCGTCTGAAGGAGCGCCGGTTCGTGTGTAGTAGTGTTTCGCGACTTCCAAAGCAGGATCATAACCTGGTTCAAACGCCAATTCGATCTGTATATTTGTTGAAGCTGCAGGAAACATCGAATACGTGTTGCGGCTGGACATACCTTGTCCAACACGTTCTTCTTGTACCACTGCAGATACGCGACACCGCCTATGAAGACTTAACAAGAGCTCAGAAATTGTCCTTGATAACCGGCGAAAGGACTTACCAACACCCAAACCGACTAATGTTGTCAAAGTCGCGTCGAGAAACGGTGAACCTGTGATTTGAATAGAACTACCAGAACCTCCAGGACCGGGGCCTCCACCACCACCAGGCGGGTTCAAGGGAATGTTTATAGCTTCAGAGCGTTCATGTACTTCGTGTCTGGGATAAAGCTGAGCTGTGGAAGGATGCGGACGCGTTGGTGTTTCCTCTCTAGGTTGTTTGTTCGGAGATTGGGAATAATGTCGTGCTTTGCAGATTCGACTCGATGTCAAAGTGAAATCAGGCTTCCGCAGTCGGCTTGAAATATGGCGGACAGGGAACATATGCAATCGTGAAGGAGAGAGTAGAAGGAAAAATCAAAATATTGACATCAGTGCAACTTCACTTGGCACTGCGGGTCTCTATGTTAAGTGGCGGCACAGCCTCAAGATCGGTAGTTATAAGTCGGACGCAAGGTTATATAGCTTCAACAGCTCGAGATACATCTGGTTTTGCGTGAAATATTAGTGTTAAGTACACATAGGAAGAAACTATAGATAGTAAATAAATAGCAGCGCAGCTGACACAGAGAAACGGCGAAGAAAGCAATGCAAATGACAGAGCAGCATTCGACATGATCAACCTTGACTCGAACACCGCCAAATATAATGCACACATGCAGTTGGTAGAGACAAGGAAAGGCTAGATCATTGATCCATAGCAGTTTTGCTTGCGGATCGGAGCAGTGAATCTGCGAGGGCGACTTGTATCTCGTAAGCTTCAGCACTATCGTCCTCGTCCAATTCTCTCATGCTACGAGCACGGTCTGCTCGAGCCTGTTGTTCGACCTCTACTGAGGTCATTCGTCCCTTTCCTTTGTTCCTTCGGGTGATAGGCGGAGAAGAAGAGGATGAGGGATCGGGTGCAGGGAGGGAGCCTTCTCGTATAGGACTCAGCCTTAGTCGTTTGCTTGTAGGACGGGCTTCGTGCTCAGATGAAGGAGGACAGGATGACTTTCGCTTCCGGGATGATGATACGGGGCCGCTTGGAGGAACATCTGGTGCAGCCGTAGACGAAGTGGGCCTGTGAGATACGTTGGTGAACTGGGAAGATCGAGATAAAATTATACCGGACGCTTACTTGTCTGCCGATGACTCGTCCTCTGTTGCCTTCTCCTCCATACGCTGACGTTGGTGGATATCCCACATATCACGAAGATATTCCTCCAAATTAGAGCCAGTTATCTCGATATTGCTTTCGGAAACCACCATTGGACCGCTCCAGACCTCTCCGTACTCCCATTCGCCCATATCTCTCCAACCGCGACCTCCGTTCGAAACCATTTGTTCGAAGACTGCCGGTGGCAACTTGTCAGCGTTGGCGAATTGACCAATCCAGCGATTGTTGTTACGGATATGATATATCAAGAAGGTCATTATGCGGTCACGGTGCTCTCGCTCAGCGTTGAGCAGATAGTACTGTTCCTGAAGCAACTTCTTGGCTTTGATCGCTCTTTCCTGGAGTTGCTCGATCTCGTCTCGCAACTGCTCATCTTTTTCTGTGTTCGCCTTGATGATGTCAACGACGTATTTGAGAGTAGCGTCGTTGGTAACTGGTTGCGGAGAAGATCCGCGAGACGATTCGCTAATGTTGTGTGTGACACTCGAGGCATCGGAGAAATTGTCCATGTCCATTTCGTCTGGGTCGTCTACATGGGGGTCATCTAAGAAGAGGATAAGCACAACAGGACGACGTAAACAGTGAAGGCTTTATACTATGATTAGACTCTGATCTTGAAGCTCGAGGTACATCTACTTCAGGAGCATTTTGCGACGCCGCCGCCTGATCTGCCCTTCTTGATGGTTCTGTCACTGGCTCGGTCGGCACGGGGGAGGCGACTATTTCAGTCGGCACAGGGGAAGCAACTATCTCGGTCGGAACCGGAGAGCCTTGTGCAGATTCTGTCAAAGCTGAAGGCCATATATGATAAGCTTTCGAAGAAAGGGCGTCATGATGATACTCACGAATAACGGTTCCGGTGGGAGCTTGAAGTCCTGCACGCGCAGAAGTTCGGGTAGTGCGTCTTCTCAATGATCGTGCGGGAGGAGGAGGAGGAGGAGTTCGCTGTTGCTGCTGCTCGGAAGTAGGGGGAGGATCATGAGAGGTTGACGCTGTATTTTGTTGCTCGATGGGGCTATCTTCGTCTTCACTCTTTGCTGACAAGACGGAGGGGGCGACGCTCTCCTCTTTTTTGACCTGAGTCTTCTTCTTTTTGACTCCTCCCTTCTTGGCTCGTCCCTTCTTTCGAGCGGGGGCGGATTGATTGGGACTACGACAGCTAGGGTTAATAGTCTTCAAACACTGAACATTTGTATCACGAACTTGGGGTTGGGTACACCTCCTGGAAATTTCTTCAGTAGTTGAGAGATGATAGTGATAGACTTGAGGTTGGCTTTGATCTCGTGAGCCTGATGATTAACATGCTTGTGAGCAAATGGGCATCGTAAAACGCTAGAGCGAACGTTGTTTACCTTGCCTAGTGCTTGAAGTTCAGCTCTGGAAAGCCGACTGAGAGCATCCTCTCGCAAAGCGGTATGTGCTTGGATGGCCATGTTCTTCGTGGGCGTAGGTCTGGGGGACTAGATTTATGAGGGGGAAAGGAAAATTTGTGCTGTAGCAACGATGATGGTGTTGGAAAGATAACCGTCTGAACAGGTTGTATTGCATTATGGGCGAGATAGACAATACCACAATACCCACGAATCCATGACCAATTGGGAGAACAATAGGAATACCTTGATCTGATAAGGTAAGCTCGTATCATCTATTGTCAATCCTCGCTTAGGTCGATATCACAGCTTTGACATCATATGCGCATTTTGGTGTCTGTGCAATGGAGGCTACGAATTTGGCGGACAAGTCGTGTTCGTTAGCCATGGATATCGCAAAAAAAAGACTTCAGCATTGCAGAGAACGGGGAACTCGTCGAAAGATACTGAAGAAACTAAGTTGCGATGGTGAACAAGGACAACAAGGACCCATAGTGATCCACACGGTCCGCCTCCAAATAACTCTAGTGTCTTTCTCACGTTCATGATCTTCCCCAGTCCTTTCTTCCAAAAACGATGCCAATTAACAGCCTTGTCCCTCTTTCTCTCTGGGCTACTCGAACCAACTGCTCTTATACGGAACAAGAAAATTTATGCGGACTTTTCTCTTCGACTTTTCTCTTCGAGGTGGCCTAGCAAGCTTTGACCGGAACAATAAATCAATTCCTTTTTGTTTCGAAAAACCACTTTTTCTTCTCGACCTTATAGTCAGCCCGAATCCACCGACGTTTAGAAGCAATACACTTTACGAAAATCCAAGAATATGTGAGTCGCTCAGTCGCCGTTGTTTGAAATTTTCCTGAAGCGCTTTCTAGGAATCACATTCGCGATTCCAGTCTCGCAGAACTCGACAAGGAGGGTTCTCTCACATCACTGTTAAGGATAAGCCGCTCTGACGAATCTCAAAGTGCGTTTCTCGACCACATCTGTCAATCAACGACTTGAATATGTCTTCTAGGTCTTACGAGCCCTCTCGAATCAGGCGGCCTCCTGGACGCACTACCTCAATTATTGGACACCCTCCATCGTCTGGGTGCTATCCCCAGTCCAACCATTCCGAATCTACATGCCAATCGAGACTCTTCGAGCAGTCCTTCGAAAAAGCGCAAACGAGCTCCTGAGCTTATAGTTGCTGCCACCGAGAAAGTCCAACGTTGGCAAGCTGATCAGGATCACGTCGAAACTGAGGAGCCAGTTGCCGAAGCACCTAAATCCAACAAGCGCTCACGCTCCATGGCCCCTCCTCCTTCACCCAAAATTATTCACAATCTGCGAACAGCAACAAACGCTACCCATCCTACCAAGGACTTTTCTCGTCCAAGCCAGAAGAAGATTCGTAACATACTACGACACTTCAAGGATTTTCCTACTGAACGAATCAGGATGAAACATAAGCTTGACGAGACGAAAGAGATGCTGGCATTATCCGAAACAGTCTATCAGCAGAATCTTGCGAAGTTGACGGAGATGCAGTGGTCGCGGTATCTCATCGAAGAGGATGTTCTGCGGCATCAGAAAGAGGATCGGACTCTTGTAGATGGGACAGAGAAGCTGGGAAGTGCAAGTAGCCAAGCGAGGGAATGGAGAAAATGGCTTCAGGAGAATATTTAGCCGGTCATTGACATCACTTGCTCGATATTTCTTGAACAGGGAAAACATCCTGCTCAGTATATACTGTATCTCTACTTGTAGTCTATCAATTGTACACACCACGACCTAATTCGTCTCTCGAGAGGCTCTCTTTACTTCTCATTCTCATCGTCAATCATTCTAGCAAATGGTGTACGCCACTGTATATGATCATGATTTGTGAGGATTTGTGTGGTCCCAGTTCAGGAAAAATTGGTCATGCCGAGGGCCAGAGGACACCGCAGGTGTCCACTGACCTCCCGAGGGTTTTCTAAGGAGCGGAAGCAAATGAGCCGAGGGCTCTGTTCAAAATTCAAGCATTATAACTCAAATATAAGGCTTTTTGAGCCTAAAACCAGGTCATTGTTACTAGAAATATCTGTACTGGTATTCTACAGCCCCGGATCAGTGTACTATTCATTGGTATGTATGTGTGAATGCGAAAATTTTGGCGCGCGCAAGCGCGCGCCCGAAATGGCAAATTGGTCACAGCCACATGGGCCATGGCACTAGTTGAATGCTAAGGGCTGCAAGCATTGAAATTTCTGAGTTATTAGAGTGGACATTGATGTCAGTGCTCTCACTTGCTTCAATTTTACTGGATTCTTGCATGAAGAACAGCAAAATGAGAAAAAAATGAAGACTCCATGTTGGTTGAGCGCCCAACTTGATCATGTGATGGGAAAAAGCCAAATCGGTCCAAATCGGTCAGCTCGGAAATAATCGGTCAAAAAAGGTCGGGCGTGGGAACCCTTGGCTTGTAGTAGTAGCCCAGTTCAGCTCCCCGAAATCGCGTGATCGCGACGCGTTTTGCCATCGGTTCACGATGAACTCACTCAATCAAGTCGTTTCCTTCCTCGAACTTTCTCCTCCTCCGTTCATCTTCATCAATGCCCCGATCGCCTCAAACTTCATCGTTCAATCTCTGCTTTCAGCTCTACAAGAGAAGATCAGATTCGTCCACATTGACGGCATATCATGTTTTACTCCTCGTCTTCTCTACGATACCATTTTGAACGGTCTTTCACAACATACACCTTCTTGGGACGATGGATGCCGGAACTGGAGCGAAGAGACGGCCAATGATAGTATGGACTCGTTTCTTCATGCGTTGAAGTCTTTGCATGCCTCTCTTTGCTCTGAAACCAGAGTGGACAAGCTACCGTTGGCTCTAGTGATTGACAAGCCCGAACGAGTGAAAGAGAGGATGCCGGACTTGTTAGCTCCATTGACGCGTCTGGCTGAATTGGTGAATCGTCACAACGTTTTCCTCGATCGTGATGTTGATCAATTTGTTGTGCAGACTCAACTGGACGTCAGTGTTGTCCTAGTCTCAGAGGTTCGATGGGAAGATATCCGACCTCCCTTGGGAGCAGCGATTGATCCTTATTATGTTGATATCCCAGTGCCTACGAAAGAAGGTGCGACGAGCCAATTACCACCTTCTCATTCCTCTGTTGACGCTTTCCTAGTTATCATTGATCATTTGGTAAAAGTTTACTCAGAGTATTCCCAAAACTCTGACATTGCATCAACATCTACCACACCCAGTCCCTATGATCCTATTCTACTTCAGACATACACAGATTTCATTCATATACTGGTCGATGTCTGCTTTCTCTACACGAATGACCCCCATGAGATCCAGTACATATCTTCCGCTCGCTGGCCAGGATTCATCAAACCCGTTCTTGACGCACATCGTATGAATGTGGAGGCAGCTGAAGACGGGGATGAAGTGGAATTCGAACGACCTTCGACGGAAGTACTCCTTCGTCTCACTCGTCACTTCAAACCATCTCTTTCTCTTGCTCTGGAACAGTTGTATCCCAGACTGACGAATGCTGCTGATTGGGCCCGAGCAAACGAATCCGATGCTGCATCCCTCGCTAAGGATGGTATCATACTAGGCGATGTTGAGATGGACGATGCCGAGGAAGAGGAAAACACAGTCAACGATATGCTTCTCTCGTCTCCTACTCGCCCTCGTATCAGTAAACGCATCCAAGAACAGAAAATCGCGCAAGATCTTTCCTCTTCTGATCTCAAAGACACCCTTCCCTTATCCGCTTCCCTTCCTCGTTTATCCCAATTCATCCTCATCGCGGCGTACATCGCGTCGATGAACCCTCCGAAATCAGACTTGCGGTTGTTTGGGCGCGCTGCCGATGATAAGAAACGCAGAAGGAGGCCAGTGAAGCGACAGATGGCGAATGCAAAGCCAAAGAGTGGACCTGCGAAGATTCCACAGCGATTTCTTGGGCCTTCACCGTTTCCGTTGGAGAGGTTGATTGCCATTCTGGGTTCGCTTGTGGAAGAGAACGATCCCCTCGCTTCCGAGATTAATAAAGCGACAAGTTTGGCTCCGGATGGACTGGATTTTAGGATACCAGGCGAACGAACGGATTATGAAGTGACGAGAGTAGGTGTTTATGCCTCAGTGAGTTGTGTTGTTTTTCCCCTTGATACCTGTTTCTCATAGACTCATCGTCAGATTGCCCAATTGACTTCGCTACGTCTACTTGTGAGGACGACGTCTGTTGATAAACTTGATGGGCTTTCTGCTATGTTCAAGTGTGGTTCTGGGGCACCTTCTTCGTACGAGGTGATATTAGATTTGGCGAAGGGTCTCGATGTATCGCTGCCTGACCTCATATGGGATAACGCAGCTATGGGTTGATTTACTTGTGCATGAGCTCCGTACATTATGATACCTTCGATGAATGTGATCAACCCAGTTCTCTTGCTTCAAGCTACTTGATGCATAAAGTCTGCGTTTACAATTGTACTGGTCGTCTTCTCTCAAAGTCGATCCAAAAGTTCACGCGTGGAAAAATCGCGTCTCTTTTCTCTCCTTCCATGGACCATGAATAACAACGTTCCAGGAAATAATTCAGGAGCCTTTGCACCCTACCGAAAAGCTCTTCAAGCACTTTCCGCCAGAACTGGCACACCACTGTCTTCACTAGTGGTGTCTTTTGGAATATTACACGAGCTCACTGCCATTGTCCCACTCGTGGGAGTGTTCTATGGCGCACGGACGTTCGGTGTCGGAGAGCGCATCGTCGCGACGGTGATTGCAACTGATGACGACTCTTTGGATTCTGGAAACACGACGTCGTACGTTCATTGGGCTCAAAAGAAGTGTCGACAATGGGTGTATGAAGGAGAAGGATGGGCAGAGAGAGTTGGGAGACGATATGGGTTCTTTGGTTTCGAGAAGGGTACAAAGCCGGATACCCTGACGAGGAGAACAACCGGGGAAGATTCAAAGGAATATGTTGCCGGTCATCTTGCAGGAGATATCGCCAATGCGGTTGTTGCATATGGAGCGACCAAGGTAGATATGAGTACTCTCTTTTCAAATATCAACTCGTTTAACGATCTATCATCTATGTAATGATTTTTACAGGTTATGCTTCCTCTGAGGATAGGAGTATCATTATATCTAGCGCCAGTGCTCTCGAGAAGGTTAGTTGAACCACTAAGAAGTGGTTTTGTAGGATTTTTTAGACGACGATGATGATCACTCCGACACTGGCACAAGTTACCACCTTGGATCAAAGTACCTTGTTCTTCCATCCACATAGACTAATACAAAGTGATGATTGATATTGTGGGATTCTGTCGTTCGTCTTATGAAGACTGAGCTAGACCGTCAGTTCAATTTGTTGGACCTTGTTGTCAACTTATTGATATCATTCCAAGGTCTTACTGAATGCTTTCTTCAAAGACCTCTGATGTTTTGAAAACGCGCGCGAAATGAGCAGGGTAACAAAGTGCAACTGGCTGTGTCGGATCCGGGATAATATAATCAAGCAAGAGAGCGGACTGACTGAAACGAGTGTCGGCCAAGCGACTCCGCTATACCACTACTCAACAGAGGATAAAACTGCAAATCCACTGCGTGTACCGGTATACCGTATACTGTATATTGTGAAGCCGAGAAATGTTGAATGCTATTTTGTGAAATGATTATGCAAAGAACTCTGGAATTCGGTCTTTGAGCGTTTCCGGGAGAGAAAGAAAAGTTTCTATTGTTTGCCGAGACGGCATGGTGTTTTTGTGCTCAAGAAAGGCTATTGCCCGAAATTAGCTTTGACCTCCACGACCATTGTCCCTTTCTCTCTCCTACACAGTCTCAACTTGAACCCCTTTTAACACACTCTTTCCTCCTTTACGACTCTTCAGCGGCGGCTCATCCGCTGCAGTCCCTTTAATCAACTATCTGCTTGCAATTTTGACACAACACAACTAACGACACTTCAAATCATCTCCTCCTCCTTCTCCGCCTTCTTTACTTCACCATGACCGAAGTAGCCAGTAACTCTACCTTGAACGACTTGATTGACTCAGAGTCGCGGGCGCTGGCGCCTGCTGCTGTTGGCTCTCAGGTCGCTCTGATGAGTATTATCTCTGTGCGTCAAGTGCTCACTGTCTCTGTATGACCTCCTTCTGACTTGTCATCGCAGGTGGCTACCATTATCAGCTTCAACCTCCTGCGGCCTAAGAACAAAGTACGGATCCGCTTCACTCCAATCAAAATCTGGTATCATAACCTCTTGACAGATGATCTACGAACCGAAAGTCAAATATCACGTTGGCGACAAACCACCGCCTCGAATATCAGACTCTCTCCTAGGATGGCTTCCTCCACTCATACGGACGAAAGAACCTGAACTGGTCGACAAACTTGGTCTTGATGCGGTAGCATTCCTACGTTTTGGCCGGCTCATGCGATGGCTCTTCACTGGCGTCACTCTTCTCACATGTGGCATTCTCATCCCCGTCAATGCCGTCTACAACATCAAGGACGTCGACAGCTCAGACCGTGATATTCTCAGTATGCTCACTATTCGAGACGTCAGCGGCAAAATCCTTTTTGTTCATGTGGCCGTGTCGTATCTCATCACTTTCCTACTCATTGGCCTTGTCTATGTGCATTGGAAGAAAATGGTCGAACTAAGGCGCCAATGGTACCGCTCTCCGGAATACGCACAATCATTCTATGCTCGGACTTTGCAAGTAACACAAGTGCCGAGGAAGTACCAATCGGATGAGGGTATCAGGGCCATCTTCGAGACATACAAGGTTCCGTACCCTACCACCAGTGTACACATCGGAAGAAAAGTAGGAAGACTTCCGGAACTAATCGAATATCACAACGCAACCGTACGGGAGCTTGAAACGTATCTCGTCAAATACTTGAAGAATGGGTCTATCGGGAAGAAAAGACCTACAATTCGGATAGGTGGAATGTGTGGATGCGGGGGAGAACGAAGGGATGCCATCGATTTCTATACGTGAGTTCGGCATACACAGTTGTGATTCACGATTTTCAATCTTCTTTAGTGAGAAACTGAAGCGAACGGAAGCTGCTATAGAAGATTATCGAAATCAAATAGACACGCGGAAAGCTGAGAGTTATGGTTTTGCAAGTATGGCCGCTGTCCCTTACGCACACATCGTTGCACGGCAATTGAGTCGGAAGCATCCAAAGGGCACCGATATCTCCTTGGCTCCTAACCCCAAAGACATTGTCTGTTTATATTTCCTGCCTTGAGATCAGGCAACCCTCTAACGTACGCATTCTAGATCTGGGAAAACATGAACAAATCCCCCGGGGAAATCCGCGCGAAACGTACCATTGGTTTCCTATGGTTAACACTCGTCTGTTTCTTCAACACTGTACCTCTTTTCATCATATCGGTCTTAGCCAACCTGAATGCTGTAAGCGACATCGTTCGACTATAGCTAACATTGGCATAGCTTAACGTTTGCATCTTTTCAGATTAAGAGTTTCGTACCTTTCCTTCGCTCGTGGGCCAGTGCATCACCCTCGACATTCGCCCTTGTTTCTGGTGTTTTACCTCCTACTGTATCTGGTATCTTTGGCTTTTTCTTGCCTATTATCATGAGATGGTTGAGTCAGGTATGTTACCAACTCTTTTTCAAAGGATGCACGTATAATGTTACTTTCACAGTTCATGGGGGCCTTAACTCATTCCAAGCTCGATCGTCAAGTCATCGCTCATTACTTTGCATTCTTGGTCATCAGTCAGCTGGTCATTTTCACTTTGATTGGTGTCATCTTCAGTATGTCGTCTTCAAGTTTTTGCGATAACACAAGGCTTACACGTTTACTCAGATGCTGCGGAGGAAATTGTACTCGAAATCGGAAAAGATAGCTTCAAGGATATCATCGCGAACCTCAATAGTATGTGTGCTGTTTTATATCCTCCTCGGTTTGGTTCTGATGATTGCGTGTAGCTTTACCATCTGTAATAAACTCGACATACATTAATCAATCTTCATACTGGCTGACTTTCTTCCCGTATGTCGTTTTCACATCGCACTCATTTGTTTCACTCACTCATCGTTCTATCAGGCTGCGAGGCTTCCTAGTCGTTTTCGATCTTGCTCAAATCATCAACCTGGTCTGGATCTCAATCAAGACACGGCGAGTATTCAGTTGTACTTTCCTCGTTGTCGTCGCTCATCTGTAACAGTTTGTTCGGTCGAACGCCGCGTGACATCCGGGAGTGGACCCAGCCTCCGGAATTCCAGTACGCCATATACTAGTGCGTATATCTCATAGCACTTGCTCTTCATGTTGATCTGAACGTGTCCATTTCATTAGTTCTAATACGGTGAGATGAAAATGAAACTAGACTATCTGAATGCAGAATCCTCAACCTCTTGATTCCAGTTGTTCATGGCGTCCGTTGGTCTTGTATTCGCTCCCTTGGCCCCTTTGGTTGCTTTGGCAGCATGTGTGGTCTTCTGGATGAGCTCGTGGGTGAACAAGTACCAACTCATGTTTGTCTATATCACAAAAGTTGAAACGGGTGGTGTAAGTAACGACGTTGTTCCCACCAGAACACACGCTCACGGAACTACAGCGACTGTGGAACGTTGTGGTGAATCGATTGATGTTCAACGTCGTATTCATGCAAGCGCTCTTGGTTTTGAGTGCGTTGCTTTCGATCATATCTATCATCTTGTGTCTTATGAGTAAATTTTAGCTATCGGCCTCCAGCTCGGATTCAAGACATTCTATTGGGTCTCGACCATCCCTCCTATATTCTTCGTGGCTGCTTTCAAGATATATCTCAGTCGTTCATTCAGCAACGACTTCAGGTACTACACCCCAACAGACGAAGAACTCAGAGCGGCCAAGGTGCATTCCGAGCGCTCAGATCACAAGGGCAATCGTCTCGAGCGAAGATTTGGTCATCCTGCATTACACATGGAACTATTCACTCCTATGCTCCATGCTCAGATGATGCCACTGTTGAGTCAAGTGTACCGTGGCAGGATTGGAAAGGACCAAGCCAAGCTCGACGAGTATGGTGGTCAGAAAATGGAAGCACAAGTTATCGAAGGTGGTATCAAGATTGCAGCTATCGAGCAACGCGACTTGGAGTACGATCCTGCGTTATATCGTCGTGACCGTGGGGAGCTCGATTGGGACGCGCGCTCGATGGCGTCCACTACGCTTATGGGCGACGCTGTTTCGATCTCACCTTCACAAATGCAACCTGGCAGTAGCTTACCTGGCTATGATCGTTATATGGCAACAGGACCGGGAGCGTACGAACTATCACGGATGGACTCGCAACAGGAACCGCTTCTCAGTGGCAAACTGTATGAGGGAACGTCATATCCTTCACAAAATTCCCTCTCCATGCCTCCCGCAATGTATCGCGACGCTTCGTCTGACGGGCTATCCCGAGAAGCTCCTCTACATCGGCCACAGGATTATTTCGGTGAATATCCCCAGCGAAGTCACAGTCCCTATATAGACAGTCGGAGTAACACTCCTGTATCCCAGTATCCACCCCAACCTAGTCGTCAGTACACTGCGTCACCTCAAGCGCAGCATTCGTCACCCCAGACGCCTTATGCGTCACCTCAGGCCCAATACACATCGTCACATCCATCACCATCACAGCTGTATCCACCACAGGAACAGAATATGGCAGGACGTGGTACGTATCGAGGTTGATCTACGCGGTGTTTATTGGTTATGTTATTTTTGTTGTGATATTTTCCTACATACTACAATCCCTAAGGTATTATGAAGTTTTAACGGAGAAGCTTTCTTGTATATCCACAATATGTTCCTTGCTCACATCTCAGTGCTCTCTTCAGAATGCACAAAATCCTTTTGGACATTGCATCCGATCTGCTGTATGGAAGGACCTTCTGTACTCATCTAGTGTAACGGACGATCTATTCTTCAGTAATATTTCTTCACATGCACTTTGAAATGTTGGTGACAGGCCAACGTTGGATGCGAACGATGCTGGATTCGTGGATTTGATTTCCCGATGTAATGCAGCCCTCATTCTCTTCTCTGGAAAAACACGATTTCTTGTCTTCAGGTGGACAAAGAGACTTGGTGTGAGAATTACTCGGGAACGAATTTATTCAGGATCCTTGGTCACTGGTGGTGCGATGGTGGTGCCTCTCTACAACAAAGATGCCAGCCAGGAATGGTAAGTAAGCTCTAGTAGTGTAAAATACCTCCTAGGAAATGATTTACCATGACAAAGGTTGTTCTGAATGCGGTTGTATTCATTGGTGTCGAGCATGACGTTGATAGAAGATACACTCGCACGTCTGCACGGAACAGGAAAGTACAAGGTCCTTGTTCAAACATCTCTTCCTCTGTCCAATACTGTAAGGTTTACTACCCTTCTCCCATCAAGTCATTCAACACACGAACAACGACACCGAGAGCATCCGTAACCCTGTCCTTCTCATGAGGCCTTACTCGCGACATGAGGCGACCTTCAAACTTGTCAGGGTGGAATCGCAAAAGAGTCTCGCGGAGCTTCTCCTTGCGATCCTTTCTTGCTTTTTCCATTTCCGTTGTTGCGATTTTCTTCGCAGAAACTGATGGACCAGATGAGGTGGTGCTACCGATCGCGGAATCGATAGAGGTGTCTGCCGAAGGTAGAGATGTGAACAAGAACGTCGATATCGCATCTCGAGTGAATTCATCTAGTGATAGAGACGGCGCATTATCCGAAGCTGATTTTTTATCTGACTTCTGCTTGAATGCAGATAAAATTGGCCAAGGTATGTCATCGAAGCCGATATCACCCTGCGGAATATCGGCGGATGAGTTGGATAGTAAGAGCTTCCATCGATTGTGGTATTCTGAACGTATGAATTCCAATCTTTGGTTCTCTTTCTCCCGTCTGCGAGACCTCCGCTCTGCCGCAGCAATTTTCTCCAGACGCTCCGATTCTGCGCGTAGTGCCTTTTCTTGGGCACGTTTGGCTGCTTGCTCGGCCTTGACACGTTCTTTTTCCGCAATCTCTTGAGCGTGTGTTTTGCTACGGATCGCATGATATCAGAATCTTTCTTGCGTTGAGAATATTTTCAAATCCTACCGGTACATTCCCATCCTGATCCATTCCGCGTATTCTTCATCATCCATTGACATCGGATCCATAGCGAGGAACTCGTCGTTATCAGAATTCATACGAGCCTTTGAATCGTTTCTTCCACCCCAGTGTGCAGGAACATGTGCAAAAGAATTGAAGCGGGCTTCGATAGAATCTAGTCGTTCGTCATCCTCGAACGCCAGTGCCATTTTCTCTCGGAACCGCTGTTCTTCAATCTCCGCACGAAGTGTTTCATAGTCTGCTTGATAGTTTGAGGGTCCTGGTCTTGGACCAATGAATTCTTCGTCTCCTTCAGTAGAATCCCATTGTTGATCAGTGAACTCTTCCCCTACAGCAGCCTCTCGATGACGCCGTTTGCTGCTAGATGAGCTGGGACCATAATGATCTTCTTTCTTTCGTCGTTTGGCTTCCTTCTTCTCTTTCTTCCGCAACCGTCGCAGAGCTTCCTCCTCTGGTGTTCGTTTGAGATGAAGTTTAGGCATTGGAGTTTTGAAAGGAAATACAGTCGTATACCGGAGCCAAAGGCTTTCGATTACTAAGCCGAGGCGCTCTCACTTGCCGGTACAGGGGCTATTGCGGCAAAGGCGGAATTATCCTGAAATAGTAGCAGCTTCCGGAGCCCTAACCCTAAACAATCTGAGGTCTTTCTTCCAGAGTCCTATGTCTCGCGCTCTAGTAGTCACACGGCGCGTCGCCCGACAAACTTCACCGACGACCTGCCGCAGACTGAGTTCTGCTTCCTCCATAAATCCTCTCCAAACGTCTTCACCGCGAAAAGCTAGAGATCCAGTCGAGGCGAGCATAGGTTTTGATGAAAGCCCGAACGCTGTTCGAGTAAATTTCTGGCATGCCCCAAGAGACCCTGCAGATATCCTCGCCACCGTGCAGTACATTGAGCAGCTATACGGGCCAATTGATGAATTCCGGTCGCTTTCAACGGTGAGTTATGGCTCGGTACATACGTATGAGTACTCTATGACTGACCGGCATCATCTTTCTAGAACGACCTTCGGAAATCAACAACGATGCTGGTTAAGTTCAGAGCTTCGAGTTCTGCCTCGCTCGCTACAAGCGTCACTGAATCGCATCGAATTGCCGTACCCAAAATACCCAGACCTGATCCCTTACAAGGAGGGATAGGTTTAGCCAGCTTAGAACCTCTCTTGGATACTCCACCTCACAAAGCAGAGGATAAACCACAGCTCTTCAAGCCTGACTTATCGGAAAAATACGACCGAAGGAAGGATCCATTCCGTGAATTCTTGTATTTTCAAATTTTGACTGCAAGCAAGTGAGCTCTACTTCACCTTACTTGCACTGCTGACATAGCCCTCAGATAATGTTCGAAGCCCTCCAATAAAAGCCGATGCGCAGTATCTCAGAAGACCGGCTATGGGAGCATTCGTCAGATGGTCAGGGTTCAGTGCTGTTGAACCTAGAACGCCGGCACAAGTACAAGAAGATACAGTCGACCATCCTATCATGCGGCATGTTGTAACCAGATATGCTAATATGCTTGGCATGCATAATCCATTCGAGAAGAGGCCACAAAAAGAGGCCACTTCGGCAGCGAAGACATGGGTTGCTCCATCAAAGCAACCAGCTCAAACGCACGAGAACAGCAAAGAGGAAGACAATCTGGTCCCACCAGATGATTCGATTCCCCCTTCAATTCCCGTGTCTGACCAATATTCTAATTCTCCATCGGTTGACGCGGTCAACGTTGAAGCAGCCGGAGTAGTTGATACTTCTCCTGCTCTTCCCTCCACTCCTACTCCCGCTCCATCCATCCAATCTCTCGACAAATCACCTGAAGCTATCGCTCAATTGAGGATAGCCAATTCGATTCTTAAAAATATACAGAAGCCAAACAAAGCCAAAAACCAACGACAACCTCAAGCGCAGGTGAAAGGAAATCCTCCGCCGACTCAGAGACCGAAGGGATTGCAGCATAGGCCTTCTGCAGCGGTCGCAGCTTCAGCATCTGCTTCCTTGTCGTCAAAGGGCCAATCAGCGTCGAATGAGGTGAAAGGTGAAGCGGCGACGGAGGGAAACATGACGAGCAAGTTAAAGGGTTTCATGGGCAATTGGTTTTAGTATATTAGAATAAGTATCACAGTGCTAGTCATTCGTAGTCGTATTTTTGAGCCCCCCTCTTAACGGTGTTCCAATGACCCCACTCGACATTCAACTAAGAGTAACCTGTGTGTTCATGATGCTGCTTGAGATTCGGGTAAGTACTCAGCCGTCGACGGGCTGTACAAGCTGGAAGGCCATACATAATCACCACCCACTGGTGTTGCTGGAAGAGTTTCCTAGGCCATAGCGTCAAGTGACAACTACGATTGGTGGAATAAACGATCAATCCACAGCTAATCATGAGGTAGGTGGGGGGAAATTCACCGAGTTCGTGAATCTTGAAGACACTCTTTGGCTAATCCGTTTTTTTCTTGTTCAATCTTCAAAATCGCACAGGGAATTTGGCATTCGAGAAATTGTAAAACCCCACTAGAGCTCTTGGCAATCCTTTTCTGGTACGCTCGTGAGCATCGCCACTCTGGATTCGGCCCCAGTCCTCCTTGTCGGTGCTGGTTTAATCCTTGGCAGCATTCATGGACCGCACAATGAGCGGGAAGCCCTTGCGACCACGAAATCTTAGTGAGAGCAGAGTAGGGATTCTAGGGAAAAACACGTCCACTCGCACACAGTCGTGGATATTTTTCGCAATGTAGTATGTATAGGATTTTGATTTTCCTGGTTGGAACCTAGATTGGGTGGTTGACCAGAGATGATGATTGTATTCCATGGTAAATTTCGTTTTCAGGGTTTTTGATGTGCTGAGCTTGAAATGGACCGCAATTTTGATTCGTGAGTTCGATTCCTTGATTAGAATATCGTGCGTTAGCCTACAGCAATGGAACAGTGATACTCACCATCCCGCTCTGAACATCGAACGTCGAGTTTGGAGCTCCTCCTGGGTGCAAATTCTCACTCTAACGCATACTTACTGGCACTCCGGTCCCCCAGTGTCTTCCAGGTCTCGTCGTATAAATACGAAGTGTTGCAAGCTGATATCTTCACTACGTTTGAGACGTCGAATATTCAAGACATCGCAGGTAAGCACTGGTCAACTGTTCGAAAAAACTGACACTCACGGAGATATATGCCTTGAATCAGGTCGAGTCTTGATCACAACTGCGCAAAGCCGAACAACTGTTATCACCTTATACACATCCCTTTCTCTCGAAAGTTGTCAGTATATACGTTCTATCTATCTTGGTGAATTTTTAACGATTTCGCTCACCAGGTATCCTTCCAACAATACATATCATATCAAGAGCAAACTTATTATGCGTTCCTCTGTTATTTTTGCGCTTGCAGCTCTATTCTTCTCCGCCACGATGGCGATGCCGACTGGCGCTGAAGACCTCGATGAATGCGCGCCCGCGACAGGTGTAGAAGCACGAGCACTCCTTGAGGTTAGTCTTGATATTCAGTTTGCATTCTGCAATCACCGGAAAACTCACTTGATTACCCCCAGAGCATCATTGAGAGGCGTACGCCCAAGGCCGTCGCACCGTACGGATCGCGTTTGTATTTGGTCTGAGCCTCTATTTATTGACTTGAATCTTTTCAGTGCGGCCGTAGCATTCATCAACCACCTCAAGACCAATTCCCACACACTCACCAGAGCTCCTGTGTTCTGGTCCGGGAAGAAAGGACGTAGAGGAGCCAAACAGGTGGCTGACCTCCTCAAGAAAGACAAATCCATCGTCGGCACCCATGGTGGATTTACCGTCTTTGACGCCCTCGAGGACGCCAAGGTTCCTACCACCGAGTCCACCAAATGGCAGTCTGGTACAGACTGGCGTGCAGTTTGTGCTGCGTTTGCAGAGTACGCGAGACCGGCGGATAAGAAGGCGCATTTCGTGTATGGTCCCGAGTACGATAAGGCGCATAATATCTGGACAGATGATGAGTGGCCTGCATTGGAAAAGAATACTGCAGTCCATGAGGTGTATAGTTATGAGATGAAGGCGGATGGGAGGACGTGGACGGCAAAGGGGGAGATCAAGGCTAGTAAGAAGGGTAGTCCGATACACTCTGCGAATGCCTCTCCACATACTTCGGATAAAGAGTAGAAGAATATGTAGATACACTGCGTCCTTTGCTTGTACAGAGCAGCAGAGGAGTAATCCTGACGAACTAGCAGTGTCTTCTCTAGAAATGCGCGTGAGAATCTTGTGAAGCTGGGGGAACATAACATAGTTTGTGCTATCCATGATTGACAGTGGGTGCCAGGCAGTAAATATCGGCTCTCACACGTCTGAGGAACATGAAAGTTGTATGAGATGGGAATGAAAGGTTCGCTAGGTTCTCAAAACGATGAAATTTCCACTTGAGATATGAGAAAAAGGAAGGTATCTCATAGAAGATATCCGAGCGAGTTGGGAAGGGTTCTCTTATCATCTCGCGAGAAGAGAGTAAAATGCGTCAAGAACATTTGGTCTTCATTCCATAAGCGCCCAAACGAAGCGCCGATGCATTGGCGCCTGACCCTGAGGCTTGCTTCAGAGTTCTGAGTTTGGATGTGGACCAAATTATGGACGTACATACCAAAGAATTGCTCATCAAAGTCGTCCTCATCGCGGCCAACGTGAAAATCAGTTGCTGGCAGGTGCTGGTCCGTACAGGCATCCGAGTCAGTGAGCTCGACCTCCTGATAGCCTCCTCTCCTCTTCTCTCGCATGAAACCTCGTGAACCCTCCTTCGATCTAACCATGCTCCTGAAAATAAGAGGATAGGCTTTCATTGATCTCGATCACGCTGAAGTAGAGCTGCGAAATTCGAAGTACTCTGGACAAAAATGCTGGGATGATTTCCTCTGCGGGACACAGTAGGGTCCCACGAGTGCTGTGAAAATTGCGGGCAAGAGGCAGAACGAGACCGGAGTTGGATGTCATCTTTCAAAAGACTAATCGCGACAGTTTGTGTGTGCATGCGGTCATGTCATATTGCATGTAAGTATAGAGAATACGATAGCTAGCCATGGGTTGTACAGAATATAATCAGATGTTCGAAGGATAGAGCATCTGAAGAGCAGGAAAGATATCAGTCTACGCCCGTGATTCGAAGATTTTGAAGACGCACCACCCGGACACTAGCACCAAACGCACGGGGAGGAAGGTTCGATCGGAATTTTGATTTAACTACACCAGAGCTTCCATGTGGCCGAGTAACACGTCTAAGGATAGCAGCTTTAAGCAAGGACAATTGGAAAATGATAGGTTTCAACGTACCCCCAAATCACTCGCACTTTTGAGCCCTGGATTTCCCGTTTCGCTTTGTACACATATGCTACACGCTACAGAGGGTATAGTCAGAATAATTATCGTGATCCCAGAGATGGTAAACGCACCTTTCCGAGATAAAATTGGGCGTCCTCCTTTGTAGCAACACCCTCGATCTGAATCAAGGATGTATTGGGGCGAGAGTTGCGTTTGGCACGTTTGTGTCCCAGGACACGGCCTTTGGAGTACAGTCTACGAAAGATGATCGCAGTCAGATATCCATTCGTTAAATATCCAAAGTAATCCGTTTCAAGTCATAAGTCATCCAACCATCTTTCGACTAATCCATCCATTCTACCACTCCAAACCGCCTGATATCGTCCATGCACACTCTTGGGAGCATCACAAGCCCTATGCTCACCTGGTGGAAGTCATTTTTGAGGCCGAAAACCGGATAGAGGATCTTGCTGGTTGGTCTTGCTGGTCTTGAAGGGTCCCAAAAATGCTTACATCAGAATCGAAGCGGAATGTGGCGGTGCGGGCGCTAAGCTGAGCGTCAGAGTTTCGGACCTTCCGAATTCTGTTCCAGGTTTCTTTCCTTACCACACTAACACTACCACTGTCAATTCAGGATGTTCGGTATATCGCGCGCTACACTCTACAAGAGCATATCTTTAAGGAATGCTGAGCGAAGGGTGCCGTTAATCTCCCGCTGTGCTTCCACTACATCCGGATCTAGTATGTATTCTAACCTTCAAGGCGAGCTCAAGTACTAACGACAATTTGAGAATTTGCCAAGTTCAACTGGGAGGTGCGTGTGCTTACCATCGGAGACGAAATCTCTTAGCTTAAACTTCCTATAACAGGACCCATTGAATATGGAATCATTGCTCACCGAAGAGGAAAAGGCAATTAGGTTTGTCTTCCAGGCGAACAGAGTGTAAAACCAGTTATTGATGTATACCTGCACAGGGAGTCAGCCAATGCATATTGCCAAGTTCGCTCCCACATATATCTACCATCCTCTTGTCTCACAGATCGTTGCCTATGTAGGAGAAACTCGCGCCCCGTGTCCTACATGGATGGCGTACGGAAGGTATACTCTCACTCTAGTAACCTACAGCTATGTGATTAAACTGCTCGTGTAGAATTTGATCCATCCGTCATTCCCGAAATGGGAGCGATGGGTCTTTTAGGCCCTACAATACAGGGATACGGGTGTGCTGGTGTGAGCAACGTTGCGTATGGGCTTATTGCGCGAGAGATTGAGAGGTAGGCCCTTGTTCCTTTCTTGTCGTCAAATGGGTTGTGCTTGCTCACTGTTTGTATACACAACAAGGGTGGACTCAGGATATCGCTCTACAGCCTCCGTTCAGTCCTCCCTTGTAATGCATCCAATTCATGAGTTCGGTTCCGAAATGCAGAAGGAGAAATATCTACCTAGGCTAGGTAAGTTTGACGCTGTCCTTCTCAACTAAAACAATCCGAAACCGTCTACATAGCCCGTGGAGAGATCATTGGAGCATTTGTTTGTTACCTTCGTGTCATATACCACGGCTAAGTTCTAATGAGGCTTACCAGGGATTAACGGAACCCAATCATGGCTCTGACCCTGCGAGCATGGAGACTACTGCAGAGGAAGTCGACGGAGGCTTCATCATCAATGGCAGCAAGACATGGATTTCTAATGCACCTGTTGCGTACGTCTCGACGAAATCATGCATTGCGGTATCTGACAAACGATTCAGAGATATACATGTGATTTGGGCCCGTTGTAAATGGGACAACAAAGTTCGTGGATTCATACTGGAGAAGGTAGGTGTATCCTCGTACCATCAGTGACTCTCACGCATCAAGCCATCCAGGGAACAAAGGGTCTTTCAGCACCGCCAATCAAGAACAAGATTTCGTTGCGCGTGTCATTGACTGGCTCCATATTTATGGATAACGTTCGTGTCCCCCAGGATTCTCTTCTGCCTGGAACCAAAGGGTTGGGGTCTGCATTTTCTTGCCTGAACTCCGCACGGTAAGTCCTTAATGCAACCGCCGACTTTGTGTATCTGGTCATAACTATCTCTCTAGGTACGGTATTTCTTGGGGTGTGATGGGAGCACTCGAAGATTGTGTGACTCGTGCTCGCTCCTACGCTCTAGAACGACATCAATTCAAACGACCCATAGCCTCGTTCCAACTTATACAAAAAAAGCTTGCTGAAGCTCAGAGTGAAGTCGCAATCGGCCTACTAGCGAGTTTGCAAGTTGGCCGTCTCAAGGATCAAGGGTTGTTAGCTCCTGAAATGATCAGTCTCGTCAAGAAGAATAATTGCGGAAAGGCGCTGCAGCATGCGAGGAGTGTGCTAGATATCCTTGGAGGAAATGCTGCATCAGACGAGTGAATAATCCGTTTCATGAGTTTTGCGTTCTCTGACTGGGCTGAAACATGTATTTCAGGTATCATATCGCACGACATGCATCGAATCTACAGATTACGAACACGTATGAAGGTATGTGGAGTTTGCTGCCTTCCTACTCAGAGTCAATTTCTCATGTCCATCGTAGGAACCAATGTCAGTCTTTCGAACCTCCATCGCCCGCCCGTGGACGATACTGATTTGCATTGCAGGACGTCCATGCCCTCGTCTTGGGCAAAGCTATCACAGGTATTCAGGCATTTGCAAACTGAGAGTTGTACAAGGACATGTACTATTGTGTATGAACATCTTTACAATGTGTATACTAGCAATTCTGGAAACACAGACCAGCTTCAACTCTATAAGTCCGCGTTTCGCAGAGTAGGATCAATCCATTCCAGGTGCAGTAATTCAAACACCTCCTGCTCACTTTTAGGAAAGTATAGCTTGGAATCATGACGACGCGTACTGTGCATCAACATCAGTCAAGACGGTCATTTCAAATATTGAAAAGACTTACATTCCTGAACTATCGAACTTCATTCCTCTGGTGCATGTAACATAATCTGATTAGTGGCGGCTGTCAGAGTTCAAGCTCAAGAGTGGCTTACTCTTCTTGTTTAGCCCACAATTTCAGATCTCTTTCGAACATCCTCGAGCCTGTCCTGTTGATAGCTTGATCAGGGCCTGTTTCTACTTTTAAAACCACAACCTACCATCCAACGACGGCTGTCCAATATACCTCTGGGGCAGCAAAAATCAGGTCCAACCGTCGATGTACATGTTCTTGTTCTTTCTTGTGCGGAAGCTTGAATACAGTCAGTGCCTTCTCCAGAGAGTCCCAATGGCTAGTGCGGAGAGCGTTATGCTCTCGAAAACTTGACAAATCTACAAAGGAGGCATTTGTACCCAACATACTACTAAGACTGGGGGTGTATGCAACCCACGCATGACGTGTGTCACCAAGCCTGAAGCATTTATTTTGGTCCAATATCGATTTTTGAACTGATTTAGGGGTACTAACCTTTGTCGTACAATCGTTTAACGAGCTCAGCGCATAATCCTTTGACTTGATCCCCTCCAGATTTGAGATCCTTGTGGCTGATGACAATATCGATATCGTTGCTCTTATCCTTTCCACGTCTGTATCTGAACAGTTCCGAGTAATCAGTGCAGTCTACAGTCCATATGCAGGCTAAGGAGGAGCTTGTAGGAAAACTAACCCTCCAGCTATTGAACTAACACACCCACTGCGTATATGCTTTAGCTCATTCATGACGGCGTCATGAATCTCTTCCACCTCGCTTCGAGGTATCTGAAGACTGAATTCCTCTCTCAAAGCCAAGCCCACTTTGATAGAAAGCTGTGGGAGCCCGGTCGTAGGGCTAGCTTTCAAATAATCGGGACTCAGAGTCTGGCCGATTTCATCATTTGTTCGGGGAGATACATCGTAATGTTTTTCGAGATCCTCGAACGTTCGAAGACCGGAGGAGTAGAGGTTTCGGGCTGTGGAAGGTCCAATGCCGTAGACCGTAGTAAAATCGACCAATGATTGATAACGGGCATCATTCAATATGCTTTCTGCAGTAAAGCAAGAGTTACTCGGGCGCATTCGGAAGTTAGTAGAGCACGCACTGCACTCGGATATCTCTCCGTGTTCGATATACTCTTGTATCTGAATCGGAAAGTTACGGGTAGGTTCGTAGACAGATTAAAGTAGATTTGAAGTTGCATTCACCTTTGAATGAATCTTCTTGCCGATGTGGGGAAGCTCAGAGACCTCGTGGATATTATCTGACGTGATTGGAAAAGGAAAGGCTGATGGAGAATCATTGGCAAGGGCATATGGAATATGCGCTCGTGCTATACCTTTTAGTACCTGTCGTAAAAAGATTCATGAGACCTCATCCTCAGTATTACTGGCGACATTGGTGTGACACGTACAGAAATGGCACGCTCGTAGCTTAATGCCTGCATATCTAAGCCCTCAAGCTCTCTATTCCGGCGCAAGATAGCGATTTGCTCGACGAGACCTTGATTTGGACAAATTAGAGGGGCGTAGCGCATACACGCATACCGATGATCATGGCGAATGCCCGTGTCACCTTTCGGAGCAGGGTGAGTAAAAGACTGAGTTTCTTCATCATGAGACTCAGTGCTAGAGTCTGGATCCTTCTTGGAAGAATCCGAAGTATCGTCATCAGGACAATTTTGAACGGTCTCCTGGTACAAGTCTCCCAAAGCGGCGTATTTTCCGCATGGAAGGAGTTGACCTGAATCGGCACTGTCCCTAAGCCATTGCGGTGTAACGATAGCCTTTCGTCTCTGGTTTTGGTTCCATGAGCCGATATCAATAAAGTACCGTGTACGTCGCGATACCTACCGCAATATTCCAATCGACATGACGCTCGAGGCGTTTACGCATATGCACGACGGTGATGACTACATCTGCGTCTTTCATGTTCGGACATAGACGAAGGCCGCGCTCGGAAGATTGGTTGTTCTCTTTCGAGATCTGCTTCTCGCCATCATTGTGAAAAGTATCAATGATAGATGAGAGTTCTTCGACGGTTTCAGGCTTCATTTTGACATCTAAGAGAAAGACATTGAGTGATGAATCTTCAGCATTTGTACTGGTGTCCGAAAGCGAGCTCAAGGATGCAGATCTCTTCCGTTTCTGAGGGGGAGGAGATGGTGGATTTTTATTCGCAGTACGCTTAGATGGTGAAGGCATTAGAGAAGAGTTTAGAGCAAGCTTCAAGAAGTGACGTAGAGACGAAACAGGACGAAACCCGGTGAAGAACCCGGCCAGTCCGGCTGCTTCGGCAGCTGCGCGGAACTCGGGAGTCGGAAGAGACGGCACGTGTCTTTTTTCCGTGAGAGCGTATTGATTATATCATCGCTCCTATGACTGTATTTTACCCATCTGCACAGGCAATTGCCTCTATCTAACCAACATCTCGCCCTCTCAACCACGGCGTTGGGGGACTCCCTCAGCCTCCTGTTGGTCGAACCTATCTCATTGACTCTATCCGCCATCACAGTCTTATCACTCATCTAGTCCATTTACATATATAAGACCTCCCGAATCTTGTCTGCTTGCCCTCGTTCTGAACAGCAATGGCTACACTTGGCTCTCAGCAAAAGTTCACTAACCCTCCGAACTATACCTTTCCGCATGACCGACTCGTCCGGGTCATGCGCGATCCTTCCAAAATACCAGTTGTCCTTGTAGCCTGTGGTTCCTTCAGTCCGGTCACTTATCTCCACCTTCGAATGTTCGAAATGGCGAAAGACTACGTTCGACAAAACACAAACTTTGAAATAGTAGGCGGTTACTTGAGTCCCGTTAGTGACATGTACAAGAAGGCAGGTTTGCTAAGTGCAAACCATCGGTGAGTCAATTTCATGTTTTCCCATTCGTACCCGAACACCGGTTAATTCTTATCTACATTCCAGTGTCGAAATGTGTACTATCGCCGCAGATGATATTTCTACGCCTTGGCTTATGGTTGATCCCTGGGAAGCTTTTCAGTCATACCAAAGAACAGCCGTGGTGCTTGACCACTTCGACCATGAACTGAACGTCGTCCTTGGCGGTGTACAAACGGAAGACGCTCAACACAGAAATGTTCAAGTCATGCTATTGGCAGGCTCAGATCTCATTAGTACGATGAGTGAACCTGGTGTCTGGAGTCACGAGGATGTAGGTTGTCCACATGTTGCTCCAAAATGGTGTCATTCGAACGTCTACTTCCCAGCTCGACCATATTCTTGGACGCTATGGATGCTTCATTATTGAGCGTGCTGGTACGGACGTTGACCAGGCAATTGACAGTCTCGCTAGATGGCGACACAATATCCATATTATCTCTCAGCTTATTCAGAACGATGTCTCAAGCACTAAGGTATGCCAATTGACATTCTGAATACCCTCATGGTCCGAATGATTGTATCTATAGGTCCGACTGTTCTTACGGCGTGGCTTATCAGTACGGTATCTTCTTCCGTCAAGAGTAGTGGATTACATCAATGAGAACCTTCTGTACATCGACGAAGCTGCTGCTGCGGAAAAGGAGAAGGAAAAGGAAAAAGGGAAAGGGAGGGAGCAACAGCAGAAGAAGGAAATATGCGTATAACTTATTCGTATGCATCGCTATATAGAGGACATTTCATATAACAGAACAGGTGAGTCATTTATCAACTTGGAATGCTGTGTTTTCATGTATTCCTCTAGCTCTGTATTTTCTATAACCTATTTATACGGTTCCCGTTCGTTTGACACACGATCTATCTGCAACTACTCTTAGTCCACGACGTGGATTCGAATAAGAGATAAGTAGTACGGTTTCATCATGACGGCCGGCTCAAGACGAAGGTACAAAATCAGCAGCAATACACGGCAACGGGATGTAGATTTATTCACGCTCAAGTTTGTGCACTGATATTCAGTCCCCATTGTTTCGCCTCAGACGTACCGTGATGTTGTCCTTGATCATGCGTACAGGACCTACACCGGTGAGTTCCGAAACTCCGTAACTATGTCAGCTTTACTTAAGTGACAGGTGTATTTTGTTTCACCACTCAAGTCAACTCAAGATTTACTTAAGATATACTGAATATGTATCTACCTACTATGTATACAAATTTGCTCTTAAGATTACTTGAGTTACTATCTTCTATCCTTCCTTAAGTTAAGTTGTCAACCTCTTCTTTAGTCAACAATCATATCCCTACCATTGATCAGACTTAAGCTACTTCTAGATAAGCAAGCTTAAGACCAACCAATATTAAGTCCTAGAAACATAAGTCATAAAAGTACTTTCAGGACACTTAAGACAACTTACAGACAACTTCAGTTTACAGTCTCAAGGCCCCTTAATCAGTAGTTTTGACTTAAGTGTGCTTGAAAAAGCTCATCATCCTACACACCTGCATAGACTTAAGCATCTAAGTGGCAAAACATTAGAGATGAGGTCACTCTATGCCAAGTGGACATGACCCACCAAATATGCCCTTAACACTCATCCTGCTCCTTCATGAAGATTTTTGTGAGTGGCATAGAAAGAGATGATGAAGGTTTAGAAAGAGAAGTTGAAATCTGACAAATCAACGGAATGAGTGGTATAACAATAAGATCACATTACCTGAGATCATGTGATAGTGTGGTGGGAATATCAGGTTGATTTTATTGTTGACCACTTACCATTTGCAACTTTCCTCCAAACCACCATCATTGAAAGGCCTCCTTACTTATGATGTCTCAACCTTGAATAATACCTCGTTCTATTACAGAGAATAGACCAAAATACAACCCATATGGCGGTTAAGACAAAAGAAAGAAGGTAAGTAACCGGGCCGCTGCTACTCTCATAATCGGAACATGTGACTACAGGCTATAGGCGTTACACCCTCCCCCACCAGATTGAGCCCAATGGAGCAATCGTAACCAAAGAGAGAGTGGAAGAGGATAATGAGAAGCATATGGTACTGTAGACTGTGACATAGGCAAAGACATAACCCAAAAAAAAAATTTCCAACATAGGTACTAACCTCCAAGTAAAACTGTACGAATGACACCAGCGAGTTCCAGCAGGATTGTATTTGAAAGTCCATTGGCATGCAAATGACCAAGATTCTGGGGTAATCCAGAGTCAGATGAAGTCACTCGCCAGCGCCAAGAGTGATCACACAGATGTGGAGAGCACTTATGGTGATGTGGATCACCCGGCGAAATGAATGGGATGTCCAAATTGGGAGAAGATGAGTTGGGTCGCTCGATATGATGACGATGGGACTTGAGCGAAAGTGTACCAAAGGGGCCATGAATGTGACGCTTAACTTGTCGCAATACACCACTTTTTATCCCATGACAATTGGCTGAGCCATTGGACAAATATGGCGGTGAGAATTTGGTACTACGAGGAGATTTTGTCGAAGATCTTTCTGTGAGCCGATTTGGACAAGTAGGGGGTCGATCTGAAGCGAAATTCAATGACGAATCTGAATCTGATGCAACCGAAAACCCTAGATCGCGCGTTCGATCTGTACGCAAAGATGGAGGGATATAGAGGGAGCAGTTGGAAAGGAAAGAAGGGGAAGCATGGAGAGCATGCTGTGGTGGTTTAGGAGGATCAGAAACACTCTGCTGATTGAGCTCAGAGTGTTTGGGAAGGCCAGGAGGGGGTGGAGCAGTGGAACAGCTGCTGGGCAGATGTGATGATCTGGCAGTGCTGAGAGATGATTGTAAAGGAATGGATGAAGATGAAGGGTTGATAAAAGAAGTTGGAGAAGGGATAGATGTTTTCTGGAGGGGTTTAGCTGTAGCAGGAGGGGTAGGAGCCTGCCTGAAAGGTGACAGCTCATTACACAACTTCTTGACAGCCTCTATCTTTGAGAAACATCTCTCCACTGAGATTTCCTCCTTCTCAACAGCCCAACTACACCTAAGAGTAGCATCCTGCACCATTCTTTCCACCAACCAATTCCAAGCAGCTTGAGGTGATTGAGAGTACCACATCTTCTTGTAGAAGTTGAGCAGGTGGTCCTTGTCTGTTGAATCAAGATGAATAATTGCCAGACATGAAGAGGAGGTTTCTGGGAGATTGAGATTCCAGATATTTGAGAGTAGAGAGTGAGCAGGGGTCCAGGGATGAGCAGGTAGTATTGCAGTCATATCTTGCTGTAATAGCCCTTTACAGGGCAAGATTATTCAAAAAAGTGAAAGGCCTCCTTACTTATGATGTCTCAACCTTGAATAATACCTCGTTCTATTACAGAGAATAGACCAAAATACAACCCATATGGCGGTTAAGACAAAAGAAAGAAGGTAAGTAACCGGGCCGCTGCTACTCTCATAATCGGAACATGTGACTACGGGCTATAGGCGTTACAATCATCTTGGATTACACCTACAAGTGCATGAATTTAGATTCTGTCCAAGTAAGTGACCTTCTGCTCATACAACTAAATGGACATTAATTGCAATGATCTCTAGAGACTGCATCTAGAATGAGAGCAGCAGAATTGACTTAAGTCTTTGTTTCAGACTAGTTGCACTTTTATCAGTCTTAAGTTTAATTCAAGTCTACTCAAGATATTTTCTGACTTTACTTTTCCAGAACTGAAGATTATGAATTCAAGGCTACAACTTCAAATGTTGGTCTTCAGTTGAATCATGGGAGCAGTCTTAAGTAGTTGTACTTGAAGTGGTCAACTTGAATGCAATCTTAAGTAGGGTGCATAGATGGAGTCAAGTTGACTTAAGCAAGGATGTAACTCAAGTGATCTTAAGTGTGACTTGGTACAAGTAGTAGACATATAAATGTTTAATATATCTTAAGTGAAACTTGAGTCTACTTGAGTAGTAAAACAAAAGACATCTGAAACTTAAGTAAAGCTGCCATAGATTCATCGAAACTCGTTGACATTCGTCGTGCATACTCAAGTTTTTGCGCACTCGAGCTAAGCTAACTTGGTAACAGTTCTTGTCTAGATTTTTCTGCATGATGTTTAGTTCAGACCTTGGACAAATCGCATATTGAGACCCTCACGAATCAATCACTCGGCTTGATTTCACAGAATTATGAATTGGGAACTTATCCCGTACTGTTTTCTCTTCTTCTCCTCATTCTAAAATTTCTGTCATGTTCAGAGGATTAGAAACAACACCATCCCGTTGGACCGAGACCCAATACGAAAGCGTGAAGACTCTCTCGCTGCTCATGGCACCCTCTGACCCAACCGTACACTTCAAGACACAAGCTTGCTCTCAACTAGATCAAGAAGACACAAATTGTTCGATCCGCGACCTGAATATGCGAGGCTTGTCGAACTGTCTTGCGCAGTGCTCACGGCTTTTTAACAGCCGGTCTTCATTCATTGTAAGTCTGTCCAGCCTTCGCTACATTCCAAGAGTTTGCATGTACATAGGAAAACAACTGACTGACAGAGTACCTGATGAACCTTTCAAAAGTTGTTTCGGAGTGTCGCTACCGTCTTCTATTCGGATAGGCCTTGCTTGGACCGGTTCCTACTCAGTAAGTACACCTTAGCTGGGCACCTTGGGAGGTTGTAGTCGAAGAATACGTAGGAGACATTCTCTCCCATAGGTCGAAACATTCCGACAGAGGAATCAACAATCTGACTTCAGCTGACTTTGAGAACCTTGCTTTCTTCGTTCTGAATCAATCATCATCGGCATCGTTTACGACCTTCAAATTTTTGCTCAGGCTTTCGACATACAAAGGCTAAATCGACACGGAACGTCTTTCTGCGATCTTCTGGAGTTTTCGGTCCTGGGTCCTGTACGAGAGCTTCTTTTCGCCTTCCTCGATGCCGCCTTACCAATTATGACTCTCTGAGCTGCGGCCCTATTTCCCCCGGCTTCTATTCTCGCGAAAAGATGGATCGTAGCGCCTGGGGCTCTCTGGCTCTTTTATTAAAAGCCAAGTTTTGAACTTTGACATGCACCTGTTGACCGCGTTTGCAACCCATCCCACTCTCAACATACATAACACAATTTGCCCATGTCTTCGTCAAGACCATTCGTGTCAGGCAATCCGTCTGAGGAAGAATTCACCAGTGGCAAAGGTTCACCAGTGACACAGTCCAACATAGACGTCGAAATAGTGGCATCTGCAGCGTCAAACGAAGCTGGTGAGGCTGCTTTCGAGCGACGGCTAATGTATGTCAGGGAGCACTGTTCTGTTTCTGGTCACTGACTTATGCGTTCTCTTCAAGGCGTCGGATTGATCTGCGTATGCTTCCTCTGCTTGGACTATTGTACTCGCTCGCATTAATCGACCGGACCAATCTTGGTGTTGCACGTATTGCTGGTATGGGCGAAGATCTGGTAAGTAAGAAGACCCTAACAAGGATCACATCAACCTGATACTGTATTGGTCAGGAATTGTCTGTCGGCACACGCTACAGTCTCGTCTCTTGCGTGTATTTCATTCCGTATATCCTACTGTGTGTATGTCTTCCCATTTGCAAAGATCCCGCATAACCTTCTGTTCGTTAGCGAGCTTCCGAGCAATGTCTTCCTGCGTCACTTTGGTGCTCGAAACTTGTTGTCGTTTTGCGTGTTTGCGTGGGGAGCTGTGCAGTTAGCAATGGCTTTCGTGCCCGATTGGAAATATCTTGCGCTGTGTAGGATATTGTTGGGCGCTTTTGAAGTAAGAGGTTTCTCTAAATTGGAGCTTGGGTTGAGATGACGAGATTTTATCAGGCTGGTTTCTTCCCTGCACTTGTGTTCATCATCACGACTTGGTTTGTAGATTTCTCATAATACTATGCAACTTGTTGTTAACAAGGTATTCCAGGTATAAACGCCATGAAGTTCAGAAGCGGTAGGCCAATTCGCAAATGAATGAACGTTTTTAGATTATTCATGAACCTTCGAGGCTCGCTGCTTTCTACCTCATCTCAATCTTGACAGGAGGCTTCAGTGCGATTCTTGCTTATGGTTTTAGTCGGCTTGCTGGAAAAGCAGGACTTAACGGGTGGTCTTGGATCTTTGTGAGTTGATTAATCAAGCATCTACTGCCAGTACTCAATCTGCCATTATCACTGGACTAGGTCATCGAAGGCGCACTGACTGTCCTTTTTGGTTGTGTCGCCTGGGTCTTCCTTCCGGAATTCCCTGACAACAACTCTTTCTTGACCAGCGCGGAGACAAAATTCGTCTTACAACGAATTCAGGAGGATCGAGGCGACTCACTACCTGACGAGGTGACATTACGAAAGGTTTTGCATCATATGGCAGATTGGAAGATCTGGGCTTATGGCTAGTCTGTCAGTCTCTGTCGATGCGTCAAGCTGACTGGATTTGTCCAGGAATCATGTTTATGTGTGCTACTATTCCTGCATACGCAATTGGGTAAGTCGAAAGACCTCGATTCTGGATGCTCAGCAGCTGTTTTGTTGTAGATTTTTCGTCACCGTTATTCTCAGTGGTATGGGTTGGAATCTGGAATTTGCGTTACTCCTGGTAAACAATTTCTCGTTGCGGTAAGCCCATTGCATCTTACTGATCATGATTCATGTTATGTAGAGCGCTCCTCCTTATGTTTTCGCTGTATGTTGTCGATTTCCTAGTGGTTGTTTTCCAATCGTCGTTCATCGCAATCTACACCCATAGGCTTTCAGCGTCTTCGTCTTCGCCTGGCTTTCCGATCACTACCGATCTCGCGCATTTTTCCTTGCGGTACAAGCGGTCTTCGTGCTCATAGGATTCACGATCACCGGTTTCGTCCAGCACCCAGGTTGGCGTTATTTCGGTGAGTCGTGCGCAGGTCGTGGATCCTTGCCTACACGGGGATAACATTCACGTACAGGACTACTTCTGGGGAATGGAGGCTCCGCTGGATGCATCCCTGGCATTTTAGCCTACGTAAGTATTGAAACTGGGCTCTCTTCAACCGAGATCTTTGTCTTGCTGAACAGCATCTTCTTTTCCTGTAGTCCTCGAACAACATCGTATCACATTCCAAAAGGGCCGTTACTACTGCTATAATCATTAGTTTTGGAGGCTTAGGAGGAATTATCGCTACCATGATTTTCCGTGAAGAGGATTTCCCCAGATACATACCTGGTATTTGGGGTACGATTTCATGCCAGGTTTTGTTATTGATTCTTCTTGGGGTTCTCACCCTCCACTTCTGGTGCCACAACAACTCGAAGCGAGACTCCACTCAGGGAGGCATCGTTGATTTACCGTACATCCTGTAGCAGCGGCTCAGCAGCCTGCAGGCAATAGCAGGTGGAACATTCCTTAAAGCTTCCATGAATTTCGCTCTTTGCAGATCTTGATCAATGTTAACCACTGAATCCTATCATGATTTCGGCTCTGCAGCTATCCTTGATCGTCAAACGAAGGGCATTTTTGCCTATTTTTGCTCACACTTGGATGGGGTTTACCAAGGTTTACCGTTTCCATCTGAGGACGTGAATCCGAATGACCGGGATTTCGAACGACGCGCCAGGAGCCTTGGGCCTCAATTTTCAAAGAGTCAAAATGTACCGCAGTGAATACACTATGTACTCAGTACTGGCCGTCTATAAAACGGTTAATCAAGAATAGCCGACTTGAGACCTCTTGATCAGACGCGCTGCAAATGCTGGAGCATACTAATTGGAACCTCAATGTCAATTGAACGGTCGGAATATTGGCACTCCACAATTTACATTGCTCCAGCCTCCAGTGTCCACCTCCGACTAGAAATGCGGTCAGGGCTCTGGCTAGGGAATCGTATAAGAACCGTCCAAGAAAGACTTACCAATCCCATCGGACTTCACCCAGCCTTCCTCTCATACTATCCATCTCGCGATCGTCAGTCATTCTGAAGCAACACACTGTGAACACTATAGTGAACGCTAACTGTTGTCCTTTATCTCCTAGATGAACTTCAAACTCGCATTTTTCGCTGTCATCGCAGTCTTCGCCACTACAACCATAGCCTCGTGCATAGAAAAAAATTGCTACGCGAGTGAAGCCGCAGCCTCGGGAGCAGGCTGCCTTACCTGGGGCGATGGACCCAACGATGAGTGCCCGACAGGCGGGTATTGCGGTAAGTATACAGTGCTCTACAAACATTCTTGCACCTTTCTGATGATGTCCTGCTTGACCTCAACAGGTTCGTGCCCGTGAATCTTTCGCGAAGCTCTGGGTTGAACCAGGATTGAACACTCTTTATACCCACATAATGATACACTCGTTCAATCGAATTTCCTGATCTCTCTGAAATGTTCGTATCTTATATGAAGCTCCGTTCTGTAATTTCAAGACGAGAATTTACCGATTTTAATTTGATTCTCTGAAAAAGCCTGAGGCTCTTGACTAGCTTGACTCCCCGTTCAAACCTGTTCGAAGTTCGAACCCTGTGAAAGCCTATGAACCGCCGCTGCAACCAAGTTTGACGCATTTTCCAACACTCGCGACTCTAAGTACATAGTAACGTATACTTACATAACTATGCGCACCACAGATCGTGAGTCAGGTAGCATAGCATATCGTCCACCTCTTCTGTCCAAACTTAGCCCAACGAATCTTGAACGTTTGAACGCTTGAGCTTGAACTTCCTCAAGCCCAGGGCTCGCCATGTTCAGGTGTTGACGCGTTGACGTTGAGTGAGTATTAGCAACCTATAAGGTGACTTAAGAGAAGACTTCTGCGCACAGTAGCATGTAGGTATGTCGGAATATTTACCTTCATATCGTCTCTGGTAAGAGACACAACCCGTCCTTCATCTTACGTATCGTGTGGCCTTTGGAATACAGCAGAGCAGCGCACTTTCCGCATTTGACTTGCCAGCATTTCTCGGCCTCCTTCCATTCTTCCATCTCCCATGAGCCAATAAAGTCGCCTTTCGAGCAATGATCCATCTCTGTATAGATCCGAGCCTTGAGTTCTCTCCACGCGGAATGGTCCACTTCACCAGTACACGAAGGACAACGCGAGGTTTCGGAGTTTCCTGCGGCGAACAGGGTAGAATCATCCAAAAGCACCTTCATCTTATCTCTACGAGCACGATGGAGTCTCAGTATTGCCAGAAGGTCTTTGGCAGATAAACGTCCCAGTGCCTCTTCATGCTCATCATCATAAAGGTTCAGCCCCAGAGAATATTTAGATGCTAGTTGAGCTTCTGGTGTCCAACCAAAATGGGTGGCAAGTGCATACAGACGAAGGGGTTGTTCTAGAAACATTGGGGATGTCAATCCAAGGCGAAGGAAGGACAAGGGACCAGGTGCGTCCCAAGTTTCGGCGAGCATCAAAAGGGCCTCGATTTCCGTAATGGATTTGTCGTCAGATTCTTCGGACTCTGGATCAGGATTCCACGGGGGAATAGGAAGGCCACTCATCAGACAGAGCATGGGCTCCAGGACGGCATCATGTTGTGAAGCTGGGATTGGAGAAGACGTGGATGCTGATGTCTGAGAGGGAACTGAGAGAAGGGTGTTCCAGAATCCGGATGCTGAACGTAGAACATAAGATGGAATTCGATAAAGGGTTCCTTCGAGAGAACAAAGTACGATATCGGCCTCAAGTGAGCTGAAAAGTGGATGATACACATATGTCGTAGAATCGGACTCGCTCGACATGGTTGTCGAAATGCAAATTGACAATGAAAATGTAAAATTCCTCGTGGTGGGTGGCACGGTCACATGCATTTCAACTGACTCCAGAGTCCATTCTCATACGCGTGAACAAATAACGTCGCAGGTCTCGCTGTTCATTGATCATTCGAATGTGATCTGACATACAATTTATTGCAGCTCGAGTAACTGACCTTCAAGAACCTTTTCCTCATCGTATCGAGAGTCATACGACCTCAAAATATCATTCTGACATAGTTCCGTGAGCTGCGCTGCCGAGCGCTGATCGCTGATCGCTGGAAAACCTTGGGTTTCAGAGCCTCAGAGAGTATTCGGAAGAGGTATATGAGGGTATATAGTAGCCCGTCTCTGGGCGTCGATATATCATCAAGTAAGATCGTCTCGACTTCGACATCTCAATCATTCATTGACAGATGGACAGATTTTCAAGGTAGGGGGCAAAACGAAGACAATGAACCAGCCAGGCTGGTGAGCTCTCCTGGCTGCTCCTGGTACCTTGAACATCGATATGACATGGTGCCATGGCCCATGTCCGAGTCCCATGTCTCTGGATTGAGGGGATATGCTTCATTGCTTTTGTATGATGCCATGATCCATCGTCAAACCTTCGTTCAGATGTTATCAAAACCTCTCGGTCTCCACTGTTCCGCGATGCAGTGCTCAATCCCGAGTCCGGGGAAGTCCGGAGAGTCTTGAACAGTCTTGAACCTGATCTTAAATCGAGATCTAACCTGGTTCGCTCTTATCGACATCCGATAATCATGATCTCAGCTTTCAAGCACTAGGAGAGGTTGAGTGAAAGGGACTCTTTCAGCGCTGAACTGCTTGAATCAATGGGTTATCGAAACTCGGCGAATAGTCTCTGTATGGTATGACCACCGGAACAACCAGGTGCAGGCCTGTGCGGGCTGTGAGCTTGAGGTATTTTTGAAAATTCACTGAGAGACTAAACCTTTTTTGTTGATTGCGCTCCGCTCATTCTCCGCCGGATTCAAGTATCAACGCAAACTTGCGTGGACCATCCGGCGGGGTCAGAGGCTAGAGCAGGTCAGTGAAGACGAATCGGCTCGTGGATCAGGATAGTAAGCACGCTCCGCTCGTGAAGTCATGTTGGAGACAACAGAGAGCAATTTGAGCTGACTGGTATGCATGATTGTCATCTTTTGCTTCGTACCTGAAAAGACCTTGAGGTCGGCCTAGTTCAGCTGATGCAAAAAGGATGGAACTAGACGGGAACACACCATCGATGGATTTGAACATTCGATAAGCTGTAAGCTCAACGTTCATGATATCATTCAGAGCCAGTGGCGAAGATATTATTCCGTATTCGGTAGCTCATTCGAACGTTGAGTACTAGTGTAAAATTCAAACACTAGTTTGAGGAGATAATAGACAATACCGAACCATACGGAGTGAGTACAACCCTAACGAATTCGAAGAAAGGCGTCCGGGACGGAATTTGGAGACTGAATAAGAGATGGCCCCAAGTTCAAGAAACATCCTTCATATTGGTGGAACGACATAACTTTGTCGTATACATCTGGAGAGACTGAGGTTTGTATGACAAGATGGTATGTCTGCCGGCATACGCATGAGCCTACCGGAAGTCAGTCGCCAATACCTTGTCCTCAAAGGAACTTTTATCTCCAATGCAGGAAAGAAATTCCCTTCGCCTGAATTACAACAGAGATATTTCGAGAAAATTGGGCGGTATATTGGACTGTGTTATCAGGTAGCGTCGACATTTATCCGAGGGCAGGAGGAAGGTGACCAGGCATATGCACACCCGCATGGGATGATGATAGCAATATCAGTGCATTGATCATGTATCTACGCCGTATCTGCACTGCGGGGTAAGAGGCGTACTCAGAAGTTGAGACCGGCCTAGGGCTGTGTCAATTGTAATGGTACCACGAGAGTCAGAGTAAGTAAAGCCAAGAAAATACTACCTGTTAAGTCTCAATGGACTATCAAAGGTGCCGAAGTAGGAGAAACTAGTAGTCGTCGAAAGTAAGCCAAGAGGGGGAGAGGAATGCAAAAAAATAGATGAATATGTATAATATACCGGTCCGTTGAGATGGACCACGGGTTCGAGGAGAAGAATACTTGTGATGCGGGGAAAGAGGCATGAAGTGTTCCTGGAATTATGGTATGGGGACAGGTGAGGGACATGAAGAAGGAGGAGAGAGGTTTCCGAAGATTGGCCATATCGCGCGAGTTTTTGGTGATCCGAAGCATGTCCTGATAAGGTTTCTGAAATAACTCTTGCTCAGCTGTCCGGCCGACTGGGCAGGTAAACGGGACCAATCGTCTGTTAACAGTCGTGTATGCAGCGACACCGTATGAGGAAAAGTTGGTGAAGAAATGTCGGTAGCTCGGGCAGTCTTCGGAAAGCAGAATGCAAGTAAGAGATGGAAGAGAAAGTGATTGAGAGAGAAAGAAAGGGATGAGGACGTCGTAGGTAACGGTGGAGAAGGGGTGAGAGATGAAGTGAGCGAATTTTTCCAAGGCGGTTCATTTAATGAGGCTAATCGAGCCGAGGGGAAGGATCAGTTCATCAGCTCGATTCGGCTTGATTCAATTTGAACCAATTATGGCTCGAAGCGATATAAATCCGGACTGCAATTCTTGCGCGACTTTAAAAACTTTCACATCAAGACCTCCAAGAATGCACAGACCGTCCCCTCTTCCTCTACCAATGGCTCAATTAATCGCCTCTGACGCTCCTCTCCTCTCACCAACCGGTGATTCTTCCTACCAGCAGGCTCTCTTCTCCCCAACCAACGACTCTTTCTCATATAACTATTACATCCCTCCATCTCCACCAAACTCTATAGGCTCCGCCGTCGCAGACTCACCAACTCCTCCAGAAAGAGTGCTCAAGATGAGGATAACTGCCAACAATAACAGCAACAGCCAGGATATGTGCATTCCTACCCATAAACTCTTTGAAACTCACGAGGTTCATCAACCTCAAACTCCATCTTCCCCTTCGTTCGAACATTCATCCTCGAAACCATTGGCGAACGTCGAAGAACAACGTCCAGCCGTTGCTATCAAACCTTCTGCTGCGGCACTTAAACGGTCGGCGAGTCCGACTCCGTCCACTTCCCGGAAGCGCTCCGTCGGTGAGCGTATTAGTACCAAGGACTTTATTCCACCAGATGTCTCTGGCCTTTCTAAACGCGAGGCACGATTGGTCAAGAATCGTGCAGCCGCGTTTCTCAGTCGGCAGAGAAAAAGGGAAGAATTCGAGAGCATGGAGATGTACGTCAATCAGACTAAGTTACTCATTAGCCATGAAGCTAATTCACGTTTCCAGCCGTGTAGCTGAATTGGAACAAGAGAATGCGAAACTATTGGCGATGACTCAAATGACTGAGTCCTTCTCGCATCCGAATTCCCAGTCAGAGAACGAACTCGCTTCGGAAGTAGAAATGCTTCGAGCTCAGTTAGCTAACGCACAACGGCGAGAACTCGAACTCAGTCAAGAGTTGGCTTCGAAGTCAACCTCTAGAGATCCTCGCGTAAAGATAGAAGCCGTTGAACCAACTTATCCTTTATCGTCTCCTCGTTCGCAATCACCTCACAAATCAGCAGCCAGCCTCGGACTTATGGTATGATACACTTCTTATCTTCCTTTTGTAAACCTTCTGCTTAACTGCTCGCAAGCAGGTACTATTATGCGCCCTACCTACTCTCCTCTCTATGCCCTCTCAAAACTCTTTCTCAACATCCTTCTCGCTTCCTACCGCGTTCCCGGCCTCATCATCATCTCCTGATTTCAATTCCCTCTTCCCGCCCAACTTTGACTGGTCTCAAACTTTAGACACGGATGAGCGCGGCAGGATATCATCCTTCCCTCAAAAGCTTGAATTCTCGAACCCGGAACTTTCAAGAGCCCTCAGTGGTTTGGATATTTCCTTTGATGCCGTCCCCCAAGAGGATGGCAAAATCCGTGTCCGCATCCATCCTTCTTCCTCGGCGTCATCCCGTGCAGGATCTCCGGGGCTTGCCAACTCTGTTTCAAGTTCTGATGGTCACGGCGCACTCGGGCTAGACTTATGGGGGCTCTCCGATTCCGATAATCCAACATTGCATCCATTCGCCTCTGACCCTTCGTACTATGGCGGTGCCTCATCAAGTTTCACGGCGTATTCGCCTTCCAGTTCGAATGGTGATCCATTTTTAGGAGTTGGTGGCCCATCACACAGTGATTTCGGAGGTCTATCACCGTTCTCCTCTACGTCTTCTTTTGGTTCTGGAGATATGGATTACGATTTCGGTCGTATTTCCGACTACTCTCCTTCTCTGTCCGGGAGCGATAACTTGTCAGGCGTCAAGCGTCGTGTGAGAATTGCTCTCAAAAGTCTGCCCGCCACCGGTGGAGAGGGAGGCGAATGGGAGGTTCAACTCTGCTAATAACGGGTCGAATTGCAATTTATATTATTATTTATTCCCAGTCTCCTTCGAACGAACAAAAAATATGCTCATCATGCGCAAACCGTGGATCCTTTTCTCATCCTTCCGCAAAACACAAAAATAGCCTTATGCATATGCGTTCATGTTTTTTTCAGCTCTGGGTTGTCGATGCCTTTGCTAATTCTTGTACATACTTTTCCTCTCGCTGGTCGGTATGGATATGGGTCTGTTGCTTTTGCGCTATTGTCTCCTCTCATCTTATATCACTATGACTTGAGCTTCATTTCTCGTTTCATCTCTGTATATTAACATGGATTTTACCCGGTCCACCCAAACTTACATACCATTAGGCTTATCAGCGCTCTACGTATACAAAAAATAATTGGTGTTTCCTCCTCGTTTCATCGTCAACTATCTCATCCCGATTTCAACATTCATTGATTTAGTCTCGAATCCTTCAACCAAGAGGCGCCTTGTACTGTTACGACTTGACTTCGCTCAATTCACTCTCTCCGTTAATTATAGCCTATACTTGTACTATCATAGTATCATGTACTTATGTTACCTTCCAATTCATCGAAGTTCCTCCCCTGGAATATTATATGCAGAATCTGGTTGAACTGTTTTTTGAATATCATCGTCAACCAAACCAGCCACCGAACCGATCCAACTTCGTCCCATACAATAACAAAGGGACACAGGGGAAAATGTTGGAGGAATACCAGTGAATACCGTCAACTTCAAGATAGTGCGCGATTTGTTGGGATCGAGTCTTGTCGCAATTCATCCGTCCACCATATCTGCGGTCATTGACATGTCAGACTAATGCCCCCATCTTACCAAGTTAGATGGCTGCCAGATGTGACTCTGTATTGACGAAAGTGGTATATTCAATGTGTCGTAGGCTTGTGAGACTTCGAAGCCTACGACAAACCTATCACTGCTCAGCGACCACAGCAAGCCTGGTATCGAACCATGGTGAAATTTCACGATTTCAAGTGATCCACGGGAACAAGGAGCCCGCGAGAGAATGCATTTGAAGGTATGATAATCTCCCGAGTCAGACTCGTAGATTGATGATCCTTATGGAGGACCACGCAAGACAGTCGATGCTACCAAGCTACTATGATATGGTGAACTGTGAGTGTTCTTCTATCCGAATATCGTGGGGCTGGTAGGCATTTTCTGTTCGCAAAATGCACGAGCACCCATTTCGGCACCGGGAAAGTGTAATTCCCACCATGTTCGGGAGTTGCGGGTACGCGGGTGTGCCTCTTCACACTGAGCAAAAAGCATGCTGAACACGATATCAAAAGCCAGTACCATGCTGTTTCTTGGACATAGAATCCTGTGAACATTCGATCAGCCTTTCGACCGTTCTACCCATGGGATTCATTCGATTCGCGCGGTCTGCTCACCGTTGCGATATCAAGGTCCAGAATGGCGAGCGACTCGTAGAAATCCTCTAGTTTGACAACCGGGGTCTGAACTTGAGCGTGCTGTTTCTCGGACAAGTCGCATAAAGGAAAACTTCAAGACTTACGGCGGTAAGCAGTACTAAGTGTAGTTTCAGCGAGGGTTCCGATCGGTAGAGAAGAAGACTTACTATGTCACGGTAGCTTATCGAGATAAGGGTAACGCGACAAGAGATATAAGAATTCAAGATTGTTCACTCAACTGGAATCCTTAAGTGCACGCGAAGTAGCAGGATAAAGTAGTGAGATTCGAAAAGTTCCCCCCGTAAGATACAAAGTACGTAGTCCTTTATACTCTACGGAATAGATTCGGAAATGATCGTATGTTTGCCCTGCGTGCACGAGTGAGTGATCGAGACCGAGGTGAAGTCCCTAACGGTCGGAATGGTCGGAAGGATGGTCGGAAGGAATGCGGATAGCCTGGTCGTGGCATACGCCCTCCCGGAATTTGCGAGAATTTCGAACCTAGAGAAAAGAAAAATTAGTTAGTAGAAACTTTCAGAAGACCCAACGATTCATACGTCAGTTCGCAGAGGGACCACCAGCTTCGGAAGCACCGTCCATAGTGGAGTCCTCATCAGGATTGGAACGGAAGTTCCACATGCGCATCTTCTCGGCGAGGCCCATGGTGGAAGATCCAGCCTCGCTAGTGGCATAGCGTTCAGCTCCCCGAACCGATTTGGGTTGCTTAGGGCGATTCGCTCGCCACATTTTCTGCTTGTGCTGCTTGAGTAACACCTCGTGCATACTACCCATAAGTACATCCTGATCGAAGTTGTACATGTCGATCAACTTGTGCATTTTCTCATTGCGGGAATTAGCAGACGACGATGCGCGAGAAGGCTTAGGATAGGCCCTCTTCACATCCGTAAAGATATTACCCGAGATCGCGTCAATATTGATGAGAATCTTCAACTGTTCGGGAGAGAAGATACAGTCATAGGTAACCGGCGAGTCGGTTTTCTCGACTTTCCCGTCAGCAATGATGGAAAAGTTAGCAGGAGAAGTGGTAGGGATGTATGCGAAGAGGGTTTTCACGATTTCATCGTATCGGGGTGGAGCACCTTGTTCCATTTTCCATCGACGACCTATAGCAAGAGACGCGAGTACACACTCAATCATCTCCTCAAAAGAGACTTCGAGAGGCTGAGCGTTCCCTCGCCTAGTGATAGTAAAGAGCTGCTTTTCCACGTCGGTAGAGACCTCAGGGAGGCTTTGCAAGAAAAATGAAGATGCAGGAACTTGAGCCTGCGGAGTCAACGGAGAAGGGGTAGGAGCTGGAGCTGGAGCAGGGGGCTCGACAGACATAGCGTTAGTGCATATTGACCAAACAGGAGTCCTGTTTATATGGGTACCAAAGGCGATCGATCCCACAAAAAGGGAGTCGGCACCCTCAATCGGTACCTCACCGCCCGGAACTCCAACGAGCTCAGAGACAGTGGATATTCCAATCGTCTCAAAGTACTCCCGTAGGGGCTGTAAATTCTCCACTTTCGAATATGGAAGCCATGTTCGATCTCCACTTTTCCAGAGTACCAAGAACATAGAATCTGAGCGAACACCCTGATGAGTTAGAATACGGTCAATAGACCATTCACCTTCATCATTTCCCAGAACTTGCTGGTAAGAACGACCAGGAAAAAGGCGGTCGTCACTTGGAATGTGTATGCATAAGAAAGAAGCATGAAATACATCATGAATTCCCCGTCGTTTGAGATCCGGCGGAAGGTCAAGTTTGTACGATGTCTCTCCCAGTGTTTTGAGAATCTTGAAGGGCCCAATGAACTTGGGCAGGAGTTTTCTCGCCAGACCCTTAGGGAAGGAGATGTTGGCAGTGGACAAGTAAACCAGATCATCTGGTTGAAAGGGTGACGGAATCCTTTTACGATTTTCGTCTCTAGTCTGCTTTACACGATGGGCGAGCAAACTATCGTGAGCGGCAATAATCGCCATTTTCATTCTGTCGGCGAAAAGTCTAACGCCCGGGAACTCCGATTGTTGAGGCTTATCCCAGATGAACGACCTTGGGATGCGTCCCGTATTCAAGAAGAATGGTGCGTAACCAGTAGTTTCTGACCTGGCAAGGTTGATGGCGAATTCGACTGCTGGCAAGCGAGTGATCCAGTCATTCTGAAAGCTATTCACACATTGCCTCAACATTTGAGTTATCATCCGGTTGGCCCGCTCGGTCAATCCGTCAGTCTGAGGATGGTAAGAACTCGATAGCTTCAACTGGGTACCGATTAGTTTATGGAGGTGGCTCCAAAAGCGCGATGTAAAAAGGGAATCGCGATCGCTAACAATCACTTTTGGCAATCCGTGATGCTTGTAAACCTCCGCAAAAACGAGCTCAGCGACGTCGCTTGCACCGTAGTCGATACGGCTCCCTACCAGGTGAACCATCCCTGTTAGATGGTCGACGATTGTCGTGATAGAATCAAACGAACCGTCTCTGTTTGAGCTAAGCGGAAGAGGTCCCACAAAGTCGATTCCAATCACTTCCCATGGTTCTTTTGGAACTGGCAAATTCTTCAGTAACCCGTAGGGCCTGTGGTTAGAAGGTTTCGACATTGCGCAGGTTGTACAAGACTCACAGAACGACTGAACATCAGATGCCATTGACTTCTACCAAACGTGGTCGCGTAAGTACGCGAGTGTCTTCCGGCTGCTGAGATGAGCCAGGATCGAGTGAGCCTCATCAATGATGTGCTCACGCAGGTTTCGTCCTTTATGCATGAGCTTTGGGATGCATAGTAGCCGGCGATCCCCCATATCATTGAAGATGAGTCCATCTTCGACGACGAAGTTTCGGAAGTGCTTTGGGTTATCCAAAATGGCAGTGAAAACAGGATCAGATTGGTAGTTATTGCGAACTAGCGAGAGAATATCCAGTCCAGGGGACGAATCAGCGAGCATATGCACTAGAGAGGAATCAACATGTGTTGGATAAAGTTGACGTGGAACGTTCTGAACAGGCTTAGACGGAGTTTCGTTGGTAACTGATGCCGAGGCCGAGGAATGCAGATCATCCGCGGGACCTATTCTGGGATGTTGATCCCCGTCAATATTGTCAACGTGATCATTATCACGGTAGGTTTCTCGTTGACTCGAACTGCCCCCAAGTTTCGACGACTTCAAGATGGTCTCTTGCCTCGTACGTTCCTCCATTTCCGCTCATTTTGCAGAAGGCCGTCTGTTCGCTCTTAATTCCATCTTGTTAAGATATACAGCGTCCGGTAGCGAGCAAGCCGCCTCAGAGCCAACCAGGAGGGGCATTGTTATGGACGAGATTCCTAACGCATCGTTGGGTATCACGTCGAAATAAGTGTACTCAGATCGAGCGCGCACGGTTCCAGGTGCGTCGTTCGAATAAATCCGCGATAGAGCATCAGCGAAAACATTCTTGCAGCCGGGCACATGTTCCACCTTGAAATCGAACTCCGATATTTTTTCCATCCAACGGGCTTGTCGACCGGACAATTCTTTCTGTTCTATAAGGTGGATTAGACCTTTGTGATCTGTAATCCAGGTGAAAGCGACCCCCTGTAAGATATCCCTATGTCTCAGCATCGTTTCTACGCCTGCTAACATCTCAATCTCATGGGTAGGATAATTCTGCTGTGCAGGATTCAACTTGGCCGAGTAAAACGCAGCTACAGTGGTTGAGTCTTTCCAAGACTTTCCTTGAAGAACACATCCCGATATACCAGTGGCGCAACCGTCGGTGACCAACCAAATTGGGAAAGTGTTTTCAGAATAATCCAAAGGCACTCGATGGTGACTCCTTGACCGACAAGTGAGGTCTTTAATTTGCTGAAAGGCGCGCTCCTCATTGAATCCCCATCTGAAGGGAACATTATCACCAGTGATTGCACTCAGGTGGCCCATAGGGATTCGCACGCTGGCAATGTCGTCAGCCAAGTAGCCAACGGAACCGAGGAACCCTCTCAAGAGGTCACGATTTGTCGGCGTCTTCCACTTAGATATAGCATCCACCTTGTCCGGGTCCATACGAATTCCATCGTTGTCCACTATTCTGCCCAAAATTCGCAATTCGTTTGCAAGGAAGTTCAACTTTGACTCGCTCAGGTACAGTTTTTCCCGGACCAAGATGTCGATGATGAGCTTGACGTGTCTTACATGGTCATCCAGTGTCTCCGAGTAGACAATGATATCGTCCAGGTAGACATCCATGAACCGACCCAAGTAAGAGGAGAACAGGTAATTCATTAAAGTCTGATATGTAGAAGGTGCGTTACAGTCCCCTTGCTGTATCACTAAGCTAACCATATTGCCATCAGGTGTCGAAACTGCAGTCTTGTGCACGTCCTCAGGACGAATCCGTATTTGCTCATAGGCGTCCTTGCCATCCATGGTCGAGCGGAACTTCGCTCGTGCAGCACAACGAAGAATACCGTCGATATCCGGGAGAGGCGACGCCAGCTTCCTCGTATTCGCGTTCCTGCGACGTAAATCGGCTACGACACGAAGGCGGTTTTTCTGTGAACCGTGTTTCGGAATCAGCAAGAGAGGCACAGTATTGTTAGAGGTAGTGATTCGCCACCTACCACTTTTAATGTAAGCATCGCGTTTCTCGACCCAATCCTCCCTAAACTTCTCAGGCAGTCGAGAAGGCCTCCATGGAATCACTAAGGACTCGTCAATGAGAGGGATGCTGTGATTGATTTCACGAAGAGGCGGCAGGTCAGTTTCAGCCATCGTTCGACACAAGGGTCTAGCGTACCTTTTTAACTCTTCCCGTGCTCGTTCCAAAACATCTTTCCCAACTTCCATTGCCTGGGCTGCAATTTGCGAAATTGTCGGGCCTCGCAGGGGTAAACACTCGTTACTTCCCACAACAACTCTGGCTGGGTTAAAGCCAATGGTGACGCTGTGCTGATACATCCAGTCAGTCCCGAGAATCAGGGGATAGTTGATATTGGCTACATCAAAGTATCACTCCTCGTCGATCGATTGGTATTCGAAACGAGCGTGAACTCGTCGATTGATTTTGGAACGAGATCCTTGTACTGCGAGCTGCAAGGTAAGCGGCGGTTCGAGTGTCTCTACCCGAAATCTCAATTGGTCCAGCAATGTCGTGCTCATGAACGTCCCCAGTGATCCGGAGTCGAGGAGAGCTGTAACTGGGTTCCCTCCAATTCGTACCACGATCACAATAGGACGAGCAACCTTCCTTCCTGGGTCTCTCACTCGCGCAGCGTTCCGTTGCAAACTGGGATATTGATCAGTCTGGACTTGAATACCATTGAGCTGTATGGAGTCCGCGATATCACCGTAAGGACAGACCATCAGTTGACGAAGGAGGTACTGGTCTCCAGTCTGAGATCCCACTCTCTCCTCTCCATCCAATAGACTCAGGAAGTCCTCGAGGAATGGTGTTTCTTTCCAGAAGTCCCAGGCGAAACACGTGCGGAACAAGCCCACCAACTGTTTGCAGTACCATCGGTACACGTCAAAACGAGGGTCATTTATCAAGGACATCGCGAGTGGCCATCGTAACCCCAGCAGGCGGTCGTCAACGACATAGTGTCGTTGGCAGGAGACTGACTCGAAGCAATTGAAACGCTGTTCTCCAGTCTCCCTAAAAAGGTAGTGATCCCTTGTCAGATAAGAGAGATATCGACCAGGGTATTCCTCGGACCCATTCAATATCTGGGCAACTCGTTTTCCTCTCGGGTCCCCCATAGTTTTCGTGGATCCGCTCTGCATGTGAAGGATGAATTCGTCCGGATGCTCCTTCACTCGATTGAACCACTCCACCGGCCGGAAGTCAGGATCCAGCAGAGTCTTCGTATCAATCATAAAGGTGCTCTCATCCCATGTGGAATCCAGGACGACATATTCATATTCTGAAATTCGTACTGCACAGAATCGTTCGACATCCATAAAGGATTCGTCCTCGTCATCCTCACCTGGATAGGGAGCTCCTTTGTGCAGGATATACTCAAGCTGTTCGGCTACTGGGTCTCCGAAACAACACTGCTGAGGGTCATTTCTATACCCGAAATGTGAGTTATTCAGCTCGTTATGAAGTCCTCGACCTCTCAATTCTTTCTTCCAGAATCCAAGGTGCTCCTTCTTCAAGGCAAAGACGGGGTGGTTCCCTGTAGAATTCCTAACACTTCGAACCACTGCTGGATCATAGTGGATTCTCAGCTTATGGAACTGGTAAGAGGAATCCCTCCATTCAGGATGAAGGTGAAGCTGACACATATTAACAAGAGCTTCCTCATCTGATTCGGAGTCGGTAGTGCACGAGTCAGTTCCCGAGGCGTCACTCGATTCGCGTCCGGAAGGATTATCCACTTCCGAATAGAAACTCGCGACTGCCAAGTTTACTGCGTGAACTATCACGTCTTCCGCTTCGACTTCCGCCGAATCGCCCTCCAAGCCATAATACCCTTGGATATCATGCTCGGACACTGACTCTGCATCGTCGGAGTCCTCAATTGGGAATAGATCTTGCATGGACACATCACTCCCACTCTCATCGGAAAAGTAGGTATCCTCGACATCTTGGAACCAGTCAATCTGGCTGAGGCTCAGTTCCACCACCTCACCGTCATCAGACTCATTCTCTACGAGTTCAAATTCCATGTTGTAGGTGGAGAGACCTGGAGGCCCCCCAGCTTTCTTTGAGTCCGGCGGTACAGAGTTTCGCTTTGGGCAATCGCGGGAGCGATGTCCAGCTTCACCGCAATCGAAACACTTTCCAGCCGCCCGGTATTCATTCTTTTGTTGCTCAGAGAGCCTGTTGCCTCTGTCTGCTCCTCGGGAAGAAGAGAACCTGTTCCCACTCTCCGGAGCTTTGTCTCGACCAGCGTTCTGGTTTCGTTTTGCATTTGTGTTCCACTTCGACGCTGTCTCATGAGAACTATCAGGCTCAACCTTCCAGCTTTCCTTCTCATTCACACCAAAGGTTCGCCCTCCGAATCGATGTCTAGAGTTGAAAGTCGAGCCATTCTGCCCTGAACTTTCCGTCTTCGTTGTAGGTTTCCCTACATTCTCAATCAACTCAACTTTTTTGGCGTCCTCGATTATGTCCAGCAACGAGCTGGTCTCTGGGGTATGGCCCATTCGCAAGAGGCCCTTCGTGATGGTGGGTTGGAAGCTATCCCACAAGAATATGATTTTGTGACGTTCGTCTAACGTCCCAGCCGTGTTGCAAAGGTCATTGAAAATACCGACATGCTCACGAACTCGGCGGTTAGCCTGTTGCAGGTTCACAAGCTTACGGCATTGCTCCATTCGAAAGTCAATTGGGAAGGTAAAATCATACAGTTTTTCATAGAAATCCTTCAAGGTCCACTGACTCGCATTCTCTCCGCAGATTCGTTCGAAGAAGGTGTAAGCCTTCCCTTTCAGAAACCTCGAAGCGACTTCCACTTGTCGGTAATCTGGGACGCGACCATCTTCCATATACGCGATGATCTCCCTCATGTTTCGTTGGAAGGATCTCAAGTTCGCAGACCCATCAAAGATTTCCGTTGGCTTCAATGGCTTGATATTCATCCCCTTGCCAGGCCTTCCAAGTAGGCTTCTCTTCCGGCCAAGGTTCATTCTCCTTGTCAGAATCAGAATAGTACTCCCTATCGGCGATTCTCATTTGATTGAATAGCTTTCCAACATGGCTAGACGGGGCTATCAATTCAGATGGTCGCCCAGGCAATCTGCGCCCATTATCAACAGAAATCCGGACCCGCTTGGGCTCAGGTTCATCCAGAACGATAGGAATATCCCGAAGAACCTCAGGTTCTTCAAGTTCCCGTTTCACTTTTCTTTCGAACAACTCCCGCTTCAACTCTTGAAGCTGTTCGTTCATCTTCGCTTCGAAGCGTTCCGCTTCCTGGTGTTGCCAGGCCTGGAATTCTTCGAACATCTCATGCATCTGGGATCGCCGTTCCCTTGAATCCTCTTTCGGCTTCCTGGCTTTTCCCAGACTATTCAAGATCTGAGCTTGAACCTCAGGGTTCATCTCATCATCATTCAAATGGGTAGCTCCCCAGTTCTTCGGGTCTACTCCCTTTCCTTTTCCTGATGACATTCCCTCCCCATGGGAGTCCTCGTCGTCATCCATAACCCTTACAGAGTTTTGACGGCGCGTGAAATTTTCACGCTGTGTGTTATTCAAAGCGGCTTCAGCCATTTTTACTGTGAGCTCTTGTTCAGGGCTCAAGACGTTTTCATTCAACGTTTCTATAGGATAATTATCAATGATCTTCTCAGGGGCACTATTCCCTGTAGAAGTGATTCGCCCTCCAGCCATTCCACCGAGTGGAAGCTCGTCAGGGTTCATTGGCCCCCCAGGCACTTCACCAGACAGTGAAGGCTCGACAGGGCCAATCGCTGGTTCATTCAACTCAGCCAAATCCGGCTCAGGCAGCACGGATACCGATGGTCCTTCCGACTCAATCGGTGTCAAAGGGGATTCGGGGCGAGGAGAATTTCCCGAGTTCTCCTCAGAGTGGGACAGAGCACCCGGAACAGCCGGATCGCTCATAGCACGTCGTCGAGAGCGCAAAATTCGACTAGACATCTGTTCAAAGTAATAAAATTCGTGTGAGAATGAAAATTCTGTTCAAACCTTTCGTTCGATACCAGAGGAGAGTCCAGTTGATCAGACTGGATGGATACCTTCTAGTAAGAGAAAAACACCACTAAGATGCTAAAAAATATGTCACGGTAGCTTATCGAGATAAGGGTAACGCGACAAGAGATATAAGAATTCAAGATTGTTCACTCAACTGGAATCCTTAAGTGCACGCGAAGTAGCAGGATAAAGTAGTGAGATTCGAAAAGTTCCCCCCGTAAGATACAAAGTACGTAGTCCTTTATACTCTACGGAATAGATTCGGAAATGATCGTATGTTTGCCCTGCGTGCACGAGTGAGTGATCGAGACCGAGGTGAAGTCCCTAACGGTCGGAATGGTCGGAAGGATGGTCGGAAGGAATGCGGATAGCCTGGTCGTGGCATACTAGCACAGGTAAGCAGTGCTACTTGGACAACCGACGGAGTCAGGATTAACGGCGAGGCAAGTCGAATTATTGGTCTTCAATGATTCCCTCACGACACAACCTGAGCCTTGCTCCCAAGTGGTGAACTGTCCAGAAATAGAACGCATCATGTACTGCCCAGTGTGATGATAGTCTCCCGTAGGCAGACTCATGCGAGATGGCAAGCTCGCTAATATCCAAGAGTGAGGATATCAAGATAGTACCAGCAGCACGAGGCTGGGAGTCACCTTCGAAGCTCTGCCAGTGGTCTCTGATTGGGTATATGCATGTCCATGAAGTAGATGAATAGTTCGAGTCTCCAATGGTGGCAAAAATATCAACGAGGTGCGCAGATGGGGCATACGGTCACATAATATGCCACTGGACATACCGATCTGTCGTGCACACTAGCAGGTAGTAGTAGCTGATACAGTATGTCAGTCAAAGCGTCAAGAACTACCGATACGGGTGAAATTGATGTCGCACCTACTGGTGATGAGAAAGTAGAAAAGAAGGATTGCAGATTGGAAGAAATTCGCTCTCCACATACATTGATACAACGAGTTGCCGCTTCAATGCTTCGCACGCACGAAACCATAAGTATCATACTGTAAGTACTTAAATGAACACCAGGTTTATACATCGGAGCATCGACTAAGCTCCACGAGGAACATGTTCACAAGTATGTTTGTACAATGTTAGAACTGTAATGGCTGTAGAAACGTCCTCTAGAATCTCTGGGGAGGAGATAGCTTTCTCCTGCATTCCCTTGGCCTCCTGCAAGAGATTTCGTATCAGAGCCTCATTGTTATCACAAAATGCTGCCAGTCGAGCATGTTTGACATTTAAAACCTGCTCTGCGTTACAAGCATTGACTTCCACGCTCATGATTTGGATGTGAGTTGAGATTTTGCAAAGGGCCAAGTGCCAACTCTTGGGATCGTCACTTTTCAGCTTGTTGTTATAAGAAAATGGGTCACAATATGATCTTTATGTAGGACTTACTGGTCCCAAGGAAACACCTTCCCCACGGGCATTGAGTACAGGCCGACGATGGCCCCATTTTAGATCGGCGTTACCCTGTCGAAGAGCGGCAGCGGCAGTAGCTGTAACAGATGAAGGAGAACAATAGGGCCCCGGAAGGTCGGCGTCGAGGGCACGAGTACTGAGGACCGAATCGAAGAATATATCGCGTTTCATCTGCTGAGCCACGGCATCGTAACTACCACCAGCACCGGTAGGAGGATCAGCACCGGCCACTGAAGGAGACGAAGGATAGTATTTAGGGAGACGACTTGGCAAGGCAGAACCAGGAATGTCTTTCGATCCCAGCTCGCTTTCAAAGAAGGCCTTCGTCGGAGCAGCGAAGACCTCAGGAGCGACAGCGGATGTGAACAAGACGAAGATGATTCCCAGTGGTAGGACGAATACGGAAAGAGCCATAGCGCTTGGGATGTTGTTCGATGAAGGTAGATGTCAGATATAACGAGACTTCTGCTTGAATATAGATTTGGAGTGTATGGAGTTTCAATCGGTTTGCGACTTGGTGGATGTTGTGAGGAGAGCCAGCTCTGAGGGAATAATGGAAATCGTCCTTTGGGTATTTAGATAATCCGAAATCGTTTCCGAAGGGCTTGGGGTTCGCTTACGATTTGATCCGGGTAAAGAGGGATTTAGAGGCCAGTTTCGATACAGCTGCATCCTGCATCCTGGTGTATCACAGCAGAATCCTAATCTCGTTCCCAGATGTTCACGACGCGGACTAACGCGGACCGCGTTGACAGCGAAAAATACAAACGTAAATATTTGTACAAACAAAAAAACAAACAACTCATTGCGTCGTAGAACATCTGGTGCATTCTGCTACCAGGGGGGCGCCTCGATACACAGCCACTGTGACAGCCGTGTTACCCGGCAGTTTTCTGTAGTCTGTACATAGTCTTCAAACATCATCTGCTCAACTATGTCTTCTGACGATGCGCCTTCCGACATTGATGAAATCTTCGAACTATACGATGACAACTCTAACGAGCCTTATGAAATCTCAGATGATGAGTCTGATGGCTGTGCGGAAATTTTCTCTGATGATGAAATGGAGCCAGCCGAGCCTATGGCACTGTCAAACCATCGCACAACAAAGCTTGCTTGGAAAGGTCGTTCTCGGCTAGATCCAGTTCTGGCAGTCTTGGATGCAATTGCTGCCCAGGGTCTAGATCTTCCTCTCTTTCTGGATGCCTTGTTTTATGGAGATAGTGATTGTCACTCCAACCAGAGATGTCGATATGCTCGAGACTCACTTATGACTTGTGAAGAGCTACCTAGGATAGTTCGGGTCTGGCACAAACCGCCAAGGCGTCCTGGTGGTTAGAAAAGTCGCCGGCCTTTTGGTGCTTCAAGTGTTATGGAAAAATTTGCTCTTGACTGTGTCACCTCACAAGTCAATCGAGAACTCCATCTATCTGCACCACTTTTCACTTCGGATCCTCTTGACTTCTCTTGCTCAACGACGGCATGATGTTCGTGGTCCAAAGACGAAACAAGAGCAAGCACCTCCTCTCCGTGTTTCCGTGCAAAGGTTTTACCCCATCCGGCAACTGAGATCAAGTCTTCGACTGTGTGAAGTCGAGCTTTTGTTGCAATGGCAGTAAGAACGGATGGTGGCAGGAGACCATGCGGACCCCACGGCTGTTCGATGTACATTGATTTGAAGGTCGTATCGCGCCAAGTAGCAAGACACACCCGGACTTGACTGAGGTGCTCATGGCGACGATTGGAGACTGGGGCGCGAACCTCCGACGATTCTTCACCGTTGCTATCGGGACTTTGTGATGGAGGTATGACTTGTTCTATTTGAAGCATAGGGTGACGTGGATTTGACTTGCGTATGCAGTTGTCGCAGCATAGCCCAGTAGGTTCTAGGAGCATGTTAGAAGGGGCGAGTATATCGTGAATAAATGATCGATACCTGATCGAGTTACACCATCGTTGAAGTACTCGGCGGCAACTTCCCGCCTACAACCTGAAGCCTCAATCCACAATCGTAAACCCGGCTCGATGTCTTTTCTGAACATTACAATATCGGCGTTGTCGGATTCTTTGGATTTCTTCTCTTGAAAAACTGTAGGTTGAACCAATAAGAAAGCCTCTCCACATATAAGACGACTGCGCGCAGCTCGTCCAGCTCGCTGAAGCCAGATAGCCAGAGATTTCGGCACCATGAATTGGATGACACGTTGAACTGAAGGCAAGTCACAACCCTTTGGCGCAATGAGCAAACATGTCAACAAGAATGTAAAACATTACAAGCTTACCATGCCAGCTGCCTCAGTGGTGAGTAAAACCTTGATTTTACCTGAACGGAACTCCTCTAGAACACGGCGTTTCGAGTTCGATGAGCGCCTTGAATGATAAACCACAATTTGTCCTCGTAGCTGGGGAGGAAGACATGCACGAAGGTGTTTCATGGCATCCATCGAGACGTTGATATCGTCGAAGAAGATCATCGTTTGAACCAGCTCCGTGATTTCACTACTTGCGAGGTCTCTTCTTAACGCAAAGTTGAGGGCATTAAGATCAGATTTTGCAGCTTTCATTCGATGAACGAACCACGCGATGTTTGGGCGATCAGTTCCCATGTTGAGGTGGAAAGAATCGATGGGATTAATATGAAGAACCTTGCGGATTTCGGCCAAGACGAGAGGTTGCATCGTGGCCGATGTAGCGAGAAATGGGACTTTTGCGGGTACAAACGCACGAAGCGTACCGAGCCGTTGGTAGATGGGGCGGAACTTGTCACCCCATTGAGAGATACAGTGAGCCTCGTCTACGATAACTGACAGCGTTTTTTGGGCAAGTTTTGGGTTGCTTAGAAGGGAGCGAAATGGATCGTGTTCAAGCGCCATGTCAGGGGATGTAATTATGATTCTATACTCATTATTTGCTATACGCTGAGATGGAGATGAGAGAGCGAAGAAGTAGACATATCTGTTACTCACATTATGTATCTCATTAGTCCATGTTTCTCCATTGACAGCAACAGCACATAAGCCCATATCATTAAACCGTTCTGCCTGTTGATAGACACATGAAGAGATGAACAATTTAGAGCATGTCAATGAGTGATATTAATGATCTCCTTACCTGATCTTCCTCCAAAGCATTGAGAGGAGAGATGATGACTACCCGCTTCTCTTTTTCAATAAACAATGGCATCACAAAAGGCATAGTCTTCCCAGCTCCTGTACCCGCTATCACTGAACAATCCAGACCCAGAAGAAGTGCCTCGGCCGTGTCAATTTGCCAGGTATACGCAGAAAGGCCTCCAGTAATACGAGTGAACTCTGATGAAAGAAGAGCGCGCGTTGATTTCGAATCGTAACCGGTACGTCTTGAAGCCTCCATGCGAGCGATTTCCAGCTTTTTCTGAGACCGCTTGTAGTCCTTCTCGTGATCCTGCAATCGAGAATGGCCAGGCGCCATTTGGCCCACGAGCGGCTGAGCCGCAAGACGTCGGATACGGAAAAGATAAGGGAGAGACGAGCAGGAAGGAAGAAAGGACGACCAACGCGGTTGGCTGTCACGCTTGCGGTGGCTGTGTATCGAGGCGCCAGGAGGCGCCCCCCTGGTAGCAGAACGCACCAGATGTTCTAGGGAACGACCCGATGTTTGTTTTTTTGTTTGTTCAGTTATTTACGTTTGTATTTTCGCGGCACTGGGATGCCGGAGTTCCCTAGAACATCTGGGTACGAGATTAGCAGAATCCATACCTACAGTAGTAGAGTGTAGTAAGTCATCCATTCATTGTCACCATTTGGTCCTGTTTGGTCGCGCCGGCATTCCGGCACGTATGATTCTGCAAGTTGTCCTCCCGAGTCCCGACCGTCACGCTCCCGAAAGGCGAAAGCGCTTCAAGCTCAAACTTGCGATGAATCATGAGAGCAAGCAAGACCTAGGTCCATGGCCTTGAAATGAAAGACATCTACGATAATTCACCATATGCCCCTGCCAGGCTGTCCAACCCGTCGAAAATTGGAAGTTTGGTGCGGCCTGTATTGGACTATATCGGGAATGCATATGGTGGTCCACCTTAGCATCTGAAAAGGACAAAACAAGCTTTGATCTGCTACTTTCATCATCCACTGCCCTCATGACCTCCCTCATGACCTCCCACAACGGCCTTGTCTGTTTCACGAACTGCTTTCTCCCTCAGGAAGATGGTTCGCTGATAGAGAAAGACCTTTGGATTGATGAACGTCGTGGTGCTATCTTGGATGCTCAGGTAAAGGATCTAATTGGCCTTCTTCACTGTGTCACTCAAGCTGATTAAATGAATGACAGAGAACTTTCTTCTTGATGAAAGAGAGGCCAGCCAAGATCATCGACCTTGGTGGAAACATTTTGAGGTTCGTGGACTTGATTCCGGGACTACAGGCGAAAACCAATAGACTCTTACAGTCCTGGTCTTATTGACATTCAAATCAACGGAGCATACGGATTCGATTTCTCTGTGTTTGACGGTGACGATGATGCTTACAAGACTAGTTTACAAGACGTCGCAGAGAGGATTGTCGAGACTGGTGTAACTTCGTGAGTTCCGTCCGTCTTCGTTCGTGTGAAGCCGATATAACCCCGGATATCCAGGTTTGTCCCTACTCTAATCGTAAGTTAGAACCTTTGCTCTGTACACAGTTTGTTGCAATCATTCATTCTCTTTGCAGACTCAAGAGCGATCTTTATATCCCAAAATCCTGCGGCTTCTTCGACCCTTTGCTACTCCCACTTCAGCTACTGTGCTTGGTTGGCATGCGGAAGGACCCTTCATCGACATGGCTAAACGTGGGGCACATGCCCCCTCATTTCTTGTCACAGCTTCGGAAGGTATGAAGTCCTTCGAAGAACTGTACGGAGCAGAAAATCTCGCAGACTCCGAAGATTGGTTGATGTCCAATGGCGCAGACAATGGTGTCAGAATTATTACTGCTGCTCCAGAAGTCACTGGTGTTATGAGTACCGTAGGAGAACTGACGAAACGAGGGGTGATATTCTCTATCGGCCATAGGTGATGCCTCTCTGCTTTCATAGGACAACTGTGCTCATTGATTTTATGCAGTATTGCTACTTCTGACATTGCTACCTCAGCGGTTCAACATGGGGCACGCCTGATTACGCATCTGTTCAATGCCATGCCACAGCTTCACCACCGAGATCCTTCTATCATCGGTTTACTTGGGGCTTCTCCCCATCTATATTCCCCATTTTCACCCATCACATCAAAAGCCCTTTATAGTGGAGGTCCGATGTCCCCTGTTGCCCTTACCCCGACGCGATTTGACAGCAAGACAATCATCAAGTCTCCTGTTGGTTCAGAGGCATTTGACGAAGTGGAGACTCCTCCACAAACACCCATGTTCAAGGCACTTAGTGGAAAAGGCGCCTCTCTGAAAAAAACCCAGAGCATTGCCGGTTTCAGCCTGGATTCCACGTCCGAGTTCGTAAGACCATTCTATGAGATGATTGTGGATGGCATTCACTCGCATCCTAATTCTGTGAGGGTTAGTGGTTTCCGTTGAATAGGTCCCCGTCCTGCTTTTAACACGCCCGACACATTTTCCCCAGCTGGCTTATTCGGCCTATCCTGAGGGTTGTATTTTGATAACCGATGGTAAGAGTACCTTTTCCCGCCCCAATTTACGCTTTGTTGATTCGGTACACCCAGCGATGAAAATATTGGATCCTAATCTTCGGGATGGTGTGCATGAATGGCGAGATGGAAAGCGATTCGTGAAAGAGGGTGACAAGCTGTATTTGGAAGGTACTAACACTCTTGCTGGCAGGCATGTCTTCGAACCATATTCGACTGTGCATATCTAACTATACCTTTGCAGTGTCGTCACTTTGGATAAATGTGTAAGGAATTTCGCTCGCTTCACCGGCTGCACTTTAGCGGAGGCCATCAAGTGCGCTACATACAATCCTGCAAAGTAAGCCGTTTCTGACCAGATTTATCCATTCGTCTCATGCTTTCTTAGATGCCTTGGGATTGAAAAGAAAAAGGGTACTCTTCGGCCGGGTGCGGATGCTGATTTGGTTGTATTTGACAGTCAAGGAGTCGTGCAGAGCACATGGGTCAAAGGGAAGCAGGTTTGGAGTCGAAACTAGGGCTTCCCAAAACCTGTCGAAGCCTCTTGAATGATTTGCATGTATTGCAGACTCTGTGAAATATAACGGCAAGGGTGATTGGGTTCTACCCGGTAACACGGTTCTCCACCTCATGTTCTGTATCGATGAAGAGCTGGACTTCTCTCGACCTGTCGATTTACTGGCGACAGAACGGTGCAACTCACTGTCCGTACCATCCAGAATCGCTTTCGGAAAAAGTCGGGATCAAATTGTCACGCAATCAAGATATAACCATTGCAACAATTCGGGCTCATTCTTACCCCGCCGGCATTTTGCCGATATACCCCGCTCCTGATTTTTTTTTCTCTTAACTTAGACCTTATCTTCCATCATACATAGAGGGCCAATCTTAGACTAGACGTGCCCATTCTCATCCACAATGGCGACTCTTACTACAACACTCACTTCAACCTCTCGTGCGCGCAGATTTTCCCTTTCTCTCGTCTCAGCCAAGCCCAGTCCGTTGCTGAATCTGCCAGCGGAGCTCGTGCTCGATATCCTCGAATCAGTGCTTCTAGAAACCAAGCCCAGCACACTATCCGTTATCTCGAAAGTGATCAGTCGCTTTGTGGACATAATCATCTATCGCACCGTTGTGCTTCATTCCAAGGAATCACTCATTCTTTTCCATCGCACTACTCTTTCCCGTTCGCCAGCGTTCTTTGCTTCCCACGTGAAGAAGTTGGTGGTATCTCACCAGACCTATAACGAAGTCAACCTTGACCGTGTTCAGCGGACCATCGCTATCTGCGGTGGTGTCAGGTCGCTCGTTCTTTCAAGATGGTTTGGTATAGAATGCCTGGCATCTGTCATGGAAGATAGAACAGATGGCGGTGTCTCCGAGATCATCCTCCAGTCTCCTACTGGCATGGGAACCTCCCTTGATAAAAGCCTACGCCTTGCTGATGCACTCAGCGATTCTGTCACCCATCTACGTATCTGCGAACCTGGCTCAGGATGGACGTCGCCCGAAGAAATCCTCCGCCCTTTTGGTGCTCTTCGAAACCTCACTCATCTTCAGCTCTCTCGTCGAACCAATTCCAATGTGAACAATGACTTGGTGTTCCAGGAACAAGTCCATAGTATCCTGCGGACACGTCCATCTTTGGGTCTCCTGGTTGTTATCATATACCCTCAGTTGTGGGTCACAGACGAAGATGTTCGCGAAAGCGATGTCTGGGCTTTGATGCACGAAGTTGCAGAGCAGGATGCGAGACTTCGTTTGGTTCAAGGAAAGAACGACGATTTCGAATCACAATGGCGAAGTGCTGATTCAGATGTTGGACGCAAATTCTGGACGGAGTTGACGAGATGATTTTTAGACTCTAGACATTGTTACTCATTTATAGATATCATTGTGGAGATACCCTGTTGTAGATCCTGTGTTCCCTAGTAAGTATGTAGTATTCTACACTAATGTCCTATGTAATCTACCTCTCGACTCGACTAACCTTCACGAATTGACTATCTTCATCGAATGATCACATATCACGAAAGTTCAGGAAAGCTATCGTTTTTGTTGATGACAAGAGGACAGCACTGTCACTGTGTGTGTAAGATCCGAGTCGACATTGGGCGTGAGAGCAATGCCTAACCTCAACGTCAACCACCACCGCCACCATCACCACCATCACCACCATGGAACCTGTGAACCTGGAAAACCAATACCGACGATATATCGACTATCTCAACGAACGGAGGACAGATGACCTTCACGAGTTTGTTCACGAAGAGCTCACTTACAACGATAAACCCATGACTCGCATGGATTATCAAAACTACATTGCAGACGACATTGCGCGCATCCCTGATCTCTTTTTTGATATCCAACATCTTCTTATCTGCGGCGATTCTGTGGCCTGCAGAATTCGATTCGATTGTACACCCGTCAAGGAATTTCGCAGCCACTCACCCAACGGACAGAAGATCTCCTTTGTAGAGCATGTCTTTTATCGTTTCGAAGACGGTAAAATTCGACAGGTCTGGTCACTGTTGGATGATCAAGCTATCGCTAAACAATTGGGCGAGAATAAATATGCGTAATAAACAGTTCATGCAACTACAAATGGAGGCGGACAATCTAGTGAGGGTGCTCTGCTCGTGTATTTTGGAGGAAGGGTATCGTCCGAAGTTTGTCGGTGAGGGTTTGGATCCAACTGGATATGCTGGGAGAAGTCTGCTTGTATTGGCGAGAGCCTGCTCGCGCCCAATACGTTCTCTCTCTCGGTCAGGCGTCTAGAAAATCGTAGTCCAGAAGCACTATAATCAAACTCCTCTGACCGTCCTCTAATCGGCGTGTGAGCATCTGATTGTGATCTTGGAACGCTCGAAGTCGACAACCGAAGTCTCGCAACCAATTCTCGGACATCTTGCACATAGAAATCAGCACTCTCTTCGAAATCATCATACTCGAATACCCTGTCATGATCATCCTCTTCATCAAAACCCAAATCTGATCCAGCCGCTGGATTCCCATCGTCATCACGATGCAGCAGATGAACTTCTGTAGAAGAAGAAGATCGAGTATGACGGCTGCGATGAGGTGTCGGAAAGCGGGAAGATTGTTGTGAAAGGCGGAAGGAACGTGTTCCTGACAACAAGATGGAACGGCTTCTGGGTCTTGAATTCAGCTTCGTAGAGGGCACACGGTGGGATCCAAGGTTAGAATCTGATACTCTATAGTGGCTGGGTGTTGGGGTTGTGACATTCATTGCCCCGCGACGGATCGTGCGTTTGGCTTCCCAGACTGGATCCTTGGGGAATGGTTCAATATCTATATGCGCTAAAACAGCTTAGGAGAGCCTTACTTTGACGAATGTCATATCAGCAAGTTCATCTGTGAGCGGTTCCCTGCCATCCTCAGCCACCAAAGTCGAGACCGTCACCGTGGTCAGAATAGTTTCGGAACGTTGGGGTGTTGGTTCATGCGTCGAGTTTGAGAGGGGTGCAGACAGTGGTACCCCATGAGGATCACTTTCTCGTTGTACTTCACCGCGGCTCGTATGATCATCATTGCTTCCTCCTATCGGTATATATTTGGATTTCCCGAAGCCTGCATATGGCTGATACAAACTCCCGCTCCCTGTCTGATTCCTGTGATGCGTAGGCATTGCCAAAGTCTGAGAAAATCTGGTGTGATCCCCGCTGAAAAACGGGTATGGCTCGATAGTAGCTGGTCTTCGGGAAAACCAGTGGTATCTTGTATTTTTTTGAGCCATAGGAGGTGAGGCTGAACGTGTCGGGGCCCCAGGTTGAAGGTCGGATTGGGACTGGACAGTGTACCCGTTTTGAAGACGTGTCCAGAGTGCTTTGTTTCGTCTATTAAGTAGCTATTCGTATGACTGCTGAGGATATGACTTTAAAGGCTTGACTGAAACGACTACGCACTAGAATCAATCCCAGTAGCGCCACGAACACTACAGACCCCATCGAAATGCCGACAATGGCACCGGTGCTTAAAAGTTCTCTAGAGTAGGTTGTTTGATTTGGAAAATACCAAAACGAGGATGAAAGACTCACTGTCCCTGTTGACTAGCTACCGGCGGAGATATCTCGAAAATATGCTCCTCTTTCCAAACTTGAGCATGGTATATTCCAAAGCGAGCCTGTGTATCCGAGACTGTGGCTTGCCTTCGAGTTCCAATGAAGCTATCACCGCTCCCACTGGTACTTCCACCGCCGTGATTGATAACAGCGATGGTGTGATTCCCGGGCCCTAGATGGTCTGCATGGTAAAGAACAGCTGTACCATCAATGCGCCTGGCAGAAAAGTAGCGGGGAGAGAGGTCATCGACGGCAACGGAGTATGATGTAGTGAAGTTGGGTCCTATGGGACCAAATAGGGAGATAGATTGACCTGTAAGATGATGCCTCGATCAAATCCTGCGAGATTGGCATGACAGCATTGGAGGTTTGTTACCCTATGATACAAAATCAATCCAAATTTCTGATACGATCTTGTCAACAATGGTACGCACTTCGAATGTGAATTTCATTGAAGCACCGACTGTGATGGTGGATCTTTGGAAAAGATATTGTGAACTCCAGGTAGACACCTTCAAATTTCTGTACTTACTTTCCGTTCGCACCATCAGAACTTTCATTCCATGCACCATTAGGAGTCCAGGAAAATTCAGTCATGTTATCGGTGTATGTTTTAGATGATGGCATGGGAGTAGACGTTGAATTTGAACAGTTCTTGTCAGAACTAGGAACTCCACTCGCCGTTTCTGAAGTCCAAGAAATCTGTCAAATCAATCAGTCAATGTCACTGGACAAGATCTCGACTGGCTTTTGAGCTGGCTTAATCACCACTCTACTTCGGGATGTATGTGACCGTGGTGATCGTAGAAAAGGGAAGAGGAAAGTAAAATCGAGGTAGCTGGCTCACAGAATCGATATCTATCCCCGTCGTGGGCCCGTCATTTGATATTGTGACCTTATGGAATCCCTGTTGCATTTGTGTTCTGAAGAGAAGGTCCGGAGGATCTTGGTTATTCGAAGAGAACGAGCTCAGCGTGGTGTTGACCCCGTCCAGAGTGAGGGTGAAATTGCCATAGGTATTTCGTTTGCCCCCGAAGATGGAGATGCTGCTCCCGTTGAATTCGAATGTAGCGAAAGCATTATGCATCCATGTAGAGGTGTAAGAGCTTTTGTAGTATCTGAAATACCGATACGTACAAGCGTACAATCTGGAATTAGACGGATTGTCTGACTTCAGATAGCAAATTCAACCGAAACGCACTCTGTTGTGTTCACCTCAGAAGCAACACCGTAAGAATTCCACCATCCGACGGGCTCGTATGAGATCAATGGGCTTGAATCATCAATTACCGTCAGCAAACACTGGGTCATTTTTGCAAACTCGAAGAGAAGGAATGTCTAGCCTCCTGGGCCTGATATAAATCTGAAAGGGCTGTTAGCTGTATAACCACCAGGCAACCAGCGAGTCAAGGGAAAATGTGATTAAGGAAAGACAAGAAGGTGAAGTTAAGGGCAATAAAGAACAAGACAGAATCAAGATGATATAAGTAGATCTTGCAAAGGGTAAAGACCACGGGAAGAGATATCATTTGGAGAATCCTCAGTGACCTGAGCTCCCATCGTCTCATTAAGCTATGTCACCTGAATGATGAACAGCAAGAGACGTTTGAATGATGTGACAATATGAATGTCTACAACCATCAAGATTGCTGCATGTTCTGAATAACTTCAGCGCTGGATGTTCGCCTTCCATCAACAAGAGCATGCTTTAATCGGTTCAACTTTCAGAATACAGCAGCGTGAACCTTGGGCGACGGTATCAAACGGAGATCATCACGAACGCGTGAGCAAAGAGTAGTAAGTACGTCGTTCCGCCAATGGGATATAGAGGCGGGTTTGTGGAGGTACTGCATTATGAAAATCATGACAACAATCGATAGGCGTCCTGAAGCTTCAAACGCTGATATTCTGGCGAAAACGCAAGAGTCAGAAATGAGAGGCATGAGTTACAGGTCGACAGAAAAGGCATAAATGCAGAATTTGAAACACAGAAAGTACTCACTAATCAAGGGACATCTCACAGCGATGATTCCCATTACTTCGAGCATCTCCTCAAGCATTCTAACCAGATCTTGCTTTGACATTGATAATTTTGAGTCTGAGCCTTCATTTTGAGCACCCACCCAATGCGACGTCGAAAACGATGCATTCAATCCTTCAGGTTCGTTGATCATTCCTTCCGAGATGCGCCTCATCTCTTCAATGATGATCTGACACACAGCCGTCCACATGGGTCCAAAGAATGGGTTGACAATAGAGTCGCTGCCCAAGTCTGGTACTGACTTTGATCCGATCAAGACTGTACTGACCATTTTGGTCTGTCGGACGAGCTCGACGCAGCGATGAGCAGCCACAAGTGCCTTTCCTCGGGACCGGGGATTCGTGGCCCCGAAGGGGGCGTGAAGATTGATGGCTGCTGTGTTCACAATGGTGTGAGTGACAAGAACAATGGGAAAGTCCACGTCTGACTGCAGCGCTTGGGCATCGAACGGTGGAAGATTCTTGAAGAAATCGCTGATGAGGGAATCGACAGACGCAAATACATTTGCAAAACGGCGTCCTTCGTCGGTGAGAGGATCTTCGATTTGAATTCCGAATTCAGTATGACTCCATGAATGGGGATCAAAGAAAGCTCACCTGAGCAATAGGAGGCAGCGACTTGCGTTGCACGTTCCAACAGCAGTGAACTTTTGGCGTACAGTTCCATCGCAGAAGGAAAAGCCGATGAGGGGGCGGATATCAGGGGTCGGTGATCGAGGAAAGTTTGACATCGACTCTCAGTTGATGAGGGTGGTATAAGTATAGGCAGATACGAAGATTTCTAAGAGACCGACATTGAACTCCAAATAGCAAGGGAAAGAAAGGGATAGTGTTAATGTGACCCACCTCAGTCCTGAGATCACTCCGAGGCCAGGGGGTGTTGATTCTCTCCCCATGACCCTCAAACACCATACTCGGCATACTACCCACCACCACTCCCCAGCAGTTCGCCAGAGCGAACGTCATCCAAAAAGCGCGAACCTTTTCTTCGTGTACATGCATCACATCTGCAAACACGGGCATAGGCTTTTCCAACACTGATTTGGGGATAGAAGCAGAGGCGGTTTCGGTAGAGGTAAAGTGCGAGCGGAAGACGGGGACGGAGTTGGGAGTTATCATCTCTTGTCTTGCCAACACCACATTTGATTTGTTTTCTCCGGTTCCAAGATTATGATATCCCTCGCACAAGGCCAACGAGACCGCAGAGTTGAGATGATACTTCCCTTCTATAATACGCCCGGTATGGAAAAAGAAGACAGCTAACAAGATCTCTGCTTGGATTCCATGTAGTATACGCATGGGATGAGAAGAGGATAAGGTGTTTGCGACATTGAAGAGGGCCCGACATAATAACGTGGTGTCTGTGGCTGCCTCTGACTCTGAAGACGTACTCAGAGAAGATGTAGAACGTGTAGTGCTAGATAAGTATGAGCCGAAGAGATAGACGGTGCTGAGTAAACCGGGGAATGGTCGGCTAAAGTGTCCTATGGGAAGAGGCAAAGCAGCAGACTCGCAGAATCGATCCATGTCGAGGAAAAAGCCGAATGAACGGGCATGAGGTAAGAATGCGCGTATTCTGAAGCGACAAGTCCAGTCTCTTTTGAAATTCGAAAGAATGAAGCACCTACAAGTTCATCGAAATTTCGCTCGTCGGTTCCTGGTAGCAAAACTTGGATTAGACAAGAAATTACGAAAGAAAGTATCTCTGTTGAATTGCTAACCTCGAGGGCATCATTCCCGTGCGGCACAGAGTCCCCAAAACCACTCGATGTTGGTGAAGGGCTCATGTCCAGCGTGCAACTTCCACACGACGCGAACAATGCGTCGATCGTTGCCATATCGAAGGAGGAATCCATAGAGTTAGTATCTTCTTTCAAATCTCGAGCTTAGAATGGTATGCATAAAAGCGTCCTGAATGGACGTACCTATATCAGAAATTAGTAACGGCATGGTGATTGGTGAACTCGAAGGGTGAGCGGCAGGGTGTCTATCATGCTCAAAACCTTCTTCGAGTTGATGTAGCCGAGCTTCCAGTTTCTGTAGAGTATCCTCCAAAGGCGCTTTATGGCCTTGGGGTGCTTCGTAAATACATGCTACGCTCGTGGTGCTTCTCTTCCTAGAGCCTCGAAGGCATTGAGAGCATGAGGGATACTGGCCATCGCATTTCTGTGTGAGAAGATGATGATATAGATGACTAAGTGAGCATCGAGAATGAAAATACGTGTATGGATTCACCAACGCTTTTGCGTATCCTATATTGACGTTGCGCGGTGCAAGATCAAGTTAGGACGACTGGATGACTCGAGTATATGTTTAATACTGACCTACAACGCCTACAAGCTCTTCCTCTATTCAAGTTGTGTCTTCTTGGGGTGAAGATCTTGGACGAATCTGCCGATGGCGATGTGGACACTGGCATCTTTCTAGGTAAGCCGGAGTAAGATAATGAGTGAAAGTGCTGCAGAGAACAGATGTAATCGTGAAAGACTCGCCATGATAGCTCGACTTATATCCTGTAGCATATAGCACTTAATTTTCGGATATGATTCAACAAACCTCGGGTTCGGACTCGAGAATTCCGATTCCGGTGGTAAACCTCTGCACTTTCCTTCTGGGGGCACGAAAGTTTGAACAACATGTGCGAGCTTCCTTGACGTCGTACTAGCAGTGGTGCTTTAGAGTAATTACCAAATTGATGAGATGGTACTTACTCCTGTCAAGCAGTATAGGCCTCTCAAACTCAGACTATGAATAGAACAAACGACCGATTGAGATTCTGGATCCTCCATTTCCATCTATCATGCTTGACTTTCCGTGAAAAGACGGAGGAAAGACTTGTCGTATGATTGTTTGAAGGGTAATAGTGACGGCTTAAGGAGGGTGTGTTTACCGACCTCGTTTACAAATCAAGGATACGTTTCATTGTGGACTCGCAAATATTCCGGGGTCGTGCGTCTTCGGACTGTGCCCATGTTGATAATAACGAAGCCTGAGGCCTGAGGTCTGGGTACTTGAGTCCTTGACCTGAGAGAGTCATATGGATCATGATGGCAAAGCAAAAAGAAAAGCGTGAGTAGGCAGTGAAGGTAAGCGCTGATAGGCGCTGGTGAGCATCGAAGTTAGCGCCCGGCGCTTCTTTTTTCTCTACCAATTTCATTCACCAACTCTTCAACTCTTCACCCCTTCATCTTCAACCTGTCTTCAACCAGCGATTCAAAAGAACGCTGGCAAGGGTAGTGTACTGGGGTAAGTACCCTTTTTTATGTCAGTCTATACTGCGATGAAAACCCAAGTATCGACAACCTGTTGCTACGACGTGAAGCTGTCCAAGCGTTCTCGCATGAAGACTTTTATGTTATCTTCTTTCTGAACTCTATTCCTATAGTCCGGTGCTTGCAATGACTGACTGAGAATTGTACAGTGCTCCGAACCAGTTGAAGACCGTGTCAATGGAACTTTTGGAAGGGAATACATGCCAACTTCGAGTTCAGTTCTCAACGCGCCTTGGGCCTTTATACGATTGGTGTAATTTCTGCTAGCCCGAATGCCACCAGAATTCTAGGTCACAACTTCCTCGCCTTCTGTACCCTCCACAAAACTATGCGATCCCAAATTTGCCATCTACTTAAAATCTCCGACTGTACTCCCGCTATTACCTTCCTGCCACTTGAATTCAGCTTGCTGGTGGAGGGTGATTTGACAGGACTTTACGAAACGCAAGGCTGATTCCTGTGATGAGCTGGAGGTTTTTCGAGCTTGCTTGCACGATATAGAAAGGCGTACAAGTCAAGTCTCCTGCATCCCCGTTCACAAAAACTCCTCAATGTAACGGATCGAGCCGTGGGCAGACTGCAGACTACGGTAGCAGAGGACACCGTGGATAAGGTGAATCTTGTACAATGTACGAGAAAATTTGATATTCTTCCTGCCAAAGATTACTGGTACATAGGAACTCAGATGGGAGACTCTTCGCTTCGATTTGGAGGACGGAAGACACTAAAGATAGTAAGGGTGGAAGGCAAATAATCATGAGGGTTGTAGTGCACAGCTCTGGACCACGGTTACTTGTTCATGCCAATCTACAACAAATCTTGGTGTCATTGTGGTGTAAACTCGAGGAACCCAAACCAAAAACGAGATTCTAATGGGACTGCAAAGCTGAGACTCACAACAGAATTTGAGCGAGGATTGAGTCAATAACTTCGGGAAGGAGTCGAGTCCAACAACTATGATAATATCTACCTCGACGTACAGCAGACCGTGTGTGCAGATAGTAAGTAACTAATATCGTGCAAACTAAAATTCTCGATGAAGACCGTAAGTGAAGCATAATAAGTCCTCGAGCGCATTATCAGTAACAAGTTGAGTAAAGCACGGAACGTTGTGGGTATAAAGTCAGACAAAGCCTCATAGTGGAAGGCAATAATAGTAAGAGCAGACTGTCTATTGTTTGTAGCCAGACCCTGGATTCTAGCAACCTAGAGCGTGCACAATGGTATCGCGACCGATAACAGCAGGCCAATGATCATGACTGCGCCTGATCGTAAGTCGAACCGTTGCACAGCGCCATTTCCTTGACTGCTAGAGCTTGTGGTAGCTGAGGCAGAGCTACTTGAGCCGGTAGACGAGTGACTGGCTGAGGAAGAGGTACTAGTGCCGTTGAGACGGATGGCGTTACGCTGTTGGAAGAGGGGTATTAGTATGTTGTACTCTGAGTGTGCGATATAAAGTGGAATGAAATGGTGCAATTGCATATAGGAGGATAGATGAAAAGAAAGTATGATATGAACGTCGTACACGTTCATCAACGTTCATCTTGCATAAATTATATGCCGTAAGAGGTTGTACAGGAGTAGATAGAAGTTTGAAGAAGGCGAACAATTCACGCACCCTGAATCCATCCAACGTCTCCCCACTCGTCGCCGGGTCTCCAGCCACCAGATTGATAACACCAACACCTCCTTCCGCACAAGTATTCACGTCGTAGAACCACATCGTCTCGTTCCCATTTGATTCTAGAATCGGGACAGCCAGAATGGGGAACGCGCCGTCTTGTTGCAGGCTGAAGTTCGAGGGCACGACGACAAAGTTTGAGTCAAACCCGTTCGTTCCGTTCGTATAGTTCACAGGTTCGCAAGGGGCGAAAAATGCTGACTGCGTCGCGGTGTGGTTCCCCTCTGTGAAGTTAAACAGGACCAGATCGCCAACGTTGGCGGATATTTGGTCCGGACTAAAGACAGAAGAGGCGTTTGAAGCAGAGGAAGAATTGGAGACTGTTGGATGGAAATTTAAGAGATAACCTGGCGGATATTGCGCGCATGATACTTACCAGTGACAATGATAGTCTGTGCGGAACCTGCTGCAGAGGATGTGGAAGACTGCGCGACACTTTGTCCTACGAGGAGAGCCAACCAGGCAAACTGAAAGGTGAGGTTGAATATTTCATCAAAGCACAAAATGCTTTGGACAACATACGAAGAAAGAGCTAACTGAGGACTTGACCATCGTGATAACCAGACTGGCTCGAGCTTTGTACTGTTTTGTGAGTGACAGAGAACGACAAGAGAGGTGGCAGCAGCAGCGAGGATGGTGAAGGTTAAAAGCAACCTGTCGCAGCCAGTTTACGGAATCTAAAAAATTCCTCAACCAAAAACGCGTGGATGTCTTCCCTGATCTTCCTCACGAAGCCCCTCTGCGGAAACGTGCTGGGATTGGCTGGAGTTATCCGGAGTGTGCCTGTGCTGATTGCGATGACGCGCAGATGATATCATCTGGATATCATCATCTGTAGCGGCGCGTTGAGTCGGAAATTTGGTATCCTTTGGTATCTGTCGGCTTTCGTCGGTCAAAGCTGCAATTGGCTTTCTCCTTCTCTGTGGTACTAAGTGATGCAGAATGGGAAGAGACATAGCAACCGAAGACTGGGACCTCTCCATGTTCTTTCATTACTGGCACGATCCAATATGCATCCCGTAAAATTGCGGAACCTTGAAATATGTGTATCGACTGACCCACAAAATCCCATATAACCTAGAAGTCCAACTGGGCATCGTTTGTACAGTCTCACAAGATCCTTGTCTTGCATCTGAGCTGCAATTTTGGACAGGAGCTGACAGTGAACACGTCTTTCGGAAACGCGACATGGATCATGGCCAGTGGACTGTTGGCAATGGCCAGGTACCAGAAAATCTCGGGGAGAAGATGCGCAGGCCAGCAAGCACTCCTTCATGAACGATGATGGCAGGCCAAATGGCAAAGTGGAATGGGGGAATGCCGACGACCGAAGCATCAAAGGAGATCACTGGAATAGGCTCTCAATTGAACAGAATCGGCTATGGTCTTCGAATCGTTACTCGCGGTTATGATTTCCAAGAACAATGGGATATTGGCGGTGGTGACCATGAATCCTGAGCGATCTGGACAATTGCCAGTCGCATTTGTCCTGCAGAGCATGAAGTAGAATGTCCAAAGAGCCTCTGATAACATGGTGATCAAGCTTGATTTTCCTGAATTTTCCAAAGGAGTCCGTTCAGAACGGGCTCGGGTAACAAAGGATATGTTCTGGATTGGGTACAATATGAGCATATGAAACTCAGCCTGGAGAAAGAAGAAGAGCAACGTTTGGTATCGATAATCGTCCGAAGTTCTCGTTCAGACAGCTGTGATCCGTTTATAACTGCAGCGAGATGTAGCCTTAGTCAGTGAATCGTTCGCGCATACACCGAGAGTGATACCCTGTTTAGAGAAAGCAGCCAGTACTTAGGTTATCAGGAAAGACCGTGAAGGAGAGGAACAAAATTCAAGTCGTCCAGAGTCCAGACTCTGTCTGTTGCCTGAGTGGCTGTGCTGGTCACGTGCGAGCACGCTCTAAGGCGGCGACGAGCATCCGCCGTTCACGTTCAAGTTGAGTAACATCAACTGCTTGGACAGTGGAGAAATCCATTTCTGGCCGTCTTTGATCTCTCTAGTGAAGGTCTATCATAGCTCGAAGGTTTGCTTCATGTAGCTGTTTTTGGATCTACCTGTACTGACTCATTTTCTCTTGTTCTCACTGCTTGTATAATCTTGACAGTCCCTGCAAGCAACCTTGACTCGCCGTTTTCTCTCTGCCCCCTCAAAGCTCACAGGATTCTAGAAGATCTTCCATTCTCTCCGCCATACAGCTGTCCTACATTCAATTCGATAGCCGCTCACGGAAATTTTACGATTGTTAGCATCGAATTTCTTTGGCTGTGACTTTGACGAACAATATAACTGTTCTCACTCAAACGAACGCTGAGAGCGATTCACACGCCGAAATTTTGCTAGTGCGTTCTGACTTACCTTACGATTGTTAGTTACTCATTGTCATCAGGAACCTTTTCCTTTTCTCATCAGATCCAACAAATCCCCATCAATGGACCCTCCATTCGCTTCGAGCGACTCTCCTCCTCTACGGTCCACTATCCTTGGTTCTTTCCTCGGAAGAGGAAGACCAAGAAACTCATCACAGTCCCATGCCAACGCCTCATCGCCTAATGGAGATCTTTCACGCCGAGATAACTCTCCTTCACCGAACCCTCCATCACCTAGTGGTCAGACCCAAGGTTCGATGAATCAACGTCGTGGGCGACCTGCAGGCAGTGCAGCTCCTGGTCCCGCTACTACTATGATAAATGCCGATGCTGGAATTGGCCTTCAACCGTCCACTTCGGCTCCAGGCACCGGCCTGGCTTTTTCCATGCTCAGAAGGCGCAGGTCTGCAGGAGCTATGGCGAATGCGAATAACTCCAATATAGCAGCAGTGCCCGCCGTGCCCGCAGGAGCGCCATCGAGACCGACAACGGCTTCCTCAAGGCCACCAACCGCACCCTCCACAATGCCCATCAATGCTCGCAGCGCGTCCAATGTCGCTGCTGGTGCAACAAGTCCCTTCCATCGTCTGCGACTTGTTCCTCACCTAGAATCTCGTCGATCATTGCACTTTGACCCGATCACTCGCGACATGCGCACTGGCGATCCTGTTCTACGGATTGGGCGTTTCACAGATAGATCAGGCAATAGTCAGAATGGAGGAGGAGTCAACAACAACAACCCCAACTCGTTCAAACTAGCGTTCAAGAGCAAAGTCGTCAGTAGAGCACATGCCGAGTTGTGGGTTGAATCCTCTTCTGCTCCCTCGTCTACCGCTCCCGGCTCCGCTGTCAAGTTTTTCATCAAAGATACCAAATCATCGTCTGGAACTTTCCTTAATCATGTCAGGCTCTCGCCAGCCAACACAGAGTCTCGCCCGTATCAAATCAAAGATGGTGATATCCTACAATTGGGTGTAGATTATCAAGGTGGGAGCGAGGATATATACAAGAGCGTCAGGATCAGAGTTGAAATCGGCAGAGAATGGCAATCTGGTGCGAACAAGTTCAAGTAGGCAATTTTTGTATCTTCCTATCATTCCCCAGCTCACTGTCATCACATCAGCACAACCGCCATCAAGAACCTCAAATCGCTCGCTCAGGCAGTTTCTCAGACCGGACCTCCTGGTGCTTCTAAGTCCAAGGCTGTCGGGTTGCCGGATTGTTGTATATGTGTGTATCTTCACTTTGAAATGCCGCTTCACTTTATTTATACCACGCACAGGCCTTTTCCCGATTGCAGTCAACCAAGCACTTTTCATATCACCCTGCTCTCATTCCTTCCACTACAAATGCATTCGGCCCATGATAGAAATACATCACCCGAGCTGGAGCTGTCCAATGTGTAGAAGTTACGCTGACCTAGAAGCAGACGTTGAGGTGGAAGCAGATATGGACTTTGACATCGAAGAGGAGGAAGAAGAAGAAGCTGAAGTTGACGCTGTGGGTAAACAACCAGAGCTCAACGGTGCAGCTGCGGAACCTGTTCTTAGCGCACCGGTCGCTGAAGATGCAGATATGGCCTCGGACGAATTGTCTGATGACCCCGAGCTTCATGCTGCGATAGCTGCATCGAGAGCTACCGCGAACCCGACGATGACAAATCCTGGTTTAACGAACCCCTTTGGCAACAATAATGCGAACACATCGGCGCATAATAATAATAACCCGTTCTTGAAGATGGTGGCGCAAAATTCCGCCCGCGAAATGCGAGACGGTGGAGAGACGGAGGTCGAGAGTGACTACGTTGGTGGATCCACGTTAAGACCCACAAGAAATGCACGGAGAGGACATGGACGGAATCCCTCTGCTCAGCTGGTAGATCCTCTAGCGACTGAAGGCATGGACGAAGAACAGGACGAGCCAGAACTTGCGAATGATTTTGAGATGTTCACGGACTCAAACGTCAATCTTGGCCATCATCCCGCTGATCAAGCTCCAGCTGAAACTGAAGCTGTGAATCATGACGAGGATGTGGAAATTGTGGATGTGTCCGAGGTGATTCAAAGGGATGTCGAACTTGAAGGCAGGAGTTCGGGCAGTGGTGGGGAGACCGAAGCTGCAGTTGGTGCTGCGGGTGCGAAACGGAAACGGTAGGCGGGAGTAGGACAGAAGGTTAGATTATTGAATAGGCAGCCTAGTGGACAGATGGGCTTCTCGTCCCAAGGGGATGAGCTGTCGAAATACCTTCCTTTCGTCGCATTTATGATTCCTACAAACCACACAACCGTCTTTCTACTCTTCTTCCTTCCTAACGGATGCCAGACTTTTTGCTATCGCTGTTTAGTTGATATGTTATCTCTGTTCAGATATCTGTTTTTGTCTTTTCTTAATTGTACGTCTGGTGTTTTTCATGTTTGTTCTGCAGTCAACGTCTTTACTCTCTCTACACTCAATTCACCGTTCACTTCAATACGTTTCTCGTCCCGACCTTCCAGCAAATGCAGCCTCAATGATCTTGATAATCTTGGAATCCGTTTTTTAAACACGCTACTCGAATTTTACATTCGAGCATGCATCCGAGTATTGATGTAGATGAAGCTGTAGACTTCAGTCTCTGCGTCCACCCGTTAAGCAACATGCGGGGGATGATCTGGTGATCCAACAGAACACAATCATCGCATATATGTACTCCAAATATCCTCTCAGTCGAATCAGTCGTTATGGACTTGAACAATCTCTGATCAATGTCTTCGTACCCGTCCTCAGGAATTCAACTCCTCAGAAAGTGGAACACAATTTATATTGTAGAATTACAGACTTCTACACATGCTGGTTGCCGCTGTTCTGCCTCTTAGAACATGAACCCAGGCAGGAGTGTGAACTTTCCCCATTGCTCGACGCTACGCCATGGTTCGATAATTCCTGATCTGGCTTGCTTTCTCCCGCGTCCCATTTGATAGATATTAAGCTTTAACTCTTGGTTCTACGGCCGTGCAGAAGAGCGCCCGAAGTGTGAGTATGAGCTTGGAGCCTTCAGCTTGAGCGGTTGAGGTTGTTTGATTCTCTTCCTGAACGGCGATGATCTTGTTCTCATTGAGGACCCACTCTTGCAGATTGTCGCGTCGGGGATTCCAAGACGGTCACATTCAATGATTCCAAATCAACTCTGTTTGCGTCCGCATCTATCCGCACGTACATCGGCAATCGTTACTCGTGAGGCTATGGACACAGCCCTTGGCACAGAACTAAGTAGTTGATCGTTGAGAGGGAGAAGTAGAAACCCGAAGTCGTTTGGGTAATGGTATACATACCACACGGACTTACCTGAGGCCGGGACAAACAATATACAGCATCATACGTAGCACAACCACACGACGCAGCGCAAGGCGCGTATCGTTCAATATACCGAATTCTTCCACCAGCTATTTAATATATCGTTAGTATATTCGAGGTTGTCGTGACTCTTTACACAGGATAACCTCGGGACGTATCAATAAGGTGGAATCAGCGTATTATGACCACTGAAACCGAATGGATATGGGATAGCATGGTTGTCGGTTGTGTGGAGATGACGGGGAGAAGTTGCCACTGTCGAAGGTTACGGATCTGCGCCCGAGCAAATAACGAGCCCGGGGCGAAATATTTGACTATATCGATACTGAAATTAGGATAAACACGGATTAACACATATTAACACGGGCGGACGCACTGAGGATGAACCAAAAACAGCCGTTACGAGTGGTTGCAGGTGGTAACGGGAAGCAGCTGTATTGAGTTTCCATAAGAGAATTCACTGCTCACGGGAGTCTTCTGGAGAAAGAATATCTCCTTTAAACTGGTACATAACTTCCTCCTTCCCATAAATCTTGTTTCGTTCGCTTCTAACAACTTTTGTTGAAGATCTTGGTCGTTGGCTTCGGGAATTGCAGGTAGAGACTTCTGAAAGCGCACGAAAGAGAGGTATATGAGAACTCGTTGAATAGCATAGGACATTGTATGAGGTGAGTGACATTTGTGATGGTGCTTAGTGGTCGTGTCTGACAGAGTCGAAGAATTTCAGGGACGCCGGATGCAAGCACAAACAACTCAACCATTTGACACGACCTCCATCATCTCTTCCACCAAATCCATCAATTCCAAACGACACTCACAACACAACAACACTCATGGTGATGGCCAGTCAATCATCTCGTTCGCACCTTCAAACATCGCTGGGACCAATCCAGGTCCATTGAAGAATTCGCTCTCTATTCACCTCGCTGAATCGGCTGTCTTCCTCCGGACCAACGACCTCACAGGAAGAAATCGTTACGGAGACTCTCGGCCAGCTTATTTGCGTGGTGTTGTTCGGTTGGAACTAGTGAAGCCGACGAGGATCAGTAGGATAGTGTTGGAACTGGGTGCAAAAGTTGGGACCATATGGCCTGAAGGTGAGTTAGTTAGATCGCATTCCCATTGCTGTTGGTTGATTGATTGCTTCCTTGTTGTGATTAGCTATACATGGAATCCGAGATTTGACGGAAACACACAAAGTGTTTTCAGCATCAGAGACTGTATTCTCTGCGATTGCAACCTCCGCTCGAGATCGGTCTGCGTCTCGACAACGCTCACACAACATCAGTAATGGCACATCCTTTGTCACCCTCGAAGACGATTCACCTTCTGCTTCTCCAATGTCGAGTCCAACGATAACGAACATCAGCACGAGAGGATGGATATCGTCTGATGTCAGGTCTATACAGAGCGGCACCAGTGGAACAATTACACCCACGACAACGAGAAGGGCGCTGAGCGCTGATAGCGCTTGGACCAGAACTTCTGGCCCTGCGATCCCGGATGATAGCTCTACTTCTGCTTTAGGTCCACCACCACCGTATCCTCATCCTGAACTGGCTCTGCAAATAGATCCGTCCAATCTAAACGCGGCAGAAGCATCTCCAAATTCTCCAGAATCTCCAGAATCAGCAGGGGGAGGAACCGACCGTCAAATCTACACTGAATCTCGGATTTCTTTCCAACCTGGTGTCAATCAGTCTAGGACACACGCTCCCAGTGGTATTCACCACCATCACGGCCATAGGTCGAGGTCTTTGGCAAACAGAGCACCACCACGAGGAGAAGAGCCCAATATACCGTTGCCTGAAGTACCAGAGCCTTCCAATTCCAGCTCGAGGCATCCATACGCTTCTCCTTCCGCTACGACTTCTCTTTCTGAAGTCGGAGGGAACGACGATAACAATGCTGCTCGAAGTAGTGGTAACATGATTAACAACCATTACACACAAGCACGCACGGAACCATCACGTACGCAGCAGAGCTTAATATCTGAACCTCAACTTTATGCTCCCCATAACTCTCATTCCTCTCACGACGATTTTCATAACGAAGATAACGAGCCCACCCGAGGGAGAAAGAACACGCGTTCCAGATTCTCTTTTGCGAATTTCGGTTTTGGAAGCAAGTTCATCCGCGCGTTCTCAAAATCAAGGTCGAGATCGAGGGGGACTGGCACTGAGGTCTCTCATAATGGACAAAGCCAAAATGGACTGGGAGATTCGGGGGAACGCAGTCCCAGTCGAGTGAGCACTCGAAGTGGCGTTTCGGGTATAACGACAATGAGCACGAGCACGAAAGATACGAGCGATACGACGAAAAGCAAGAGGTCGCTTTCGCTTCCTTGGAAGAGACGCAGAAGAAGAGCAAGTTCATCTACCACGACTTCGGGTATGTCGGCGCTCAGTATCGGGAGTACGAACACGACTACTACGACGCATACTACGAATCAGACAGATGAAATTGGGTTTCTGGATATATCATCTTCTCGCGGACTGACATCCTCCCCTCCTCCTCCTATGCCTCCTTTGTCTAGTCGGAGCTACTCGACTTCATCAGAAACTTCGGCTTCCACATCTGCTTCTCATACACAATCTCATACACAAAACCCTCATGCCCTTTCTCAACCTTCTCTGAATGCCGTTTCGCCATCTCCTCGTAGCACGAGTCCTTCCCCAGACATGTCTTCGTCTCATATGAATAGACGGTCCCCATCATCAGACGCTAGGTCTCATATAAGCATCAGCTTTGCTGATTTTGCTGAAATGACTCAAGATGGAATAGTGCCTTCGACGCCTCCCTCACCTTCCATATTATCGTCCATTGGATCCTCTATCACCCGTCCTTCGTCTGTTCTCTCACGCTATTCTGACCGGTCCAGAGAGCGGGGTAGTAGCAACAATGAAGATAAAATCCAAGACTCTAATCATGGTGAAAAGATCAAAGAGTCCGGTCCTGGATGGAGGGAATTCCCGAAAGGCATATACACATATCCCATCTTGTTCCCTATCCCTGGTCATGCACCCCCAAGCTTGGATACCGCTGCAGCGCATCGGAAGGAGTACGGAAGTCAGGATTTGGGTGTTGGAGGTATTAATGGGAAAGCAGGCTCTACTGGACATTCCGAAAATAATCATTTTGACGACAAAGAAGGTGGAGCGAATACAGAAGCGTTGCCTCGCTGTACGTTGAAGTGGCAGCTGAAAGCGAGTGTGCATAGACCCGGTGCATTTGCAAGCAAGGTTCGTTGATCCTCGTGTGCATCCTACTGCTTTCTCAAGAAAGATTTCTCCCTTGCATATTCAGATGCAAGTCACTCATGACATACATGTTGTCTCTGGTCCTTCTGAGGACGACGGCACTGCCGGAGGTGGAGGAGATGATGGGAATGGCACTGGTACTGGAGGAGGCGGTGGGGGCGGAGAGACGGTCATCGTGGAACGAATTTGGGATGGAGGTGTAGCCGCTGGAGATACGTCTTCTAATAGCAGACTAAACAGAGATCCACCGACGACGTTGATGCCTCCGCCCATCCCGACTCAAACCGGAACACACAATCAGACTCGCAGCGGAAGACCATTAAGACCATTACCACCTCCACCGCCAACCGCTTCGCCTATCCCTCCTTCGCCGACCTCAGTCACTTTCCTCCCGTCTACCAGTTCCTTCCTAGATTTTCAAGATTCTCCACGTTTCGCTAATCCTACTTCTGCCGCGATTCCTTCTTCTCTACCTCCGAATCCTCCTCTGCGTTCGCCGTTACCGCCGCCTCCGTTCCCGAGCAGAGCTGCGGCTGACAATGGAAGTGGAAGTCTCCACTACATGATAACGATATGTGGACGTTCATTCCCGATAGGCGGAGAAATACCTATTGAGATTACACTGATGCCGCTGGAGAAGGTGAGAGTCCATCGAGTTGGGGTTGTCATTGAACGTCAGTGATTTTCATTCTCTTGTGCATACTTTGGTCCTCATACATGTCATCCGTCCGAACAGAGAAAATCGAATACCATACTCAGTTCAAGAAAGTCGAGAGGACTGATCCGCTTCTTACAGTGCCTTTACTGTCTGTCAAACATGAGTCTCCTCCGTCGTCGTCGTCGTCGTCGAAAGATAAGGCAAAGGAACTCAAACATATCTTACCACTTGAATCGGACGACCCAGAGGCGTTACGGAAAAGTCCATTATATGGAATCATGAGGAAGAGTCTGATGAGGAGCGTAAGAAGGGGAGAGTGTATGGAATTGGATCAGGGCGACGAGAACTTTGAGACAGATGAGGCTGAAGAGGCCAGCGACGCGATTGAGTTAGAAGATGAAGATGATGACGATGACGATGAGGACGAAAGTGATGATGTCGACGAGAATTTGGATCTATTCATGGACCTTGACTCCTTGGGATCTTCTGAATCTGGCGGCGCTGAACGCCCCCAACAACCATTCAGGAAGGCCGCTATTTTAAGAAAACACAAGAGATGCAGGCTTCCTCCCAACGCCATATCCTCCCTTGCCTCATCCCTTATGGGTCCCGGACCATGGACCCTTTCCCTCTCACTCCCCGTCCCAATCACCCATGCATCGAATCTCACACCAACGCAAGTGAAGGAGCACGAGGCGAAGGTGGAGGATTATCGTCAGCAACAGCAAAACGGGCAGGAATTTGACGGAGTTGGTGCCGGAGGTGGCTTTGGAGGTGGCTTTGGATCAGGTCTTGGATATCGTAGTAAGAGGGACAGTGGCGGTACAGGGAAGGATAAAAATTGGGACAAAGGTGTAAAGAAGAAAGAGAAAAAGCCTGAATTAGTAGACGTTGGACGGGGTCTGCTACCCTCAAACAAGAACAAGAGGAGCAACGTTACAATAAGCCATTTGCTCAAGTGTGTTATTAGGGTTGAAAGGGGGGAATTGGAAGATGATGACGCTCAGGACGAAGAGTTGAACCCGGACGAGCAGCCTGTCAACCAGCCTACGCCGTCTTCACCACATGTCTCCATTCTAGCTAATTCGAATGGGACAAGGAGTGGTGTAGGGGAAAGAGAGCCAGGAGTATTAGCGGATGCGGATCGGAGCGGCTGGGACGATGAATGGGAGTATGTCCAATCAAACAAAGAAGTCAGAATGGAGAGAGAAATTCGGGAGAGAACAATCAGACTACAGGAACCCTCTAAACCCATCCCACGGTCGAAGCCAAAGGCGAAGAAGAAAAGAAAACTGTTCGATATAGTGGTTCAGACACCTATCCAGATCCTTTCTGTAAGTGTTGCTCTTGCGACTCTCTACTGCCCTTGTTCGTTTCCTAAGTCCTAAGTAATGCTTCTTCAGTGTCGATGTAATCCGGAATTCGCCTCACTTCCACAGTATACCCCCCACCAGCAAACCGATCAACATGAAACTATACCAGCCTCATCTGTACCTTCTACCGCCTCTACTTCATCTAGCTTCAACGTTGCATCCGTGCCCTCCACACCGGGTGCAGGACCCTCAAATTTGAATTACAATCCTGTGCATCAGTCTTCGTCATCTTTGAGTAATCCTGGCGAGAGTTATGCCTCAATAGCAACGGATGCATGCCCATGCATAGCAAAAGCTCGTCTGCGACAGGCAAGAAGAGAGAGGAAAATGCGAAGGCAGGAGCTCAGACGAGAGTTGCGGGAACAGAAGAAAGAGTTGCAAAAGTTTATGGAAAGAAGGAGAAGCAGGATGCTCGAGGTAGAGAATCAACAAAGAGGTCATAAAGAAAGGAACAGAGACAGAGACGGACTAGAAGATGAAGTACAACACATTGAAGACGCTGAAGAAGAAGAGCTACTCGAAAGAGTACAAGATGCAGAGCGTGAGCGGAGAGCGCAAGCTAGAATCAGAAGACGAGAGGCACTTGTTGCTCTGTCTTCGCCTCCGACTATGCCATTGCCCCCGCCGCCTCCACTGCCTTCGCTTACAGGGTCACCTTTATCTCTCCTGCCTCCACCTCCGCCTACTCACATGGATCCGCCTCTCTTCAGCAACCAAGAGGCACCTCATCAGCGTACATCGATTTCCTCTGCAAATACGACCTACACATTGAACACTGCAAGTACGACTCGGTCAAGCTATACGAGCCATACTAGTCATACCAACGCCAGTATCATCAGCGGTACTCCCTCAATATTACGGAATGGTAAAACGAAACGTGCTTCAGGGTTCTCTGGTCTTGGATTTGGAGGCATCATCACCGCCCGTCCAACTCAGACTGCTTTGAGCAGGAGGTTGACTGGTGGTTCACAGTTCTCCCAAGTTTCTCAACTATCATATCAATCCCAGTCGACGCGGTCACAAAGCAGTGCGTCATGGCAGCTAACTTCTGCATCTCCTTCCCCCAGAATCGGATCAGAATTTGACTTAAGCGGAAGGAGTGGAACGTTCGGGGATGGTGTAGGACTCCAAGGTCTTTTACATTATTCCCGGGAGTTCGAAGATCTTGTGGCGGGACATATGGACGAAGCTGGAGAGGCACCGCCCATGTATGAACATCTTGCTCTGTAACTGGCAGGAAAGCATGGGAATGGGCATCGAATGATCGAAAGCCCCCCGATAGGATCTGACGTCGAGTAAAGACGCAGAGGGAGTCTCAAGGAAATTTGGTTATGTTCGTTTGAATACATATTGATGCTCAAAACAGACTCGTGTGTGTATCATTCTTTCAACTTGCTCTTGTTATGTGCTTTCTGTGGAGTTTCCCCTCCTTCGTCGTTCCTTTTTATCATGAATATAATATTTGTATGCACTGTATTCTAATCAATCATCAATGCCAATGCCTTCCCAATTTCATGAAGATTGGATTGTCCTCTTGCTCACGTCGTGTATCTGAACATAGTGAAGTTTCTTGAACGTCCACACAGAAATGGATATTATTGAGATGTACACGAAGCTAGTCTATGCTAACGCCCTTCATCTCTGCTCTTCCATGAGTTGTCGAACTGTGCACTGTTTACTGGGAAGGCTGAATCTACTTAGAATGAACACCGAGCTCGAAGCGGGTATACTTAGATCCATACATAAATGATCACATAATAAGGTTCGTTATTTCGTTGTCATCAGCCCCAGACAGTCCACAGAGCAAACCTTCAAAACCATCAAAATCATACAAGGTAAAAGGCGGTAGAACATCGCTGTCTATGATTGTCCTCACAATGGATACATCTCCATCAGGACCACCACGAACATCATATTTCAGCCAACTCAACTTTGGATTGGCGAATCTAGAGATGCCTCTTCCTTGCGTACCGTTAGTCGTAAAACGCAAATCGAACGCTCGCGCCATGATATGTTCATCAAAACGGTAAATGTCATAAACCGGTTTATGGAAGGCCATATTTCCGTCAGGTTGTAAAGTGATACGGAGGGCCCAGAGTTGAAGACCGGCTAGTACGACGAGCCAGATATATGCGTCTCCAGCGACTGATACACCGGTAGAGAATAACGAGGCCTCGGAAAAGTGCATGGAAAGCAATCCACGGTGCGTTGGGACCATCCTCAGATCTGGTCCCATTGACGCCGGATCCGGAAGAGGGTACAGCTCGAACAGTTTTCCCTCCATCATATTCACATAGTCGATGAAGATCAGAAGGACATGTCCGGGTATGAAAATCACATTCGTCAGACGGTTTGGAAGCTGTGAGCATGGTATAAGTTAAGAGTGAACAGAATGGAAAGCAAATCGTACCGATGTTCCAGCATCAATCATATATACCCTCTGAGATGGAACGTGTAGCAGCAAAGTACCACCCGATTTCTGCGAGGCTACGAAGAATTCTTGACCTGCACCGGCTATACAGTCATGATAAATTCGAGCACCGACTATATCCTCAAATATTGGATTGTCGAGGGAGTCAAGTTTGCATATACAGCTTCGAACGGTTGAGTATTATATCCCGGAAATGGCACAGATACAAACATACAGTTGGAAGTGCGGAGTAGCGCTGCTATTTCTTAGATGTCTTGCAAATGGGATGAATAGTCCGTCTTTACCGAGCGTTGTGTCGTGCTGGAAATGAAGCCAAAGTGGTTTGGTGGTTATTTGATGTTGAAAAAGCTCTTTTTCAGCGTGTAGGTCGTAGAGGGACAGAGAGGTTGTAGTGCCCATAACGACATATCTCCCGCGATGCAATTTCAAGAACCGAATATTTGGTTTGATGAATGCCACAGGTTGAGGCGGCCGTTTTCGCAGTGAGCTCAAGTCGCCCCAAACCGTCTGCAGTCGATGAGCATGGACTAAGGCGCGCTCGAGATCTTCCACTGTTCTGTTATCCGTATTCCCTGAGGGAAGGAAATATCCAGAGTGTCTGTAAGCATTGACCCATACGGCGTGTTCGAAAGTGAGAGCTCGAGATCGTTTACAAATCTGTTATCAAAGAGGTTAGTACTGCGACCAAGCAGGGTTTGAGAGTGCTTGTATTTGCACCTTGCGTAGTAGTAGTATTTGTGGTAGATCGAGGAAATTCAGGACGTTCAACAAGATATCGTCGGGCAAATCCATCAACCTCATGGTGGTAAGGTAGACCAAGGTATGGGACGAAAAGCGCCGAACAATTGCTTGATGTCAAACCACGACCTTCACCGCCGGTCACTTCCCCCAGCTGCGACAGGATCGCCCTTACGTCCAACATCATCTACTCCACCTCCTCTCCCTTCTACGTCCACGCGAACAACAAATACACCGTCGCCGACACGGCCTGTGCCGAAAGCGCCATCAACCCCGCCAGCAAGGACAGCCACGCGTGCCAGAGATTTGCTGAGGAAACACTATGGGCTTGGAATGGGTACTCCAAGCTCTAGTGGAAGGAATACACCTGATGAACGAGATCCAATGAATATGGGCAAGCGTTGATCTTCTACATAGTGGAAGTCATTTATCAAACAGACTTTCTCCTCAGACTCTCCTTCTTTCGATGCCAAAGCTTACTACTCGCAATTGATCACTACAGCCAATCTTTCTACTCTGCTCAAGAAGGAAAACGAGTTGATAGGCGAGATTCGCCTTCTGGATTCCGAGCGTCAGAACCTTGTTTATAACCACCACCATGAACTCATCGCTGCTAGTGACACTATTGGTGCTATGAAATCTCAGGCAGAAAGTTTGGACGCAGATCTGGACTTACTGAAGGCCGCATTCAGCGAAATCTCCCGGTTGAGCAGTGAGCTTGCTTCGATGGATCAAGTAAACGGCCGCAGAAGTACACCTGCAGTTAATTTTGAAAACAGAACTCCGTAGACATCCAATTGATATCAATTCTTCCTTCAAATCGCGTCTTTGAACAGCTAGTGCAATACAAGAACTCGTATTGTTTGGATGAAATTTCCGCCTGTAGTGTAACTCCCACTGATTTTCACATCTCTTCCGGTTCCTTTCGTGTCTTGTGCAAGTCGTCGGACTAATTCGGGCACTTGTCCTGGTTCTCATCCGGCTGTCGTTCGTGTCATTGTTCCTCTATGTCCGCGACGTACACGCTAATCTATGCGCTGAAGAGAAATCGAATCATCTCCAAGCAATTGCGCAATCTGGCTCCATAATTTGCTCCGAGAATCATCAGAATTGGTCTTCCACTGGATATAAAACTCACAACGATCACCACGAAGCGCTCTGGTACCGACAAAGATGTCTGCACACCTTGACTTTGTCCAAAAGAACGCGAAGTATGTAGAGACCTTCGACAAAGGAGATCTGCCTGTTCCTCCGCAGAAGAAGTTGCTCATTGGTGAGTCGTGTTTCAGCGTCAACCTCAAAACGACATTCATCAATTGAACTCAGTAACTTGCATGGACGCGCGGATCGAGTGAGTTACTGTCACCTTTTGTTGCAGCCTGAAATCCAAAATGAACGATTTCACGGATAGCTGCTACAAATCTCTAGGTCTGGAACTAGGTGAAGCTCATGTTGTCCGGAATGCAGGCGGTAGCGCGTACGTTCTTTATTCATACCGGTTCGATTTTCTTTCTCATCCTTTTGCAGTCGTGATGCATTACGCAGCATCCTTATCTCTCAGCGTCTGCTCGGCACTCGTGAAGTTGCCGTTTTCCATCACACAAATTGTGGCATGCAATCATTCACGGCTCCTCAGCTTCGTGAGATAGTCAAGTCTGACGCTCAATCCAGACCCGAAAATGAGAAGGAGTATATCGGAAAATCAGTGGATGGGATGGAATTCTATGAGTTCAGTGACCTAGAGAAAAGTGTAAAGCAGGATGTTCAATTCCTGAAGGATAATCTGTTGGTGCTCGACGAGGCAAAGATCACTGGTTGGATTTACGACACTGCAAATGGAGAGGTCTGCCTTTACTTTCTCTTTTAGCAGCATTGTATGACGGAAAGCGTATCTTTTGCAGGTCAAACAAGTCGTTTAAGAGAAGCCGGAAGAAAATACCGAACATATGAACACTATACTACACTTTGTCTTGAATCTCATTCTGATTATTCCGTCGCGGCAATATAGATCAATCCGGATTTCCATCTGTCTAGCTTCTCATGTGTATCCAAGCCAGAAGGGTGCCTTCATTCGGGGTGCTCGGGCACGAGTTGGACTAGACTTCAAAATATGAAGCTTGAAGCTTGAAGCTGGAAGATTCAAAGACATATTACAGAACAAAGGCGTTACATATCCAGCCCTTGTATCTGCCCCGCCGTTCGTGTTGCCGCTGCGCTCCCTTGGTGATGATGATGAAGATATTTTTGCAGACCATTCGAGGTCAGTACGACCTAGTACGACTCGTACCTCTCTGTCCAGAAATCAATGCGTGGTCTCCAAGCAGCATTTATGCATATGCCACCTATTATTAATCACCAATCGTTGGCGAAGCTTACGTCTGCAGAGCTTGTTACCCAAACGGCTACAAGACCGGCCACCTTGTACTCTCCACCGGCAACAGTGGCGAGATCAAAAATCGCCGCAGACAACTGATATCATATACTCTACTCGCAGGTAATTCGGTACCGTCTGGTACCGTTCGAACAAGCTAGTGGACGAATTCTGGACTTGGACATAGATTGTTACCCAACTGCAGGCAACTGCAACACTCGACATTCTTACACGATGGAAACATCACCATTCATGCGGTGTTCCTGTCGACTGCTGAGGCCCCTTGTACCTCTTTGTACCCTCTGCACCAATGTGTCCATTTCCAAAAGCAGGACAAGGCCTTCGCTTTACGTAATTTCCTGAAATGGTAAATCTGCCTCAAAGAGGCATTTCGTTTTGAACGGACGCTAAGACGATATTCGGCAACAGGAGTGCAACGGGTCGAACTTACGAAAACCTTTCTCAACAAGAGTACAAGTGAGTGTCTTGTTTCTGCCCCGGTACTTAGATGGGGAACATTTTTGAATGCTTCATCATAGCTTTCCAGCGTAATGTATATGCCAAATGTAAGTTTATATTCTTTAGATACGTGCAATGTGCGTACTCCAATATGAATCATTGATATTTCCTGTTTCAGAACCCTTGTTGACAAACCAAGGTGCTCTTGTACCCTCGTATAAAGGCCAGCGGGGCGAACTTCGCTCTCACTAGTCTTCACTACAAGTTCAAACTTTCTCACTATCGTCTGCCATTTTCCGCTCTTTCAAGTTTTCTCTTCACATTAGCAGACATCTCCCCCGTCCGAACCATCCATGCAATTCCAACTTTCCGCCGTTTTGTTCTTTAGCCACGGTGAGTCTACTTTGCATCCTCGATTCTCTCTCGAATACTCTCTCGAATACTCAGCCTCGATTGCCCCTGATTGCCCTTAGTTATCCTGCTCGTGGCAGCATCTCCGATTCCTGTTCCTCTGCCAGAGTCTGTTGATTCACCTCTGGCACTGATGGCCATTGAGACTCGTGCGATTGGAGGCTCGCCCTTGACGCCTGTTGATGCCGAAACTCCTGATGTATCAGCGTTGGTTAATCCATCTTCGGTAAACATAGACGCCAAAGCTCGAACGCTCCCCTTCATCGGAGACTCTCCTTTGGCCCCTCTTGACTCTGAGGCCCGTAGTATATCAGAATCGACACCCAACGTTGACCCATCCGTCGACGTTGAGTTTAGGACACTGGAGGCGCGTGTCTAACTTAGGTCACGATCGAGAATGGCAGATCTCACGTATCATGGGCTCACAGCCTGACAGTCCTAGCGAGACTCCGGCTTCACAACCGCAGGTGCGAGGGTGTGGTCGTTGGGCGTGTCTCTAATGCATGCGCCTTGTCGAAGTTCGATCTTCAATATGCAAAATTTTGTAAGTATCACTATTTGGTTGTCTATCTCGTTTTCGAATCATTCTCATAAGCGTTAGGGTTATCCGAATCATCGACCTTGGACCTCTCTCGTTCACCCGGATTCAGTGTCTCCCTTACACACGCTCTCTATCTCACCCGATACTCTCGTTTCATTACATCTATGCTCAATCCCTTGGCTGGTCCATCTCGATCAGGAAGAATCTTCACGGAGAGGACGAAATCATTAAGATCTTTCTTCATATGCCCGGAGACCAAGATTCCCGCCAGACTGGGTTTTTCTTCTTATCTGTTCTATCGTGGATATTATAGTGTATCGATTGGCTTGTGATTGGACCCTATATCATCAGTTAATTTACCTCCGAACGTTTTCTCTGTATCCTGAGTTCACGTTCGTCTCTGCATCTACTTTACTATCGTACTTTCATATCTACTTTTTCCTGCGCTTTCCATACCTAGCGTTCTCACTGTATCGATATCTTATGTCTGCGGATTCCATTGGTTGGTTGTATCGACTATGTATACTCTTACTAGGAAAAATCATCAGCTTTCATGTTACTCGGTACATATAACTGATTGTTTGGGAGATTGATGAACTCGCAGTACTGGCGTTCAACAACCCACGGGCCAATGACATGAGATTGGCCAATCAGCTTGTCAGCGTTCAGTGTGAAGCTACGTTCCTAGTTGTTAGAGGTTGTTAGTCGCTTTGGAAACTAATCCGTCTCATTTGATGAAAATTTGCACTATTTTTGACCAGTGACTGATTGTAAATTTTCAAACCTTGGAATTTCTACAGGAGTTAAATAGTCAAAGCCCAAAGGGAGATGCTGTATTCGAGGCTGAGGCTCGACTGTCCATGGCAAGGTCAAGGTTAGCCTACGTAGTAAGTGCGATGATAAAGTCGGGAAGAAGATGGTCGCGGCGCGACGCGATGCCATCACGTGCAGTGCTTGAATCTAGACTCTCATCATCCAAAGGCGATGAAAGGATCATTAAATGTTGTTACCCAGGCAAACCCGGCGCAAACCGAGTATATAGTCCTCAAAATTTCAAGCCCTCCTTCAAGTTCCCTTTCTTCCCTCTAGACTTTTCTCATCTTCGTTTCTTGCACATTTCCCAACTTTTCTGCTCAATCATGACTATCGTCCTTACTCCCTATTGGTCTAATGGTGTTCAAAAGCTGAAGATGGCGCCTCAGCGTGAGCTTCCTTTGTAAATCATCAGCTCTCGGGTCTGACTCCATAGATAGCGCCTCCAAAGCCAAAACAAGGTCTAGCACCACCTGTCCTCGATAATGACATCCACATCGTCCGCTGTCTGGCTCAGCTCCGATCTAAGGAAGCTGCTATCGAAAAGTATATATACCTATCTGCTCTCAAGAATGAAAACCCGGATATGTTCTACAAACTGTGCTTGGATAACATGGCCGAGTTCACACCAATCATATACACCCCTGTCGTTGGTGAAGCTTGTCAAAAATGGTCACATATCTATCGTCGACCAGAAGGGATGGTTCGTATTTTATTAGGTACCGTATATACAGCTCAATACTCATATTTCCACAGTACATCTCTATCAAGGATAAAGGAAAAATAGGCGCTGTTTTGAAGAACTGGCCTAAGCTTGACGATGCTCGAATCGCTGTAGTTACAGATGGTGCAGCAAACTTTGCCGAATACCAACCTTCATGACTGATTACGATTCTACAGGTTCTCGAATCCTCGGTCTTGGAGATCTCGGGGTTAATGGAATGGGCATCTCCGTTGGCAAACTTTCTCTCTACGTTGCAGGAGCAGGGTTGGTTACATTTGACCCATGTCTACTCGTCCATACTGAAAACGTTTCATCAGCATTCGACCTCATTCGACAGTTCCTATCTGCTTGGATTTTGGTACAAACACCCAGAAGTACCTCGACGACCCATTGTACATGGGTCTCCGTCAACGTCGGATAGGAGATGAGGAGATGACTGAGTTTATGGATGAATTCATGCACGAAATGTCAGCTGCCTTTCCTAAGCTGTTGATTCAGTTTGAGGCAAGTATAGTTGATCCGTCCGATAGTCCACGGCGTTGAATTTGCGTTTTACAGGATTTCTCAACGGACCACGCATTTATGTGGTTAGAGAGGTTTAGAAACAAATATCCCCTTTTCAACGACGACATCCAAGGCACTGGTGCTGTCGTCTTGAGCGGTTTCTTCAACGCTGCCCAGCTTTCATCAGAAGCCTCTGGTAAACCTCTGAGCTCCCATAGGATCCTGTTTTTCGGTGCAGGTTCCGCGGGGGTTGGGGTTGGCATGCAGCTCATGAGTTTCTTCACTTTGCAAGGCCTCTCAGAGGATGAGGCCCGTGAGCGGATCTGGTTGGTTGACTCTCAAGGCCTCGTTTTCGATGCTCGTGGTCCCATGGCGGAACATAAGAAATGTGAACCGGTATCTCTTTCGTTCAAAGCCAGCCACTAATACTATTGTTAGATTTCTCTAGGAAAGACTATGCTGGACCACCGATCAAGGATCTTCTCGATAGTATGGATAACGAATTCTCACATTTTGCTGATATTGATGTCCTGGTCTAGTCATAGATTACGTGCAACCCACCGCCCTCTTGGGCCTTTCAACCATATCTGTCAGTTCATCTTTTTTCTGCATTCAATGTGTAGTCTGATCCAGGTATATCCAGAACGCTTTCCACACCGGCGTCATCCAAGCAATGGCAGCTCTGAACCCTCGACCTATCATCTTCCCGCTCTCTAATCCTGTCAAGCTTTCGGAGTGCAGCTTCCAAGATGCGGTTATACATACCAATGGCCAGGTCCTGTTTGCTTCTGGTTCGCCATTCCCAGAGATGGAATGGAATGGAAAGATGCTCTATCCTGGTCAGGGTAACAATATGTACATCTTCCCTGGTCTCGGTCTCGGTGCTATCCTAGCACGAGCAACCTCTGTCACCGACAGTATGGTGGAAGCTTCATCGCTTGGCCTGGCGAAATCGTTGACTCCAGACGAACGTAGTGTGGATTTGCTCTACCCTAGGGTTGAACGAAGTAAGTATTTATTGTACACTCGTGGCTACATTGATCAGTCTAATCTGGATTTTGCTCCTCCGAAGTTCGTGAAATAGGCGCCTTCATTGCCAAAGAGGTCATACGAGCTGCCCAGAAAGCTGTACGTCGCTATGAGATTCACTACAATTGACGCGGACACTGACTAAAGGCCATTAAAGGGTGTCGATCGTTCCACTGATCTTCGCTCAATGTCTGATGAGGAGTTGCTGGCATTTGTTTCGTCCAAGATGTGGACTCCCATGCTTTGATTACTTGCTTGCTGTAGATGTCTCTCATGGAGGTTCTCGATCTATGTTCTCTATATTTCCTATGTTGTCTAGTTGTTATCATAACAATAATACTAATTCTGAAAAGTTCTTGGATGGGTTACTTTCTCGTTGAATGTCTTGAACGACCTCTCCGAAGTGCATTTCATTGGTTCTAGTCGTGATAATGATTATATAGTACAGTGAAAATTCTTTCAGCCCAGTGGATGGATTGATACAAAAACACAGCTCTCGTTCATGCTGCAGACGCTAACGGAAAGGGTATTCCTTGGTCTTGTACTGGAGGAGACGCTCCGTTACCAACCATCACTCGAGTTCCTGTGCTTGTAACATCGTCCACAGTCACGAATATGTACGCTGGACTTTCATCAGTCAAAGTGATATCAGACACAGGATCTTGAATACGCACCGGGGCCTGGTGGGTAAACGCGATTATTGGGAGGCGCCCTGATGGTGAGCGACTTCTTGTTGAGAGACAATTGTGATTCCATGAAGACAAGGCGAGAGCTTGCATGGAAAGCATGAGTAGAGAATCCCAAGTCCATCAGAGCCACTAAGCAGAAGGAAGTTAGTAGACGATATAGACTGCAACACAGTGGGGTCGAACCTTTCAGGTCACTCGTATTAAGGTCCTCCGGAATGTCAATGTCAACAGTAAACGGCTCGTTGAATGCTATCTGCTCCGGCATGCGACTGACAGTGGGTCGGGAGCGTGACAAGAATGGAGGATTAAGGAATTGGACTCGGAATTCACTGAGACACATAGAATCAATTCAGCGAAAGCGATGAAGAAAAGTTCAAGAGACGCTACTGACGTGTTGAATGTGGCATTTTCAACTACGCCACCGTTTGGATTTGAACCGGCGAGGAATATCGCTCTATCGAGGAGAAAGTTCAGTGTAAGAGTGGATAGCCCTGAAATAGCGAAAGAACATACCCGCTTGGTATCAAAGTCACTCCAGAATGATACAACCGCGGGATGTCCGATGTGGGTAATCCTTCCCTGTTGAAACGACTCCCAAGGGGTGCCTCTGGATCATAGAAAACAGGTGTAAGCCTAGATGAACGATCAAAGTGTAAGTCCAGATCAACTCAGATACGGCGATCAAGCAAGAAACCCACACTGGATGATCGGCGTTCGAGTTGCCTATAGGGTCGGAAACCGAATCGATAGCGGCATATCCAGTCCCAGCACCATTCGTGATGAGCACCTGGCCATTAGGCAACAAGACCATCTCAGGCATCATACGTCCTTCAGGCATCCTCTCTATAACCCAACCTTTCTCGATTCCCTCTGGCGTGAGTGTGATTCGAGTACACTGGTCTGATGCGGGATCTTGAGATGACAAGTCTTCGGAGGGGGTAGCATCACTGAAGTTGCTCCCTCCACACACGAGAACCTCCGGGATGAAATCGGGCGGTGAAAGTGGGAGAAGTGTCGCAGTCCCATCCATGGGATTTGTGACGTGCACTCCGTTTGGAATGGTAGGAAGGATGGTTTCAGTTTGAGCTTCGACATCGTAGATGATGGATTGGTTGTTGGCTACGATGAATACTTTGCCGTCAGGAAGGGCGAATCCACTGAGGACGTAGTTTTGTTTAGTGCTTATGATTTCTAAATGACCGCAACCTACCGAGGGAACAAGTTCGTGGGCACAGTTCGGGCCAAGAACGGTGAGAATCTGGTCTGCCCATTGTCTTTAGGAGGGAAGAATTCAAAGGAGTTTTCCGGGTCGGTGTTGTAAAATGGTGTTTCTTCATGGGTTCCTCCAATGATCATCTACGACAGGGTAAGTTTCTGAGGTTGGCTGAGCTGAAGGACGTTTAATTACCAGAGAACCATCAAAGATACGGATAGCGGACGTATACCACCTGTTTGCTGCAAGATGCAGTGTAGCAGGATCTTCAAACAGGGTGCAGTTGAGACCGGCGGGGTCAGCGCAGGGCTCGAAGATCCTGATACCCATTCGTCCATCAGCATCTGGAGGGACAGTCACACCCGGCGGAAGCTCTGAAGCCTGGCCTCCAACGCTGACCTATTGAATTTATCTGAGCTGATCGAAACAGCTTGTGGTTTGGAAAGCAGTACATACCATTGTTCCGTTACTGAGAAGCGCGCCAGAAGCACAGAAAGTGTCGGTGATAGCATTAAGAGGGAAACCAGTGTTGGTCTCGAGATTCCAAAGCTCAACCCATGCTTGGTGCCCGTCTATCTGGAGAGGGTCACCGAGAACCCGATCGAACATCAGGATAAGCGTAGGAGACACCAGGATCACCTCCAATGCAGTGATCCCGGTTGTGCCATTCTGAACAAATGACCACTCTCCCTTAGGTGCTACTGAGGCAACCTGAAGGACAGAGAGGTATAGAGCTGCAAGCAAAGAGGATGACAGGAACAAAGGCGATCGCATCTTGGTTTTTTTTGCGTTCGTGAAATTAACCATATATATATGTCCAAGATTATGATGACACATTATCCCCTCCTACGGGTGAAGGTCGAATGATATTGTTTTCTGTGTGGGGTGTCCTGCAATTGGAGCAGATTGTTCTCATCCGGGTGAGTGTTTCGAGATAACCGGGAAGATGCCAAGGTCGAGGGGAGCAAGAAATTTGGAAGTGGGGAAGAGGATACTGTGTACAGCTTTCCATATAAGCGCAAGAGGTAAGTCATAGAATGCAGTAGAGGCATTTGCGAAATCACCATCGAGAAGCCAGAGCTCCGCCTGTGAGAAGAAGACTCTCACCATTTTGATATTCAGAGAACACAGGAAAACAAAAACTTACCTCTACATCGGAAAAACAGCGGGAAAGGTCCACGAATATTCGTGATACTACGAAGTTCATGTTCTGATAATAGGATATGTACTGAACCTCCCTGCGAGTACTTGCTAGCTCTGCAGTTTTATGCCGCTGCAGTGACCACAAGTTTCGAGGACGACAAACCCAGCTTACAAGCCGGAGCGGAATGCGTTGTTCCACCACAAATTCACAGGAATTGAATTTGCGGGCTCCGTTGTGTGCTTTCTTGTGAAAGGACACCGGCTGAGGGACAACAGGTCGTAGTCCGAGTCTTACCACCCACGCGCAGCTTCTTGCTCGTCGCCGAGGACGAGAAAAGAGTCTTGCTTGAAATATAAAAATAGAGTAGGTCTTTGCCGCTTTGTGTAGAGCTAGGGGGTGGTTCTGCGTGGGGTGTAAACTTGAAGGAAGACTGATTAGTAGCTGGGTATATGAGTATTTCGAGTGAAAGGAACGAGCAGATATTCTCGACCATGTATGTTCTCGAGCGCGGATTCCTAAGTCATCGTCTTACCCTCCCTTTAATTCCGCTAGTATTCAAGTTGCACTATCGTGTGTAATCTGTAAAGTGTTGTGCACCTAAAAGGAATGAGTGGGCTCTTCAAGTTTGGTTGTCCTTACTATGTTCGCACCGTGGAATTGTTCACGCATTTTCCATAATCGATCAAAGGAAGAAACAGACATAATCTCATACACTATGCATAGACAATTACGGACAGGCATTCAAACGACTGTACCCGCGTTGGACGCGATACGCGGCCAGAGATCCGCCTGTGGAACGTTGGTCAGTGGATTTAGGATTGTCTGGGGAATGCCGGGACGTACACATTCTTTTGCAACGGGGCCTGTTATTGCTGAGCCCTTCATTTCACCCTTGGGGTTGACAATGACACCGGCGTTATCCTGATGGGGCACCATTAGCAAAGGGAATAGACCGTGTATTGATAAGGATGCGCACCTCGAAGTAAAGGAAAACACCATCTCTCCGTCTCCATGCTTTGCGTTGACGGATGACAATAGCAGGCATGGCTGATGAGTGGAAAAAAGAGGTATCAGATCCCACAGATTCTCAATCATAAAACAGCCGTATCCATCTCTTCAATACTCACTCTTCTTTCTCAACTCAGGCTTTCCTTTCTTCACAGATGCAACAACCATATCACCAACACCAGCGTCGGGAAGACGGTTGAGATGGGCACCAAATCCATATGGCTCGATGAGGAATAGTGATTTTGCGCCAGAGTTGTCAGCACAGTTGATAACTGCACCAACAGGAAGACCGAGAGTCAATCTGAATTTGGTACCGGCGGGGGGTGCTGGAGAGAAAATGGGTGATCGCAGAGTCCATTATTCGTGTCCGAAGTAGGGGATTGCGGTAGTTTGCAGATCGTAGATGAGAGAGAGTGAGAGGATACAATAACAGTCAGATAGCAATAATGAATGAGTAGTGTGCAGACGAACCGGGCTTGGACATTTTTGAGGGTCTTGAGGGATATGGCCGCTAATCGAAACTTTTGGTGGATGAAAGACGACTGCCGAGAGCCGGCATTCAACTGTACAGTTTAACGGAGACTGCCGAATTAAGGTCACCTGACGCTATAAGTACATTTGCCTGCCGCTTAGCCTTGCTCACGAACAGTTCGCGATGGCGCCGTCTTCGGACGTCAATCACAATTCAGTTCTCTTTGCTGTGAAGCGTTGGAGGAGCTTGGAGTTGGCTATACTTTATAAGCTTTCCAATGCGATCTAAGTGCATAGGTTTACCTGGATGCATAAATACACTCGTACGTCTCGTCTCCTTCGTCAAATACATTCCACATTATCATACCCATTGTACAGGCCACAGTTACAGTTACAGCTTGGACGGTTCAGCTCGGATGCCAGCTTCTCAAGCTCACTTGACGCATGAAGATCGTAATGATAACATCGAGATGACTCCCGCTCCGTCCAGAAAGAGTATGACAACCCTTCCAAAACCTGCTTCTGAATAGCTCAATTACTTCTACCAGAAACGCAGGAGGATCAGGACAAAGCCGACGATGAAGCCCGTCGTAAAGCGTTGAAGGACCTCGTACAGTCATGGCAAGATCGCCTGCAGTTAATAACTCTAATCGTACGTACAAGTCTCACCAAAGTACTTATGCGGGCGCTCATGCATGGTGATCGCAGACGACGTTCCTCGCTTCAGTTGAGGCCAGTATGCTCCAAGTAACAATGCCCGATGATCCATCTAGTTCCTCCCGCTGGTCACAAGCAGCCAATGCAGGCTTCATGGGCTCACTCGTCCTTCATCTCCATGCATCCTTCATTTCATTCTTCGCATCGTTCTTCCTAGTCCGTTTCAAAGTCCAGGAGGCAAAGCGGGAAGAAAAACAGGTCGAAGCTGCAGATGCTTCGTATCAGCGTGTGCCTACGTCGAAAGGTTCTACTATCCTTGACATGGCCGCCCATAATATCACTCGGTCACCTACAACGTCTCCGCATTCCACGATGTCGGACGGGCACGGAACATATCCTAACGAGAAAGGAAGACCAGCACCGCAGAACCTTCGAATGCCCTCGATCTGGAGCGCCAATCCTCAGTTGGTGCAGATTGGTCCCTTCCAGCGACAACCACCGATCAATTTATTGAGTCGGTGCCATACGCTTTGCTTGGTGACGACAGCTTTGGGATTCATCATGGCGATGGTAGGAGTTGTCTGCTATGCATGGGATGGTCAGGCTACTAGTGTCGCTATCGTCACTAGCGTGAGCATTTGTCTGTGCTTACTCTCGTGCGTTTGCATTGTCCTCCCTCAGCAAAAGGATCCAAGTTCACGTTTGTTCATGTACCATTGACGATTCACTTTTGAACCTGTTATCTTATTGCAATGACTGTGTACGCTAGGACCATTATCAGATCTTAATTCGGCTTTGTTCCATTTGACGATGAGTAGGCGAGCTTGCATCGTTATGCAGAAGAGTATGATGAGCAGAATGAATTGGGATGTGTATACAGTTGAAGATGCGAGTATGTATATTAGAGTAAGTCGAATAGAATGTGTACTGTATGATGGTCAGTCCTCCCTGGCAAGGTAGTCAGGACATGAACAAAAGCCAAAACAGAAGGCAACTTACTCTGGTGGTTCTCTTCGTATGAAAGCAAGATCTATCACAGCGGAAAAGGCAGCGAAAGCCAGTCCGCCACCAAGCACAGCTCTTGGACCAGAATTTCGAGCGAGGATACCACCTGCCACGAATCCAGCAGACACCGAGTTGTATATATCATTTTTGGCACGATACTACAATTATCGCAAGCATAAGTGAAGGTCATAGAAAGGTCACAGAGAATGACTCGTACCGATTCTATTATACATTCGATACCTGCAAACAGTGCTCCGACTTTCCCGAAACTCTTTCCAGTCGTCCACATCCCTTTACCCATTTCTTTGAACATAGCACTGGCCTTTTGGTGTGTTTTCATTCCAGCCTGGGTACGCTCTCGAAGGAGAGGATCTTCATAGGCGAATGAAGATGACATCAACGAGAAGAAGGCACCGATAGCCAGTCCTTGAGAATGCAAAACATGAGAACTAAGCAGCAGAAAGTTGAACGCAAGCTAATATAGACCTCCTCCACCGGCCAATACCGTCTTGAACGCACATGTTTCCGACGCCATAGTCATGAACTTTTCGGTCTTTCTCATTTGGTCGAATGCATCGCGTTCTTCCTCAGAGACTCCAGGAGGAAGGGGCTCCTTGCCAGGTATGTGTATTGGCACTAGGCCAGGGAAGTTGGGCCCGTTCATGGACGTGAACGCGCGAGTGAGGAAGTGAACAATTTTTCCTGCCGGGATGTGAGGGGATGTGTCATAGTGATGACATAATGCAAGAATTAGCGCTCATCTCCCTTTTTTGTTTCGAGCGCCTCTAACAAGTTTGGACCTCCTCCCGAGTCCCCACTCGGCCATGACTGGGACATAGCTCGAAACACAACCGCAAGTTCAATAATTGCTTGTGGCGTATGGGTCCGCGCTGTACTCCAACAGTCTCCAACCCGCCAACTCAATTAAGCATGGGCTGATTGTATACAACTTATTGTTCTCGGAGAACAACAATAGTAGGTCCAATTGTCCCGAGATCATCTGGCCATAAATATGGCTTATACGGTTCGTTTATACGTTTTTTTTCCTACTTTCTTGCTTCCCTAAACATCCCGCTCCCTCGTACAATCAATCAATCATCCGTTCCCTAATCCGTCATGCACGCCTCCGATCCAACGTTTCCGCTGTATCCCATCCTCTCCTTCCTCGCCATAGTTGTCAGCTTCATTCCCTTTCCATGGCATTACCGAGCTCGCAATATCGGGACCTGCTCGTACATGCTATCTACAGGACTATACTCGCTTGTCGAGTTCATCAACTCCATCATCTGGGCGGATAATGTCAATAATGTTGCGCCTGTGTGGTATGATATCTGTGAGTCTTCCACGTTTGGATCGACGTGTTATCTTGCTAAAGACCTTTGCAGCTGCGCAGACCATCATCGGCGCCAGTGTTGGAATCACCTCCTCAACCCTCGTCATCAGTAGACAGCTATACAATATATCCACCATGAGCGGCCGTTCGACTACACCCCAGGAGGTGCGTCTTTGCCACGAATCTCTCGTGTCCTATTGATATTGACCGTTTGACAACCAGAGACGACGGGAGACAATCATTAATTGCATTATCGCGTTCGGAATTCCCCTCCTTGTGATGGCTCTTCGTGCGTAACATCTACTTCTCGGTTCTAGAGTCCAAGTCCTCACATAATGCACGTACCTAGATTTCATTGTACAACCCCGACGATTCGATATATTCGAAGAGATTGGCTGCCAACCAGCGACATTCAACACCGTTGCAGCTTATATATTGTATTTCATGTGGCCAGTCTTCATTGGTCTTTGCTCCTGTGTATACTCAGGTAACAGTGATTCCCGTACTCCACACTAGTCGGTGCTAACATGTTGCTGTAGTGTTAACGCTACGAAACTTCTACAATCACCGCGTGGAATTTGCCAAAGTCGCATCCACTAATTCTGGCATGTCTCCCAGTCGATATATTCGACTCATGCTTCTCGTCTTCGTTGATATGTTCTGCAACACTCCCATCGGGGTCTTCGCCATCATCGTTGCCTCGCGCGCTGTCGTGTTGCCGTTCTCCGCCTTGTCCGAGTCGGTGGACTTTGCCAAAATAGACTTGGTCCCAGCGAGCGTGTGGAAGGCTGATCGTCTCAGTCGTGCTGCGGTTGAGATCAACCACTGGGTACCAGTGTTCTGCTCGTTCGTGTTCTTCGTGTTCTTTGGATTCGCCGAGGAAGCCAAGAAGAATTATCAGAAGGCGTATGAAAGTCTGAAACGACTATTCGGGTGTAGAGGGAGCAGGGCTAAAGCAAATGGCAATCCCAAGACAAAGTAAGCATACGCCTGTACGCGATTACGATCAACAACTGATAACCTTTCATCTCATCTAGTCCATCCAATGCTTGGAACACGATCTCTTCAAAGGCTAAATCGACCAATTCTACAGCTGCTTCTACCCTCGCTCCATCCTCTTTCCCCGTTCACGACAAATACACACCCGACGACTCATACCTCTTGCAAAGCGATAGTGCTCTCAACTCACCATGCTCCCCGGGTTCCTCCTGCGCATCGTCCTTGAGACCCTTGCTCCTTCGCTCTGATCTCACATCCTCTCAGCCATCTTCTCGGCAGACAAGCTTCGCCGATTCAGAGCGAAAGGCAGGATTCTTTGCTGCCCAGCTGCAAGGGAAGGGCGCGAGTGGGTTAGCACCAGCGCGTAACACCCCTCTCAAACAGTCATTCGAGACTCTATCCGCTGCTAGCACGCTCACGTTAAATCCCAATGCGTTGGAAAGCGGGCACGGACACGGACACTATAGGCAATATGAGTCAGAAGGACTTGAAGAGATACCACTGGATTGGTCACCTTCTTCAACGTACCCTTCTACTCAGCCTCATGCATTATGATGTGGACATTTACCAACTTCATGCATTCACGATACTCACCTTAGTCTTTCTTGTATTTCTATCATCTAATCTGCCGTTGCTTGATTTTATAGCGCTGCATTCATGACACTTAATTGTATCTCATTTGATATCGAGTAGTCCTATCCTTATATCCCCACCGTTCTCTTCTGCTTGTAAAATTTTTTGTTGGACTCTGGCAAAGCGCTTATGCTTGGGAATTGGCCTTGCTGGAGGCGTTCCGGATTGTAGGGAATTCGCTACTTATTTTGCATTTGTGTGTGTATCCGTAGACACTGCTTTGATACAGTTGTTCCTTCGTGAACCAGCTTGACTTCGTCGTTTTGGCGTATCACTATTTTTTAGAAGTGACGAAAGAGCAAAATTGGTACTTAGCCGCCGCTGTATTTCAGTACTGTCACAGGGTATATCCTTCCCGAGTCCCGACTTTCAGGTGGTGCGGCCCAAGTTAAATCAGACGTTGCAGCCTGTTATGAGTGCCTATTAGCCATAAGAAATGCAACAGCATGCGAATATGAATCAGAGAGAAGATATAATGCAATCGTTCATTCGTGAACGCCTTCAAAGCTTCACGTCGTACTGTAGCAAGAAATATTGCCGATACTTGAAGTTGTCATCCTTGAGGAAGCTGACATGAAAAGTTGCACTCACCACAGTACACTATTCCGAACAGTACTATAGTTAGTATCCCTATCCTCGAATCGTTGATCGTCGAAGGAGAAAAGTAGCTAGCGAGTTGGGCGCTTGGATAAGCGCCAAAAATGAGCACCGGCGCTTTTGCAGCAAGGGGTTTCGTCCCGTTTCTTATGCGACCTACTCTCAGCTTGTTCAAAAGAGGCGGACGTTCTGCTTGGAAAGGTGACATTGATGCTTCAATATGGAATACGGAGGCTAAATAGTCTCTAGGTCCATACTTCGTCGCCTTCCCCAACCTCAGGGAAGCTCAAACTTCCAATGTCGCGATAAAAACCCAAGCTAGGTCTTGTACCATTCTGCCAAATTTCGTTGGGTATGCGTTCTGGAAATCCAATAGCCAAATGCCTCTCACTGAAGTGATAGGATCCGCTTTCTGGTTCACAATGGGAAGAATTACCTCCCAGTTATGGTTACAGAGGAGATGGTTGGCCATAAATTGGGAGAGTTCGCGCATACCAGGAAGGCATTTTCTGGTTCTGGAAAGTGCGTATCACAGCTGATTCCCTTTACGTTGCTCGACTGACGTATGCTTTCAGGAAAAAGTAGAATATACACCTCGAAATATACTATTTGTCACTTTCACTGCGTGTTCACGAGGACTCTGTAATTGCCAGGAAGTAATGATTCATCGTACGGACTTCCAACTCACGCTGCTCGTCAATGAGCTTATGTCTCAAGATATGATCGAATCATAAATACCGGCGAATACTTAACATCGTCTATGTAGGATGTCACCATGCTGGTTGCATCACGCAAACTGCTGACTTGGCTGACGGAAGGCTGGTGTTCTCTGTCGGCGCGTAATGCGACCTAGAACATTGGGTGTTCATCAGGTTGACACTCGATGATAAGGTTGTATGCTCACATCGTTGCAGCAATGTGCCATGCCTCGTGTCTAAAAGCAGTCACGGCTTCTATGTCCGCATCCCTATCTGCTCTCCACGCCCGCTTCTCTAACAAGTATGCTATATCACTGAAACCCCGTGCGCAATCCCGATGTGCCGTAGGATATGATGAAAGGATCTCTCGATGAGTGAAGATGGCTTCGAGATATTCGCCTCCGGTGGTAGGGTACGTGTCCAACTGGGACCGTATGGCTTGGAGGTATGCACATCCGAAGGGCTCGTTTTTTGTACTGATGCTGGAGCAATCCGACTCTGTTGCGTCGGACTAGGGTTGCCATTGGATCTCAGTCGACATTTCATCATGTTGTACTTCAGAAACCTTACCTGATAACTCGGATCGTCGCTCATCGTAACGTCGTCCTGCGCGTTTATGGATTTTGGGATGTACGCGATGTCGGTGGCTTGTCGCTATCTCCAGGAAAACCATCAGGATCAGTGACGGCGAGAACTTGATGGCTCACATCTAATTTTGTTCCACTTAACGAAAGAGTTTGCAGTAACTCGCAAAGTTCCATTGAAAATTGCTGCCATTGTCCATTCAGATACGACAGCAGGACATCAACGAGAAACTGTTATACTTCTTGAACTGTGGTTGCCATTGTGAAGGAGTTTGAGTGTCTGTGAAAGATTCGATTGACAGATTGAGCAAGAGTGTAAAGAGTTAAATATTGCAACGAGTCAAAAGGTATCGTTTTAATACTACCTCGCCTATTCCACATTGCTGAGATCCTCGTGTTGAGCACATTCGTATAGAGCCGAAACCTCGAGGCATTGGATATGAATATCTAATCGATCAGTGATTAAGACACAATGTGTTTTCTGAATTCATTCTTCCAATCTTCGTCGAAGCTCAAGTGTCAGCAAATCCGGTTAGTCGCCAGTATACGATAACTTCTTGGAAGGACGGTCCGTTCTCATTCACCCTTGCATCAAGGTGAGTATGAGTATTGCTTCATATGTACATCGTCGAAATCTCGGATCTAGGTCCTGTCTAGTCCCAACTTTCCAATTTCTATGAATAATCATATAGTATGAAAGCTTCAGAGGTCGTTGATGGATCACTATGGAGCACATGCTAGGCCGGGTCGTATCACAAGAACTATGATGATCATGAACAAAGCATTTCAAGATACAGCCTTCTGCAAGGAAATTTGAAGGTCCTTTAGAGTGCCACAGTCGGCTCATTTATCAATTCTTTAGACCAAGGAATCGTTGGAGTCAACGAAGGTTTGCGATGCACCGACTCCATTGGCAAAGCTATTGTGGTCTAAATTCACACTGGCCGTGATCTCCGCGCCCGTTTCAATTGAAGAAATTTCCTTCGGTCAAGCTCCTTCCCGTTCAAAATCGTTAACGTACGTCAACCATCTTCTGCTCTGCTCATAAATCAGGTTCATCTCGCAAATGTTACTTTCATCTTCCACCTTACCCTAATCCAAGAGCATGGCGAGTTCACAGATTCCCCTCGACCGAGCCTATCTTACTGCGATATGGCTTGAGACACTCTTTTATGGTTCGTTAGTTTTTTAAAAATCCAAGCTCATTCCATCACTGAATATTGTCTGCTGATTCTAGGAATCAATTTTCTGTTGTTCTTCTCGTATCTGTTCATCGTCCGGTATAAAAGAAGGACTTCTCTCAGTAAAATCATCGTGGGCGTTGCGATCATGATGTTCCTCTTCTCTACCGTCCACGTTTCTTTGGGTTTCTATCGTTTGATAGAAGGCTTCATCGTTCTTCGAACACCCATCGAATTCTTTTCCGATGTGTCTATCCCTGCAAATGTCGCGAAAGTGACGATACACACTGTAAACTCGATTCTCGGGGACAGTATCATGGTGAGTGTCATTGACCACTACTCATGATATGGACTAAGAGAAGGGCGTTGACATAATGAAGGTATGGAGGTGCTATAATGTATGGGGTCAAAGATGGTTGCCGTCTATTCTCCCAATCCTCTTGATAATTGCTTCCGCAGGTAATATACTCCTGTCGTTTGATTTCGTTTTGACTGACTAATTCATCGACCAGTGTGTGGATTTGGTCAAGCGGTCATATTTGCGGAGGCAAGGACGACACATAGCGCATTTGGGTCCAACCTAGAGAGGTGGAATGGGTCACTCTTTTCCCTGTCGCTCGCCACCAATGTTGTTGTCACCACTCTGATTGCTACCCGCATATGGTACGTTGTGATGATTGCGACTGGCTCACGTCATATCCTGAATATTCCTTCACAGGTGGGTAAGCCGTCAAATCAATCCTCTGCACGACTCCGCCTTCAAGTATCGTCGAGTTTTGATTCTCGTTATCGAGTCCGGTGCCATTTACTCTTCAGCATTGGTCATTGAAATCACCCTCTATTTCCTGAACAACAATGCATTCTACATCATCTATGACCCTATCGCCCAGCTTACCGTGAGTGCTCGATGACTTGCTTGATGCCTCTTCCTTGAACTCAATCCGTTCGTAGGCGATCGTACCTACTATAATTATTGTACTGACCAGTCTTGGGCTTACATCGGCTGACCTGAATTCTGAGGAACAACTCGCAACTCGGAATCGAATGAGCGCTCTCGAATCTCGACCCCAGTTTGTAACAGGGCGAGGGCTGGGTACATTCTCATCCACAGGCGTTTCACTTCCAGAAACAGAAGATCGTATAGCAGCAGGAGAGGCAGATGCTCATATGTTCTTGGAGTTGAAGCCAAAGCAGTCGGCAAAAACTGCTATCTAGAGTACGAGGACACCGCGGCTTTGTTGTACTGCTTGCGCAGTTATTTTCAATCTCTCCTGACTTCCCTGTGACTTCCCGACCTGAAATCAAGCGACTCTTCCCCTACGAGAGCAACTGTGCTTTATGAGTCTTCATTGAGAACGGGCGATATTTATGGATTGTGTTCCTTCTAAGATAAGGCCTCAAGCTGAAGGCCTGAGGGTTGATTTTGAATGAATTTCTTGATTTGCACTGCACTCATCGATGCATCAGCTATCCAACTTGAGCTTGGCTGATACCGGAACCGTGAGTGAGTCAATCGGCCGGTCGGAGCATGCCGAAGCGCCGGCTACTGTATTCACCACGCGGTGCTAGTTTTTCATCCTGCTCTTTTCGTCTTCCTCACCCAGGACAGACATTCTGACCGGACTAGCTGTACAGAGCGTCCGTGCTTATTTTCTTTTAGAACAACCTCATATCTTCTCCAGCTGCTTCCTAGCCTGCTGGCAGGTCAATTTTGACGACCAACTCACTCAAAAAATCATCTGAAATCAGTACAATCTCAACGCTTACTCTTTTCGACAAAAAATCGTGAGTCTTCGATGCTATCTCTCTGCGCGAAGCTAAGCATGAAACGTTTTTCTCGCTCTAGAATGAGCAAATCTTCTGTGGCTGCAACATCAAAGATTCCTCCGACCCAGCTACCATCAAAGTCGGCTTGGCTAAACGGCCCACCTCAAAGTGCTTCGCCGCGCTCCCAATCTCCTGCACCATCGAATTCAGCTCCAGCTCATCCTACACACTCAAGACGTCCCAGTACTCTTGGTCAAGGAGTTCCCATAAAAGATGGCGTCAGTATACCTCGTAACAACGTAGGTGCAACAAAAACAGGTACGCGTGTATGTTTGACTGTTTCTTTCTGGTAAAAACTCACTGGAAATAGGCTCAGTGGTTTCTTTTGGATCCATAGACGATGCATCAGCACCGATATCCTCCTCTCCAGCGGCCACACCCGCTGTCAAATCCTCGGCTGATAGTGTGAAAACTTTTGGCTCTGTTCCAGCAGCTCCGAATCAGCTAAATGGAAAATCTTCTGTCTCCTCTACGACAAAACCTCCGCTGAGCCAAACATCCTCCTCAGCATCCATTTCTGCTGTGTCGACGTCATCATCCTCCTCTTCACCCTCTTCTGCACTCGCTAAACCCAAGATGGACGTCAGGAAATTTTTCATGACCACACCGTCTACTCCTCAAACATCCTCCGACACATCCTCTCCTTCTACACGATCATCAAATCTCCCTCACCAACCACATCCGCCTTCGACATCTGGTAACTCTAACGGTATGCCTTACGCACCATACGTTCCTGTCACTATGCGTCCACCACCCAATTCTGCTGGTGGTGGTCCTAGGTCACCGAACTATCCCAGGCAACAGATAGCAAACGGGAATACGTCTCGCCCTCCCAATGGCGCCAATGCTCCTCCTGGACCTCCTATACAACCACCCATGGGAAGTCCTCGCCTCGGTCCTCATCCACACCCAGTGCAGCAGACTAATGTCCAATCTCCTGCAATGCAGCCTCCTATGCCAATGAATTGGACTCCTTACTACGTGAGTTGTACGACTACTGATGAGTAATATCACGGACTGAACATGATGATAGTATAACATGCCAATGACTTCAGATCAGGGCTATGTTTATCCTCCACCTTGGGGGTACGGCATGCCTCCGCAACCAATGCCTCCACCTCATCCACAACAGCATCCTCCCCTTCCGCACCATCATTCATCCCAAGGGGCTCCTCATGCCCCAATGACAATGTCCCCTCGAAACATTCCCGTCCCTCTACAAAGCGGCCCACCCGGTACTCCGACCCTTTCGCACGCTTCCACTACCCCGCACAGTCCTCATCCCGCACCTCTCACGCACTCTTCATCCAATAGCATAAATACAGTGTCTTCGCCTCCTCCTACGCCTTCATCCGCGACAATACCCGGCGGTGGTCGGCTGAATACTAACGCGAGGGATTTCGTCCCTCGCCCATCCTCAAAGGTCACCATCAAAAGCGCTGATGGTTCTGAATTGAACCTCGAGAACCTAAAAAAGGGTCCTAGTCATCAGTCTTCTCCCTCCATCAATACCTCTCTACCTACACCTTCGCCGTCCGGACTTAACTCGCCCGCGACACGCGCTATACCTATAGTTGCTCCCGATTCCAAGAAGAAGCGTGAAGATAAGGAGAGGGAAGAAAGTCAGGCTAAAGCTGCGGCTCTGGAAAAGGAACGCAAAGCAAAGGAGGATGCAGAGAAGAAAGCCAAAGAGGAGGAGCGGATTAGAAAAGAGAAGGAAGATCTCGAGCGAAAGGAGAGAGAAGAGGCCGAGCGTAAAGCCAAGGAAGAGGCCGAGCGCAAAGCAAAGGAAGAGGCTGAGCTCAAAGCCAAGGAAGAGGCTGAGCTTAAGGCAAAGGAAGAGGCCGAACGTAAAGCACAGGAGGAAGAGGCTGAGCGACAAAGATTGAAGGAAGAAGAGGAGGAGAAAGCGCGGATTGCGGAAGAAGAACGTCTACGAGAGGAGAAACTCAAACTGGAGGCGGAAAAGAAGCGGCAAGAGGAAGAAGAGAAAAGGAGAGCGGAGGAACAGGCACGCATCTTGGAGGAGGAGGAAGCTGCAGCCAAGTTGAAAGCCGAACAGGATAGCCAAGACGAGAACGAGGCTGAAGAGCAGGAGGAAGGTGAAGTCGTGGAAAATGACAAACCACAAATTGACGACAAAGCTGCTGAGTCCAAGACTGAAGACCAGAGGCCTCTTCGAATCGACACCGCAGCTCCTTCAGAACCTCTGCCGAAGCGCCGACCAGGTCGCCTGGACCTCTCCACTGTCGCTAGCAAACCCAATATCCCCGCTCCTCTTCCATCCGCCCTTGCCACTGCTCGTGTCATTGATGACCTTGGCCGCGTACCTTATCCCGTAGGCGTTCAAAGTCCTAAAGTTGAGCTCAATGCGAATGCGAAGGACGGCAAGTTCAGGTAAGTTTTCTTCATGGTACTATGGATATGATCACTAACTGATATGACGTCCAGATATGACAGAGAGTTCCTGCTACAGTTCATGAATATATGCAAAGAAAAACCCGACAATCTCCCTGCTCTTGACGCTATTGGTCTTGAGCCGCCTTCACAAGCTCCTTTCCCATTGACTCGTACTCAGTCTGGACGAGGTACCCGACAAACGAATATCATGCGTTCATCTTCTGTTGGCATAGGATCTGGATTTAAAGGTGCACCTCCTTTCGGTGGAATGGGCAACTTTGGAACGGCTGGAAACGCTAGCAAGCTCTCCAGTGAGGAGAGATTTGCCAATGCCAATGCCAACCGCACTGTGTCCATGAGTGGTACTGGTGCGACTTTCCGTCCTCAGGGCTTAACACGAACTGCCAGCTCTGGTGGACCCGGCTCTCAGTTACACACTGGCCGTACTCGGAGCAAACGCGGGGACAAACGTACCGATGCTAACAAGGCTCCTTCCGGCGCACACCATCAACAGTTCGGCCACCCTGGCGCTGCCTTTGGACCCGGTGGCGTTCCTCTAGAGCCTGTTGCACCGTTACAACTGTCTGAGAACAGATGGGACAGGAAAGCCATCGCTAACGTTGACCAAGACTCTCCCGAGCTCGTCGATCGCAAGGTGAAATCTTTGCTCAACAAACTCACTATGGAGAAGTTCGACTCAATATCCGACCAAATCATTTCGTGGGCTAATAAGTCCGAGAAAGAAAAGGATGGACGGACGCTCATCCAAGTAATTCGTCTCGTTTTCGAGAAAGCTACCGACGAGGCCACCTGGTCGGAGATGTACGCTCGTCTATGTCGCAAGATGATGGAACAGATCAGTCCTAGGGTCCAGGATGATGGTATCAAGAACTCGGATGGGAAACCCATTGCCGGTGGTCAACTTTTCCGTAAATACCTTCTTAACAGGTGCCAGGAAGATTTCGAGCGTGGCTGGGTTACCAAAGAGGCCACCGCTGCTGCCGCTGCTACAAAAGCGATAGAGGATCAGGCTGTGAAGGCCAGCACATCGAAAGAAGACGAAGAGGTTGCTCTTTACTCCGATGAATATTACGCCGCTCAGAAGGCCAAGCGTCAGGGACTGGGTCTCATCAAGTTCATTGGTGAACTTTTCAAGCTACAGATGTTAACGGAGCGCATCATGCACGAGTGTGTGAAGAAACTCATTAGCAACGTGGAAAATCCTGAGGAGGAGGAAATCGAGTCGCTGTGCAAACTTCTTACTACCGTTGGCCAGATGCTCGACACAGCTAAAGCTCGTGCGCACATGAACGTCTACTTTGACCGCATGAAGGAGTTGACCAAGAGTCCGAATGTCAATTCACGTATGCAATTCATGTTGCAGGTACGTTGTATCCTTAATCTTTGAGTGCTTGTGGTTTCATTGTACATGTGTCTTCTAGGATGTCATCGAACTCCGTGAGCGGAAATGGCAGCAGAGAAATGCAGTTGCCGCACCCACCACCATCGCAAAGATCCACGAAGCGGTGAGTATGTTTCTCTTCACACGTTCTCAACCTCACTCAATGATCAAATAGGCTGCCAAGGAAAAGGCCGCTGCGGACAAGGAGGCTTATACGCGCCAGATCAGTATGTCTCGTGGTGGCTCTCGCCGTGGCGGTGATAGAAGTGAACACCAGCCTTCTGCTGATGGCTGGACACTCACTGGCAACGCCCCTCGTCCCCCTGCGAAAGTTGGCGATCTGTCTAAGTTTGGCCAGATTAGCAAAGGAGCGCCGATGACGTTTGGGCCCAGCAGTGTGTTCGCGGGCAAGAAAGACTTAAACAAGCGCGAATCCTTGTCAAGAACGAATTCCAATGCCAACATGTTCCAAATGCTCCAGAACGTCGAGGCGGCTGAACTTGCCACGAAGACCAGCCGACCACCTAGTCGTAAAGCGAGTGTTGATTTGGGGCCAGGCGGTGCACCAGAGCCAGCCCCTCAACGGAAACGCTTGAACTTGTTGCCCAGAACGAAGCCTGTTGACCAGGACTCCGCTCCTCAGCACGAACCAGAATCGGATTCCGAAGAGGGAGCCGGCGATGAAGTTGAACAGGAGATGTCGGAACAAGAGGCTAAGAAAAAGATATCTGAGGATGTCAAGGAGTTCTTTGCTGTCCGGAACATTGACGAGGCCGAAGTCTATTTCGAAAAGCTTCCATCGAATCATCATCACTCTCTTGTCGACAAGCTTGTCAACCATGCTATTGAATCTAAGGAAGCCGATGCAAGGTTGGTCGGTGATCTCTTCCAACGAGCTGCCTCGAAACAGCTTTGTTCGTCGTCGGCGCTGGAGGAAGGCTTTTTGGGCGTCGCAGAGTTCTTGGACGATATTGCCATAGATGCTCCGAAGGCTACTGATCTTCTAGCTATAATGATCAAAGGTGCGGACCTTGGTGAGGAGCAACGGACAAATATCGCCTCGAAATCCGTCGAGAATGGGGATAAACTCCTCAAGCTCTCATCATAGACACTCGCTCATACTATACATACTTCACTGCTTTCATCGACGGTCGTTGGTTCATCTGTTTATTACCTTTGCATCATATGTGTTTTCTTCCTTTTTATTTGATTTTACATACCATTTCATTCTTGTGCTGCAGATTGTTTATTATCATAGTGTAGTGTATAGCATTTGAGTTTATCAAGAGAGTTAGTCTCTAATAGAATCTCGAACTTGTATCCTGCATTGAGAAAGCAAGTCTTGACAGAGGTCAGGGGTGAGATTATTTCGTCATCGCAATACATAGTAGCCCATCAGTCTTGGCAACATTTTCTTTTTCTCCTCTGTGCCACCATTCTTCTTCGTTCCCCCTCTAGGGGTGACTTTTGCCATAGTTGTAATCTAGCAGCTGTCCATGCTATCATCTATCAAGCGGCATCTCAATTTTTATCGCATTCATATATTATTCTTGTAAGTGCTTTTTGGCTTCTAGTCTCAAACCAGCCGCTCAAGAATTTCGTTCAGCACTTTCACTCCTTTAATATTCTCTGCTATATTCTACGCAAGTAATGGTCGCTTCAAGATCAGCTATATCGATGCTTTATTCAATTGCGTTAGCGCAATGACGGTTTGCGGTTTGGCGACGGTTGATTTGAGCTCTTTGACACCGTGGCAGCAAGTTATTTTGTTTATCCAGATGTGTCTTGGAAGTCCAGTGCGTATCGTGCTCATTGCTTCGCATCTCAACTCTTACTTCCCTCCACTAGGTCCTTGTATCATGGGTGATTGTGTACATTCGAAAGTGAGCCAGTCTTCTACGTCTTTGACGCTTCCTCAATATCTCTTGGAACACAGGTATTATTTTGAACGGAAATTCGAACACATCATCGAATCTGCTGCAAATCGCAAGGAAGTATCCGCACCAAGCGATCTGGAGCAAAAGAGCATGATCATTCGCTGGAGTCGTTCGCTCATCAGTTTACTTATGGGCCGCAAACGGGCAGGACTTCCGATAAAGCGACAAGACAGTACGGAATCTTCTGGCGAAAAAAGTCGAAAAATTCCCAAGAAGCTTCGGACCGATATGATCAGGCGAATGGATGATGCACCCAAATTGGTCAATCCTAGTGGGTGGATTAGTGAGGGAGACAGGATACGTGTTGGGAACATCCGGTCGCCTTCAAGAAGCCGGTCTCCTCCCTCAGATACTCCACAAGACAATCCACCTCCAGTCAAAGGGTGAGTGTAGTGTTCATTCAAAAAGCATATACTCATTATTCCAGAATCATGGCACGCCGCCTGTCAGATCCTGGCACTCCATCTAGGCCTTCGTCACCTCAAGGACATGCTAGTGAGCTGCTTTTGTTCCGACCGTCTCCATTCTCATCATTAACCAATCACAGCGTCATTTCGTAGAGTCGATACAGTTGCACCCAAAACCACCAAGTTCACCCGAACACCTACAGTGGAATTCAGTACCGCGCTTCCTCGTCGCCGTGCACGTATAGAGCCACTACAAGAGGAAGATTTGACCCGACCTACCATAAATCCGTTACAATCCGATGATCATAGTAAGACTGTCGTATGCGTTGTGATGACATATCTCATCGGATAGCAGGATCCGTGCGTCGGATGTCAATACCATCCTATCCACTTATGAGTGCACACACCTACAGTACTTACAAATCTACTCGTGGAACGAAGCATAGCGGCTTCGGGGGTTTCCCAATGCCTCATGAAATCTTGCAAAAGATATTCAACAAGTTCTTTCCAAAGTTGAGACGCAAACTCACCCGAACCGTCACTATACCTGTTGCGACTACTATCGCTTCACAACATGGGGAGAACATACCCCCTGGTGCTAAGATAGTGCCATATATCTCATTCGAGGCGGTCGTTGGCAGGAACTCCGCTTTTCCGTTACTTTCTGACGATCAGATGGAGGTATGACAAGCTATCTATGGCTATAGACATTAGCTTAGCATGCACTAGGAATTGGGGGGTGTGGAATATCGAGCCCTCAATGCCTTGCTTTGGATCGTTGCTGCTGTAGGTTCTTTGATTGATTTTCTACTCAATTTCAACTTACGCTTCTTTGCCTAGTATCATATAGGAGTACAGCTGATAGCTTTCGTGGTAATAGCGCCTTATATGAGTATGGCTAGATGGAAACACGATTTCATTCCACCAGCCCTTCATCGACCAGTGTCTTCGACATGGTATGTTTCTTCAGTCTGCGTGATAGACTTTGAACATGCTGACAATTCATGTAGGTTCTCCCTTTTCCAGACTGTGTCTGCCTACACGAACACTGGTACTTCGCTAGTTGACACTTCCATGGTCCCTTTCCAGAAAGCATATCCAGTGATTGTATTGCTGGTTATACTTATCTTGGCTGGAAATACTGCCTTTGTGAGTAGGTTGTTTTTAATTACTGCCTCAATTGCTGAGTTTTTTAAATGTGCATCTGTAGCCTATCTTGTGAGTACCTAATGCGCTCATGCAACACAAACATCACTGAACGGGTGTTAAATAGTTTACGAGCTTCAATGTATGTTTTTTTCTGTTCCGCTTTGCTTTCGTATACTAACATGATGTTCTTGTTTAGATATCTTCTATCTAGAATTGTTCCGCAAAAATCACGCCTTCACGAAACCTTGCAATTCCTCTTAGATCACCCACGTCGATGTTTCATTTATCTTTTTCCCTCACATCAAACCTGGTTTCTGTTGATAGTTGTCGTCACACTCAAGTACGCCAATTCATATCTCTTGCGTATTCGTCATAACAGAACTTTTGTAGCGTCACTGATTGGCTTTCTTTCATGGTGTTGGATATCGGTACTCCAGCTATCGAGGCAATACCTGTCGGGGTGCGGCTCATCATAGGAGTGCTCCAAGCAGTGGCAGTCAGAGCCGCTGGCTTTGGCACTGTATCGTTATCAGCGCTTGCTCCAGCCGTCAAGTGAGTCGGATCGCTATTCGACCTTCATCTGCTCAATTCTCCTTAGAGTGTTGTATGTAATCATGATGTACATAAGTGTCTGTAAGTGCCTTCAAAGTCCACATTTCTTTATAGCCTGCTGAACTCCTCAAACAGATCCCATAGCGATGAGGTATGACTCATGCGCTTTTTGAAGGTATGCTGTGCTGAAAAGTGCGTTAGTGTACGTTCGACCAACGTGTACGAAGAGCAATCTCTTGGGGTGTATCGGAGCTCAATGGAAGACTTGGGAGATCCCGATTTTCAAGCGACTGGACCTAGGATGACAGTATGGAGCAAATACCTCGCGATGCATGCTAGGAAACAACTTTCATTCGGTGAATCTCACCCGGTGCACCTAGAGCTACATGAACTGAATTATTACCAGATATGTGGTGGCTCGGTCTCGCTCTTTTTCTTGTTTGTATCATTGAAGTAAGTGGATTAAACATGATGATATGTTCAATTGCAACTGACCGTATATCAGAGGCCAAATCTCGACGATGAAAGCAAAGCAACATGGTTCAATATTTTCAACATAGGTTTGTACCACCAATTCTCGCCTCTGACGGTTCATATTCGCTGATTGTTATTTCAGTGTTCGAATTGACATCTGCGTATGGGACGGTCGGATTGAGCTTGGGAATACCTACCGTATGTTCCTTCAGTCCTCTCATGTTGAGTTTCCCATGGCCAAGTTGTCGCTGCAGGAGAATTATTCTTTCTCTGGTGCATTCCGACCATTATCCAAGTTAATTGTCTGTCTCGTCATGATCCGTGGTCGTCATCGTGGCTTACCTGTTGCAATTGACCGAGCCGTCATGCTACCTTCAGAATATGAACGACATGACGAAATCAATGCAGAGACAACGAGCCAATATATCAATCGCAGGACCAGCCGTGTATTCAGCGAGGGGTTCCCCGATGATCAGGATGGGATACACGCAGAACAGTATCCCCTTTCATCACCGCATCATCAGGAAGTGAACAAATCCCAGGAGTAGCATTTTACATATACACCACAATCATCCATAGGTAGCTACAACTATAATGCATCAATGTCGACACTGATATTCGAAGACCATGCCCTGTCTGCAAAAGCGCGTATGAATGTATGACCTTTGGCAGTCTCTTCATTGGTCAGTGCATCAACAGCAGGCCGAAGCACTTCGTTGGATGATATCAAAACACACATCGACTTCGCTCGACTGATGGCTACATTGAGTCTTCGCCGCTCGAGCAAAAAATGAAGGTCTGATATGTGCGACTGTGGAAGAGAGAAAAGACATATCACAAACGCTGCTTCTGAACCTATGAATACTTTCAGTACCAGTGTATGCTTCATAGAATTGCAAAGTTACACACACACCTTGCAAGCGTTCAATGGTATCAACAGTCACAGTAGATTCAGCTTCCTTATCTCCGTCAAGCGTCAGTTTATCGAGTAGATGTGGTAAGGTTTCGAAGTGTCTTGCAGACAATGCTGCTTTGACCGCTTGCCTCTGAATACGATGCGGGGTTGCCACAAATATATCCTCTCCTGGTAGACATTCTTGTATCACGGTGACAAGTGCAGCCGTTACCGCCGCTTCAGCTTTGACGTGTAGTTCATATCCAACATTATCGCGATGCCTCTTGCTGGTAGTATGTAACCGAATCAAAGCGAGAGATAAAGGGTGCGGAGTGGCATCCTTTATCGGAGAGGAACCACTTCGATGTGAGTGCTCTTGAGTGTAGGTGAAGAGCGGAGGAGAGAGGTCGCGCTGAGGTTGTTTCAACATGATACATGAAAGAGCAAGAAGAAATCTCTGAACGAAGTTCAAAATGTTGAAGTATTCGTCGGGGGCTTGAGAATTCCTCGGTTGAGGTATTGAGTTGAGAGCATTGGCAATACGTCGAGCCTGAACTTTCTGTGGTTTGAAAGCTTTTGAGTAGATCGTGGACACAAACTCTCCCAAATCAGGATTCAGCCTGCTCGGTGTATCTTGAGTAATACAATTCGTTACTTCATGTACATAGAACCCTCACCTGAAATTTTCCGTTAGCTGCACGATCGTACTCTGCGAGCTAGACGTCTCATCCGTATCCTCGAATGGAGAAGCCGGTCGAGTGACATCAACGTATTCAACCCGGCTTGGGCGAGATATATACATCAGGGTGTCAAGGATTGATCCAAATAAAGGTCCGGTTTTGAGCTGAGGATACTTGACAGCCAGTATCGGTGACAGCTGCTCTGAATCGCCAGCGATGATAATCCGACAGGAAGGTTTGAGAGCACGGAAGACTAACGCTGCCACGCTCAAGGCCAATTGGCCTGCCTCGTCGATTACGATGCAATCTACTGAAACTGAATGCCGCTTCGAGAAATTGTACAGCTGAGTTGTATGTGAATCGGGTATGCTATAACCCTGATTTGATTGAGCGAACACTTACTTGAAAGATTGTGCCGGCGTATAGTGAAAAGACCGAAGAGTCTGAAGGAGCAGCATGATCATTGCCGTTTGTAACGTGCTCAATGGAGAGGTTGTTCAACCAGACGTTCGGAAGAGAGTCAATAGATTGATAGCATTGGATTAGATATGTCAACTTCTTCAACACGGCGTCGATGGCTGCATGGGTCATTGCGGTGACAAAAACGACCCTTGGTGATAAAACCTGGTTAGGTGCATGGGCATACACACTGAAGAGCCTCAGCAGTGATAACGCAATGGTGTGAGTTTTACCCGTTCCTGAATCAGCTTTGAGGCTTGTTTACACAACCCAACACAAACTGCGTACCTGGTGGTCCCCAGATAACGGACAAGCGGTTTGACAAAATATGCTTAGCCGCACGATTCTGCGAGGCTTTTAATACCAGTGGCTTCGCGGCAGCTACGTCGAGACCCTCTAACATGCGAAACAAACTTTGCATCTCATTTCCGGCCTTCTCAAGCACTTTCCTCGCAGTAGAACCAACATTTTCTTGGTTGAATAATTTTGGATTCCGGATGATCCTGATATAGGGAACCGATATACCCTCAAGCTCGTGCTGGAGATCCAGCTCGAACAGCGCACTCAGAATTTTGCTGACATTGAAATCGACAAGACGGGGGGAAATTCGATACGTGCATTCTTTGCAGAAATTGAACGTTGCTTCGCCCCAGGTTTGTAAAGTGACCTTAGTCCGTGAACCGTCGATAGAAATGTCTCTTATATCTGCAAGTAGAAGATCTTTCCGGACGATCGGGTTCTGCAACTGCCAACGTGATTTGGTGTTTCGGTTCAGAGGAAAAACCAAGCCAGAGACAGCGAGGTCGTCGAATAAGGCTTCGACGGGTATGTGAGCGTCAGACTGGCTGGGATCGTCACAGTCTCGATCTTCGACTAGAAGGTAATCGAAGAAGGTCCTGTCCTTATCCGACGCCGCCAGATCCAAGTTGCCAGATAAGAGATAGAAAGTGTGTTCCAATCGTTTCTGGCCTTGCTGAGTAGAATGGTACTGGAGGATGGGAGCCTCTGGACACCCGTCTATGCGAGAGCGCCACAGTTCCGATAGCTTAGCGAGTACTTCGAACTGCAGACTTGGGTTTAGGTCCAGATGAATGAAAGGGGAATGATGAACACACCTGCTGCATGTAAAACAGCTTGCGCAAATGCTCTTCTCGGCAAAGGTCCATGAAAGTGGAAGTCAAAACCTTGGCTTCGTTGACTAGAAGGTAATCGTTGACGCCAGTAACACGCGACCGTAGACTGACAAGGACAGCGTAGATGAACTCGTTCCTCTCCTTTAACAAAGTCGAAGGTGGTATGTTTCCTTTCGCAAAGGCAGAGTAGATTTCCTCTTCACTGGGACAACGTGTACCAGGTGCAGATTGTGAAGGGAGAAGGACAGAGGCGCACTCGGGAAGATTCCAGAACCCAGGAATGGGCAAAGCCAAAGACTTTTCAATCTCCCTCTTCAGAACCACGATACGTGGCAGTTGTCCGATTTCGTCCTGTCTCTGTCGTGCCGCTTGCTGAAAATCAGTATTCTGAAGTCTCTGTAATTCATCCTGGATCCGTCCCTTTAGTTCCTGCGTATTTCCCTCGACTGATAAATTCATCCTTTCCAAGATCGCTTGGAAATCTTCCTTCTTCCTCCGACCTTTGGTGAGGAAATCCAAAAGGACGCCGGAAAGCAGGATAGGTTGGAACGTCGTTTGTAAGAGTGCGGCCCCCTCAGAGAGCGCGCCGATACAGACGCGGATATCTCGTGTCGGATAAGAGGAATTCAGGGCTGCGTCGATAAAGTGGGCTTGTAAAGCCGAATGTTCGGCGGAGGAGAAGACGTAGAATTGGGTACGAGGTGGAGGGTTGAGTATGAGGATCGAGTCGATGATGTATGCGAGGGATGGGATGAGGTCGACGCGGTCACCGTGCATAGTACGAGGGAGTCGATTTGTGAGGGAAGGAATAGCGTAGGTGGATATAGAGAATGATACAATGTTCGACACCCTACTTGGAGCGGAGGGGTCGAGGACTAGAGATACAATTACAGCGATGTCCTCAGATCTCGGACAAGTGGAATTTCTACGAGGTATGATCTGAAAAGGACATATTGTCAGCGACCGAACAGACAGCCTGAGTTGCATGAGACGTACTTGGATTTTCCCCGTTCTCGCAGCCTCAACTACAGGGCTTGATACATCTTGCTTTGAGTTCTTCCTATTCCGAGATGGAAGCGCAAGTATACGCCTTGCTTTTCGCATAGTGACTGGATATGAACCACTGATCCTTTGCATTGCATTGCTATCTTGGAGTAGAAGAGCAAGGTCTTCGATATCAGTCTCTCCTGGTGAATGACTTCTTTGGGATTCCTGCCAAAGTTGTAACAAACTACGCAGAAGCTTAGCCTCAGGTATAGATATGTTACTCATGCTTCCTATTTCTCCCTGATCTATGGCATTCTGTCGACAGTCTGGAGAGAACGGACAGCTTTGACAAAGAGGATTATAGTGCCAGAAAACATCTTCTCGAGGAAGAGACAGGATGGCTGGCAGGCGACGGAACAAGAAGTCGTCCAAGGGGAAGGAGAGGAGAGAGATCTCAACGGCTTTGAGATCATCCAAGGAAGGAGGGTTTTGATCAAACCCATCATCTGGTGGAAGCCAGACAGCTGCGGAGTTGCTCGCACGAAAGAAGGTTCGAGGAAGAAGGTGATTGAGGCATAATGTATAGAAGTAGATCTGTACATGATGAGAGGTCTACAAACTTGTTACTTCGCAATCCTTCCGCAGAGATCAAGCACGATTCCTACCTTTACAGCTTTAGAAGCTTTAGCATCAATCACTTTCCAGACCACACCGTCCTCTGATCGCTGAATCTCTATCAGATCAGGTTTAGCCAACCCAAATTTGACCGGTTCCAAACCTGACTTCCTGTACATCTCATCGAAATGCTCCTGCGGAGGCATGAAAGAGATTCCGGCAACAAAGAAGTGGTCGCGTTCATCGGCAAGGATATTCTCCACAAAATCTTCACCCTTGAGCGGGTACGAAGGGACCGTTAATAGAAGATTTTCTTCGTCAAGCCATGAGAGAAGATGTGCCTCCCAATCGTTTCCTCGTTTGAACTGAGCCGCATCTAGCGTTGGGGTATCATGAACTTGGTTGATATGCACTTGAGGGTTATCGACACCATTGTATATGTTGTAAATGAAGAGGTCGCAGTTATGATGATGGTAGCGTGCCAGATCGGTAGCAGAGAATGAGCCTTTCCCATTCATACTCATTGAAGGATGAAGATGCTGGGAAGAGCTACAGCAATTCTTTCATGAGGGCCCGGGAAAGGAGTCATTGCATGAATGAACAAAAGATTATTGTTGTCCGTCGTCCGCGTCATATTGCGAAAGCAGAAAGGTCGTGAGAAGATCAGCGAATTTCATTTGAAGGCCCCAGCCCGGCCGGCCACAGGCCTCAGGCTTTAAGTAGTACTGTTTATGGACTACATAATAGTATAGGGATTCGACGGCTTAGTTATAACTGAGACGGGTTACAACTAGTACTGTTACTTGAACAAACGAAAATGTAGGAGATGTTATGTGATTGTTACTTGTGTAAGCTACGTATACATAGGAGCTCATTCAAATCTGCGGCCTAGTCGTGCAGACTGCGATTGTGTATAGAATTTCAGAACTGCGAATCCTTGGGGCCCACCGGTTCGAGCCCACCAAGCCATATCAAGTTCGTCATTGCTGCCATGGTCATTAGCATCCCGACGTACGTGTTTGGCATAGAATATTTGGTTGCCAATGGCACCAACCGGCGGTGGGGGAACAAATGACCGAACTTCCGCGTCATACCGATTCGGCCAACAGTACATTGGTGTCACGTTATTTCCGGCACGCATCGCCAGGATGGGAATTGCATGTGCTGGCGGTGCCGGCGGAATCTATAATTTGTACTGGTTAGTAAAGCTTTTAATGAATTATCGATCTGCAACTCACTACCCGAGCCTGACGATAATAGCGATTGAGCACTACCATGACACTGACCTGAGCAAATGCTGGATGAATTTGGATGACATTGTCCCATGGGAACAGTGTTAACTGCCACTGTATGGCATTCTGAGGGACCTGGTTGAGAGGGCCTGGAACATCGCAGAATTCGACACTTAGGCCGTTCCAATGCAACAGAAAAGCATGCTGAACTAGTCGGAAATGTTGTGGAGCTTGATTGCCCAGCAGGTTTCCAGGCCGATTGTATACTAGGTAAGGTAGTTGGGCAATATTGGAAAGATACAAGTCTCCTAGAGTTTGCCCTTCAACAAGATTGGCAATAGACCCTAGAAGTGATGTCATCCTAAGTTTGAGAATCGACTCTAGTAAGAAGGTGGTGTCAGAAGGGTTACTTCCTTGTGAGCTATACTAAGAACTGGAGGCTTTTATATCGCCAACCTCTTCACTGCCAGCATCGAGGCCTACACTGACCCACATAGTTTCTTCCTTGAACAACATATTGCGGCTAGCCTAAACAAGCCTTAACTACATAGCTTAACTAGCTAAGCTAACACCACTTCAAATAGCCTGAGAACTTCAGAATCCAGATCTGAGGGTCTGTCGGAGTTCTCAAGCCCACAGGCTCCTGCAGACAGCCAGTCAAGGCAGCTCAAGACCAAAATTATGTTTCATCAGTGTGCTGGTTGACATTTATTGCCAAGAGAGTTTGAGCGGCGAGCATAATTATTGAGCTCAAGCCTCATGCACATGATTGTAAGTAGATATCATCATTTGACTTATCAGATTTTATCAGTTTAAGTCAACGTGGTTCCAGCAAGTTCCAGCACTGAACATATTCATTATGTGGGAATGTGTCCCTTTTTCCGGATGTGCCAATTGTGGCCAATGGTGGACAACCAGACTTCAACAGCATCGATTGAATCCAATTGGTGGGCTATGGCCGCCTGATGTGGGAATATGAAGGAGATAGCCGACTCGATAACAAGCTTGGAACAGCTTCAACTTGGAACATCTTTTCAGTTTTCACAGCTTTTCATGACTCAGTTTTACTCAAGTCAGTCATTTCAAACCTTTTCAAACTCAGACCACGACGTGTGGCATCTGCCCTTTTAGAACTAAGCTCAATTTAGGCAACACTTTGCATGTGTACCAGTACACAGTACGAGTCAAGTATAATATCTGAGTATAATCAAGTCATGATCAAAAAGACCGCTTAGCCTGGCTAGCCGTCTGTAGTACACAAAAAAAATTCACTGCAGAAAGTTCCTTTGGAATGTCCAGCATTCTTGAACAAGCTGAAATGCCAAAGAGCGCCAACCACAACTACTACATTACAGAGGTACTGTGGGTCTCAGTCAGGTCAAATTTTTTCGGTTTTTTTTAGGATTGAAAGGGAAGAATCAAGGCGGGCTTTCAATGAACATGAGTCAATATGAATCCCTGATTTCGAACAGCCAAAATTTGAATGATGATGATTACACCCGTGAATCTGGCGATCTAGTTACCGGCAAGTTCAACTTCTAGCGGTTTTCCGGGCGCTATCTCTGTATTATGTATATAATCAGATAGTGCAAGCTTGCTCACTCAGTTGAACCAACGATACTATGAACACCAACAATAGCTGGCATGGGCCCGTGCTCTCTAATAATGCAAACAGACCTCGTCGTTTTACTCCCGGACAAGTACCTGGCAATAGAAACAACTCTACGGTTTGTACATAAATGCTTCATTTGTTGAACTCACCTCTCACCGTTCGACGTGCTCTGGCTCAGGCTAACCCCTTACCTCCTGGATTTGAGCACCAGTTCATCGACCCCAGCATACCCAACGTCGTGACTGGCCGCAATTCCAACGGTGACCCGATCACTGTGCCAATTGTAGGTTCTCCTCCGCAAATGGATCATGACGAGACAGTTCGCATTGCGCATATTTCCCTTTTCGGACAACGACCTGATCTCATCATCCGCTTCTGGGCGAGTGGCGAACCACAAGCAGGCTCGTTCTTTGGCTATTTCTTTGACTTGCTGGACTTGGAATTTCGACCCGTCCGCCCTTCCAGAGATTTTTTGGTTTTCCAAGCAGAGGGACCAGTCTGGTTACCTATATCAACTTTCGAATACGCTTTGCAGAATCTAATGCGAAGTGATCCTTCGACGGGTCCAGAGAAGTACTTCGTTCCAGAGGGTACACGCTTGCAGATAGTCTACGCCGGTCGGCCCATTGCGGAGTTTTCTGCCCCGGTGCATCCCCGAAGTCTCAATGCCCTTGGCACTTCTGTGGAAGTACCTTGTGTTGAGTTGCAACCTTATATGCGGCGTTGATGGATAGACGGCTGAGAAGTCCCTTGTTGCTTTCCACTGTTGTCTGCTGTTCTCTTTGTATAATTTTGTATTACTGGTGTCGACTACACACGGCACAGAATGACTTGTCGATAACACAGTTTGTGTACTGAAATGATCTCCTTGGGTAGACACGACATGCTTGTGCTATTCTGTGAGACAGAAGAATAAGTGTGACATGTGACATGTAAAGGTTTATATGGTAAGGTGACCCAAGCCGCTCTCAATCTTCTTGCTAGACTTCACAAAAACACTATGAATTTTCCCCATGCCTATGGAATGCCCTTGCTCTCTGTCCCTATTGCAAATTCTTCTGGTAGTTCTGCACCAAGAGGGACACCTAGTACAAGAAACAATTCAATGCCAGTTCGTTCCTTCTACGCTTCATCCATTGCCATTTCACTCTCTGAACAGTGACTGGCTTAGCTGAACCCTTCGTCTGGATTTGAGCACCAGCATTATGCGGAGCTATCCAGAGCTCTTAGTGGCTCTGGTCGAAATAGCCTAATTGTCATGCCAGTCATAGGTGATCCTCCACAAATGGATCGGGACGACTCTGTTCGCATCGCTCGAATCTCTCTTCCTGGAAAAGGCGATCTTATCATCCGTTTCTGGGCAAGTGGCGAACCACAAATTTCGTTCTTTGGCTATTTCTTTGACTTGTTGGACTTGCGCCTTCGACCCGTCCGCCCTCCCGAAGGCTTTATAGTCTACCAATCGCAAGATTCACTCTGGGGACGTGTCCCAACTTTCGAGCGCGCTTTCCAGACTCTGCTGCGAAATGACCCTTCAACGGGGCCAGAGAAATACTTCGTTCCAGAGGGTACACGATTGCAGATATTCTATCGCGGTCAGCCAGTTGCGGCGCTGTCAGCCCCCGTGCATCCCCGACATCTCAATGCCCTTGGGACGTCTGTGCAAGCGCCTATCCTTCATTTGCGAACCGTGGATCAATTTGGAACAGATGACTCAGGAGTAGAGCTCTACTAGTCCTACTGACAAGTTGCGTTGTATATCTAGTCTGCAGAAATTGCTTGATTGACAAACATGTCTAAGGATCAACAGATTATAAAAGGTTCTTGAGACTTAAACTGGTGTTGAAGCACTTTTATCACAACACAGTACATAATACTTTGCGCAAGTTCTACAAACAATGTTATGGAACGATCATCTTCCCGTTGAAAACACGAATAATACTGCCACATCATTCACGGGTTGAGTATATGCATAGCTGTAAGAGATGTTGTGCATACTTGTTTTGTGAGGACTTCGACAACATGCTGTGTTGATTCCGGCAGATCTTCGACGAAGTGACCTGGACACGCAGCGAACGGGTATTCGGGCGACAAAGCGTTGACCGCTCACTTGGCGACCCAACGAACAAGGAAAGAGCAGGAATAACGGGTATTGGAAGGAACGTCGGTATTGTCTGCTATCCTTGCGCAGTCTTTGATGATAGTGAACTTTCCCTACCCTGTCATTTGACATATACTGCCAATTGCCCAAGGAAGAGAACACTCACTAATATGCAGTTTTTGCCAATCTGCACGTAATTTCCAATCGTCGCAGCTTCAACCACACTTCCTGCTCCGATATGCACATAATCACCGACTTTCATTGGATAATAGTTGAACGCGCCCCGATATGTTTTGTATGGCGGTCGCATCACACATCCTTCACCTACAACGCAGTATCTGCCTAGAGAAATGACTACAGCATGTCCAGGACCTGAGCGACGCAAGTCGCCACGTATGATTGCTCCGCTAGAGATGATGGTCTTGCCACCGAGAATGATGTTTTGAGGTCCTGCAATCGTGGCGCGGCGAGCAACTTTGTTGCCAGTATCCTGACGAAGTGTATTAGAATAATGTCCAGATTACAAGGAGGTTTTGAAGAGGCATAAAGTTTCGATGAACTCTGCGCGAGAGTAGTATATTGGTGGTTCCATTATAACGTGTATAAGAAGGTCAAGGCTGTTTTTGAATTTCGGCACATGTTTCGTTCTGCCATTTGCCGACTGCCACCACCAAGAGCCAACGTTCTTGGTTTTATATCCTCATCATTACCATCTTCGATTCATCATACTTTGGCACGCCGAAGAACATTTTCTGTGTACTCTCGAACCCGAAATACTTCTCCATCTGCAAGTCGAATGATGGCCTCGTCGATTCGACTGACCCGAATCTTATATACAATGCTCCGTTAACATCTACCGTTCGACGACTGAAAATATTCTCGCTTGCGTCTCTCTCCCTCTCGTGCTCCTTGGCGCCTCTCATCTTCGTCATTGAATCGCAACTTCCATTCTTTGCCCGGACTTGCTTAGCTGGGTTGGCTGTTGGAACCAGTGGAGTTAGTACTGGGCTGATTGGTTCGTTTCGTTTGCCATTGCAGAAGAGGTTTCATGAACACAGTCTATGTCTGCTGCAGCTTGGGTAGGTACCTGACTGACTTGTCTTAATCTCTCTTAGTCTCTCACGAATATGCAGCTGAAATTGAAACGTCAGACTCATAAGGCAGCCTCGATAGGCCTCGATGCAGCGGCAAACGTCAACGTCCTCCATACTATATAAATTCATCAAGCATTTCTCCTCTTTCTCCCTCTTTCGATACACCTTGTTGAAATCCTAAAAGCGCTCCGTAGTTCTGCACCACGAGAGACTCCTTGTGGTAACGACTCCATGATTCTCGTGCCCAACCAGCATACTTCATCCATACAACTTATTTTCAGAGCACTTTCTGGCTTAGACAAACCATTCCGACGCTGGATTTGAGTACCAGTATTATGCAGATCTACCAGCTGCACAAACTGGTTGCCGTCTGGACGGCAGCCCGATCACTGTGCCAAATTAAACCAATTCTTGGTCCACCTCGACGAGATTAACGCGAATCTCTCTTCCTGGAAAAGGAGATTTCATCATCCAGTTCTGGGCAAGTGGCGAACCAGCCCTGTATCACCATTCTTTCGCTATTTCTTCGACTTGGGGACCTGCGTCTTCGACCCGTTCGTCCTTCTGAGGGCTTTTGTGTTTTCCAGGCAGAGGCTTCGGTGTGGATTTCTGTGCCAACTTTCGAACGCGCTTTCCAGAGGATCTCGCGAATCGATCCTTCAGCGGGGCCAGAAAAGTTTTTCGTTCCAGAGGGTGCACGATTGCAGATAGTCTATATCGACCAGCCGATTGCGGAGCTGTTTGCACCGGTGCATCCCCGACAACTCAATGCCCTTGGCACCTCCGTGCAAGCACCCACCGTTGCACAGTGTGGATCAACTGGATCAGTTGACTCAAAATTAGACGTATCAACAGTCGCATGTTGCTTCGCATCTTTTTGTCTGCTGCTGGAATGCTGCTTGTTTCCATGTATCAACTATGCAATGTCTTACACTGATCCTCGTGTAGTACAGTAACACGGTACACCGAGTAGTACATGAATCATGTCTCATTCGGAGTTCGTGTATTGCAGTACGTATTGAAATATTTGATTGTCAGGACCGTCTTGCTCTGACTCATAGATCATTTTACTGTGTGTACCAGCAACCCGCCTTCATATGAATGACGTGAAGGCTTGAGTCTGAACAGCAGCCTCAACCTGGCCTCAACCTGGCCTCAACATCCTCCCTACTTCATAAAAATCAGGTGAGTACCCCCTTCGATACATAGGGCGACCTTCACTCACTCAAGTTGGCTTGTTGAATCTCAAAAGAACCATGAATAACGTCCATGGAACGCCCCCATTCTCTGTACCCATTACAAATAGCCTGGGGCCGCTTGCACTAGGAGGGACACCTGATGGGAACAACTCCACGGTTCGTTTCCGTCCAGTATGCTTTATTCACAAAACTCATTCTCTGTGTACCTTTCTTCTTAGCCAACCCGTTCCGACGAGGCTGGATTCGAGTACCAGCATTACGCAACAAATCTACCCAGAACTGTCAGTAGCTACGGTCCAGACGGCCCAACCGGCACCTTGGCAGTTGTCGGTGCTCCTCCGCAGATGGATCACGACGAGACTGTTCGTCTCGCTCGAATCTCTCTTCCTGACAAAGGAGATCTCTTCATCCGGTTCTGGGCAAGCGGCGAACCAAACCTCTCATTCTTCGGCTATTTCTTTGACTTGACGGACCTGCGCCTTCGACCCATTCGTCCTCCTGCAGAGTTTCATGTCTATCAGGCTCATAGCACTTCCTGGGTGCATATTCCAACGTTCGAGCGCTGCTTCCAAGATACCTTGAGCATAGATCCTTTGGTAGGGCCAGAAAAGTACTTTGTTGCGCAGGGTACACGATTGCAGATAGTTTATCGCGATCAGCCAATTGCGGAGCTGTGTGCCCCAATGCATCCCCGACATCTCGAGGCCCTCGGAACGTCTGTGCAAGCACCTACTGTTGATCTGCAAACTGCGGCTCAATTTGGGCTGTCAGTGACTCAGGAGTAGACCTCTACTGTTGACGAATTGCTTCGCATCTCTAAGCTCTTCTCTGCTGTTTATAGCATGTTGCTTGATACCGAGCAGATACCGAGTGTGTTTAACAGAACTTTGCCATTCATGTATTGACCCTTCCTGCTAAGTAATGATGCTCAAGCGCTCAATGCTTGCTTTGCCTTTGATGGGAGAGGAAGCGAATGCTCGATGTCGTAATGGTGGGCACATGCTTTCAACCTTTGGTTTTAATTATGGAAGCATTTGGCTGTGGATTCTCTCTACTGGATCGCTGTATAAAGAGATCCTGAACGAAACATTGTTGGAGAGTCTTTGTCGTCACCTACCCAAGCACGAAGATGAATGAGTACAAGGAAGGTATCCTTACGGGTGGTTCAGAGGAAAAGCTGGATCTACCGTTTGTGTATTTCTCAACAATTTTGAAGTTCATATGCATGCAACAACTGCTGTTGACTGGGTGTCAATCAAACGGATCGCGACTAACGAACGATACACGACGAGTACTAGTGACTTTTCGTCCTTCCTGATATCCCACTAGTCGAGTCACTGGTCTTGAAGTTCATGCATTCAACAACAGTGAATACGAAATAAGACGGTAGACTTATGTTACAGTCTAGAAAACAGATGAACAACTGCCTTGAGGTGGCGTATACGAGGGTTTGAAGCACTCACGAATCCCTTATTTACGATCGCAGAAGAACATCGCAAGTATTGCATTCTGGTGTTCACATCGAAGCATTCGAGGGAGTCCGAGATCCTCTTCTTTGATTCCCTATCGACATTAACGATCCCGATCTAATGGTTGAAAACGCGAATAATACTATCCGCCACATTCAAGGAATGAGAATGTATAGTCATGGAAGATGTTGTGCATACCTGTTTTGTGTGGACTTCGACAATGTCCTGTGTTGATTCCGGCAGATCTTCGACGAAGCGACCTGGCACGCAGCAAATGGGTTAGAGACAACCGGATGATGGATCTGTTGACCGCTCACCTGGAGACCCAGCGAACAAGGAAAGAGCAGGAATAACAGTATTGGGAGGAACGACAGTATTGTCTGCTATTCTTGCGCAGTCTTTGATGATAGTGAACTTTCCCTACCCTAATTGACAAATACTAAATGCCCAAGGAGGAAAACGCTCACAATTATGCAGTTTTTGCCAATCTGCACGTAGTTTCCAATCGTCGCAGCTTCAACCACACTTCCTGCTCCGATATGCACATAATCACCGACTTTCATTGGATAATAGTTGAACGCGCCCCGATATGTTTTGTATGGCGGTCGCATCACACATCCTTCACCTACAACGCAGTATCTGCCTAGAGAAATGACTACAGCATGTCCAGGACCCGAGCGACGCAAGTCGCCACGTATGATTGCTCCGCTAGAGATAATGGTCTTGCCACCGAGGATGATGTTTTGAGGTCCAGCAATTGTGGCACGGCGAGAAACTTTGTTGCCTGTATCCTAACGAAGTGTATTAGAGTCTTGTTTAGCTTGCAGGAGGTCTTCAAGAGGCATACAGTTTCGATGAACTCTGTTCGAGAGTAGTATATTGGTGGTTCCATTATAACGCGTATAGGAAGGTCAAAGCTGTTTTTGAATTTCGGCACATGTTTCGTTCTGCCATTTGCCGACTGCCACCACCAAGAGCCAACGTTGTTGGTTCTATATCCTCATCATTACCATGGTCGATCCATCACACTCTGGCACGCCGAAGAACATTTTCCGTGTACTCTCGAACCCGAAATACTTCACCTGCAACGCAAAAGTCGAATGATGGCCTCGTCGATTCGACTGACCCCAATCTAATTTACAATGCTCCGTTAACATCTACCTTTCGACGACTGAAAATATTCTCGCTTGCTTCTCTCTCCCTCTCGTGCTCTTTGGCGCCTCTCATCTTCGTCATTGAATCGCAACTTCCATTCTTTGCCCGGACATGCTTAGCTGGATTGGCTGTTGGAACCAGTGGAGTTAGTACTGGGCTGATCGGTTCGTTTCGTTTGCCATTTCAGAAAAACTTTCATGAACAAAACCTATGTGTGCTGCAGCTTGGGTAGGTAGACCCTACGTTACAACTCTCCGTCGATTAGAACCAGAAGACGGGGCCCCGATGGGTTTGGAGTTGATCACTGCGAATTGGAGGCTTCAGACCAGGATAACAAGGGTGAGCTCCAGATATATTGCTACTCTGAAGCTGACTTTTGTCCAGGTGTACGACACATCTTTCTTGGCCACCACTGAACGTCCATTTGCCAAATGGCAATTGGCTGACGAATTGGAACTGCCTTCTTCTTCCTCGTCTTCCGAGACATCACCTTCTACTATCACTCCCAATTCCGAAGAAACGGTCGCAGAAACATTTGACGCGAAAGGCAACGTTCTCGGTAGCTGGGTAGTAACTTGGGAATACCCACAGGATGAGACCAATGAAGGAGTGCGCGCAGGTAATATTATTGGGAAATGTCGTGGTATTGGACGCATCATCAAGTGAGTCGTAATTGGCAAAATACTACCATCTACTGATAATTTGTCGTTATCTTTAGGCACTTTCAAGTACATGAGGAGTTATTCGAAATACAACCATAACCTGGCTTAGACTACCCATGCTTGTAGTGCTAGTTCTACAAGACCTGCATATGCCCATCCGCTCGGTGTTCAATCATACTCTGCCATGCTCCTCTAAAGGGGTTTATTGAAATACGTCGGTGCTACTCCGGTGTTCATAGTCCTCAATAACGTTGAACCAAGGTGAGCATAACTCATGTGTGACTAGTGCGTCGTGGAGGAGTACCAAGCATCTCGAGACTCGGCAAGTTGCACAGAAGATGGATGGATATGTACGTATCTCTCAGGTATCTCTACTTACATTCCTCAGACATACGCGAAGAATACAAAGAAACTCAGTACATTGTACAACTTTGCGTTCCGCCGCTCATGAGATGGAATTGGTGTAAATTTCTCTTAACCCGGTATAGGGAGGATATAGTCTGATTATTTCTGATATAATTTGCCGTATGTTGGTCATCTTCATAGGGTCGACGTTCAAATTGATATTTTTTTCATGCCGAGCAGGCTCCGCAGAGACTCAAAACAGTCTAGGATGACTAAAAAGCAAAGTTGTATGATCATAGATGCTCTGTCATCCAGTTCAATGCTTACTGTAAAGGACGGCACAGGTGGCTCATCGACATTCTCGTACAGGAGTAGAGTGTACCTCAATCTCAATGTCTGGTTTCAGCGCTGCATATATAAGTTGTGCCATCAAAAGTCCTTCAAGACAATCGAACCCACACACATGTCGTTCAACAGTCTCACCATAACCAAAACCTACCATCGCGATACATATGCAGCCATCTCCCCTACCAAACCTTCACTCAGTCAGGTTGGGAAAACCGTCCTTATCACTGGAGGTGGCAGTGGAATAGGCTTCGAGATTGCCCGTTCATTCGCCAAAGCTCGTGCTTCTAGGATTATCATCGTGGGACGCAGGGCCGCCGTCGTGGACTCTGCAGCAACGAAGTTGCGAGACGAGTTCAACGACTCGGCAACCGAATTCATACCTCGACAGGGAGACATCGGCGACGATTCTTCTGTCGCTGCGCTCTGGGATTACTTGAAATCTCAGAACATCCTTGTTGACGTACTGATTCTAAACGCTGCCTATCTATTTCCAATGGCACCCGATACTTTACACATGGACAAGGCAGAAGTCATGAAAGCCTTCGACGTCAATGTCGGGGGCAACCTCCTCATGTCATCCAAGTTCGTAGACCAATCGTTGCGTCCGAAAGGCCATCAGCTACACTTGGTTAATGTATCCACGGGTGCTATTCACATGAACCCCGCACCGACTCAGAACCCCTATGCAACTTCTAAAGCGGCATTCGCTGCACTCCTTGGAAGGATAGCCGACGAGCACCCCGTCGAAGATGTTCAGATTCTTTCCTTCCATCCAGGCGTTCTGTATTCTGAAAGTGCCTCTTTGTACTTCGACAAGAATCTCTTCAAGTGGGACGAGAGTAAGCACGAAACCTGTTTGTGCACGTTCAAAATCTGATATCCATTTCGCAGTGGCTTTACCAGCAGACTACGCTGTTTGGGCAGCCTCTCCGGAGGCTTCTTGGCTTCATGGCCGCTTCGTATGGGCGCACTGGGATGTAGAGGAGCTGAAGTCTGACAAGAAGTTCATGGATCGGTTGACGACCGAGAGCGGTTTCCTCAAAGTAGCAGTACAAGGCTTGACAGAGGTTGATCTCGCGGCATTCATGAACCAATGACGCTCTGGGGATGGACAGAGCCAGGAACACGAGTAATATTGCTTACAGAAATATCGCTGATCTTCTGAATGAATTCACTGTTCGAGCGTATTGGTCTCACCTTACAATCTTTCCCTTCAGAACGACAGCTTTGGAGTTAAGAAGCAAGCCTCTATTGGCTACTACCAACACGGTGCCAATAGTCTTTAGACATACGCTTTCGCTCTCTTGACTCGGACGGCGCCCAGCCTGACCCAGCTAGCGGCTCATCGACGGCATTAGGGTATCTGCTGATACCGACTACTAGTACCATCATACCAGCTGCTCCAGTGCGCACGCCGCATCCAACCGTATCTCATTTCCAATCGGACCCAATAGTTCTCTGATGAACTAGATTTCTTGTGGAAGTACTAGCTCCGGGATTCCAAGGAGTCCTATCGATTAGTACTACGTTATGCCTTCTATCGATACACTTTTTTGTTTATACCTTGCCGCTGGCTGAGAGTTACTGAGAGGCACTCAGCATGCCAAATATTCTCGCATAGGATTATCGATACAGACCTGAGGTTAGTACATGTACATGGCTCATCGTTTTACTGTAAGTCTCCATGAACGTTGTGTAGACGTTATCGATGAGCAAGTCAAAGGAATACCGGACTTCCAGAAAAACCTAAAAGGGCTTAGTTTCTCGGATTTCGGTGTGACATGCGTCGTGCGATATTTGAGCGACTAGCCTGGCTAGCCGTCTGTAGTACACGAAAAAAAGAGTAAACTCGTTCGTGGGTGTGACATGCGTCGTGCGATATTTGAGCGACTAGCCTGGCTAGCCGTCTGTAGTACACGAAAAAAAGAGTAAACTCGTTATTGAGCGACCCTGGGTCTGCTCTACTTTGTACTACGTATAAAAGATGTTCATCCGACTAATATTCGAACTTACAGACCTTCACAGATATGTCGTTCAACAGCCTGTCCATCACGAAAACTTATCATCGTGATACATATGCAGCCATCTCCTCTACTAGACCCGCTCTCAGTCAGGCTGGGAGAACTGTCCTCATCACCGGAGGTGGTAGTGGCATAGGCTTCGAGATCGCGCGTTCATTTGCCAAAGCTGGTGCCTCTAGGATCGTCATCATGGGGCGCAGACGCTCCGTCGTGGACTCAGCAGCAGACAAATTACGAGAAGAATTCAAAAACTCTACCGAAATCATCTCCCAACAGGGAGACATCGGTGACGATTCTTCTGTCACTGCGCTCTGGGATTATCTAAATTCTCAGAACATCTTGGTTGAGGTGTTGATCCTCAACGCTGCACATTTCTTTCCAATGGCACCCGATACGTTACGTATGGACAAGGCAGAAGTCATGAAAGCCTTTGACGTCAATGTCGGGGGAAACCTCCTTATGTCGACCAAGTTCGTAGATCAACCATTGCGTCAGAAAGGCCAGAAATTGCATCTAGTCAACGTATCCACAGCTGGTATTCACATGAACCCCGCGCCGACTCAGAATCCTTATGCATCCTCCAAAGCGGCATTCGCTGCACTCCTCGGAAGGATTGCTGATGAACATCCTGTCGAGGACGTTCAGATCATCTCCTTCCATCCAGGCGTCCAGTATTCCGAAAGTGCCGCTTCGCACTTTGACAAAAATCTCTTCAAGTGGGATGAAAGTGAGCATTGATCTTTCGTGTGTGTATCTCAATTTAATATCAAGTCTGCAGTGGCTTTACCAGCAGACTACGCTGTTTGGGCGGCTTCTCCGGAGGCCGCTTGGCTTCATGGCCGTTTTGTGTGGGCGCATTGGGACGTAGAGGAGTTGAGATCGAACAAAGCGATTACAGATCGATTGGCGACAGAAAGTGGTTTCCTGAGAGTAGGAGTTCAAGGTTTGACAGAAGTCAATCCTGGAGAATTCATGAACCAATAATGTTGAAGTTGGGATAGACGGAGCCAGGAAGACGAGTAGTGCCTACCAGATCATCCTCTAGTATGATGCTGAATGAAACCAATTGCCGAGACATCTTGGGTCCCTGATAATCTTCTTGACCGGAACAACTAAACTACTTGCTAGTGTACGAGGTGCGTATTCGGATACTAGTAGTAGGACGTGTGAGGAGCCGACAGACATTTCACAGCAATTCGGAGATGCCTACCAGGACTCAGCAGCAACGTCTTTTTGGACGTGGCTCAGGCATCTCGGATCCGTCGACCTGCTGTTAGAACACGAGGAAAGTGAAGTTAAAGTACACTCGGCAGGAAACAACTGCACAAAACTCGCATATGTATTGATATCCAGTGCATTTATATCCAGTGTCTAATATGTTCATCGAATAGAATATCCACCTATATCTTCGCCTTTGCTGGTACTTTCAATACCGCATGCTGCATAACTTCATCTAATCAGAACGGACCAGAATATATCAGCCTCGAAAACATCAGGTGGAGAAGTTTGGCAATTGACATACAGTTCGTGTTAAACAGAGAATCGCTTGGAACGGCGACAATATGCGAAGTAAGATTCGAAGCGTCGACCATTTCGGGTACAACGTCTTTGATGGATGGCGCTCCCAGTAGCCGCATGTTCATCTCAAATTCGTCCTGAAGGCACACAGGAGGAATACGAATCAGATGATCGGAGACGGATGAGGAGTTGCAGCATGCACGTACATGAAGAATCTGCAGAGCTCTGTCGACGCCGTCAGGCCCATAAGCGGAGTATGCGTATAAGAACGGTCGACCGATGCCGACTGCATAAGAAAGTGTTCAGGTTGAGATAAGCTCAAGATGGTTGACAGGGCATAATACTCACCCGCCGTAGCACCCAACGCGACAGCCTTCAGAACATCTGTGGCTCTTCTGACTCCACCATCCACAAAAAGCTGGAATTTCTCATTCGGAAAACTGAGCCCCCGTTTGTCCCTCAAATGCTTGACACATTCGGCGAGAATCTCAACACCAGAACGGGCAAAATCCAATTGACGACCACCATGATTCGAAAGGACTACCCCGGCCATTCCTTGATCATAAGCTTCTAAAGCGTCCTAGGATGGTGAAAAGAAGTATTGGACGAAGCGCTATCGACAAATTGAGAAGAACTTACTTCCCAGCATTGCACGCCCTTGAGGATGAGGGGCACTAGATATTGATTGAGTGATTGGTGATGAACGAGTATGATTCAGAACTTCACTTCTGGTTATGCTTTTGAACCACTTGAGATCACCCCAATGCAATCCTGGGTCAATGAAAGACTGCAAACAAAAACATGAGCAGGACTGCACAGAAATATCAGTGCTTTGTGGATCCACGTACACTGATGGCCCTCGCAGCTCCTTGAGAACGATCTACATGATCCTTCCCCGCTTTCGAAACTTCCGCAGGATCTTCAGCTTCGAACTTTTGCCGCATGTCCTAAGAATCAGCGTTTAACACTGGGTCTGACGAGAGAACAGTTGAAACTATCTTGCCTTTTCTCGTCGACCTAGCTGAGGCGCATCGACAGTGATGAAAAGGCCTTTAATTCCCCTTGATTCTGCATGCTGAACGATTCTTTTGGTGATGGCTCGGTCTTTGTTCACGTATCTGATACAACATTTGAGCAGCGGCAAGCCATACGTGCCCATCGAAAGACAACTCACAGTTGGAAGAACTGTACTTGACCGGGTTGTGCACCATCAACTAATTCGTCGAAAGAACAAGAGGCTAAAGTGGGAATCTACCGCTTGATGTATCGTTGTGCTTTTCGTAAACATGATGAGTCGTCCTCACCATTTGTATCACACCGTGTTTTGCAGCTGCTCTAGTAAGGATCAGTTCTCCGTCAGGGTGACCCAACTTTCCTAGTGCAGTCGCGGTCTAAATACCGCGGATGAACAAGCCAGACAGAGATTAGTCAGAACTCGGGAATATATCGAGGTCAAAACCATACGATATAGATTGGCATGGAGGTCTTATGTCCTAAGATTGTTGAAGAGAAATCAACGCTGGTCACATCACGCAATATCCGAGGGCGGAACCATATCCTTGAGAATGGATGGTTAATGAAGCGTTCTGCGTTTCCCGATTCTTCAAAATACACACCTATGATAAGCAGCGTGGTTCTCTCGGATGGTGATCTCGTCGTCCGCGGCAGAGGAGTAGTATGCCCATGCTTTCACCGGCATAACTTCTTTTGCAATCGACTATATAGTGATTAGAGGACACAAATCATGAGTAGGTCGCGTGAAAGAGGGAGAGCTCACGAAAGCTCACCTCGAAATCATGTAAGTTGAGGATCTCGCTTAACGAAGGACGTCTCTCAATTCTCTCCAGCCGCTCCTTCTCCTCATCGGTTATCTGGACTTCAACCTTCTCCACAGTATCCGGCTGTACGGGCCCAAGACTACAATGCATTGGAATCAGCGATTCTTGCCATGCAACATTGACGTACTGCTTCTCTGGTGGTAGATTGGATGTAATTGCATCTGGCGGGTGGATTGGGTCATATTCCTGTCTATAGCGGCTTGGTAAGGGACCCATAGGACTACGAATGAGACTGAGAAACTCACGTTGCATCCTTGCCTGCATATTTCAGAATGATTCTACTCCCGCCTATTTCATTGAGCCGAGGATATTTCAAGCGTAGAGAGTGGTGTTACCTGGATGATCTAGTGTATATGATCAGCACCATGAACGACTTCGAGAAGAACATCCCTGGTTTACCGTCAAGGAAATCGGTGACATCGTATACCTTGCCTATGGAGGGTTGAATCAATCGTTGAGACCCATTGAATGGTGCATTGAGTTTGTGTTACCATGTACGATAATCCAGCAGCTTTCACGATTATTGTGCTGTGCTACCTCTTTTCCGGATAGCATAGTGAGTAGATAGTGGAAAGGAATGAGAAACAAAAGACGTGGGTCTTCAAAGTCAAAACTTAGAAGCGGAGCGGGATCCGGAAAAGGATTCCGCTCTTCCGCTTTGCGCCCTCGTGATGATCACAACTTTGACCTGACTTCAATCAACCGCCTTCACGCATCGAAAGAACGAGCACATCTTCCCACTCGGAAGATGCCAGTCGCTAGATAATCACGCTGATTGAGAGGAAGGTCCACCTCCTCGAGAGGATCAAGTTCGAATTCACTGATGTCACATTTCGACTACTATTTAACGAAGTTATGCCACAACTGCTTTCCTCTGTTTACACCGACCTCTAGGAACCGACTGCGACCTTTTTACCTAGTTTGATGTACAAAGTGGCCAATCAAACCATTCCTCGTTCTATTTGGGACTCGGTTTGATCCAGGTGGGTTCATTTTGGTTGCTCTGTGTCAGCATTGCCTTTATATTGACCTCACTCAGGCCTTGGACTGCAACTCTCAAGAATCCCTTCTCTTGTTCCAATAGCTTCGCAACGTTCTCATCCGCCTTGAGCTCATCCACATCCCAATGTGCCCAAACAAACCTGCCATGCAACCAGGACGCTTCTGGAGACGCTGCCCAAACGGCGTAGTCTGCTGGTAGCGCGACTACATAGCTTTCAGTGATTATAAAAGATATTCTCAACGATAACACTTACACTCATCCCAGTTTAGAACATCTTTGTCAACGACTTTGGAGGCACCCTCCGAGTATATAGCGCCCGGATGATAAGAGATGATCTGAATATCCTCGACAGGATGTTCATCGGCAATCCTTCCAACAAGCGTAGTGAATGCTGCCTTGGTGGTGGTATACGTGGTCTGATTGGGTGAAGGAATCATATGGATACCAGCCGTGGATACGTTGATCAGATTGAGCTGCTGGCCTGCGGGTCGCAGAGCCTGGTTTACGAACTTGACCGTCATCTGGAAGTTACCCCCAACATTAACGTTGAAAGCCTCCATGATGTCTCGCTTATCCAATTTCAGCGTATCAGGCCCGAACGGAGTGACATGTGCGGCGTTGAGGACCAACACACGAACGAAGATGTTTTGGGAGTTCAGGAAGTCCCAGAGGGAGGAGATGAACTCGTCATCCCCGATGTCTCCCTGGCGAGTCAAGAATTCAGTAGGAGAACCCTTGAATTCTTCCCGCAATTTGGCTGCTGCAGCATCCAAGACAGGGCCCCTGCGTCCAACAATGATGACTTTGGAGGCACTAGCCTTGGCGAAGGAGCGTGCGATCTCGAACCCTATTCCGCCACCGCCTCCCGTGATAAGGACTGCTCTCCCAGCCTGACTGAGAGAGGGCTTAGTTGGGGAGATCGCAGGGTACGTGTCGCGATGGTAAGTTTTGGTAACACCCTCAGGAGATCTAGACATTCTGAATTTCGAGTTGTGGGATTTCGAAGTTCATTCCAAGGGCGTTTTTATAGGCTGGCACAGAATCCTTGGGAGAGAATTAGTACTCAATACGGGCCATGCAATAATCGATGAGGACTCAGGAGTATGGTCACTGGCCACTGGTGCTTACTACAGCACTCGGCGATTAATGAGGTAGAGAAAACCGAAACAGTCGGCAAACTCATTCCATCATATTATCCTGAGTCAATGATTCTGCTTGTGCTCCTCAACGGAGCCGCATTGAGTGAAAGAGCTGGAAGGATGACAATATGAACAGTGACCAAGACGGTATAGCTCGGCAACGAGATGACGAATTAGCAATACTCATTATATGCAGAATCTTGGTATCATTGATTCTACTCTTCCTTGAGCGATCCGTGGTATGATAAAGCCTCATAAAGCGCGATTCACAGAATGGATTCATAGATGGACCATACAGCTGCATACAGCTCGGCAAAGAGGAGACTAGTTATAGTAAGAGTCAAAAGACACACCACCGAGACCTTGCACCGCTACTTTCAAGAAGCCTCCCTCTTGTTCCAGCTGCGAGCAAAACACCTTGTCAGCTCTGAGCTCATCGACGTCCCAATGTGCCCACACAAAGCGTCCATGAAGCCAAGCAGCTTCTGGAGACGCGGCCCAGACACTAAAGTCTGCAGGTAAGGCTACTACATAGAGAATGTCAGGTGTGCTTGAGACAAATGTGAATTGGAAAGTTTTACTTTCGTCCCATTTGGGCAAATCTTGACGAAAGTAGCCGATAGTACCTTCTGTGTGCAGTAGACCAGGGTGGAAGGAGATGATCTGAACGTCCCCAGAAGGTCGTTCATCAGCAATACGTCCGAGAAGCGCCGCGAACGCTGCTTTGGATGTCGTGTAAGGGTTTTGATCAGGTGCTGGGTGTCTCTGAATCCCAGCCGTAGAGACATTCACTAGATTGAGCTGCTGGCCCTCCGGACGCAGTCGCTGCTTGACGAACTTGGACGACATCAGGAAATTACCACCGACATTGATATCGAAACCTTCCATGAGATCTCGTTTGTCCATGCTCAACGTATCTGGCCCGAATGGTGTAGCGTGAGCCCCATTCAGAATCAGTACGTGAACAAAGATTCCCTGAGAGTCCAGGGAGTTCCAGAGATCGATAACAGAAGAGTCATTCCCAATGTCTGCCTGTTGAGTCGAGAATTCGGTACCGGACGATAGAAATTCGGCCCTGAGTTTCTGTACCGCAGTTTCTAAGGCGGAAGCCCTGCGGCTTGTGATGATAATCCGTGCGGCGGAGGCCTTGGCGAAAGAGCGGGCGATCTCGAAGCCTATTCCACTGACGCCTCCTGTTATTATGTAAGACTGTTTTGCCAGCCTGACTGAGGGATGGCTTGGTTGGAGAGATAGCTGGATACGTGTCACGGTGGTGGGTTTTAGTTAGAGCCATCGACGAAAAACTAAGGGGTCCTGCCATCGCGGTTTGAGCCTTTCGTTATGGAAGTCAGTAGGTAACACTATAAGAAGGTGGTTATTGAAGTACTTCGAATCGATTCGGATTCGGACTGAACTCGGATTGGTAGATTTTGTTCTTGAGCTGCATTGAACATATTCTGCCAGTATACGCGTCATTCCATCGTCAGCATCTGTACGTTGAAGATCCGGGCTCGATAACAATCCCCGAACGCAGCAGAAACTAGAACATCTGTTACTTATTCGAGTGGGCGATATCGATGAAGTGACTGATGAGGTGAAAGTAACTGTAACCCTAATTTAGGTGCGAAGCTTGATGATGAGACATCCCGGCTATTACTCTCCGAAAAACTCAACACCTGAAGCAGGCCAAGAATTCTAGTGCACTGGCCTTCGCATGTCGCCTCTCTATGCACACAGGTGAGGCGAACGTGTGTTTTCACCAAGTTTTACTACTTAACACCGCTCCAAACCAGAATAATGGCTCTTGCGGAATGAATTGGCTTTTGGGTCGCATGCCAGGAACTTTCATCTGACTTCGTTGTTCGAACTTCTGAAGATTTCTCGCGCGCAAATAGCTCAGAGCTAAGGCAGGCAATGAGTCGATCTTGCTCCTCCCACTCGCCCAAATAACTTTTACAAGACTCAAAACGTGAAAGATGATCGCGTTAATGTCCAGAGCACTGGAGTCAACTGCTCCAACGCCAACGCCAAACTCCACCAACCCGACTTCGACTCTGTCCACTACTGCGAACGCTGCATCATCAACATCGACGAATGATTCTAGTCCTGCAACGCAAGTGCTTACCAAGGTTAATATGTCCCAAAGCCATCAAGTATTACCTGGACTGATAACATCGATCAAGGATGTGTTGCAATGGCTCTTTTTGGTTTTAGTGGTCGTGGTCGTGGGTAGCGTTATACAACGTCGGCAAGTGTTATCTATAAGCTCTATCGAAACGTTTCCCTCATACAGCCAGACAGAATCTACTCCTTGAAACGAAGGGGATTACCGATCAATTCGTTTTTCTCTGCACGCCACAACCCTTACAATCCTCGACCAACACGACCTTTTCCAACCAGGTTTGGCCGCACACTATCCGTCGATGAACTTGCAAATGTCCCCACTGCCTACACTCATCGAACACAATCTGTTCACATGCGGATCATGGATGACAAAGTCAGCAGAGGATTGAATCACAACGAACTTGGAGATCAGAAGAATGGCCTTCCAGCATACAGCAAGCTCGACAGTCCACCAAACTATGCTGATACATTACCTGTCCTGCCGTATGGCAAGCTTGTCTTGCGAGAGTCGGCCTAGGGGAGACCAATTTTGCGATGTCTGGTCCCTGTGATCGGAGTCGAAGAGCTTCGGAAGGATACGCTACGTTCGCAAGACAGACGCTGTGCCAGACTCGAGCTTCATGATTGCTCACAAGCCAGATACAGCCAGATACCGGATCGTAGATCAAGAGACAGTTGTAATGTGTACTTGTATAAGGCATACTCAGGCTATTTTTTCGTTGTAGGACGGGATCAACTGTACTACTGTAGAAGTGGACGTTCAGAACGCTCAAGCTTTCAAGTTGCATCGGCCCCGGATGGTGGGCACGGTGCATGAAAAGATTGTGAGGAACTACCTCTGCAACTGCATCCACATCGTGACTACACCCACCCCTGCCCTTCCCACCCCAGTAGTAAAAAAATCATGGGCGTTTCCTCTGTTCTCCTTCCTCCTTCCTCCTCCCATCCCCCTTCCTGTTAAGAGAGGTAGAAGCATCTCCGTCTACACCTTCCCTACCTTATTCCTCTAGGGAAATGAACGCGGGACTGGGAGTAGCCGTCGCAAAGAAAGAAGAGCAGAAGCATCAATGAACGGAGCTGGTGTCGGAGGATCGGCCATACGCTCAGGAGGAGGAATAGGATGTGTGATAAAGATAACCAAATGAATCACGTTCAGACCTAAGATTATCGTTAGGACGGACGTGTTGAGTGTGACATGTGAAGCTAAGCTTTGAAGGATAGCCGGGGTGCGGGGGTTATAAAAGGGACTACGGGTGTGAGTGTGGGTGCGAGAGGGGGAGGAGGTATAAAAGTATTAGGCGGTGGTGGTACATGGGAGGAGGGATAAGATCTTGCACTATGTATTTATTGTACATCGAGAAAGAGTTTGAATTAAAATACAACAAGCTCTGGAGTACAACTTGAATCTACTAGTACCTGATCGTCAATCAAGCTTCCCCTTGAGATTCTCAAGAGCCTTGGTGCTCGTGTAATAATTCTCCAGCGCACGTTCCTCGATCTTGTCTCCCTCGGATTTTGATAAATAGTTCAAAAACATATAAACCCGTCTATATGCATTCACCGCATGATCGTGAATTTCCTGCAACTTGGCCTGATATTCACGCAACTGCCGATTCTGTTGAGCAGGCAAAGGAGAGCTCTTGTCATGCTCTTCCTTCTTGAAATGCGCTTCCATACCCGGTTCAAGAGCATCGAAGGTTTGTATGTCTTTATCGAGTATTTCGAGGATGTGCTTCTCCTGAACCCGCAGAAAGAAAGACAACAAGAAAGAAAGAACGATCCAAAGATTGGTCAATCAAAGATCATCCTCATAAAAAATTAAGTGCTGCATACCGATTTATTCCACCATTCTTCGTCCAAGTGTTTCGAGTTGCTATACAAGTGTTTCATCTCTTGTATGAGCTTATTCCTGACTTCCTCAACCTGAGCCGCAGTGAGAGAAAGTTGACGAGTCAAATTGAGTCAGAGGATGAAACTTCGATCGGTTCAGAATTCAGAGGCACATACCTTTTCGGGTGGTAACCGTATTTTAGCTGTACTGAGGGAACTACTACTACCGGACGGCTGAGAATCCGGCTCAGTTCGACGGTTCAGATTGACAGAGAGTTCAACGCGGTTCATCTAGAGGGACCACATAATATCAGCAAAAGTTCAAAAAGGACTCGAGAGATATACTCACATCCTTCGTAGTGGCATCCTTCCAATCTAAACTGTATTCTGGATCGTCGATAGTAAAGTCACTACCGTCCTAAGATGTTTAAAAGATATCAGAAAACTGAAAACAGCGAGAACGAACAGAGAATATCATACTCGACGAAGAACGATCCTGGCATGGTCACCTCCAGAGCGTTGCAACGTAGCGACTTCGAAAGTCTGGCCTACGGAACGAGATTGTGGAGGATGTGCTCCGGTTGAGAACGGATTGGGGCTTATGCGAGACAGAGGAAGAGGGGGAGGTATCGAAGCCGGAGCAGCAAGAACACTCGAAGAGATACTAGCTGCTCCGAGAACCAAGATAGCTAGTACTCGAGATTTGGTCCGACGAGTCATAGCGGCGGTTGGAGGTTTTAGAAGAAACGAACGGCGTCGAGTGTAGGAAAGTAGTAGAAAAAGGCGTTGGATGTAAAGTCGTCTATGGGGGGAGAACCAGCTCTGGGGGGGAAAGTAGTTCATATTGTTCGAGGCTTTATGTACTGTATGTATCGTAGTAACATACAATGCTGGGATATTCCAATTATTTGAAGGATACCGACGATGAGTGGAATATCACTCACCAGCTAACCAAATTTTCCTTAGCGTAGTACCTCGTATCAACTCGTATCTCATCGTATCTCATCCACCATGCGTATAACATCAGGAATGAATGGATATCTACAACACTTTGTATTCATGAAAGGCCAAGAAACACCGGTTTTCACGAAAATCCTGGAAAACCCCTCACACACCAGAAATGGAATAAATTCCATCGAGCAGAAAGTTGTGCCGATAGTAGATAATTCCAATAAAATTTTGCTCTCTCCGAAAATGTGTACAAAATATTGTGTTCCCACAACAGTGAAAGTACAGTCAAAAATCTACAATTTGGAGCACATTTTGTATGGATTTAGATGTTTGTTGAAAGGGCATGAATTTAACAACAAGAAAACAATAAAGAATTGAGCGCTTTTCATGCACATTTTGACTTATTTGGATCAAGATGTTTTGTATGGGCAAAAATTTCACCTGAAACCCATACAATTCTTAGTATTGATTTATTCTTAGAATGGAAATATTTCAAATATCTTCTCCCAGCAAATGAAAATAAAGCAGAAATCCGGAGTTTCAAATCATTTGAAAAGGGCCGGTTCCATTCAGTTTAGGGTTTTCAGCAGCTCCGAAAGGCCGGGTTTCGGCTTGGTTTTTGTTCTTCTCAAAAATACAATAGAAATATTCCTATTCAGATGTTGTCTCAAAGCAGACAAAAATTCAAGTTTTGGCTGGATTTTCTGACTTCATGAAATATATGGATTCAAAAAAGGAAACAGCTGGATCAAAATATTTTGTATCTCTATTGTTTTCTTCCTCCAGTAATTATATCCTTTCAATGAACATCTTGGACCACAAAAAATGTGCATTGAATTGTCAATCTTCTGCTGTACAATCAAATGTGTAAATATATGGTATTTTGTGTCTCATTTCCAGAGTTGTGAAAAATAGATAGATTTTTTTGCTATTGGTCAAAATTTCTGCTCGTTGGAATTTTTTCTAAATCCGGTGTGTCATCGCAGCTCATTGAGTTGCTCTAAGAAATGGCGAGTGATCCCCTTCGGAACTCTGTTTTATATGTGGGTGAGTTATCTATAATTATCCGATGATCAAACCAGCTTACGATTCGAAATGAAGGATGGCGGGAGTGACTTGATTTCCATCCCATTCGGCATATGAAGGCATACAAGGGCATACGTATGCTCAATGTAGGAACATCGAGATGTGGAAAGGATAAGGGAGATAGGGAGATCCTGAGCACAGCAGCATACAGCCAAGAGAGCAATCAAATGAAGTGGTTTCTGCACCCCAATGTATACAGTTGCACTGTTGCACAACATGAGCATCGATGCCGCGCAATGACAGGCAATAGATTCTCTATATCCCCCATGAGCGATCTGCCCCAGCTTGCCCCTCTGCCCGCCCGTTCCCTACCTAGCTCCTACGGGCTACAGCACGACTTTGTGAGAATCAGTCCGCTGTGCCATCCCGAACCTTTCCTCAAGCGGTTTTCTGTTGAATGGATAGCATTGAGAACGCCAGCAACTGTTTCTGCGTAACTTCAACCAGAGAACACCACAAGTGTTTCGCTCTTGCCATCGGAGGGGGAGAAGAGGAAGGAGGGGGAGGTCGAAGAAGGGATACCTATAAGGTCTTCGCGACGAGACGAAAGGGAAGGGCTGAGAGTACTTGAGAGTTTGAAGAAAAACACGAAAAGAGCAGATGCATAAGGCTCGCGTAAGTGCTCGTACGTAGTCAGCAGTGGTGTTGTGGTCTGAGTATAATGATATTGTTCAGAACAATCAATTTGAGAGAGAACGAGGAAGTGGAAGGCTCCGGCTAGTGCTTAGTCGATGAGACGAGGACCTAGTTGCTGTTGGTGAGTCTGCTGGTGACGCTACGAGGGGTAAACGGGCACAAAGATTGAGTTTTGGTTGCACCTGCGATGGAACATCCGAGCGTGATCCCAGTCGTTTACGCTGTCAGAATAAAACTGTGCAGGAAAGCAACGGTTTAGATTAGCTTGGCATATGGGCTAAGAATTTCGTGCCTCATACCTCGCCACCAGATCCTATACTATAAATTATCTCGAGACGCCCAAATTCCAAGTCCGCTTATTATGTAATTCTTAGTCAGCTCCTCAAAGCGCCTTGCCAGCCTTTCTTCGCACACTGGCGCTTTTTCGGCGCTCTTTCATTTTCAATACCTCAAATGCCTATTCCGTCCGGATTTTAGTGTGCTTTTCATCAACTCCGACAACTCTTAGTAGGTTGTTTTCCACTCCGACTTTTATGACTACCTCATGTCACTGTGGCCTCATGCTATTGTAGATAAATACAAGTACTGTACCAATGCTGCATACACAAAATTCCCCACTTTTGCACTTGCCTCCTTGCTCCAGTAAACATGTATGTACTTTAATTATTTTTGTTCTCTACACAAATTACAATTTGATGCTAATAATTATTAATAGGGATGAATCACCTCCTGATACACCTCAGCGTCATAGAGATGCAGAAAGACAAAGAGAAAGAGGAAGCCGTACCATGGATAGTCCACAGCTTAGAAGAACACCCCAGTCATCTCAAAATAACCCTGGTGGTCCAATACCATTTCAGATTGAGATACCCCAAGGTTATGTACCTCCAGTGCATTCTCAAGATGATCCTTTTCAGATTGTTCAGCATAATGGGCATGCACTTCATCTTACACCAGGTATTGCTGCACAGTTACAACAACTTCCACCATTAGTACCTATTAGATCTGTTCCTTCTCTCAATAATACCAATCAAACAGTAAGTTTTTTGTTTCAACAAAGATGTCATATTTGTTTAATCAAAAAATCAGAATGCTCAGGCTGGACCTGGCAATATCACAAACCAGGTAATGATTTTTACACCTGTAGCAACTCTTTGATAATTTATGTTTAGCAACTTAATGTGCCACATCAGAATGCTTCAGCTGGCCCATCCAATGCACCACAACATCAGAATGCTTTAGCTGGCCCATCTAATGCACCACAGCAGGTATATTTCATCATGTATAGTTATCAAATATTACTGTTGCTAAATATTTCTATCAAGTATTCACATTTACCTCCACATCTTCAAGCACAATTAGCAGCTTTACCACCTTTTCCTGTCCAACAAAGAAGAGGCTCTAGAAGAAACCAAGGTAGAGGTAGAGGTGCTCAAATGCAGAATAGTAAGTTTTATTAATACATTGCATGCTTTCAGTTTTAATAAAGAAAAATTTAGTACATAGAGATCCCAGTCCTGTTCAACAGAATCCTGTCCATCCTCTACCTAATTTTGTTCATCCACCACCTGATGATCCTATTAACCCTCCACCACCTGATGATGATCCTATTAATCCTCCACCAGATGATGATCCTGCTGATCCTCCACCAAGCCCTATTAATCCACCTCCAGGACCTGGGCATGGTACTCCTGAAGAAGAAGATATACATAATGAATATCAGCAGCAATAAAATCAAATGAATCATCAGGAACAACAACAACAGCAACAAGACTTCAATAGAGAACATCAACATCAGCAAAATAATAATAATAATAATAATAATAATAATAATCATCCTGCTGGACCTTTGCCTATAGGTTTGCAGCCTGTTCAAGATGATGGTATTTATGATGATTTTTTATTGGGTCCAATGGATGTGGAGTGTCCATTCTGTCATGCTTTGCATTGGATGTCAGAGAGACTCAGTACAACTGAGTTGAGATTTGGATCATGTTGTTTATCTGGAAAAGTTTCTTTGCCCTATTTGCAAAGTCATCCAATTGAATTGGAAAATCTTTTCAGAGGTCAAGATTTAAACTCAAAGCATTTCTTAGAGAACATTAGAAGTTACAACTCTGCTTTTGCCTTTGTATCACTGGGTCTAAATAAACAGCCTAGAAATGATCCAGAGTTACCTACTACAGGTCCTAGACAATACAAGATAAAGGGTGAACTTTGGCATGCAATGGGATCATTACTTCCTGAACCTGGAAAGTCTCCTGTATATGCTCAATTATATATTATCAGTCCAGAAACAGCTCTTACAAAGAGGTTGGCTAATAATCAACATCATGGAACTGGACTATCACAACCTGTCATGCAAACTATTCAAGATTGTTTGTATCGCAATAATAACTTTGTAAATTTGTATAAATCTGCATATGAAAGGATTCAAGACCTTGAACAAAATGCTCCAGACACTATATCAGCTCATTATGTTAAACTTCACTTCTCTGATACAAATGATCCACGTGTATATAACCAGCCAACAGCTGATGAAGTAGCAGTAATTTTACCTGGCCCAGAAGCTCCTAAAGATCATCGTGATATAATATTACAATGCAGGAATGGACCCCTCAAAAGAATCTATGAAACAAGTCCTGCTTATGCTCCTTTGCATTATGTTTTACTATTATATCTTCACAAGTACATTTATAAAGGTCATGACTGCATAACAATGGCAATTGGACAGATCATTGATGAAGTTAAACTATATCTTGATTCACGCTATGTATCCTGTTCTGAAGCTGTTTGGAGGCTATTACACTATGATATGCATGAAGAAAAGCCAAATGTAGTTAGATTAGCAATTCATACAGAAGGAGCTCACTCTGTAACTTTTGATGCAGAAGCAACAGCTGAAGACATTTTGGCTACTGTACAGACCAAAATCAGTACTCTGATGGCATACTTCAATGCAAACAAAGAAGAACAAGAAAAAGCTGAACAAGATCCTGCAAATGCAGTTACTTTTGCAAGATCATTGCTGTATCAAGAATTTCCAGGACCATGGGTTTGGATCAAGAAAACTTCCAAATGGAAAAGACGTGAAAGAGGTGCTCATGCTGTAGGAAGAATGTATTTTGTGCATCCTACTGCAGGAGAGAGATTCTATGTGCGATTGTTACTTACAGTTGTTCGGGGAGCTACATCATTCACTGATTTGCGAACTTATAATGGGATTGTATATCAGACCAATAAAGAAGCATGCTTAGCACGAGGTCTTTTACAAGATGATTCTGAATGGAAAGATTGTTTGGAAGATGCAAGACATATGCAATCTGGGGCTACTCTCAGATCACTTTTTGCTACTATTCTCAAAGATTGTAATCCAGCTCAGCCTGCTGAATTGTGGGAGCAGTTCAAAGTTTACATTTGTGATGACCTTCAACATTATCTTCAAAATTCACAAATTCTTCCTCATCCAACTCCAGAACAGGTTTATGACTATGGTTTATATCTCATAGATAAAATTTTGTTCCATGCAGGAACATATGAAGGATTGAAACATTTTACTGGCATGCCAGTTCCAGATTATCAATTTTGGCAACAAGTAGCTGGAAATAGATTGATTGCAGAACAAATGGATTTCAATGCAGATGAACAACATCAACTGGCTGTTGATAATATTGACAAACTTAATCAACAGCAAAAAGCAGCCTTTGATGCAATAAGAGATGCTATCTATAACAATCAGCCACAAATGTTTTTTCTTCATGGTCCTGCTGGAACTGGAAAAACATTCACCTATAATACACTGTGCTATCATTTGCGGGCTGATAGAAAGATGGTCCTGTGTTGTGCCTCATCTGGCATTGCTGCTTTATTACTACCAAGAGGAAGAACTGCACATTCTACTTTCAAAATTCCAATTGAAATATTTGAAGGCAAAACATGTTCAGTGCCTAAGAATTCTGATTTAGGAGAACTTCTTGCAAAAGTTAGTTTGATAATTTGGGATGAAGTACCAATGCAGAACAAGTTCTGTCAAGAAGCAGTAGATTTGACAATGCAAGATATTCGTTCAAGTGATAAACCATTTGGAGGTGTTACTGTTGTTTTAAGGTAGACGAGAACAAATAGTAGGGCATTGCATTCAGCGTTCAAGACTATGGAAGGATATCAAAGTTCTTCATTTGAAAGAAAACAAAAGATTAAGTAGTGGAACTGATGAGGATAAAGCATATGCAGAATGGTTATTACAAGTTGGACATGGATCAGCCAATGGGCCAGAAAATCAAATTAAATTAGATCCTGCTATGAAATGTGGAGATACTATTGACTCACTAATTTCAGCAATTTATCCAAGTCTACACTTGATTAAACCAGCTGAAGTCAATGATCAGTGGTTTTTTGAACGAACAATACTTTCTCCCAAAAATGATGATGTAGATGATCTCAATTTCAAATGTTTAAATACATTGAAGGGTGACATCTTTACTTATCATAGTGCAGATGCTGCAGTTACAGATCAAGCAGCTGATGGTGATTTTCAGTATCCTGTTGAGTATTTGAACAAAATCAATGGATCTGGCCTGCCTCTTTCAAATCTCAAATTAAAAATTGGTGCTCCCATTATGATTCTTCGGAACTTGGATCCTTCAGCTGGAGTATGCAATGGAACACGTGCAATTCTTACACAATGTACACCAAGGGTTTTGGAAGCTAGAATTATTGGTGGAGAAAATGCAGGCCATGTTATTTTGATTCCAAGAATTACATTGACTCCAACCAACTTCATCAGCAAAAGTGTCGATAAATTATAAAAATTTTATAAACCGTTGATATGAGTTGTAAGGCTCGTTATTATGATATCACATTGTGAGACGTCTCTGGCAGAATATAAACTCATGTAAAGGGTTGTAATTTACCATAATTCCTCATAATGGTACATCAGGGTAATGAGGATTACCAGGCCTGACAAGAGATTATAAGACCTCGTCAGGTATGATGGACCATATAAGAGGGTTGTAATATTACTGCCAGGAATCTCAGCCACCCGCGCATTTTATGCACCACTGCAGTTATCGTTCATGAATAGGATAAATATAGATATATTGAGAGCCTTAACTACGTCTACAAACTGGGCTTAATCATACAAAATGTCGGAGGAAATACAGTAGGTTGCAGAGCACAAGCGCCGAATGAGAGTATTGAAATGTCGAGTATGTCAAAAGTGTCGCCGAGAGATCCAGGGCATGGATGAAAGCAATGAGCGTGTCAATGGTGAGCATCAGAATGTCGGAATGTGAAAAGTGTCGAGGTTCGAAGGAATGACAGACATGTTGATGTGTTGAGAGCAGAAGAGGAAGAGGAGGAAGGGGAAGGATTGAACAGAGGCGTCGAAAATTTCGCTTGGGAAACATCATGTACCTGGGGTAGTGAGTATATTGTCGGACTGACATTAGATACCATAAACGCACGATTATACAGGTTTATGATCATGAACCACAAGCATCCACACCACACCCTTGCTAACTTGTACCATACAATGCATCGTAGACGACGAGAGGACGAGTGTGCTGAGGGAGGTGAGGGACAGTGACCTTCTTGATTGGTTGAAAGGTGAATCATGACTGCAGTGGAGTTGGGGAGTCCAATGTCAGAGTGGTTGGAAGAGGAGAAAGAGTTGAGGCGATGGTGGTGGTCAAGAGCAAAAGGGAAGAATGGGAACGACTCTTCCAGGGTCTGAACTTATACTTCTTGACCGTCGACGTATATGTCTAGGAATATTGACGTCAGAATTAGAGTCGGCGGCGATTCGGCAAGCTGGCAGAGGCACATGACTTTCCGCGGAATCCCGTGAGTTAGAGTTAGAACCACGTCCACCCTCAACCATACCTCACACCTACCACCCAGTCCACCCCATCCACCCCATCCACCCCGTCCACCCCGTCCACCCTGCTCACCCCATCCACCCCGTCCACCCCGCTCACCCCGCTCACCCCGCTCACCCCGTCCACCCCATCCACCCCACCCTTCAGGGTGTTGAAGAGGGTGTTGAAGAAGACTGGATTTGAGGATGAGAACCAAATGAGGACAATGAGAATGACAACGGGGAAGGAGACCTTCAAGCTTCAGAGTATGTATTACAGTGAATTACAATGCATGATGAGTAAATAATAATGGCCTGATAATCTTACTGTCAACCCTTATAATCCCTTGTCAATGTAGCGGCATCTTATACAGCAGCGTAATTCTTACATTCCTTTATCAAACTCTTACACTGTCTAGTCAGAATAACGGTGATTATAATCTACTGTCAACCTATGTAATAAATGTGCACTTTTGCTGATGTTGGATTTGCCATTTGTATTTCAAAGACGTCAATTTCCTGTACGACTTGCTTTTGCAATGTCAATCAATAAAGCTCAAGGCCAGTCAGTAAAAATGGTGGGATTGAATCTTCGAACTCCAGTTTTTACACATGGTCAACTGTATGTTGCTCTTTCACGAAGTACTACTAAACAAGGAATCAAAGCTATCTTTCCAGAGGGTAAGCATATTTTCAAAATAATAAATAAGTTCTAACACCTAATTTATTACAGGTGATACTGAATGTATAACACAGAATATTGTATATCCAGAAGTTATTCTTGATTGACTCTATAATGTTTTGCTATAACTAGATTATTATTTGAATAATATTTTTTGAGCATTCATGAATTCTTGAGTCTTTTCTGTTGAAAAGGAACTTATTCTACCGTGACGTAGGCACGGGTTAAAAAGCTTGTTAACCTTAGCGTTCGCTCCTTACTCCCGTCCTCTCGAATCCCAAACTTGAGCTGCGAGCGACCACAAATCATGTCGCGTGTTCATGATTCCTGTTCGTCGCTGTTTCCAGTAGATACCGTGAGTAAAATCTCTTTTCCCTTGAGCGCTTGAGCAATTGTATCGACTTACATAATAGTTTCCTCGTGGGGAAATCGGATATCCCGGCAGTTTTGTCATAGTAGACAGCCAACCTTTAGGACATTGTCATGAGCGTTCAATTGTTCCTGTGTTTCTCCAACTCTGACCACCATCTTCGGCCGCTCATCGACATCTTCTGCGAGACCCAAAGAAGACGTTCACGCGATGACTACAAGCTCCTTGACGCGTAGCGTTGGCTTGCGTGTAGGTCCCATTGTACTAGGCACCCTGGTGAAGCATTATATAGACAAGGTCAAGAGAGACTTCGTGCAGACAGATGGGAGCAAAGGGAAGGAGAAGAATGAGTTGGTACAACTGAGGCAAGATGAACTGATTTACGATGAAATATTCACCGTGGTGAAGGTCAATTCATAACTAATCCCTAACTTGATCTACGATCTCACTACTTCTGTGTTAGGCCTTTCTAGAAGCAGCAACCTTGTGAGTTCCTGCCCATCGAGTCGTGCTCCTGCTGTTCACAAACTTCACAGCCATTCGGTAGAAGATATTCAGTCATTCTCCAATACCCGAACACCTTCTCCGCCCTGGGTACATGTCGTTCGTGTCCGCGTACCGATGTCTTCCTGCGATGAAGCTGCCAAATACCTGATCACCGCACTCGGTGGCGAAGAAACTGCAGTGAGGGTGATCGGAGGTGTTAAATGGTGGCAGGTTAGAAGTCTTGATGGGTAACGTTTATTCATAAAGCAGGATGAACTTCATCTAATCGAGATAACAGCGTAGATGCTCAATGGATTACTGCCAAGAAAGACTGGCAGGAGGCCAAACGTCGATATAGAGATAAAGAGAAGACACAGCGCGAGGGAAAACATGAAGGAACCGAAAACGAGAGTGCCACCTATAATCAAGACATGGACATGATGAGATGTATATTATATGCTCACGGAGGTGAAGGTCATTGTCTGGACGTTGTATAATGAACTCAAGGATATCCTATCAAAGGTGGCTATTATTTTGGGAGTGTGGACCAAGAAAGGTGTTTATCATCCCTTCGTTTTGAATCACTGCCTCATTGATTTCAATAGGTACAGCATTCAACGATACGCAAGAAAAATCAACGGACGAGTGTTTGGTGCGCTATACTTCAATACATGAGATAATCGCTGAAGCAAATTGACTAGCTATCAACTATCGTCTTGCGCCTCAATACCCCTTTCCTTGTGCGATACAGGATCTGCTTGCAGCTTGTCAGTTCTTGCAATTCCTTCAAGCTTCTACTGAGTACCTAAAACGATCACGATAGATATCTACCTAATTCAGCCTCCTCCGGAAGCCTCTCATATGCCCGTCAAGCCTTCACACATCGTCGTCGCAGGCGATTCGGCCGGTGGCGGGCTTACACTTGCTCTCCTTCAAGTCCTTCGAGATGCTTCCCTTCCCCTTCCTGCCGGAGGTGTCCTCATATCTCCCTGGTGTGACCTTACCCATTCGTTCCCCAGTATCCACACCAACACGACAACCGATGTTATCCCACCTTACGGACTGTCACTGCACAAACCCAGCACTTTATGGCCTCCGCCAGACGAGGAACTCGCCGGTCGGATGCGGAAAGGATTGAGGCAAAGGGTTCGAGCTGTATTCAAGAGCGACCCAGATCCTAACGCAAGCGTTCTGACACTTGGGGGCAGCACTTTGGATCCTAACATCAGTACAACTGCTAGTACCGATGCAAACAGTACCCCTCCGGGCTCCGGTGATGTTCCAAGCAATATGCCGATCAACGTAGGAGCTACGACGCCTCTACCAGCGCCCAATTCTTCATCGTATAATGCGAACTCTCTTGATCCCAACTCTGCTCACGAATCTGTTGTCTTTCAAGCACAAAACGGAGAGATTCTGAGTATTCAGCAGCAGATCCAGCTTTATACCACCAACGCACTCCTGGGACATCCTTTGGTTAGTCCAGCGCTTGGATACTTGGGCGGCTTACCGCCATTGCTAGTGATAGTTAGCGATAAAGAGGTTTTACGGGATGAAGGGATTTATCTGTTAGTATATCTGTTCTATTCTGTGCTTGCTCGTACCTACGAAACTTTCCGCTTACAGGGCACACAAAGCTGCTCATCCTGAGCAATTCCCCATCCGGGATGCTACCAGGGCGCTATATCCCGCCCTCGATGGTATAGAGGAACGGTTCCGGGATAAACCAACACCTGTGCATCTGCAGGTATACGACGGTATGTTGACTTTCCGCTGTGATATGCGTCTCTGACATTCGAAACTGGACTTGACAGATACTGCACATGTTCTTCCTGTTCTATTTTCCTTCACCACTCCTGCGAAATACTGCTTCCGCGCCATGGCTATTTTTTGTAAATACGTCACAGGTATGCCGCTTTTCCCAAGCGACACTACACAGAGCTCCTCGCAAAAGACGATGGGCGATTCGTCTTCCGCAGGCGTTCTCTCTTCTCTTTCTTCGTCCATAACATCAGCATTGGCACGATCTGGCACCGTAACTGATACACCAGACGCTGCTGTATCACCCCCAACCTCTCCAACCTCTCCACGATCTATAAAGTCGTTTACCATCAACGGAAACAGTATCTTCTCTATTCGTAACAAATCGCAAAAATCTACTGGCGTTGGTAGCTCTGACTCTGACCTGAAGCGCTCGGCTTCCGAGTATCAAACTGGGGAATTTGGGCAAATCAAACACAAGACATCATGGATGACTGTACGCTCGAGGAAGAGTGGTTCCAACATTGGGCGATCCACAGATGGTCTGAAGGATGGTTCCCAAGCAGTCACTGAGAGTGAATTGAACAAATCTGAATCAAGGATCTTCTCAAGGAGGAAAAAAGTCGATGCTCCTCCATCCCTGCAACTCCTGCCTCTATCAAATCCTTCGTCGTCTTCATCTCCGGAACATCCGTCTCTATCTGCGCAGCTTGCGCCATCGCCGCTCCAACTTTCGGATACATCTTCTGCCTCAGGTTTAGAGGCTTCTCATGCACATTTGACGGTTTCCACCACGACCTCTTCAAATGGCAGCTTCATCATATCGCAGAGCACCGTGATCGATACTAAGCATTTGACTGAATCACCTACTACGTCAACAATGCCTTCACCGCCAATCATGCCAACGCTGGCGTCAGATAGTGATACATTGGACAAAATAGAGGGGTTGCCTCCGTCGACAACAGTTGATGACACCATGTCTCCCTTAGTCGAGGCTTCATCTCCGCTACGAGTTCCATTACCTCCTTCGCCATTGAAGTCCAAAGATTCCATAGTGTCTTCGTCGTCATCTGCACCTCAAATGGCAGCACCTTCAGATGCCAGACAGAACACTGAAAGATATGCAGGAGACCCAATCATATATTCTGAGAGTGCTGTGAGTCATTCTCGTACGTCGATTTAAGCATTCATAATCTGATAACTCCACACAGGAATACCCTTCGCTCTTTACCTCGCTAATGATTCGAGAACGAGTCTCAACTCGAGGCGTCATTCGTCCGCTTGAACCCCCTTCTGATCTTCCCGCACTTTGCATTCCTCCACAGCTGGTGGGTGAGATATCCGAACGTGCTGTAAGGAGATACATCGAAGGTCGGACATTGTTCGACCACAAGTTCTCTGGGACAAGAAAGGCGATAGAGCAAAGGCGGCGAAAGCACTTGAAGAAGGCAAGACAAGATACAACTAAGAACATGAGTGCGTTGAAAGGCAGTGTTGAGAGGGAGAGACGTAGAATGAGGCAAGAAACAGACAGCGAGGACGAGGAACGTGACGTTTCTCCATCCCATTCACCTACCAGAGCTCCCGGTTCTACCCCATTCAACATTGAGACTGCCCTCCTCGCTTCTTCTGGGTGGTCTTGGTCATGGGCCTTAGATCAAAACGAACATCCACCACCAAGCAGTCTCGTCGCGCGTCGGGATACGCACGAGGCTCTCATGCTTGCCCGCATAGCAGATCAGGCTGTGCTGCAAGACGAGCAAGGGGGTGTAATGAGTGCCAATAATCTTTGGAGTGTGATAGTTGGGTTTCTGACGCCGACTGGGAATGGAAACGGAAGTGGGATCCGGAAAAGTAGTGGGGTTGGTGGGCCTGAACGAGATAAAGGTGGACAGCATGTACAAACCAGCCCAAATCATTCGAAGGAGAAGGCGTCGCCTGAAGGTGGCAATCCATCATTGAACATGACGAAGATCTCCATGGCAAAGATATTCTCTTCATCATTCTCTCCGAAGAGGACGTTTAACCCTTCGAAAAGAGAAGACGTTCAGCCTTAGGCTTTATTGTATTTGTGCTAATTCTATCGTTTAGTTTACGCATCATTAATGAGAACAAGACTTATTATTCAAGACTGAACATACTCGTGCGTTGGTAGCGCTACTCATGCATCTGCTGAGTGATAACCTTGTCGCTCCAACGAAAGCGATGGTCATTGGAGAAGCATTCCAATACATCTTAGGCTATAGTACTTCCTTACAACTTAGCTTCGCGCTCATTTTTCTTTAGTGATCCGCTGTCCTGGCCAGCTTCTACTATGACTTTCCTTGCAAGCTCAGAAAACAGCTCGATAGAAGTCGAGTACTGAGCAGCATTTGCCGAGGACGCCTGGCGTCGTGCTACTCGCGCCGCGATACCTTGAGATATGATGCTTGTCTATATGGACACAACAACTGAGTATTGATAGGACCAGTTGTCAACGTAAATGAACTAACCCTGAAAAGCATCCAACTTCTTACGAATACGATATCCTCCAGAGGATAACCAAGATTCATGAGCTTGCAATACTCCTTCTCTAACAAATCCAACTGCACCGGAGCACAACCTTCTCCACCCTTGCCTGTGCCAATGACCTTGTTCGTGGGCAAGTCCTTGAACGCTCGCACACCTTCTCGGAATACTCCCTCCCGAGGAAGATGTTCAGGTCTGATACTCCACGGTTGGGTCAAGTTGGCGAAATCCGCCAAAGGACTTCCTAAAGTCGATAATTCCCAGTCCAGCATACCAATCACTCTATTTTCGGTTGGATGGAATACTAGGTTGTCCAGTTTATAGTCTCCATGGACAATCCGTCTCCCGATCCTCGATTCATCTGGGAGATGAGCGTTGAACCAGCGTTGCATTTCATCGTAATGAGGGATCTGCTGTACTAGTTCGTTCGTGTCAACATCACGAGTCGCGCCTTGCACTTGGGCAATCTTAGTGAAAGCGCGGAGTTGACGAGGAAAGTAAGCTTGCGGTGGGCCGTATTGTTCGAGACCAATATCAACTGGATCGACAGAGGAAAGGGCAGCTAGAGCGTGGACAGAGGCCAACCAACATTCTTCTCTGTCTTTCGGACTGAGTTCGAGTAAACGAGCGTCTTCGAATATACGTCCTTCGAGGAACTGCATCACGTAGAATGGTGTGCCGATGATAGAGATATCTTCGCAAAGTAGATATGGCTCCGGCACAGGTACGCGTTTGGAGGGAGGTGTGGTTGAACGAAGGTTGTATTGATGCAAGGCATGTAGGACTGTGTATTCGCGTTCGACCTGATGTGCTGTTTTCGAAAGCAGGTTCCCAGCTGGCTTCTTGCGAAGAACGTAGCGTTTGTTACTAGATGATAATCGGGTCAGATTGATATGCAAGTAAGGAGGGATGAAGGAAGAAACCTTGCGTCTGTAAGGAAGTATGTTGGATTTGATTGTCCAAACTAAACAAAACGTCGTGTCTTTGAATACCCATTGAATGCACGATTCACGTACTTTGAACTGTTTCACAGCGAGAGGTAATTTACATCCCTTGAGATTCTTCTCGAGATACTTCTCAAGTCTGTCGACATCAATAGAGGCGCGTATCTCCCCATAACCACTTCCGCTTGCTTGTGGCTGTCTCTTTGGATCTGTAGCCATGAGAGAGAGGGGAGAAGGGGGAAGGTTAGGATGAAGCGAACATGATTGATTCGGAAGCAACTAACCCGGACCCGGGAATAAGCAGGTGCCGGGCGCTACCCTCAGCGCCTCTTTGCATGTTGCTTCAACTTGAAAGCGCCGTCAATGGTCGTTGACTTACTGCCACCTCCTACGACCTCGTTCTGCTTACTTCATTGTACCGACTGCCATGACGTAGTCCAGAAATGTCTCCAGATGAAAAATTGAACCGGGATGCTCAATTTATATGGATCAGGCTCTCGAACCATGCATTTCGTGATTTATTGCAAGTCTATCCATCACATACATAGGAACTCCAGTCCAAACACTCAAGATTTCCGGAGTCGTTGGATATAGAAGAGGCTATGTCGGTTCTCTCATGGTTCGAAACGGTGATGATATAGGATGATATATGCTCTCTCTATGTCGACTCTTCCCTTCCAGTTCAGCAACCTTCACGACAACACAAAACCTGAAACAACTCTGCCACGGTGTATACAGAATCCACACAATCGAGGCTCAGTTCGTAATATGATTGCGGTAGGTTCTTGGATCCCCGATGCGCCCAAGTGCATTCATATCCTTCTCGTCTCCCTTCCCGCAATCTTGCAACTCCCCGAACTCCGAATTGCTCTGGGAAGGTCTTTCGAATGACAGAATTGACCTGTGTTCACAAACAGCCGGTGTTACCTTGTGCTGCTACCGAAGTTGATTCGACCATACTCAAGGAGATTGATTCGAAATGTGGTAAGGCCAGACAGACCAGGTATAAAATGACCAGAAGGTCGATGCTACATCCTCAGGCTGGTCCTCTACAACGTCTACACACAGAAACATCCAACGCGCATACTCTCGAAACAACCCTTTTTTGAACATACACAATACAATAATGAAGTTCTTCGCCAGCATCAGCTCATTCCTCCTCCTCCTAACCCTCGCCATTGCCGTCAATGCTGCTACAGACGCAGAAAAGGCTTGCGGGTTCGTGAAGAAGGTTGGCACTCCGTGCACAATCAAGCTCGATGGGAGCAAAACGATCACTGGAAGTGAGTGACAAGTTCATCTCAGATATCCTCCTGCGAGCGCAGGATGAAGTGTGACGGGCACTGATGCTTTTTTATATAGCCTGTCAGAGAAAGTCTGGCATTAAAGTCTTCCGCCACCGTACTTGTGTGCCCAATGGCACAGGTGCTGGGGCCGGGGCTTCAACGGATGCTTCAGCGTCTTCAAGCCCCGCTTCGTCACCGGATACGAGCTCTACTTCAACAAGTTCTGGGGACTCAGCGTGAGTCCCAACTTTCTATACTCAGTGTCACGATTCTCACTCACAGTTTTCTCCGATGATCTAGTTCGAGCAGCAGCGCGTAGGAAATTCATTGTAACGCTACACCAATCCTTGCCGTGCTGGGTTTGGTGTATTAGCAGACAACCAGGCAGGTGGTTTGCAAAGTTCGACCGACAGTTACATATCTGTGCTCTTGTATATCAGCCATATATGATCATGACGTTCAGCATCTTCCTAGAAATGTGTTCGTGGTGCAGACCAAATCAGCGAGCTCAGTTTTTTTGACGCCAGTGTATGCTGACTATTCAAGCGTTAGAAGCGTAAGGAAACCATGAGCTAGTCCCGCACAAGGCTGACATACAGCGTCACAACGAATCGCTACTTGGACATCCTGTACTCGTCACGGAAGGTAAATCCTGGCAAATCTCGTGAAACATCAATCGATATGCAATCGGGTGGGGGGAGAGGTAGAGGAAGTTGAACGGTCGAGGTTCGAGTTGCCTTCAAGTTATACTATCCCGCTCCTGAAACAACGTCGGTTGAAGGGAATAGGAGTGTCAGGAAAATGAAGATAGATAAACTAGGCTTGGCACGGTCAATAAATGGTACTCGTTCTGATGCACTCTCGAGTGATCTCTCCCTGCATCAACAACGTCTTGCCTGAACTCTAGCGTTACCTCGGAAGATTTACCTTCCACTGAGAACACATTCTTACTGGCTGGATTTGTTCATGACACCGTCTCTGAGTAGTGTTCAAACTTCATAGTGGCGGCTCTACATGAAGTTGTCGACTCATCCTCTTGTGGCGGATCCGGATAGCGAGGGGAAAAATGACAATAGCCATACCGCACTACAGAACTTGGGCATCGCATAGGAATTGGGGAAATACAGGGAAATACTACAGACGCAAATGTCAATGAAGAACTCTGACAATTATGGTCTGTTTCTTGCGTTGAGCAGTCAGCCGAAGACAATGAACATGCATTGGAATAGGAACGCATTTCTCGTGAGGGTGATACGGGCTGGGGATTTCGAACAAGGTGATGAGCGCGCGAGATGTGGTTCGGGAGCGACACAGTTGGACCTTCTACATACGGTACAGACATAAACCCTGCGTAGTTCAAAATCTACTTATTCTTCATCCGATACATACAGAGTGAAAGAGTCTGTACCCGCCGCAGAGTGCTTCCGAATTGCGGGGGTTGGGGGAGGGGGTGATGATGTGGGCAGAACTGAGGCCGACCTCGCTGCTTTGAACGGTGTTTTTGAGACCGACGTCATACCCAATTTGACGATCGTCGCTGACCAAGATACACAGCTGATACATACACTGTGTTACACTCGATTCGAACGCCCACTGTTGACTCAAGAGCATCGATTCATACTCTCTTCCCCAGATGTAGAAGGTTCAAAATATCCGGTCTCAACAGAAACGAAAGTTAAATACGCAAACAAAAATTCAATTCGAATTTACAACAAAGTTTTCCGTTGCAGACTCACCTCTTCAAGCTTCGAAAGTTAGATGCCTTTTCATGCCGTTCAAAGTGTTAGGCCTAGGTACTACATACCAGGTACTGGTCTGTCCCTCAGAAGTCATCTACTTATATGTGATCGTGCAGAAGAGCGAGGCGAAATCAATCAGTGCTGATCCTGAAGTTGGCTGGGGAACTCATGAGGTGTGTGATTTATCCGATGAGAATGGGTAACAATATTCATCAAGCCTGGTCTGTAGTACCACAGTAATGAGGCTAGAAAGGGTCAGAACCTCGAAAGCTCTGATGGCAGGGCGAGCTCGAGAGTGAAACTAAATATATATCGTTTGCGATTTCATGACTTTCGTTAACGGTACCGGTGCGTACTCTACTGCATAGCTCAAAGCGTCAGTAGAGCGGATTTCGATCTGCGAAGGGGGCGAAATTCCGTGCTGATACCCAGTAAAACTCCCGCCAGATACTGAGGACACCTGGGACACCCCCTGATACCTCTGGACAGCCTTGGCGACAATGCACCATATGGTATACATAGTAGAGCATATGCGCCTGGCTGTGGAAGGCTGTGGTCGATGATTAATGAACGTATGATACAAGATGATACACCCCCAAACGCTGAGGGAATTCCTGGTTGGAGAGGCTTGGAACAGCTTGGAACAGGCTTGGAAGGCCAGGAAGGGCTTGGAGCACGCAGCTGGGCAAACTCGATTCTATTGGAATCAAGTGGCTTCAAATGGGCGCAAGTAGGGTGAGCAGATATACAGTGATAAACGTCTACGATGATACGATCGGACTTCGAAAATTCATAGGTTTCGGGAAACCGGGAGAATTGTGAATAACTCTCCTTCGTCTCCCCTTCCTGCTCTCCTCCTACAAATTTGCCAATCAATGCCATAAATCAAACGAAGGCCAACCTGGGCCAACTGTCAATGAAGGTCAGTACATGAACCCACCTGCGTCCATCTTTGTCCGTCTCAAAACTCTCTCAAAAAGCTGTCCATTTGCAATGTGCATTTTCCGACGGCTCCATCTCCGCCATTGAGCAGCATTGAGCTTTTAACAATTTCCACTCGTTTGACACGTCATATCAGAAAAATCAATCTAGGAAATCGCCGATGGAGGCTTTTGCGTGCGAAGTGCGACCTAGTGCGACGCGATCCCTTCGCCCTGACTCAGCCTTGCCATGTTGATAGGATAAAAGGAACCTGAGCGCGAAACATTAGTCCCCAGGCTGGTCCTCCGCAACATCGACATACAACAATACACAACCTCGCACGACACACTCGACTCCGGCTCGACTCTTGCACAATGAGATTCTACGCCATCACTAGTTTACTCTTACTCATGATCAGCGCTACGATGACCTCTGCGCACAGGCAGGCTGAGGCTGAAGACCCAGAAGCGGCATGCCATCATCGTGGCCTCCTTCGTTATAACGCCTACAAGGCTGGCACTGCATGCGAGTTTCAGCCGAAACACATGGAAACCGTATTCCATGGAAGTGAGTGTATCGCTTTCGTTTTTCCGGTACGAAGCTTTTAACTGACAATTGCTCAGCTTGTCAAGTTAAGAGCGGGAGTGATGAAATGAAATGCGACGTGGGAACACTCCCCGGCCAGACTGGACAAACTGGCCAGACAAGCAGTGGGATGTACAATTCTCCGTCGAGCGCTGGATCGACTTCGTCGCTCGATAGCATGGGGAGCCCGTCGTCGTCTGGCGCTAGTATGGATGGTACTGGTATGGGTACTGGTACTGGTATGAGTGGTATGGGTACTGGTAGTGGCGGGTAAGTGGTCTTTGGATAAAACCTTTTAAGCCTCACATACCTGATATCGTATCAGGTACCGACGAAGAAAAAGAGCCTCATTCAGCAGGCGTACTGTATAGAGCTGGTCGACGGCCAGCTTTGTTCCTTAGCAGCGTTCATTCGTGGGGTGGTGAATCTTACTTGGTCACAATAGTGGGGTTCTTAGTACTACTCTTGTTCAAAGACGAGCGGATCGCGTCCTGGGTGAGCCTGCGGGGCAGTGTAGAACATAGAGAGACGAGTGGGGGAGGTTTACTTAGTGATTGTTGTAATGTGAATATTGGATCTGTGATGCAATTCTTCGAACAAAGGCGGTGACGCTTCGGAGACTGGAGTAGTACTTACAAGTTCAAATTCAAACTTCAAGTACGGCGGTCAACATGTTTACCTGGTAATGATACTACATATGTAGTACTTACTAAGTCAAATGAAGGATCGCGCTCTGGGGGAAGGTGTAGAATAGAGAGACGACTCACGAGTGAGGGAGATTCACTTAATGACCGTTGTTGGGACTCGAAGCTTGAAAGCTTGAAAGTTCATAGTCTATGCGCTGTGGAAAACCGGGAAGATTGCAATTGGATGACCCCTTTCCTCTCTCCTTCGGCAGCCTGCTACTCATCTCTTCCTACACACTACTGTCAAGTAAATTTCATCCCAAACGATTGTCAATAGTCTTGAAGAAGTTACTGTAGTGGGAGGAATCACCTCTGTCTCTACGTCTATATTTGTCCGTCTCGAAAAGCTGTCCGTACTAACCGTTTGCATTTTCCGACGGCTCCACCTGGACCACCATTGAGCTTTTTCCTAGTATGTACAATTCGGCCTGATCTTGCCCGATACAGCACGTCGTGACTCGTCGTAGTATCAGTCTATGAGCTTCTATGAGAGGATTATTCGAAATAATCGCCGATGGAGGCTTTGGCGTGTGAAGTGCGACGGTACACAAGAAGTTTCAGAGAAACTTTCACCCTGACCATACCCTGACTAAGCCTGGCCATGTAGATAAAAGGAACCCGAGCGCGAAAATCAGTCCCCAGGCTGGTCCTCCGCAACAACGACATACAACACTCACACATAAACTCCACTCTTGAGCCATGAAGTTCTACGCCGTCACCAGTTTTCTCTTACTCTTCATGATCAGCGCTACAACTGTCCAAGCTAATTTCCTTTGGACAGCCAGAAACCAACAAGACGCATGCGGCCATTTGCATCAAGGCGCCAAAGGTATATTCACAGGAGGAAAGATGGGCAGTAAATGCGAGTTCAAGCCGAAGGGAAACCCGGTGCCGCTCGAAGGAAGTGAGTGTTTTCGTTGTACGAAGCACAAAATCCCCAATTGATCGTTGAATAGCTTGTAAAATGCAGCCCGGGGCAGAACATCTCCTCTGCAGTCCGACAGGGGGTACCACTGCCCAAACAAGCCTCACCGCCGGGATGTCTGGCGCTGGGGCAACCGGAATGGGTACTACCGGCACTGGAGAAGGCGGCATGGGTTCTACTGGCACTATGGATACTTCTGGCGCTGGTATGCCTTCAGGCGCTGGTACTAGTGATTCCGGCGCGTAAGTATTCTGGCAATAGTTTTCGACCTCCTAATGCTGATATTGTACTAGGTACCGAAGAAGAAAAAGAGCCTCATTCAGTAGGCGTACTGTATAGAGCTGGTCGACGGCCAGCTTTGTTCCTTAGCAGTGTTCGTTCGCGGGGTGGTGAATCTTACTTGGTCACGATAGTAGGGCTCTTACTACTCTTGTTCAAAGACGAACGGATCGCGTCCTGGCAGAGCCTGCGGGGGTATTGTAGAACATAGAGAAAAGAGTGAAGGAGATTTAGTAGTGATCGTTGTAATGTAATTATTGGATCTGTGATGCAATTTCTCGAACAAAGGCGGTGATTCTGAGTAGTATTCGCCATAGCATCCGCCCAGGATAATAGGAATGATATTATGCTATGAGCATAACAAACCGACACCTCCACCTACTAGTGCTAGTACCTCACGAAGGGCAGTGTTCCCGGCTGTTCCCTTGCGGGACCCCACCTTGTGGTGGAGCCAACTTCCTTCCTTCCTTCTTCAACTTACCTCAATAACCTTCCTGCAGCCTCCTACGGTCCCCGGTCACCCAAAATGTGAGCACTGAAGTACTGAGGAAGGAAGGGGATTCGAGGGGATTCGGAAGGGAGGTATTTTTCTAGTATTTTTCCAAACAGCCATATGGTTTCACCGTTTCAAGTTTCAATCTGTTTCAACTTTCAACTACATATCAGCATAATCAACGATCACCGGTGGAGATTTTCGCATGCGAGTCATATGCTTGCGGTGCGACCTGGTGCGACCCCGTAGGACCCCGTGCGACGTGCGACGGTGCAGGTCTACCTAGGTCTACAGGACCCCGGAAAACCCCCTGCGAGGTATCTTCCCGGAAATGCCAAAATTTCGGCTCGATAGCGATGCTGGTGGCAATAATAAAAATAATTAATTATTTCCAAAAAAGGAAAGGGAAGAAAGGGAAGAGAGCGAGATTCCTCTCTACTGTATGATTTTGTCCTCTACAGCTTCTCAGTAGGATGTACAAAGATGTCTGAGCATGTTGTACTGATTCTGAATCTGCTCATTGATGTGAGGAGTGAGCTGCATTGAGCAACACAAACGAGCTCAAAAAACCCTTATTTGGATATTTCTCACCGGCTTCCAGTATCTTCCGCGTCCCGGCACAGATAGCGATACCAAAATGGAATTATTTCTGCTGATGACATATTGGCGCTTAAGTCATTTCGGCGCTTATGGCTACCGCTTTGGTGTGTTTCGGCGTGGCTTCGAGATTTTTTTTGTTGTACAAGCTCGGGGCTCAACCACTAAGGGTGGCGCTGTTGAGTACAGAGCATGGTACCCTTGAGTATTGCTCTCACAGAGAATTGTGTGAATCTGTCAACTTTTGCGTGAAATATAGTACTATGTACCTGTTATTGAACACTGAATCTTGTTACCAAATTTTAGGTATATGGTAAATAAAATATACCTGAAATATAGTAGAAAGCACAAAACTCATGGGATAGACTCCAACTGGAAGCTTGATTTTGCTTCTTCAAGCTTCAAGGAATTTCTCTTGACAAAGGGTTGTATATCATTCAGTTCTACACATCTAGTACAGTACTGAAGGTGCAGTCTGGAGTACATAGTTGCTCTATGTGTGGCTTCAGTGCTGAGCCCTCAGATTGGAGAGAGCTCAGAGCAGCTAGACCGAAATTGTTGCAAATGAGGTCAAACCGCTTGACCATCTCACTGGCGTTGCGTGTGAACATATGGCCTGATTAGGGCATTACTTAATACAGGCGCTATCCGGTATCGCTATCTGCCACCAGCATGGATAGCGAGCCAAAATTTCCGGGTCACTTTTTTGCCCAAAATTTCCGGGTCGTCGGCTCAGACCTCCCAAATTGTCAAAATTTCCGGGTCATGCACCAAAGATTTTGTCCATATATGGTAATTTTGTGATCTGGCGCTAATTTTTCTTCGGCGCTTCGCGCCTTTCCTTCAGATTTTGAGCAGATTCCGTCACAAATGGCTATTTTTCCGGGTCAAAATGACCAATCGTCTGTCCCGAAAATTGCTAAAATTTCCGGGTCAATGATCAATGCCAAGTCCCAAATTTTCAAAAATTTTCCGGGACGAGGAAGATAGTTCATAGGTGGTTTTCCGGGGTCCTAGGTCTACTCGCTCCTACGGGTAACAGAATCGACTGAGGACCTCTGAGGACTTACAGAATCGACTCTGATTAGCTCCAAATGTCCAGCCCTTCACCCTGGCCAAGCCAGACCAAGCCAAACCGGTATCCACCCCATCAAGATTGCGAATTCGAGATCGTAGCATATAAGAAACCCGGTCTCAAGTTTTATTCCCCAGGCTGGTCCTCCGTAACATTGGCAGACAACTTACACGTATTCCAACACTCGACTCTGGAGCCATGAAGTTCTATGTCATCACCAGTTTTTTTTCACTGCTCCTCATTCTCAGCGCTACGACAGTCAACGCAAAGTCGAAGGTCTTTACTGACCCGATAGAAGCATGCTACCGGCACCATCATGGGATAAGCGGCTTTTTCTTGGGTACCAAAGACAAGGAGTGTGCTTATACACCCCGCGGGACGGACAAGGAAATCAAAGGAAGTTAGTCACTCTTTTGTTATTCGAAGCACAGACTTTCAGTTGACGGTTTGTTCATAGAGTGTGAAGATCGTAAAGGCCTCCATATGTGGCATAAGAACGAATGCGTCGCCCAGGGCCCCGGTGCCTCAGGAGCTTCAAGTTCTATGGCCTTAACAGGTGCTAGCACCGGGATGGCCCCGACAGATGCCAGCATGATGGCTGATACCAGTGGCGGTATGGGAGGGGGAGTAGGAGGAGTTGCAGGTGCAGGTGCAGGTGCAGGGGGCGGGTAGTAAGTGGTCTGAGCAAGATTTTCAAATTGGCGATTTCTGATTAGTATCGTAGCGAAAGAAGAAGAAGAACCCTTGGCAGGCCTCCGAGTCAATAGAGCCGGTCGATGGTCGCTTTTTCTGTCTGACAACGTCGGTACCTTGCGTTGCAGATGGTCGTACTTGGTGGTACTGTACTGCGATTCTTGCCCGCGAAGATTGCAATCATGTCGTGGAAGGCGATGGAGTGGATAGAACCGAGGCGAGTGAGGGAGGTTCAATGTCTAGTGAATGTCGGTGTTTGTGCAATGTGTTGAGTATTGTATCTGTGATACAATCTACAGTTTGAAGGCGGTTATGCTGTAAAAGTCACTACCAGCCTTTGAGTGCCTTTGATCGATCATCGTTTTTGACTCGTGAATCGCGCACGAAATGACCGTGCCGTGCTAATGATACAGAGTATACGCTCCTGCATTGAAAGCTATGTCATAGACTCGAGGATTTTTTGTCTCTACTTTGGGTATATGCTGGAAGTGGGATGTGGCTGATCTGGGCGTCGATGAACGTCGCAACGGGATTTGAATTATTAAGCGCCCATTCTGTCGACGGCGCTTCAAACTTCTCTATCATTATACGGCTTCGAACGCAGACTCCTTCCCATCCGCTATCGCAGCTGAAAAAATTATAATCCCAGTTACCGTAAATAGCTAATCTTATATCTAATCATATTATGTAATCATATCTTATCTACGTTGAAATTTTTTAAGCGGAATCTCAATGCGATGGGGAATACGAGTGTTCCCTTCAGTCTGACTCGTCGAGACATGATCATTGATCAAAGGGAAACGCAAGGGAAACGCATAGGTATGTACTCGTTCGGCCATTCCCCGGTAACACCTAGTATTGTACGGGAGGACTGCACTGTAGAAGAACAGATGGCAGACGGCCCCGAGTTGTACTCTGAATGCACTCCGTAAACACTTCAGGCCTCGACATTGATTTCGTGTTTCAATATCTTCCTTCAAAGTACAAAAAGCCAACGCCTGGAGATGAGTTCCTGCAGGCTGGTCCTCCCACACCACATCTTCCAACGACGCACGACTAATATTCGACTCTCCTTCCTACTGAAATGAAGTACTTTGCCATTCTCAGCTTCTTCTTGGCAACGATGGCCGCCAATATCACGGTCCAAGCCATCGCGTTGGATGCCAAACTGGCTTGCGGTTTGCCTTGGAATATACACCATAGCGAGGGTAGTCCCTGTAAATTCTGGGGGAAAGATGATAGCGGTACTCATGTTCATGACGGAAGTGAGTCGTGTAGCTTTTCCGAGCAAGACTTGCAGTGTTCAATGCTTCATTTTCACAGCTTGTAAGAAGAGGGACGGTTTTCATCTCATTCACAAATTAGAGTGCACTACGACCTCTGTTGACTTGTGAGTGACCAAACAGGTTCTCAACTTCATGATCTTTGATGAAAGTTCTTCGGAAAGGGAAAGTAAATGTTGCTAGAGCCTGCCGATCTACAGTTCACGAAATTGTAGGGAGTAGGAAGGAACTCTGGGCGTTATTCCACAATGAATGATGTTAAACGGCTGCTGATGCGGCAAAGAAACATTGTCATCGAAAGAGTGAGCAAAGTCATGAAGTTACAGTATTGATACAGAGCATAAAGGTAACTAAGAATACATCGATGCGGTGAAATCGTGAACGATCATGGGGTAGGGGAAACAAGGATACAGTCAAACCCAAGGTCAAGAAAACATAGAGGGACGCATCATTCGTTGGATATTAAGCAGACCAAGGATGGCCTCGTATTCGAGTGCAGTCAACTTCTCGAGTTGATGACTGGATCCGATTGGAGATTCGGAGCGACTCGTCTCCGACAACGTCTTCCCCGTCAAGCAAGGCGTGGTGGTTATTGAGATTGCTGAGTCGGAATCTTCCTTCCTCGCCAACTTCTGACATCTCCTTTTGTGAGTCTTCCAGTTGGAAGACCCGTATTTGATCTTCGTATCTAACCGTATCGTCCCTTTACAACCTCTACAGTCGACCTGCCTAGGCTGAACAGATCCAGGAACGACATCGGGATCATCGTCCAGTCTCTGCTTTCTTTGCTCGTCGTTCATTCGAGTACGGACGCCATGAGGTCGCGTAGGAACGGAGGATGAGGACACACTACTAGTAGGAGTGTTCAGCTCGTCGGGGGTAGAAGTAGTAGTGGAGGAAGAGGAGGATGCTGAGCATGTATCGCCGATGATCATGGTCTTCGAGCGTCTCAAGCTGTTTGAGATTTTCCCGGGTATTTTCTTCAGAGCATTCGGAGTAGTGATGCCGGAGCGAGGTCGCTTTTCAGAGCGCGGGTTATTGGTAGTACGGGTTTGAGCAACCATTGTGGTTCTATGAACAGCTGAGATGAGGGAAATTTAGTGTGTAGATAGACGAAAAGCTGAGTGGGCATTTATGAATATTCGTCGCGATATTTTATAGTCCCACTGGAGGTCCTAGTGTTTTCTCGATTGATGATGGATTAGGAAATCCGATGGACTGTTTAGGAATATGATGGGTGGCCCACATGCTTCCACATGCAGTGCGGACTCATTGTCTACCACTTTCGGGGCCTCTATGGAAAGAGACAATGGATGGCCACTGTGGACACTTGAAAGAAAGTAGAGACTCAGCTTGTAACCGTGGACCAAAGTTCTACATCTAGCAGTATTGGGCCTCAGATTCGTCGTCGTCGTTTGATGTGTGTTAAGTGGATCAAGGTGAGCGCCAACTTCAATGCACCGTCTTGGGTCATAGAGGAACAGTGCACAAACTATGCGAAGGCTTTCCGTTTTATAAATATTCGGCAGTCTACAGAACATTTCAATTCATAGTGATCTTCTTCTACTAGGTCACGGTCGCCCGAATTCCTCAGACCCTCAGATACTGTAAATATATGTATGATCAGGAGAAGAGCAATGAATACACATGAACCGATGCTTACTCCACGCAGGTTCATCGCATTGTTTGTATCGTTCTGAACATCATCATTCATAGCTCTGCAAAAGAAAGAAGGGAATAAGAAGAACGACCAGATGACTCTCAGAAAAGAACGTACACCCTGATGATGTCCACATTGTCCTTGTTCAGAAGGTGTTTCATCTCGACTAACCAGGGATCCAACAAGTCGTTGGTCATCGTGGTGTTGAAATTAGTGCGTACCTCCTCGAGCATGCTTTCATGTATTGCCATAGTCTTCTCCACAGTGCATTCAGATTTATACAGGAAGCTCCGATGTCCTAATTGGGCCTTGGTTTGGTTATCATAAGGCGCGAATAGAAACGTGACAAGAGGGACCGTATCGGCCAAACCCTTCGCCTTTGCCTCTCTCATGCTCGCCTCCGTAGTTCGCCGCATCGCAAGGCCGAATGAATCTTGAGAAACCACTTGGAAACGATCCATGTGAAAGGCGAGTTCAGTTTTGCCACGTTCAGATGACGAAACTGCGGAAGGTCGAGCGACTGGAGAAACAGTTATGGGTACGAGTATGAGAAGGTCCTTCCACGCATTGGGATTGGTAGTTAGATCGAGCGCGATGATGGCATAGATGATGAATCTGCAGATGAAGTCGTCCACAGCAAGAGCATGTTGGGCAAAGCGATAAGCGAGGGAAACGATGGACGATGTAGTCTTGCAGATCGTTTTATGAAAAGCCCAGTCTGCTCTTTGACAGTCTTGAGAACAGTATCGGTCCTGTTGTAGTAAGGTTATCTTGTCAATCGCACCTAATCGCACACGAAAAATGGGCTGCATCCGTACAATTTTACATCGCGAACAAAGCTTGAGATTCCCTCGTCTTGTTTTTGTTGTGCATCTAGGGTTTGAGCATCTGGTAAGAAGATCATCGAGAATTTGTCTACGAGTGCGTCCATCTGTTTCGGTAAATTCGACATTCGGCGACAGGCTGGTATCATTATTTCGCACAGGAGAGTTTTGCAAACTCATGGTGGGACCTCGTAGACAGAAATGAGAATTAGACAAGCCCGAACTTGCGGCAGGTCACTGTCTATCCTTTTCTGTACATTCGGCGAAAATGTTGGATCAAGAAAAGAGGCTAAGCGGAGGCTAGCGGAGGATTTTCGGAGGGAAAGACAAATCTGGTTGATTTTGAGCGCTTATCAGTGCAAACATTTTGTTCCAATCTCTCACATCAATTCCCTCCGACCCCCATGAACCATTGAACCTACGGTGTCGCGCGAACCAGGAAAAGTAAAAAGCCTGATGACTCGTCGTGACCATTACTACACTACGCTCAAGTAGTCACAAAAAACCAGCGCAATATATCTACTCAACATCCGAAGCGTGTGGAGAATTGTTGGCCGAGTGTACTGGACTTCCCTTCTTACTAGCCTTGATCTCCCCCTTATCCGTCCACGTCTTCCCATCCGACTTCATCTCATACGTATGCACCTCAGTCACCGCCGTGTTCTTCTCCAACGCAGGCCACTCATCGTCTGCCCAGATATTATGTACCTTGTCGTACTCGGGCCCATACACCAAATGCGCCTTCTTATCCGCCGGTTTCGCGTACTCTGCAAATGCTCCACACACCGCACGCCAGTCTGGGTCGGGTTTCCATTTGGCAGTTTCGGTCGTGGGCACGTTGGCTTCCTTGAGAGCATCGAAGACGGTAAATCCACCATGGGAACCGACGATGGATTTGTCTTTCTTGAGGATGTCGGCGACTTGTTTCGCGCCTTTGCGGCCGTTCTTGCCTGTCCAGAAGACAGGAGCTCGGGTGAGTGTGGCAGAGTTGGTTCGGAGGTGGTTGATGAATGTTATGGCCGCACTAAGTATGTTGTTTCAGATCAGCACATGAAGACTTGAACCAAATTAAATGCGACTCGTACGCTGAAACGGCCTTTGGCGTACGCCTTTCGATGATGCTCTGCGAAAAATATAGTAAGTCTCGGGTATTTCCTGGATTGTAGCAGTCGTGATAACTAACCTCTAGGAGTGCTCGTGCTTCTACACCCGCCGCAGGTGCACAATCATCGAGGTCTTCAGCTCCAGTCGGCATCGCCGTCGTGGCGGAGAAGAATAGAGCTGCAAGCGCGAAAAGAACAGAGGGACGCATGATTTCTTGATATGATATGTGTTGGGTGAAAATTCCTGGTGGGCGAGGTTAGTGAACATCACTGAAACTTGTAGAGACAATACATACTGACAACTTTCGACAGAAAGGGATGTGTAAAAGGCGATAGCAGTTGTTTAGGCTTTGTGTTGTGCAGTGTAAATCAAGGCTCGACCTAATTCAAAAGGTGTATCGTGAGTGCCAGGTTTACAGTCAGGTAGAACCACTGGTTGACTCTTACCAGCGATGTCTTGAGTATTCGACGTCTCAAACGTTGTGAGGATATCAGCTTGCAGCTCCTACTATTTATACCTGAGACCTTGAAGATATGGGAAGACCAGAGTGGTAAGTATGAGTTGGATTGAGATGTAATCTGTATCTACAACCAGAAGGAGTTGCGAGCTCTGCAAAGTCCAATCGCGGGATGGTGAAATTGACTGTTCCAGCTATAGCTTCTTACACAACATATTCAAGTCATCGTCAGCAAAGTCCGATTCACAGAGCTTCCTATCATCTCAAATCCTTCGAATTCGAAATTCACCGTGCATACTACACCAGGAATACAACGCTCATGCCAAAGCAATTCCCCGACTACAGTTCTAACAAGCCAAGATCCTCTTCTTGTGACTCATCTATTCACAAATCCGCCCGAATAAAGGCTTCTTGTCCTACTCTTTTCACACCTACCGGAATTTCGTGTTTCTGGAAAGGCGTCCCGCCCCGGTTCATGTCCGCAATGCTGTGAATGTCTAGGAATGTCTATGGACCTCAGGGGCCGCCGCCAAGGACTAATGCAGACAGGAGAGGACTGGAGTTTGGGTATAGAGTGAGTCCTCGAAAGCGATACGCTTTACGAGGGGCACAAGGGAAACTCAGGTTCTCACAGATCTCCGTATTCCATATCTGGTACTTGACCCGGTCGTATAGCCGCTCCATGGCATGTCGGGTTACCAAGGTTTGAACGTTCCGTGAGCATCAACTTGGGGATTCTATCCAATGTTCTTTTGCTCGGGGGGGATTTGGTGAAGCTCACACTCAGCTGGATATCTCAAAAACAACGATAGGCTGTTGGTTCCTTCGACTAGGAACGACGCCGTTTTTCTTCTTCTTCTCGATTTCTCTGCATGTCGCACAAGTCTTTGCGGCCTGAGCAATGGAACGTCGATGAACATGTCTCCTCCAAGACTAACGGTCCACCTTATTGTAATTGCAGATGCGCAGGGAATTACTACATACATCAGTGCTATTTGCCAACTCGTATTCTAAGTGAGTCACTTGGGGCGTTGGGGACTCTGACGAGGCTCAGTACCCTTTGTTGTTGAATTCCTTCTTCGATCCTTTCTGTGTAATTTTATCACGCCCACACCCTGGGCTCATCGCTCGACTCACGTTCCGAGACCGAAAGTTCAATCGTATCGTTACTCCCAGAGGCCAGCCAACTAGTATTTACTATTATCATCATCCCGTTTCGCAAGAGATGGTGGATCATCCGATTCATACGAACGCGGAAATCAAGAACTGAGAACTCCCGGAGAGACATCATCGGATGATTCAGCTAGTAACATAGGATGTACACAGTGCAGCCGGAATAGGAGTAAGGTGATAAACCAGTGTAATTTGCAACTGTATTGTAGCACTTGTATATGTAACTCAATTCATGAAGATCTTCGGAGGAATCTCGTCGATTAAGTTGAACAATGAATATGAGTGAATATGTTGAGTCTATCAGAAACTCGAGAATGAAGAATTTCAATGAGCCATTCATAATGTTTGCAGATGCCAGAAGATGCCAGACTATGCCAGACAGTATATGGATTGAATGCTAAGCGCTAATCTTTGATTGCGATGGCAGAAACGGTTGGGCTTACAAAGGCTTACAAGTGGCCCGCCTCATGCAGTCTCGAAAAAAAGAGACCCAATCAACCACAAAGTGAAGGGATCTGAACGTTAACTCGTATGGGTCCACAGTACTGTCACTATGTACTAAGTAAGACCATTTTCGGTTTCTTACTCCGAAGTGACTCACCATGGTCACTGACGAGGAGACCGGAAATGTCGAAACGGCGAACGCCTATAAAGTACAATGTTTACCAGGTACTGTGTATGGCGTGTATGCAGCCACCAGGAAGCATCTTCAACTTGTATGAATTTCGAATTCGGGGGGACTCGGAAAAGGAATGGAACTTGTATTGCCCGAACTTTTCACGTTGTGACGCCGAAAGTACACAACATAGGAAATGATGTCCAGTGACCTGCCGCAATTTCAGGTCTGTCTAACTCGCTCATATCTGTCTACGAGGTTCCACCATGTGCACGAGTTTCCAAAACTCTCCTGTGCAAAATAACGATACCAGGCTCTCAGTGTCGGCGAATGTCGAAACTGAAACAGATGGGCGTACTCGACGACAGATTCTCAACGACATTCTTCCAAAAGAGAGGCTTATCCTTCGTTGCCTTAGAAGACTTGAGGGAGATGCAGAGGAAAGAGCAAGACAATGTTTGAATCACGGTGGCAAGATCTAACCTCTTCACTCAGGTATCAATTGGGAGCTTCACCGAGTCCCAAGCGAAGAACATTAGTTCAAATCCAAATTCTGGTTCAAAAATTAGTAACCGACATACATGGAACGTTATACGACCGGGCCAAGTACCAGATATGGAATCCGGAGCTCTGTGAGAGCCTGACATATGCTTATGCGCTCGGAGAGCGTATCGTATCGACAACTCTGGGCTCAAACCCCAATCCTCTCTTGTCTGCGCTGTTCAAAGTAGTTCTTGGCGGCGCCCAAATTCATAGACATTCACAGCATCGCGGACATGAACGCGGCGGGACGCGGTTGAGAAACACGAAAGTCCAGTGGGTGTGAAGACAGCAGGAAAAGAAGCCTTTATTCGGGCGGATTTGTGAATAGATGAGTCACAAGAAGAGGATCTTGGCTTGTTAGAACTGTAGTTGCGGAACTACTTTGGCATGAGCGTTGTATTCCTGGTGTAGTATGCACGGTGAATTTCGAATTCGATGGGTTTGAGATGATAGGAAGCTCTATGAATCGGACTTTGCTGACAATGACTTGAATATGTTGTGTATGAAGCTATAGCTGGAACAGTCAATTTCGCCATCCCGCGATTGGACTTTGGCAGAGCTCGCAACTCCTTCTGGTTGTAGACCAACTCATGCTTTAACACTCTGGTCTCCCCATATCTCCCGGGTCGCTGGGTACAAATACCAGGAGCTACGACTTGATATCCTCACTACGTTTGAGACGTCGAATACTCAAGACATCGCTGGTAAGAGTCAACCAGTGGTTCTACCTGACTGTAAACCTGGCACTCACGATACACCTTTTGAATTAGGTCGAGCCTTGATTTACACAGCACAACACCAAGCCTAAACAGCTGCTATTGCCTTTTACACATCCCTTTCTCTCGAAAGTTGTCAGTATGCATTGTCTCTACGAGTTTCAGTGATGTTCACTAACCTCGCCCACCAGGAATTATTCACCCAACACATATCATATCAAGAAATCATGCGTCCCTCTGTTCTTTTTGCGCTTGCAGCTCTATTCTTCTCCGCCACGACGGCGATGCCGACTGGAGCTGAAGACCTCGATGATTGTGCACCTGCGGCGGGTGTAGAAGCACGAGCACTCCTAGAGGTTAGTTATCACAATTGCCACAATCCAGGAAATACCCGAAAACTTACTGTATTTTTCGCAGAGCATCATCGAAAGGCGTACGCCAAAGGCCGTTTCAGCGTACGAGTCGTTTTTTTTGGATTTGGTCAAGTCTTCATGTGCTGATCCAGTGAACAACATACTTAGTGCGGCCATAACATTCATCAACCACCTCCGAACCAACTCTGCCACACTCACCAGGGCTCCTGTCTTCTGGACAGGCAAGAACGGCCACAAAGGCGCGAAACCGGTGGCCGACATCCTCAAGAAAGACAAATCCATCGTCGGTTCCCATGGTGGATTCACCGTCTTTGATGCTCTCAAGGAAGCCAATGTGCCCACGACCGAAACTGCCAAATGGAAACCCGACCCAGACTGGCGTGCGGTTATGCTGTTCAAAGTGCACAAAAAATAATTACGTACGCGAACTCGATTCTAGATGCCCGCGAACTCAAAAGGTGACGCGAACTCGAAATGGGCCGCGAACTCAGAAGGTACCGCGAACTCAGAAGGTACCAGAAGGTACCGCGAACTCAGAGGGTACCGCGAACTCGAAATGGACTGCAAACTCAGAAGGTACCGCGAACTCAAAATGGACTGCAAATTCAGAACGGACCATAAACTCAAGACCAATGATAGATTTTGTGTTCTTCTAGTACACCAATTTACATACTGTAACATACACTACATAGTGACTGAAATTCATACCAATGGCAAAGCACTGGGGCTCAAATTCAAGACAAATCTCAGTGAAGTGCTCACAGAAGCAATGTCAAGCAAGATAATATGAATAGAATTGCCATGTACAAACAGCTTGAAGCCACAAGGTTTAACAAATTATGTATGACACCAGGTTTCCAAACAAAAAATGAAGAACAACGAGAAAAACAAGCCGAGACGGTGAAACAGGAGCCATGGAATGCAAATAAACTGACAAAGTTGAATGACTGGGCCAAAACGAGGCGAATGAAAAGAGAGATGTGCACAAGCCAATGAAAACAAGGCAAGGCGTCATGAAAGAGATAAGAAAAATACACGAAGTTGCCACAGTATATGTTGTTGGCAGCCTACATCCAGAGATGAGAGGATGAAACAGCGCATGTACCGATGATGGTTCATGATTTGGGTATGGCCCGCGCGGAGATCAACCAAAGACTCGACGGGCCAGTTGAAAGGCTGGCAGACTGGCAGTACACATGAGGATCCAAAGGCAATTACAGAAAAGCCGCGCCGCGGTATAGTATGGCGCAGGTCAGGTTGGGGAGTTCCAAAGCCAACCCGACCTGTATACGGAGGCCGAAGCTCAACGGGTATTGGGTTTTCATCTGTCGGGTGAATAATTTGAGGTCGCTCCAGCAGCCAGTGAAGCCTTGCCTAAATGAGGGGCTGGGCGTCCACGGGCTGCATAATTAGGCCGTTGTAGTCTTTTCCCACGTCGTCTTCATCACAGATCGGGAGGAAGGGATATGAGCCACAAGTGATAGAACAGACAGAAGGGACGCAAACGAAGTTGTTGAACCAGAAGGCGACTCGAATTTCTTCAATTGAGAAGGTGAAGCGTGTGAGGCTTGAACGAATGAGAGCGAAGGCGAGAAAATGCTTGTAACGTTTTGTGCACGAATGGCGCGTAATTAACACCACAACCGCATCCTCGTCTCATCATTGTTGACCTTCCTCGTCTCGTTCTCGTCACCGTTGTCCTTCCTCATCTTGCCAGTGTCATTGTCATCTCGTGAAGGCCAGATGACGCGTAAGCGAGTCGAAATGTTCCAGGGACCAGTGAAAGAGCTGAGACAACACTTCACACGTCGGGACTGCATAAGCAGAGCAAATATAATGTTGGCAGCATCAGATGGGTCAAAGGAGCTCGTGGAGGGTCACAATCTACAGCAATTCCTTGTTAGTGACAGGACAAAGTGTGGACAGTTCACACTCACAGAGTATTGGTTACGGGCCTCATCATCGTGCTCCAACCCCCTCAGTCATGCCCTATCTGTCACATAGTATCCCGGGCGGTCTTGAGGATGCTCCCAGGAGCCCTATCATGTGGAGGAGCTGAAGACGAGGTCGAAGAGATAGAGTGTTGAACGAAAAGAGGGAGTGTGGGAATATTAAGACAACCCTTTAGATCTAGATGCCGTGATTTTGCCATATGATCAACGGCAATTCGGCAGTGCAGGGAGTGGTAATTAGCGCTCATTAGCGCCCATTCGGCATATGCTCGGCTACCACTCACATGACTTAGCTCCGAGTACCCGGTCCAGGCTTTTGAGTTCGCCGGTTCCTTTTGAGTTCGCGGTCCCTTCTGAGTTCGCGGGCTCTTCTGAGTTCGCGGGCCATCTCTATGTTTGAGTTCGCAGGTCACTTATTATTTTTTGTGCACATTGAACATCATATGCGGTGTGTGGAGCGTTTGCAGAGTACGCAAAACCGGCGGATAAGAAGGCGCATTTGGTGTATGGGCCCGAGTACGACAAGGTACATAATATCTGGGCAGACGATGAGTGGCCTGCATTGGAGAAGAACACGGCGGTGACTGAGGTGCATACGTATGAGATGAAGTCGGATGGGAAGACGTGGACAGATAAGGGGGAGATCAAGGCTAGTAAGAAGGGAAGTCCAGTACACTCGGCCAATAATTCTCCACACGCTTCGGATGTTGAGTAGATATATTACGCTGGCTTTTGGTGACTACTAGAGCGTAGCGTAGTAATGGTCACAACGGTTCATCAGGCTTTTGGACTTTTCTTGGTTCGCGCGACACAATCTTGAAGAATTTGGCGAGATACGATAGGGTTGATTGTGTGACGACGTTGTTGATTTGCATGACCGCCGGAGGTGCCAGCGTCGATGTATAGTCTATGATGCAGAGTTTAGTAAGTTTGTCGGCTCAATAGGTCTGTTCAAAGTTGGGCCTACGGATTTCGTAGCTCCGTAGTTCCTATGATTTTCGTAGCTACAGTCGCCTCTGTAATAAGGCATACCCAGAATAAGGCATACTCTGTAATAGGGCATACATTTTTGGCCCAACCAACTCGGTTTAGTGGGCATAAGGCATAACTCTGTAGTAAGGCATAAGGCATAGCTTTTTGGCGAGTTGATAGGGCATACCTTCCTATTAAAGTAGTTGAGACCGGATGATTTTGGTGAAATTTGTCAGCTTTTACATGCAAAATATTTATATTTCTTGGTTCTGATAGTCAATAATTGCCTTCTATAGAGAAGAGCTCTTAAAAAATTGAGGCCATTGACAATGCCGAGAGCAACTATGATGTTGCCGTCGCCATGAGTGGCAGCCGGCATGTCAATACAAGAAAGATTTGCTACATCTACCTTAGTTCGAGGATGCTGCAAGGTCCCATTCAAACAAGAATCATGGAATTCTCTGTCATAGATCATTGGCTACTGTTCCTTTCAAGCTACTATCTATGTGTTGGTCAAATCAAGACTCATTATCTCTTACCACTTTTAGGCACTGGTGGGCGCTTCTGGATATGACCTCTGCCAGAGGGCATACTCTGTCATAAGGCATACTTTTGGCCTATGACCGAGGGGTATGCCTTATTACAGAGGCGACTGTAATAGTAACCGTGACACCCAGATGACACGACTGTGATGTTCTGAGAGCGCCCGCCGGCGCTTAATAAATTGAAACAGCCTTTTATGCATCTCCATTGCGACATAAGCACATTCTGGCATGGGCAGGGGGCCCCACGTAAGCAGAAAACCTGGTATCGCAAAACCTGTTGGGGTTTGTTTGGTCAACAGAGGCAATGCACTTGCCAGACTTGCCGCGAGTTAGCCGTGAGTGTGCCGTGAGCTAGCCATGAGTGAGCCATGAGTGAGCCATGTTGCAGAAGTGCAGCAAGAAATTGACAAAACATAGCAAAGGAAAGGCAATCGTTTGGATTTTCATAGTATTAGAGGGCTGTAACTACATCTACTGACTCTCTTCAACACCGTTATCTAAGAAATAGGCATTGAGTGTGTCTCGAAACCCTGCTGGTGCATCGAGGCGTTTACTCGCGTGAGTGATGTCCAAGAAGATATTGCCTGTCCACTGTATAATATCCAGCAGAATACGGTTCTGAGCACATAGATTGGTGATCTGAGCTGAGAGTGATCTGTTTTCAGCCAGTACTCGATCCAGAGCTGCTTGATCATTGTACGACAACTTCTTGGGTTCAGATTTGATCTGAGGAGATCCTGTCAATCGGTGAAAGTCATCTATAATTTCCTTCGTTAGTGAGTGTAGAGAGCCACCAAATGGTACTTACCATCCACCTCAGTATCTAAATCATCAGACTGCAAATCATAACCATATCCGTTTCGCCCTCTTTGTGATTCAATGATCCCCAACTCATTATCACTGTGATCATCATCGAGATCATTAAAAGCTCTCATATTCTGATAATACGGGTAGGATTTGAGTTGAGAATCATCCAGTCCGAGATCATAGAGTCTGATAGTAGGGAGTTCACATCAGCAAAACTGACCTGGTGCCTAGGCTGCCTAGAGATACCCCCCAAAACCTCAGCAGTTTAAAAACTTTGAATTTGCCTGAAAAAGTTTGAGCAAGCCTGAGTTTGCCTGGAAAAGCCTGGGCAAGCCTGAGTTTGCCTCAGATTTTTTTGGGTGCTTTGGGAGAGCCTAGGTTTTGGGGGGTATCTCTGGGTTACCTAGGTCAAGGGTACTTTTCCTGATGCAATTATTGTAACATGAAAGATTCAGACAATCATACTGGTGCAATCTTTTTGAGCCAGTTTGTGAGCTGCTCCAAAGCATAAGTTCATCTTCGTCTTGCTCTTCTACTGGTTCCCCATCAATCTTTTGTTGTTTGATTGAGACAGAAGATTTGGTAGATCTACACTGTATATAGCATGTATTTGAGTTTGGGGTACCAGCATCAGATGAGAGTTGATAAGGGGAAGAAGAACTGTCATTGTCCATAACATTGGGCATGGATGCAGGTGCCAAACGTAGCATAACATGAGGCCAACACTTGTTGCTCGATTATTATAAATCCATACTCCGCTGTCTACCTGCGCTTATGTACATGTTCACTATCAGTACTGTATGATAAAGCCCTTTTTTGAGCAAGATAATCGAAGTTTTCCAAATCGTCTGACATGGGAATGCCATATGTATCTTGATATTCCTTGGTTGCATCTTCCTGGACTCCTAATGCAGTCTCCTCCTTTCGTGAAGTAAATGTATCGAGAATGAATTCCAGCGGCACTTTAGGAAGTGAAATTTCTTCGCCCAGGTCCCCTGATGAGTGCTGTGATAACAAGTGATGCATGGCATTATATTTCCAGAATGTGCGTTTTTCGCCAGAAAGTGACTCATTGCAGAGTGGACAATGGAGCAGCACATTCGTGCAGAGACTCGATATGCTGAATGTTGCTGCTGCACTATACCTCATGCTCCCATAGTGATACTCGCAGTTCGATTTCAAGGTACGTGGCTATTTCTTGCCTTTGGGATCTAGTATCAGCCATGTCCAGCAACCGGTGACACTACTATCTCACCCACACCATCCACAAGGATCTGAACCCATGATCTGTGAGTTTTGCTCATTTTCAGAGCCAGCGCCGCTTCAGAGCATCAGCAAGATATGACCACCAACATGCATTCTCATATTGGAAAGCTTCATTGTGATATCACATGTGAAGCAGTTGACCTCAGAGCTGCCATTCTAATTTCTTCTTTGAGGTCAGAGCCTGCAATGGGATGTTCTCAATAATGGAGACAGATTTACCAGCTGAATCATGGTAAGGGATATGTGAAAGCATGATGGGAAATGTCAGCAGAGTCTCCAAGTTGGATAGAAATTCGTCGGGAGTGTCAGGAGAAAGTTCCAACCATGCATACTCACTTGATTCGAGTAGTTCATGAGTCAAGAATTGCAAGGTGGTGGGAAGTGATGACAATTGTGATAATTTAACGGTATCAGCAGCTAGGGAATGGACCAGATTTCCAGGAATAGTGAGTCGAAAGTGCTTCTGAGTGGATGTGAGACTTGAATTAGCTGTATCCGTGGCAATGGAAATGTATTTGCCTGTCCAGACCCAGAAAGTGGGGTCCAAATCTTCTGAGACCAGCTCCAAAATCTGAGCAATCACAGATGGACACTTGCTTCCCTTTGCTTCTAGTTTATCAAGGGCTACTTCGGAGGCCAGTCCACGCACACCTGGGATGGAAAAGCCTATGATGGTGACAGCAATAAGACAGACCTGGGTGTCTTTGCCTGTGCCAATGCGAACCAATACCGTAGCTGGATCTCTGACTTTCATAACATCGGCATCAGCACAACTCGTTTCCCATTCTAGCTTGGGTTTCTTCTGTAAATCATCCATTGTAATGCCTTGTGCATGCAATGTACGCATAGCAACCTTCCGTTGTACCTTCTCTCCTCCACAAAGAACGTGTACAAGAGAACTTTTAAGGAACTTCCATGTTCTTGATGGATCGTCCTCATTGGCAACTTCCACTGTCCAGAAAGCAATTGTTGAAAGAATTCTGATCTTCGGCATGCATTGATTCATGTAGATCCAAGTATTCATCGAAACTACCTAGGTGTAGAGAATTGTAGTCATTGTCATCATTGGCATCGGTATCACTGTATTGTTCTGTGCGATCCAAGTTTGTGTTATCTTCAACCAATTGGTCAACGCGAGAAGCATCGTCATCATCAAACATGGTTCCAACATATTTGCCCCCAAAGGGCCGAAGGAAATCCTGGTCAGTAGATGAGAACCACTGTCTAAAGTCAACAATGGTAGATGAATTGAATATACATCCGAGAATGGCTGTTGCACTGATTGCAGCTTCAGACCAGATTTTGCTGAGAGAGACATCTCCAACTCCGTAGTTCCCTTTCCAAGATGCAGGATTGATATGATCAATACTCATTGTGCCGCGTAGATTGAGTTGACGATGTCCAAAATCGAGATCAGGATTGCGAGTAAGAGTGGCGACAATTTCGGTGGAGATGCTCAGTTTCTGTGCAAGTTGCTGAGCATTGAAGTTATGGTTATGATCCTAAGTACAAGTGTTTGCAAAAACTCGTTCTATATGGTCTGTACCATCAAGAATGATGTAGTAGCAAATGTTGGGATCATCAAGTGTGAGTTTAGCAACAATGGTGAAGAAAATATTCTTGATTACAAGCGAAAAAAATGAGCATGCACCGAGGTATGATTAATGAAGTTTGATCTTACCAATGGCCTGAGAATCGACATACAGCGCAGAGGTTAGGAAGCTTAATCCACTCTTGAAATACGTTGCTGCCGTGAGGTGGGCGTATACTGCCAAAGACCAACACTGATCTTCCAAATCCATGTCAATACTGATAAACGGTTGAAAAAAGTGGTCAAGGGTCTCCATTACAAAGTCAATTGCAATGTGCCTTTTCCTCTCGTCAGGATAAGCAGGAGGCAGAAGTTTATGCAGAGATCGTAAATTTTGAAGAAGTCAAACCACTTTAGGCACATTTTGCTTATCCATGGGGTCAAGTAGATTTTTTGCATCTTCTTTGTTGAGTCCGGTCATCACTAGACCATTACAGAAGTCCTGCGTTGAAATGACAGTATCATTCACAAGAATACCTGACCAGCTTTGAAGTAACGTAGCGGATCCTGTATTAATACATCAGAACTCATATCAGGACTCAAGGAATTGATGAATACACTTATGCTTGAAGACATGTTTATAATCACAAGTACCGAGAATATAGTTAGAACCAGTCTGATGGTTCAGTCCCGGAAGTCTACATACTTGAACCTGACCCAGGACACTGGACCGCTCTACCTCCTCGGTCATGCAAAGCTGGAATCGAGCCAATCAGAATGAAGACTCCCCGTCACTTGCAAGTGAATATATTGGCCTATACAACGCTTCTCCGTACGGATGTTCCTGCCACATCATCATGAACAACTGCAGCCAAACTTTGAGATTTGCGCCAGTCTCCTTTTTGCACAAGGGTGAGAGGATTAACGGAACTGGATTGTACTGCTCCCGATCGGTGACAGGAGCAATCGCGAGTACAGTCCCATCTTTGCCGAGATGACATTTCTCTGTAGAGTAAATGAGAATCATATCCTGAGCTCAAATTCAGAAGGTACTACTTTCCAGTGCCACTCTGATGGCTTCAATGGCTTCATAGCTGTCAGCGTGCAAATTGATCCCATTGCAGTGTTCCCAGCATAAATCAACGAGTGAGTCTCAATATCTTTCATATTGAGGAACCTCTTCTAAAGCAACTCCATCAATCATTACAATGATACCAGAAAGTCCACCGGATCACAGTGGCGATGGAGGTTTTCTTGTTTTGGGATTCAGTAATTGGTTCATATTCACCCAGATCTCCTCTTGTGTGGGAGTTTTGAGGCTCGGGAGTAGACGTGGGATGGGTCGATGTTTTTCTATTGTACTGAGAGCAGCATAACCCTCAGCGCGGTGAAGCATGCGAAGTAAAGAGGGTCCACCTAGAGCTTTCACTAAGAATGCTATATTGTAATCTCGTTGGCTGAAGCCTGATTGTGCTAGGCTTTTGCCATCTAGTGCTTGCTCGAGTTGTGTAACAATAGCAACAGGAGAGCAACCTTGTTTCAGAGTTACAGCAATAAGATGGCACAGACCAGGAACATTGCATGTAGAGATGAGCATAAGAAGTCGTTTGTGATTATTGAGACTGCGTTGAAAGTGCCGGATCCATCTATCACGCCTCAAAATCTAATGTAGTGTTTAGACCAATAAGTAAAAATATCACTGATTATTGCTCAAACTCACCTTCATTCGCATTTGCTTCACCTCCTGCGTCTTTTGTCTGATAACTGCGACCAGTTGGGTATGTGTAAGCTGCTCAAATTGGATACTGCTTTGAGATGGACACTGCTCATATGCTAGATCTATGAAATCATGGAAACAACTTTGATTCAGAGCGTTACATCAGGAAACACTGAATTAGCTACCAGCACCCATGCTTGAAATATATAGTTATCATTACCGATGTCATTCACATAGATGCCCGCAGTGTCTCTGTAGCATTCTGTAGCCTCTGTAGTAGCATCCCAATAATACTGAGTGCATAGTAGCAGGCCTCTTGAATTTACATAGTGCTCTAACGTTGGTGTAGTGTTGAGTGCTGCCAGTACTGGCATGAAAGCCCTCACTGGCATCAGTTTAGTATTAGAATATTGCCAGGAGGCATACCAGTACATTACTGTATAGGCTACAGACAATATCCTTGACAAGTTGGATATGTATGCGGCAGCGCAAAGTCTTGCAAGGTTCGAGTCATGATGGTGACATTGGTGAGCGGCTGCAGAACTCAACCAAATTTCAACTTCAACTTTTTCTCTGAGGTATGCATGCAGAACTTATGGGTAAATTTGGAGGAATCCATTTACATAATTATTGCGCCCAAAACCGCGCGCAAGCTTTGCCAAGCTTTCCAAGAATCTTTCCTTCTAACCACTACGTGGCAATGTTTCATGCTTCTGAGAAGGGGCTTTGTCCTCCCTCCAGCCTCAGTCTTTTGGCATCAAGAGTGAGGCTAGCAAAGGCTGCTCACTGTATGTTCCCATTGATGCATCATCCCACTGTTTCATTGCTAATTCTTGGCCTTGGGTAATAGGTCAAAATTTTGTGTGCAAGGAGAATGTTGAACTTGGGAGCAGGCTCTGAAAGGTGAGTGAGTGATTTGATGCTCCATGTGTATGTTACTTATGGACTCATTGCAGAGATTTCACAAAGCAGAACTTCAGAAGTAACTCAAATATGCATGGACAGCCGAAGCCATGGTACCATGTATGTATTGACACTACGTTATGCATAAAAAAGGTGCTCATTACTTTGCTTGGTGCAATGGTGATTATAGTGTCAAGACTTGAGTTGGTGGGACTTGAGAGTTATGTGAGGCGCGGCAGTGCTCAGAGCGCCATAACAATGTTGTCAACTTCTGGGCATCCATTAATACATCCATTACGCTGTTACCTGTAATACATAGTCCTATGCCTGAATTCTATCAGTTCACTGAATGCTTTGAATGGTTCAATCCATCAGCAAAATCACTCTATCCCTGGAGACCCTAGAGACACCCCCAAATCCTGAGCAGCCTGAGAGTACTAAAAGTACTTTGGAGTCTCTGAGAGTACTTTGAATGTCTTTGAAGATCTCTGAGGGTGCTAAATTTTCTCTGAGCACTCTGAAAGTGATAAAATTGCTCTAGGATTTGGGGGGTGTCTCTGGAGACTCCAGAGACAGAGTGATTTTGCTGATGTCTATAAGAGCTAAATATGTATAAAATACCATTGCTATCTCGCACTCTGTATACTACATTGGTGTCATTGTGGATGGACTGCTGTAGCTTGAGTCTACACTACCTTGACTATAACACACTACTAGGCACTATATAGGAAACTATGGATTACTACAGGGTACTTGGGGCACTCAATTCTTAACTCGAATAAAATAATAAATAATAAATAATATTAAAATAATCAATGACGCCCCTGAAAATTGGGCGCCTATGAGTGATTTCGCCGCACGACGCAACCTCAACGCTTTATGCCCAAAACAACTATTGATCAGGTGCAAGAACAGTACATCCTAGATGCCTCCCAACTTTTCCTTGCTGCAGATATCATCAAAGATGAAGAATTACATCCCGATCTTGATGATGAGACTCCAGATGATGGAGATCAGTCTCATCTGCAGGAAAGCACTGACAAAGCCTTCATGCTTTGAGCCATAGGAGCTGACTTCCTCGAATATACCTTGTATCTAAAGGGTGATGGAAGTCGTGGTCAGTATTTTCAGGTCCAGAAGAGTATAGAATACTTTCAGTTGGCACTTCAATTACCTGATCGTGACTTTCGGGCGATTTTCTGGTACGTAAAATCCTCAGCTTTGAAAAGATCTATTCAATCAATAAGCTGTCTAGAGTTGGAAAGGCAATCTTCGATACCTTTGTCAGCATCCTTCAGCAGAATCCAATATTCATCTCTCATGGTCGAAAGCCTCAACGGCCTGTACAATGGCAATTGGGATGTTTTCTCATACGTCATGGATAACTGGGAAGCCCTGTACATGATACGATGATGAAGATGGGTATAGGCTATGGTACAGTCATACTATACTGTCGACGAGTGATCCGAGCATTCCAAGAATTACGGGGACAGTTTGCAGCGTGGTTCAATGAGAGTGAACAGAAAGAATCTATCGAGGCAATTCAAAATCTTGTTCGTTTCCCAAACTGTGTTGGAAGTGCTGACGGTACTTTGATACAAACCATTCAGCCATCATGGATGGGACCAGCATATCTAAGTCGAAAAGGGTTCTTTGCAGTGGGTATTTGATTATTTCTGTTATTTATTCTCATCATCTGACATGTCAGAACACATCAGTATGCAGTCCAAGCCATTGTGAACCATGGCTTTTGGTTTGGTGCATGGGATCTTGGATGGCCTGGTAGTGTCACCGATTCTCGTATCTTCAAGAATTCCCACTTCTGGATGCATCGGAATCAGTACCTGCCTGATCACTGGTATATACTTGTCGATAAAGGCTATCCTTCAACTCCCTATACAGTCCATCCATTCAGTGTAACTGAACTGGATCGAGCTGCTTGCGACACTCATAAACGGTGCATGAAGGATTTTAATTACCAGCTTTCGAAACAGCGCATCACGGTCGAGCATGCCTTTGGATGTCTCAAACTACGTTTCCGTTCCTGCCATTATATGGGTCTTCACGAGGATGTACAAGACGTATGGAGGGCCATCGAGGCGATGATGATTGTGCACAATATGTGCCTCTACTACAATGATCATCCAGAGCAACTTGATGACTACTCTGCGGATATCTCAGATGGTGGGCTAGGTGCACAGGATGGCAATGTACTGCCAGAGGTTTTGCAAAATGGTGTGGAGGAACAGGCTAATATACCAGCTCAAGAGACAGCTAACTTTCTGAAAAGAGAAGGACATAGATTACAAAATGAACTACTGGATATTGTATGCCCTGAAGCAGATTATATATAGGTATTCGAAATGATTAAAAAAACTGGTTTAGATAACATTCAACGACTTTTTTGCAGCAGCAACGGTAGAATCATCATACTCAAAAGGATGTTTGACAATCTCATTAGCCCGCTCATATGCTTCCGACAGCTGCTTAGCTTCGGCTTCCTTCTCCTGCAGATCTACTGCTCTTTCACATAGGCAAAGTCCTCCAGCATCAACATCGGCTTTAGTCTCGAAATAACGAGAGAGACCGGCAAGATGTTCACCGCGACTCGAAGCCTGTGGACGGCCCCTGTTAGTGTGGGAAGTACGAGATTGCGAGGCTTGTGATAGCATAGTGCGAGAAGCTGAAGGGGTTGGCAGAACAGCGAGTTTTTTCTTGCTTGATAGACGATGCTTTAACTGGAGTGATTGAGATCGAGTCGTCGTCATCAAGAAGAATGATGTTTTTGGTTGGACTAATGGGGTCAGACAAGGCGTCAGCTGAAGAGCATACAACCTCACGCTCGAGCTTGGGATTGTTTTGATAGCTGAGTGCGATGCATGAGAAATGCTTGCAAAATAATTCAATTGACGTACCGGTTTGCAAAAAGAGTGTACCACCCATTCTTCATCCAACGCTGACACAGCTCCCCATTGAGCCCTCAATATCACATCCTAGTTTGTGCGAGTTATGAAGATGAGTGTCCACAGCACATGGATCATCCCAATCATAGTCGTCTGCGTCAGCACCTCGGCCGGTGAAGTTACGGAAGCGATAGAGTTTTTTGAAAATGTCATAGAGACTCTCGTATTTGCGCTGTATTTGAGTATGTGTACGGCCAGGGAGAACACCACTATCAACAACCTGCAAGAGTTCGAAGTTTAGAAAGGGTATGGTAGATATAGATGTAGCACATACCTTTCTCCATATCTTATTGGATGAAACTTGAAGCTTCGAGAATAAATCGTCTGCATCCTCGCCAAGCATATGCTCAAGAAGAGCACCCACTTCTCCATTCGTCCACCTATCCGAATTTTCATGGTCTTGAGGCTGGTGAGAGTCACTGGTAGCTGCAGAGACTGTAGGCTGAGGAGTTTTGACAGCGGCTTCTGTTGCTTTTTTCTTGTTCCTAGAACCTTTAGGTCGACCTCTTTTTTTCACTGTATCAGCCGAAGATTGAGGTGGAGTTGTTGTATCAGAGGGGATGAAGGGAAATGTAGGTGCCGGTGGGTTCAGTAAGACACAGGCTGTGGTTGAAGGACCAAGTGGTGATGGAAGAGGATCTGAATTCCGAGGGATTTTAGCAGGGCTTTCGGCATGAGAGGGTGAAACTGAGCGCTTTTGAGGCACATGGTTGACAGGAGAAAGAGGCTGCCGCGTAAAGAAGAGCTTTTCATGCTCCTCACAAGCCAGGTTTGCAAGGAGGTCCATGAAAACAGGCAGAGGAAGAACTGCGGCCTCATCGGACATTTGCGGACCAGGCACAGGAATATTTTTATTATTATTTATTATTTATTATTTTATTCGACTTAAGAATTGAGTGCCCCAACTATGTAGCTGGCTATGTGCACTATTTGGTACTACTAAATGGGGACTTGTCTACCAGACTATCAGAACTACCTCAACTACTGAGACCTAAGTAGCAAAGTTCTTTTTCCTGATGTTTGGTAGAAATACAAGGGAATGAAGGACAACTGGAAGACTGATAACAACTGAGCATGCAGTTTGATATCCACACATTCTTATAATGTTCCATAATAACTATACTGACCTTACAATCCATTGAAATATAGCATCACTTTGCCTCCATGTCTTAATCAAAAACTAATTCATCACATAATTGGTGAGTGTTGTAATTGGTATAATCCCATATTCTGTGATTTACTGATGACCACGTCAATGTTGCTCATATCTCAACTTGAAATGTGAACTAAGTACAGGAGGCTCAGCCATTAATCCTTGCAGCTTGCCAATCACAACTTCAACAATGGATTTTGTACCCACCTTGCCAACAGAACCATGACTGAAATCTGAATGTCTGCTGGACAGCTTCACCCATTGATATTGGAGTTGTAGATGGTGGCTGTGCAAGCCATCACAACTATGACAAGTTCTGCAGTTCCACAGAATGTCCAGTGGATGTTTTGGGCATAGAACTGATAAGAAATTATATATATTGCTGTAGATGATTTTTATATGCTATCCATTTATCTCTCCTCCCTTGACAACAGTTGAAGGGCAATTGGATGTTGTTCTTTTTTTTGGCTGCTGCTCTTTAGGCTCCCAATGATGAATTCCTTCTCCAACAATTGATGCATCAACACAGCCAACCTTGAAGAACTAGCATGAAATCATAACAATGAAGTATGATCCAAGAGGGAGGCCATCATCTCTCTTTCCAATTCTTCTAGAACCACAGATACACTTGAGGCTGACAATGATATGGTCCATGGACAGCCTACTTGAGACAATTGAATAAAGGCTCATCAAATTGCATCAGAAACCTGTACAATTGTCAAGCTCAGAGAGTCCATTGAAATGACAGTTTTTGGACTTGTTATTATTATAATTGAATTGATAATAGAAATTGAAAGTTTCAAAGCTCTTGAAATGCCTAAATCTGATATTTCAGCAGGCCTAAAGCCTGGTCTTTCTACCAAGTTTTTACCTTTCAAGTTCCTAGTAATACAGTAAAGAACATTTAATCTAGATCATATTTCAGCACAAATTTGAAAGTCAATATCTTTAGATGAATATTTTCATTTCCTTTCATTCATGAATTCAGATGTGTGGAAATAGAGATGAAAACTCTTGATTTCTTTATTGTTAAAAAATGTTTTTTAGAATAATGCTCTGCCTTAAGTAAATCTTCTATTAGATGCAATATCTCTACAAATTTTTGGACTCTCATGAACAGAGACCTTCAGCTGTGTCAAGACTTTGTAGTTCATTGAGAATATCCAAAGTTGTAGAAGATAAAGTGAAAATTTTTGCATTTATTCCAGTGTGTAAACCAAATTTATTTAGGGTTAATTGTGCCGCAAGAAGTCTCTGGTTGAAATCTGAATGTATCTATCTGCTTTGAATCATGTCATAAATTTTACACACCATTTGGCTTCGATGTACTGATCTTGCATTAGCAAAACAGGGATTTTATTCTCCAGCACTTCCAGCACTCTATTGTACTGGACAGTGCTCAATAGATTTCCTCTATACATTTCTCTGTGATATAGCATTGTGAGAATATATCAGTTTGTGCGGTATTGAAACTGAATTGTGCTGTGGAACTGAACAGCACTGTGCAGCAATTTATAAGCATTGTCCAGCACTGAACAGAGACACCTTTACTAGAAATGTCGGAGGTGAGCACTGGACAGCAGATACATGTTTTGCTAATATATTTTGCAAACACATCTGTAGTTGAGTTTAATATTTTTCTCTTTGGAGAATTTCAAAGCTCGTATTCAAAGTAAACATTGAACTGACAATTCATACTGTATATATAACTAGAATACGGTAAATTTATTTCTGATTTCTGGTTATTTTGCAAATTACTGAGTCTGCAATCATCAATATTTGATTAGAACAAATCAATATTGTAATGATAATGTAACAAAAAAAACACTGAGGTTTTTTTTGTTTCTAATATATATTGAAGTTTAAAGCACTGGAGTGATTACTAGTCTTCAGGAAAATTATACTGTCTCTGGAGTCTCAGAGACACCCACACCTTCCCCTCAAGTCCTAGAGAGATTTGATCTCTTTCAGCTCTCTCCAAGAAACTTATAACTTTCAGAGATTTTCAAAGATATTCAAGGTAGGCTTAGGTAGCTTAGAGATTCCAAAGTACTTTTTGTACTTTCAGGCTGCTTAGAATTTGGGAGATGTCTTTGAAGTCTTCAGAAACAGAGTGATCTTGCTAATGTCATATTAATTGCATAACAATTACCAAAATATATTGTTGGTATTGTTAGCTCAAATATAAGAATTTCAGAAAAAAAGTCACAGAATTCTAGCTGCACCTTATGTTTTATAAAGTGCCTTAACCTAGTAAAAAGGAGAAGTAACCAATGAAAACAAGTCAATCAATGACTAGTAACTAGAATCAGTGACAGATTCATATGCTTTCACAATCTAGCATCTGCTACATAATCTCTAACTATTGTAACATAAATAATATACACATCCAAAATATTCAGAATATAATCTACTCTTGGACTGTTTGAGCATTAGAGTGAACAACATCTGAGACATCAAGACTGGCTTGAGTATGATTGAAAATTTCAACAATAGGTGAAGCATCCTTGTAAACCAGAATTATGATGGTCACAGGATAGCATGCCTTGACAATCATTATGCAGTATTAGTCTATTGAAAAGAAGGATTCACTTTTGTAAATACTTACTGATACAATATTAATAAAGTCATTGAGGATATTGACAACTTGGCTATAAATATTGCTGGTAACAGCATATACTTCAAGCAGTGCCATGACTTCAAATACTCCTTGTATAGTGCAGTACACAGCACCAGACTCAATCAAGAGCAATAAAATATTTTGAGTGCGAGTCATTTGATGAGAGCCAGTATTTTTCATCAAATTATAATGATTTCTAAGTGATTGTCATGAGTCTTTGACTTGCATTGGAAGCACTACAAAGGTAGAGCTTACCTAGCTTTGAGTGCAATCAAAATTGTTGCACATAAATTCATCAGAAAGGATAGTGTGCTTGAAAGCCAGTCCAGAATGGTGACTCCTGCAGCAAGTTCAGCCTGAAGCTCAACATCACCCCATATGCAATCAGCAATGTTGACTCCTGCAATGTAAAAGGGATTATTACAATGAACTGAAATTTAACTGTGAATTCACAAACCTATATTTGCTGACAGTAAGACCATCAAAGCAAACCTCCAGAATCTGTCATGTTGAAACAATATCCATGCTCTCCAGGCAACAGTGCAGTCACTCAAGAGAACCTACAACTGGGAAATGAGCTTATACTATGTGTCCAGATTGTAATAAAGTTACACTGATTGTTATGGGCCATACTGATATATATTGCCATTTGTTGATTTCATGGATGGAAGATTGTACTTGAGAAACTAGTCCTCCTGGAAGAGTTGTCATGTATACATCTTGTATCTGGGTCAAAGTAAATCCTCCCAGAAATAAAACAAGCCATGAAAAGCAGAGAATGTTCAGAATTAGACAGATAGTAAAACCACGGGTAATTGGTGAATGGTGTGAAGAATGCCTCCTTTTCAAATATATTGACTTTCATATTTTATGCAATTAATTTTTGTAGAATTTAACTCCCACCTGTAAAATAGAATCATTGCTATACTTGTTCCTAAAATACAAACACCTATGGGAATGAAATGTCAGTTCCACTATGACTGAATTGAACAAATCATATACCATATCCAGTAGCAAGTATTATCAATTCCACAACATTGTGGGATACAGCCCAACTAACAGAAACTAACACCTCTTGCTCATTGGGGGACATTGCTAACAGTATCCAGTAGAGAAACAGAAATATGGGAGTATTGGTAAATATAGTCTTGTTCAAGTTACAGTAATATTTATATTTCTTAGAATTACTTCAAAATCAAAAGTAAACACTAAGGAGCGATTTAAATACATTGATCAATTTGTTGCATTGGATATACCCACTGTATAATTTATAAGGACTCACCTCAGTTGTAATGATATAAATTAACTAAGGAAGCCTGCTTCATATCAATGTCCAGAAAACTGTATCAACTATATCAGGATAACATCTCAAAAGGCCAATGTAAACCATCAGCATACTGCATTTTACATAGTAGTATTCATATGATTTGTCCAATTGGGAAATCCAGTGAGAAAAGGACATTCATGACAGCTCAGTTGAGCACAGTGCAAAATGATCCATCTCACTTGGGAATGGAGAACAATCACAGTGCTGTGTCTTCTGTTATCTGAAAAAAAACAATGAATTTCCTAGTTCATGGATAAACATAACACATGTAGCTGTAGAAAGTATTTTGCTATGGGTCCAAACTGACATGGTAAAAGCAAATTGTTGATTATTTAATATCAAAAGACATTGGCCAAATGATTTCATATACCATATCATTCATTACAGATTCTTGCATACACAACCATGACCAAAACCTGGATCCCTGCTAGACAGCTCCATTGATGCATCAATGCAGCCAACCTCAGTGAACTAATGTGAACTCAGGACAATGGAGTAGGATCCAAGAGGGTTATCTTCTCTCTTTCCAATTCTTCTAGAACCACAGACACCTGTAAAAGTTGAAGCTGACACATGGACAGCCTACTTGAGACAATCAAGCTCAAGGCTCATCCAAAAACAATCATGATGACAAGGGAGATAGATTTGGGTGTTGGCCCCAAATACAATATTGTATTAGTGATTGATGTGATGTTGAGCACGTAAAAGGGCCTGTTCATTGTGCAGCTGCCAGTTGCACAGCAATATCCCATATCTCCAATTTGATGGTAGGAACTGGTGGTATCTGGACAGTGGCTCCACTCTTTGTTCTCATTTCCAATGCAGTACCTTGAATTATCAATTAATAGGGATAGTCAGAGTTGGTGATTTGAGTCCTGGTTCAAAGGTTGATTCTGAGTTGATCCAAAACATCAGAATCCATGCTGAATCCTGTTCCAACTTTGACCACACACTTGACAAACTTGATTCATTCATGAGATCCAGCTGTTGATTCAATAATGATTCCCATGTTTGCCTCATCATGATTCTGTCTTCAGGCAATATTCTACTAGTATAGTACTTTAATTGTTGTATCTATTTACAATAAGCCACTGCATGCATTGGATTCACGAGAAATCAAAATATGATATCCCTAGAATTATGCATTGCTTAGTATATTCGCAGAACCCAACAAAAGAGTACACTGTCAGCTTGAGGACGGCCACTCTGCCTAATACAGAAGTGGAAATAAGTGGGTAACAAATGGAAAATACATGATTTCAAACATGTATTCTGAGCAGGACTCCAGGAGCCACACCAGAATCAGAATCAACTCATGTAGTTGATTCAACAGTTGGATTTGATTCAGCGATTCAGAAGCTGATTCACTCCTTTTGAATCAAGTCCAAAATCAACACCTGAATCACTAACTCTGACCGTTCCTAATGTGGTAGTACATGGAACAGATTGGAGTGAACAAGAGCATGAAAGGGCATGCATACATCAGGTCAGTTACTGTTTCAGCAAGATCACCATGATTCCTATTAGGAGAACTTCAACAGAAGCACCAAATCAGTGACCAGTCACCCATACATGTAGTGATTGGTACAGGTGGGTTGGGTACAGCCAGTTTCTGGATCAGGTTGGTTCGAGGTTGCCCTACCCAACACCCAACACCAACTGAGCATTGGCAATGCCACTCTGCATTTAGTTTTACATGTAATGTAGAATAAATTGATGTTAATTATGAGCTACACACTGTTCTACTATAACAAGGACCAACTATGAAGTGGCAAAGAGTAGATTCATCTTTAAAAGCTAATAAAACAGCAAAAACAAAAAAATGCTGACAAGAGTGGTGACAATGATACAGGTAACTACATATGCACATAGAATATACATGTAGAACTGAAAATTTCACTGAGGCAAGTAGTGCCACAACAACACCAGCACCGAGCAAGAATGATAAAGATGAGCAGGATGAAGAAAATGATGATGAGCCGATAGATATTATCACTGCTAAGCAAGTTGAAAAAGAGAGATTGACGGAAAAAATCAGTGAGCAGATTAAAACACAACATGACAAATAGAGCTTACCTTTTGGTATAGGAAAAGATTAGCAGAGATAGAAGGCCTCAATTTATGCATTCTTCGAACCAAAGCCAGCAATAGAATATATGAAGAACAATATTAAACCTGAATACCTTGTATTCATATGCTGACAATGCGCGATCAAGATTAGACAGGGTGTGTAAACAGCGAACAAGGGATTGACTGGTTAGTAACAATATGGAATACTTGTAACATGACAACTCACAAGTTTTGACAATGAAGGAAACCTCAATACACATGCAAAAAAATACTGGGGCAAAGAGACTGTCAATGCTGCAAAGGACTTGACTCTTGAAAAAGCAAGGAATATCATCAAAAATATGGGAAAAAAAGTTAGACAAAGCTTACTGCAGCACTGAGAGTGTGACAAAAACTTGGGCCAAGTCCTTCTTAACTTGCCCTCCAGAGAAAGAAGCCATCGGGTGCACCTTGGAGCTACTCCAAAAAGTATCATTTGCTGACAGAACCCAAAAGTGTTGTAACGGCAAGATGGGTATTGGAGAATGCTCGCCCTTTCTTGACAGTTCAAGACCAATGTTACTGCTGGCTCCAGAAGGAGGATCGACTGCAGCAATACATTCCAAGCAAAGAAATGGTTGCCCATGACATGAAAATTTTGTATAGGAAGACAAAAGAGAAGCTAGCGGAAGAATTGCAGGTTAGTCAATATGATAATGGGTGCACTTCAGGCACCCACCAAACAGGCCTTCTTAGGCCAAAAAAATAGTGTACCTAAATAGGCCTAAGAGGCCCAAAATATGGGTAGGCTACCCTGGGATCCTTAAGGTAGGTAGCTACCACAGGCTGGGTAGCTACCCCCATAGTGTGAGGTTTTGAGATGGGTAGCTACCCTACTTAGGGTGCCAGGGGTCCTTTTGAGGTAGCTACCCTATTTTTCGAAAAATTGTTAGATGTAGTTTACTAATACTCTGGTAACATTAGTCATCTCATATCTTATAAAACAGGCTAGAGCCTTTGATGTACTTGATTACAATTACTAAACTTTAACAAAGTAAATTCAGGTAGCTACCCTCTGTAAAAGGTGAATCAGGGTAGCTACCCACTCTGAAAAGTTGATCAGGGTAGCTACCCACTCTGAGAAGTCATTCAGGGTAGCTACTCACTCTGAGAAGTTGATTAGGGTAGCTACCCACTCTGGAAAGTTGATCAGGGTAGCTACCTATTTTAAAAGTTAATCTGAGTAGCTACCCACTCTAAAAAGTTAATTGGGGTAGCTACCCACTCTAAAAAAATAAATTAGGGTAGCTACCCCACACTCCTGGGTGGCTACCTACTTACAACTTACAAGGTAAATTATGGTACCTACTTAACACACTCATTGCCCATAACACAAAAAAATATAACACAGTAGTGTGTATTGAACCCATACTTAACACAATTGATACACCTAACAATAAAAAAATTGCAAGAGTAATAATATGTGTTATACTTGATACACTTAAACACTGGTAACAGTGTAAGAACTCAGATCTGCATTACTGCATGCTAATACTCAATACATGCATGCTACTTCCATCATTTAACATTTAAAAAACTTGCACTTAAATTCTTCATCAATATATATAACAAACTTAACTGTATCTTATCAATAATTCAAAGCAGCAAGCTCAGAGCAGGATTATCAGTCATTACACTTATTATAGTCCACACACTTCATCAGTATGACAGTAATCATAACACACCTTGCACATACCATTGTTATACTATAATACACATACAACAACAATTCTGAGCACTTATTTTGTGTTGTCACCAATCAAATTTTACTGATAGCTCATCCTATAATTTTTCTATGAGCATGATATTGTACCAGAATATTGTTTCTATCATATTCCCTCAAAATCAAATCCAAGAACAGCAAGATACTCTCTGTAGGGCTAGCTATGTAGTGATCTTTGGTCATGTAACAGTGTTTTGTTTAAATTAACATGCATATAGGCATGTAATGAAGTCAAATTGCTGCTGGGTGATCAAAAGAAATATCTTACATGCTATTCTATGATAGCCTTATATGAATCAGCAAAGAGATTTACAATGGGGGTCATTGGATATGACATCTGTAGTTACATGCAAAGATAGATATTACTAGTGTACATGAAACATACAGAAATATGTTTCAGAGTCCAATTGTCATGATAACTATTTGAGTCATGTACAAATACTGTTAGTAGATTGTAAGAGTGCCTTCCACATGCTACAGCATCATTTTCTCTGCAAAATATGGATATATGCAGTGTAATTCCTCCACAACACTGTTACATCACACAAGATCACTCCATAGCTAGCCCTACAAAGGAGGTTTGCTGTTCTCAGATATGATTCTGAAGGAATATGATATAAACAACATACTGATACAATATCTAGCCCATATAAAAATTATAGGATGAGCCATCAATGACATTTGGGTCACAAACACAAAATAAGCGCCCACAAGTGCCTAAAAGCATTTATTGTTGTCATTTTGTTATAATATAACAATGGTATGTGAAAGATAAGTTATAATTACTGATGAAGTGTGCTGACTGTAATAAGTGTACTAACTGCCCTGAGTAATAAATTGTTGATAAGTATACAGTTATGTGTGTGATATACATTGATGAAGAGTATGAAGTGCAAGTTCTTTAATCTTGAGATCACAGAAGTGTAATGAGTGTATCAAATATGACATGCAGTAAAGCAGATCTAAGTTCTCCACTGTTAAAAGTGTTAAGTTCATCAAGTATGACACATATTATCACTGTTCCAATTTTTGTAAGTAGGTAGCCACCCAGGAGTGTGGGGTAGCTACCCAAATTAACTTTTAGAATGGGTAGCTACCCTGATCAACTTTTCAGAGTGGGTAGCTACCCTGATTCACCTTTTACAGAGGGTAGCTACCTGAATTTACTTTGTTAAAGTTTAGTAATTGTAATCAAGTACATCAAAGGCTCTAGCCTGTTTTATAAGATATGAGATGACTAATGTTACCAGAGTATTAGTAAACTACATCTAACAATTTTTCGAAAAATAGGGTAGCTACCTCAAAAGGACCCCTGGCACCCTAAGTAGGGTAGCTACCCATCTCAAAACCTCACACTATGGGGGTAGCTACTCAGCCTGTGGTAGCTACCTACCTTAAGGATCCCAGGGTAGCCTACCCATATTTTGGGCCTCTTAGGCCTATTTAGGTACACCATTTCTTTGGCCTAAGAAGGCCTGTTTGGTGGGGAACTGTATTCATTCACTAGGGTGAACATTAGGTGTCCGAATACAAACTCTCAATTGCCCTCAATGCCTGGACATCTCCTAATCATTATGCATTCATGAGTGTGATTGTTGCATGGGTGCGCAAGGATATGGATGAGAAAGAGGAACTCACTTCAAGATTGTTGGACTTTTTTGAGCTGCCATGCTCCCATTCCACTGAAAACATGGCCAATACATTAGCCAAAAGTTCAAAACACTGAAGGAATATGGTATTGAGGGGAAGGTAAGATATCAATGTCTCATCAGCATTCAAGAGTGTTATGAACTGACCTCATTAGATCATGGCTGTCACCTGCAATAATGTGTCTGCGACACAGCTATGATGGATAAGCTTGAGGACAAACTGCCCAACTTCCTTGACAAGCGAGCCCATGTCTGCTGCTTCGCACATACAATCAGCCTCACTGCAAAAGGTGTCCTCTGCCCTTTTGAGCCAGTCCAACAGCGAGCAGCCAACAACAAAGACAAAAATGGAGGTTCAAGGGAGCATGCACTGGCTCCTAATAATATAGGTCTAGATGAGCTGTATAAGGAGCTGAGGAATTTGGAGGAAAATGGTGATGTGAATGGTAATAATGTTGAAGGTTTAGTATTGGTATTGAATGAAATGACAGAGCAGGAGAGAGAGGAATGGTGGGAAAAAGGTAGCACCTGTGAAATTGGCTCTCTACAAGGTGTGTGTTATGTGGCTGATCTGTGCACTCCTGCATTTGAATACCAGTCTGTTCCTGCCACTGATGTAGGGTTGGACAGCCATGGCATGCAGTTTACCCATTTCCCCAATTCTTCTTTTCTACTTATTGTTTCCCACTTGTTTCTTCCCATTTCTTCCCTTCCTTTGTTGCTGTTGTCTCATTGGCCTCCACATCTCAGACATGGAAGATATCATTCAAGATTATCAACTTGCCAACAAACCTTTTTGTCAAGTGGAACAAATATTTCTCTAGCAAGGGTCTCGAACCCAAGAAACTCAAGCAAGACATTGTTTATAGGGGTCTCCCCATAAGGTAGATGCCATCTACATACAGTGATGGCAAGCCATCACGAGCACCCCATATGTAGATTTTTTGTTCACACGCACTATACCTTTACTCATTGCCAATATGACTGCTCATAAAAAGCCTTATGGGCTTCCTCCTGCTAAAGTAACACCCACCAAGCATTGTATAACCCTTCTCTATCGTGATGAGCTGAAAAAAAGCTTCAACTGGATCGCACACCATGCTCCTTACTTCTGTGACACTGCGGCTACCCATTACACCATTTTAAAAAACTACAGCATCACTCATGGCAAAGGTTGCTATCATAAACCCAAATGACATGTGCACAACAAGGCCGTCACAGAAGACAAAGCTCAGCTTGCTATAGCCGACATTGATGAAGGTTGTGCTCAAACTGGCGCTGACTTTCAATGCAACCGCTTTCCAAACGTGGCTCCACATACTGTTTGCCTCATGTTAAGTCAACACAACTTGAAAGGCTTTGTTCATTGTCAAAAGGCCATCCTAACCCCTCACAATTCCCAAGAATGGCTTGCCTTCGCGCGGACCTGGTGAGAATGGGCATATCTTGCTGGCTGGGCTCATTATTGGGTCATCTTTTCTGACGAGTTGAAATTCAACTTGAATGGCTCCGATGGACTTTGTTGGTATCGCAAACAAAAAGGAGAGAACCTGTTCACTGAACAATGCATGTTTCAGCGGGAACGACAAGGCTTGGGAACTGGTTCTTTAATGGTCTGGGGCTGCATCACCCAGAATGGTGTTGGAAAATTGCATCGAATTGAAGGGACAATGGATAGATTTGTGTACATGCAGGTCCTAGAGGTGAGTTGCCTTCTTATTCTCCATACTGTGAACTCATTTCTTCCTAGGAATCTTTTCTTTCGAATGTCCAAGACTGTGGATATGAAGACTAGCATTGGATCTTTCAACAAGATAATGATCCTAAACACACTGCTCGGGACATCAAACAATGGTTCGAGGAGCACGGCATCAATGTCCTCAAGTGGCCCTCCAAATCTCCGGACATCAACCCTATTGAAAATGCATGGGCTGAGCTCGAGCGCCGCATCACGAAAATGGATCCAAGACCTCAGACTTTAACACAACTTTGGGCACGTTGAATGACATTTGGTATAGGAATGACCTCAATGAGTATGCAAAGCATCTCTACATCACTTTTTCTCATCGTATACAGAAACTTTTGGAGAATAATGGACGCTGGCTGAAGTACTAATGACATCCAATTTCTTTTCTTGAATCCAGCATGTAATTCTTATAATTTTTGATAATAATTGTACAGAACATGATCTCAGACTGGCAACTACAGTGTCAGTTATAATTAAATGTTAGAACATTATTATGAGTCCCTGCCATAAGTGTCTTTAACTAAATACAGTGTTCTTTTGTCAGTCTAATGTTTCACTGCCTAACAGTGCACCCTTAGCACTTAAATATGCTGTAAGTTCTGAATGACCTTGAAGGGTGGCAGCTTGTAAAGCAGTATCATAGAGCCCTCCTAGAGCATTAACATCTGCACCTTTCTCAACCAGATATTGAGCAATATCTAAGTGGCCCTTATATGCAGCAGCTTGCAAAGCATTCCCATATTGGCCTTCCTGAGCATTGACATCTGCACCTTTTTCAACCAAAAATTGAGTAATATCTAAGTGGCCCTGATATGCAGCAGCTTGCAAAGCATTCCCATATTGGCCTTCCTGAGCATTGACATCTGCACCTTTTTCAACCAAAAATTGAGTAATATTCAAGTGGCCTTGATATGCAGCAGCTTGCAGAGCATTTCCATATCGGCCTTCTTGTGCATTAACATCTACACCTTTTTCAACTAAGAATTGAGCAATGTTCAAGTGGTCCTGAGATGCAGCAGCTTGCAAAGCACTCTGATATTGGCCTTCTTGTGCATTAACATCTGCACCTTTTTCAACTAGAAATACAGCAATATCTAAGTGGCCCTGATATGCAGCAGCTTGCAAAGCATTTCCATATAGGCCTCCATGAGCATTAACATCTGCACCTTTTTCAACTAAAAATTGAGCAATATCTAAGTGGCCCTGATATGCAGCAGCTTGTAAAGCATTTCCATATTGGCCTTCCTGAGCATTGACATTTGCACCTTTTTCAACCAAAACTTGAGTAATGTTCAAGTGGCCCTGATATGCAGCAGCTTGCAAAGCATTCCCATATTGGCCTCCCTGAGCATTAACATCTGCACCTTTTCCAACCAAAACTTTGAGGATATCCACATGGCCCTGATATGCAGCAGCTTGCAAGGCAGTCCCATGTTGACCTCCTGAGATATCAACATCTGCATTTTTTTCAATTAAAAATCTTATAATATCTAAGTACCCCTGATATGCAGCAGCTTGTAAGACTGTTCCATATTGGCCTCCTGAGATATTAACATCTGCACCTTTGTCCACTAGAAGTTCTATAATATTCAAATGGCCCTGATATGCTGCAGCTTGCAAAGCATTTCCATACTGGCCTCCTGAAACAGTGACATCTGCACCTCTTCTCAGCAGCAATTTTATAATATCCAAGTGGCCCTGATATACTGCAGCTTGCAAGGCAGTGCCATATTGGCCTCTTGGAAGATTGACATCTGCTCCATTTGCCAGCAACAATTCTGTAATATTCAAATGGCCCTGATATGCTGCAGCTTGCAAAGCAGGTGAGATATTGACATCTGCACCTTTTTAAGCAAAAGTTGTATAATATCCAATTGACCCTGAAATGCTGCAGCTTGTAATGCAGTTCCAAATTCACCTCTTGAATTATCAACATCTGCACCTTTTTCAAGTAAAAATTCTGCTATATCCAAATGACCCTGATAGGCAGCAGCTTGCAATGCAGGTGATATATTGATATCTGCATCTTTTGTAAGTAAAAATTTTACAATATCCAAGTGGCCCTGATATGCAGCAGCTTGTAAGGCAGTCCCATATTGACCTCTTGAGGCATTAATATTTACACCTTTTGCAAGCAAAACTTCTATAATGTTCAAATGGCCCTGATATGCAGCCACTTGGAGAACAGGTAAGATATTGATATCTGCACCTTTTTTAAGCAAAAGAGTTAAGATATCTAAGTGTCCCTGATATGCTGCAGTTTGCAATGCACTCCCATGTTGGCCTCCTAAAAGATTGACATCTGCTCCTTTTTTGATCAAGAAATTTACAATATTATAGTAGCCCTGATATGCTGCAGCTTGCAAAGCATTCCCATATTGGCCTCCCTGAGCATTAACATCTGCACCTTTTCCAATCAAAACTTTGAGGATATCCAAATGGCCCTGATATGCAGCTATTTGCAAGATAGGAAAACCATCAAAATTTGCACCATTATCAACCAGAACCTGGATGGTATCCAAGTGGCCTTGATATACTGCAGCCTGTAAAGCAGTTTCATATTGACCTCCTAACATATTTAGATTTGCACCTATTTCAACCAAGAATTTGATAATACTTAGATTGCCCTGATATGCAGCAGCTTGCAAAGCATTACCATATTGTCCTCCCTGAGCATCAATATCTGCACCTTGTTGAACCAAGAACTTTACAATTTCTAGGGAACTTTGATATGCAGCAGCTTGCAAGGCAGTCCCATATTGACCATCTGAGATGCTATTGACATTGGCACCCTCTTCAACCAAGAACTGAGTAATATTCATATGGCCTTGACATGCAGCAGCTTGCAAGGCAGTCCCATATGGGCCCCCCAATATATTTACATTTGCACCTTGCTGGACCAAAAATTTCACAATTTTCAAGGAACCCTGATATGCAGCAGCTTGCAAGGCAGTTCCATATTGGCCTCCTAGCACATTCACATTTGTACCCCTCTCAACCAAGAATTTCACAATATCCAAGTGGCTCTGATGTATGGCAGCTTGCAAGGCAGACCCATATTGACCTCCTTGAGCATCAATATCTGCCCCTTGCTGGACCAAGGATAAGATGACATTTAAGTGGCCCTGATATGCAGCAGCTTGCAAGGCAGTCCCATATCTGCCTCCTTGAGCATTTACATTTGCACCTTGTTGAATCAAAATTTCCACAACATTTGAAACACCCTCAAATGCTGCAGCTTGCAAGGCAGTGTCATATGGGTCTCCTTGAATATTGACATCAGTACTTGTTTTAAGCAAGGATTCCTTAATATCTACATGCTTCTGATGTACAATGCCTTGCAAGATAGTACTATGTTGAGTTCTATTGTTATTGTTGTTTGTACTTTCTTCATTCAAATTATCTGTGCTATCTGAATAATTCTGAAAGGCAGCAGCTTGTAAAATGATATTATGTATATCTCTTTGAACATCAACATTGGTACATTGTTGAGTCAAAAATCTCACAATATCTGAGTGGCCCCCATATGCAGCTGCTTTCACGGTGCTACCATGTTGACCTCCTTGAATATTTATATCTGCACCTTTCTGAACCAAGAGTTTTACAATATCTAAGTGGCCCCTTGAAGCTGCAGCTTGAAGTGCAGTACTATATTGGCCACCTTGATTATTGACATCTGCACCATGTTGAATCAAAAAATGCACAATATTTATGTATCCCTGATATGCAGCAGCTTGTAAAGCAGTGCCATATTGACCTCCTTGAGCATTTATATTTGCACCTTCTCTGATTAAAGATTCTACAATGTCTAAGTGGCCCTGATATACAGCAGCTTGTAAAGCAGTGCCATATTGGCCTTCTTGTGCATTAATATCTGCACCATGTCTAGCTAAGAATGCTACAATCCTGGAATTTCCTTGAAATGCTGCAGATTGCAATGCACTATTTTGATTTCTTAGCAATTTGCCTTTTGTAGAATTTTGTACTAACACTTCTGGAGATTCCAAGTGCTTGAATACTACACTATCTTGTAGTGCTGAGTTATTTTGATTTATTTGATTATCAACATTTACAAGTGTTTTACTCAGAAATGCAATTATAGTTGAGTGGCCCTGATCTACAGCAGCTTGCAAAGCAGTTCTATATTGAGCTCCTTGTATATTGAGGTTTGTATCTTTTGCAACTAAGAATTTTACAATATCTAAGTGGCCTTGAAGAGCAGCAGCTTGTAGTGCAGAACCATATTGACCACCTTGAGCATTTATATCTGCCTCTTTCTCAACTAAAAACTTTACAACTGTGAAGTGGCCCTGATATGCAGCAGCCTGCAATGCAGTATTATATTGACCTCCTTGAGCATTTACATTTGCATTATTTTCAATCAAAAATTCCACAGTCTGAGAATACCCTTGGGATGCTGCAGCTTGCAGTGCAGTGCCATATTGACCTCCTTGATTATTAACATTTGCACCTCGCTCAATCAAAAGCTTCACAATGTTCAAATTTTCTTGCAATGCAGCAGCTTGTAGTGTAGTGCCATATAACTTTCCTTGAGCTTGAACATCTGCACCAATCTCAATCAGAAATGTAACAATTTCAGGGTGCCCCTTAAATGCAGCAGCATGCAATGCAGTATGGTATTGACCTCCTTGAGCATTGACATGTGCTTTATTTTCAACTAAAAATTTTACAATCTTGATATTTCCTGAGAATGCAGCAGCTTGCAATGCATTGCCATATTTCCCTCCTTGATCATTAACATTTGCACCATTGTTGACTAAGAATACTACAATCTCTGAGTGACCCTGTTCAGCAGCAGCTTGCAATGCAGTATTATATAGTCCTCCTTGAGCATTGATATCTGCATTTCTTTCAACTAAGAACTTTACAAACTTGAAGTTCCCATGTAATGCAGCAATTTGCAATGCAGTGCCATAGTGATTCCTTCTGGCATTATTCCTGACCAATATTTTGACAATATCTGAGTGATTTTGATACTCAGCAGCTTGCAATGCAGTATTATATTGACCTCCTTGAATATCAATATTTGCATGACTGTCTATTAGAAATTTCACAATTTTGGAATTCCCCTGAAAAGCAGCTGCCTGTAAAGCAGTGCCAAATTCACCACCTGATACATTTACATCTGCTTCTTTTCCAACTAAAAGTTCCACAATTGCTGAGTGGCCCTGATATGCAGCAGCTTGCAATGCAGTGCTATATTGACCTGCCTGAGCATTTACATTTGCATTATTTTCAATCAAGAATTCTACAGTTTGAGAACTCCCTCTAAATGCTGCAGCTTGCAATGCAGTGCCATATTTGCCACCTTCAGTATTTACATCTGCATCATTCTTGACCAAAAATTTAACAATAAATAAGTGACCCTGATATGCAGCTGCTTGCAATGCAGTGTCATATAATCCTCCTCTAGCATTGACATCTGCTCCTATCTGAACTAAGTATTCCACAATCTTGGCATTTCCTTGGAATGCAGCTGCTTGCAATGCAGTCCCATATTCTCCTCCTTCAGAATTAATAGTTGCACCTTTCTGAACCAATGATGTTACCAGCTCTGCATAGCCCTGATATGCAGCAGTTTGTAATGCACTATAATATTGACCCATTTGAGCATCAACATTTGTACCAATTTTAAGCAAGAATGCCACAACTTTGAGTTTGTTTTTTAAAACTGCTTCATAGAAACAATTTTCTTGCTGAGCATCATCTAGTGCTATCAATCCAACATCATTTTGACTTCTGATCTCAATCCACTTCTGAATTATTCCTTCCCATATAGCCACATCTTCATCTGTACTGTTGAGCAAGCCTTTCCATATTGTTTCTTGTAACAATTTGAAATAATTTTCAAGTTGTTTTGTATATATCTGTAGTAAATTTGTAGCAAAACCTACACTAGTATGAGACCTTTGAATGTCTTGAAATGTCTTGAAAATTCCATAAAGAGCCTGTGCAACTACACGCTGAATTGATTGATTTGATTGAAATGAGCAAAGCCAAACAAGTATGTTTGCTTGTACTGAATGCATAATCTCATCACTATTAAACTGATGAAGTTCAGCTTTCTTCAAAGACTTTTTGTACTGATCTGGATAATCCAACTTCTTTTTTTGCTGCTGAAATTTTCTATGAGCTAATTTTACAAGCCATACAATAACATAGAATGGATGGACAATATATCTGCATGGGTTCAAGAGTAATGGCACTCTGTATGGGCAGTCTATCCAAATAGAAGGCAGAATTATACTTCCCAAATAGATAACACCAGCAACCCCTGTTACTGCAACTATAATCCAGCAAAGAGCACTGTGTAGTTTAGATATATACAAAGCAAATCCAGCCAGGAAAAGCCCTAGGGAGATATGGAGGACAAGTGGTAAAATTCCAATAATTTCAGGGACTTTCCATTTGATGAGTCCTATATATCTAAGCTGTCGAATCATGGCCTTTTCTCTTGCATTTTCTGAAGCTATATCAAAATATGCTTGAAGCCATTGCTTCACAAGCACTGATAGCAGTGCAGTAGCCAGAGAGAGTGATAAGCTTGCAAAGAATAAGCCATTAATCCAAAGATCATCTGTCCCTGGAGATGCATTTTGAAGGTCTACTTGGGATTTGGGAATTGATTTAATTTCTGTGAGGTTTCCAGATGCTCTCAACAGGTCAACCTGCTCATTAAGAAGAACAGCCATGATCTGTGCATAATCAGGCTGAAGGGCAGATATTGTAGCAATGACAAAAGATGTCACAACTGCAGAAAAAAGTGCAGCCTAGAATTCATTTAAATCAGTTAAACCTTTCTTAAATATAGAAACATACAAAAACTAAAAGTGTATCAATTGTGTTTTCAAAGTCTGTCCTCATTTGACCATCATATCTTTTCACTTCATCTAAATATACTTTCCAAACTCTAGCACTTTTTTCAGTTTCTTCACCTAGAGGATCAGGAGCATATTTTTCTTCATAATCATAGTATCGATTTGCTAGGGAGGTTACTTGTCTATTGTGTTCTTTTGAAAAATAACATAACTAACCACCAGTAGTTGGAAATATTGAGTAATATGTATGGATGCCTAATTTCTGAGAACCGGAGTGAGATTCTTCTTGAGTTTCACCTGTATCATTGAGCTATTAGCATATTACATAGTTAGCTGTAATGTACAGGTAAACCTTCAGAATCCATTGTATCAACAAGATTTTTGGACAGTTGTAACTTTAGAAGAGTATTGCAATGGATGGGAATCACAGAGTCAAGTGGAAATTGTTTTGTTCCAAAGGGGTTAGCACAAAAGGAGGGCACAGCACAACCACAAGCACAACCCAGTACCGGGTAAGGTTGGAGGTGATCTCAGTGACAATAAGGGCACAGAGGGCCAATCACTAGGGCTCAGAAGGAACAGGTCTAGTTCCCAATGACAAAGTTAGTATTGAATTGTGAGTAGAATACAAACACAAACCTAGTTCCCAATGACCAAGAGGTCAAGATAGGGAACCAGGAGTTTAACTGCAGTAGTATTTATACTAGGTGGAACAATAAGTACCCAAAGTAGCAAAAATAAACAGCATGTGTGAAAAAGATTGGAAAAGACAATAACACAAGAATGTGAAAGATGTCATGCAAGAATGTAAAAGGTGAAGAGCGAGTTAGATTGTTTGAAAAGATAAGAAATAGTGACAGCGTGAGAGAAAGATGTAAAGAACAATAACACAAGAACCACGGCATGAGAACAGAAAGGTGAATAATGACAGAACACAAAAGAAGGATGATAAAGCATGAGAAGAGGATTGATAATGAAGCAGGATGTACAATTGCCAATTGCAGTGAGTCATGAAGAATGATCAGGTGGTAACAAAGACACATGATGCAAAAAGCAATAAGGGAAAATGACACAGATGTCAGATGTCATAATATGTTTGCCTTATAACCTTTATGTAGGACCCGTGATAATACACCCAAATGTAGTACACGAATTCATACAAAACACCCCCGAAATTTGGCAAAATCCTGTATATGAGTTTGTACAAAAGACCCGCCATAGGCAGGAGCCTGGAGGGACATTTCGTACAAAAGGGACCCAAATTTGGTGTGGGATGTCCGGGTTCCAGTCATGGATATTTGTCTAGGAGATAGCAGATGGGGGTACATGCTCAGATAGGCCATATGCAAACAATGATCTGCACAGACTTCGTCAGCTCAGACAGATTTCTAGGACTGTTTGGGAAGGTTTCTGGGAATTTTGGCAAAATCTAGGGGCTGTACACAAGTTCGTACAAAATGACCCCCAAAACTTGCTGCCAGGTTCGTACAAAACAGGCCAGATTTGAGCTGGTTTTGTGTATGACATCTGGGTGTATTATCATAAGTCCTCTTTATATCTGGTCATAATCAGGGGTACCAACTCCTGAGATATTGTATGACAGATTGAATAATAGAATGACAGATTAAGATACAAATCAAATGAAAGACAACATGATTATTACATACAACATAGATTCAAATGATTGCATCCATGATCCTAGACTTGACAAAGTTGAAACATGTTACATGAGAAGATAGGCTGTGAGGGAGAACTAAAAACTATGCACTACAAGTGTACAAAATTTAAATCCAGTGATTCTTATTTGGCAAATCAAAAGCTACAAGATTCATGTCACCAGATTTACACCTCTTGGCATTTTTTGAATTCTCCCAATGTTACATTTATATCAGTTGTGCCTATTCAGTACTGTCTAGTCCAAGCTCGAATCCTCTCAGTATTGTCCAGATCTCATTCCCTATTAAGACTGTTGACTATGAAGAGAACGAAGAGAAGAAATACAATTAAGGAGTGAGAACACAGATTTGTAACTAAAAATTGAAAGGAGAAATACTAAGACACCAAGAAACAGAAAAAACTGACTCACAGTAACATGTGATTCAAGAGGATAGAGGAGGACATTGATGAAGACTTGGATTATGTCTTCTTTTTCATTCTTATCTTTATCCTCATCCCAGTGGGCCAGCATCCTCATCCTCATCCTCTTGCTCTTCTTCCCCATGTTCTTCTTCCCATGTTCTTCTTCCCATGTTCGAGTCCTTCCTCCTTCCCATCCCCATCTGCGGAACTCCTGGCACACCCACGCCCACACCCAGGCACAACAATCTCAACAGCCCCCCTTTCCCCCACATATGCCATGTCCACATATAAAGGCTTGAGCATAATTGGGTGTAAGCAGATGATGAGTTTATTGTGTGATACATAGGGATGGGCGATGGGTGCAGGCAATGGGCAATGATAGAAATGATGATAGAGGTGACAGGTAAGAAATATGAGAAGAGAATGTAGAGTGAGATGATTTAATTGAATGAATGAATGAATGAAGGAAAAGAAAAATGGAGAAGGTACTTGATAGAGTCATACCCACTACCAATGGATGTTTCCTAGTAGGAACATCTACCCATCTTGGTCTAAGGTAGGCGCCATCCACAGGCATCAAGTCACATGACCAATTTACACGACGATGAACTACACTGCATGCACGACCAAATAAGTAGCGCTTAGATATCATGAATTTATTTTGAATTCTCGCATAACCTGATGATGCTAAGTAACGCGATAACGAGGTATAAAGTCTGCTCTTAGTATAATGCCTTATGACAGGTCACTTAGCACGAACACAGAGTACGACTTCACGGATTCGTCAATCAAATTGTATTTATAGCGAGGTGTGGGGCGTTGTCAGAGATTCCGCACTATCTTATATCTCAAGTCGAACGCAGTCTTGTAAGATCTTTTAGATCAGCAATACTGGTCAGCAGAACGAAGTGACACGGATATACCAGTCGTAAGATCTGGACTAAGGGGTTTGTTTTGAACGGCTTCCGTTCGGATAAGGGTTTTTAGGCTCGGAAAGCAATGGGGTACCAGACGTTATGGTAGACCAATCGATTCCGCTCCCGGGTGAAGCAGTACTGATCACTATTCTCAGTAAAACCTCGAAGATCACGCAGATCACCAATCACTACGTGTCAACTTGAACAGAGCCACCAAAACTCTGCACGTTCACTCAGCACAACCTGAGACCAAGTCCTCTGTATCTCCGGAACGGAGTCTACCTTCAACTAGCAAGTGACAGACACCAAGTCAAACCACTCAAAAGTCGGGCTTATCGCGATGAAGTAACACACTTAATCTGCAAGGTCCGGTACGGCTTAGAAGCCTTTACTCCCACGTATGGATGAAAAGGATTACCAGTTCAGAGAGATCTGGGCGCGAAACTTGTTTCATTTGTGCAGATACAGGTCTTTAAGTACACTACGAAAAGTCCGATACCCGTATTTGTCCTTGATCTAGTAGATCTAGCTATTTCTACGGACGGAGTCCGATAATATACACTTAAATAGTAAAATATGACTGAAACGATACAAACACGCAAGGAAATAGTAAAGAAAACAGAGAAAAAGATGAAACTTGTCCGTATTTCGTCGTACTTTCGCCAGATCTAGAAGACCAAGCAAGTTCCGACCATGGTCTGTGCGGCATCCACATGCTAGGGTGCCTAACTCGTCAGAGTGGCTCCTGCCTGTGTTGCTCAAGTGTTTCCAACGAATTTGCTTCCGCAGAATGGTAGTGGTCTTCCCAAGTTAATGAGATAGACTCGTAACAGTGGTTGATCTCGCGGATCAGGTAGGTCTGGTCCGTAGCTTTCGATCGGTATGCATATAGCCTGGTGTTCTGGAGCGGACAACGAAGATAAATGCTTCAGAAGTGTTTTCCGTAGGTTTCCGCGCGTTTCCGTGAGTGCTGGTCAAAGCTGTACATAGCATACGCTATGTCCCAGTTTAGAACTTGAACATATGCGTGTTTCCGCTGCGGGTTTCACCCGTACTGCCACGGAAATACTAGATCATCATGTTTCCGACGGTTTCCGCTACTTTGCGTAGGGTTTCCGTGTGGTAACTCGTCCGGATAGGCTCTCATCGTGTCTGATCTGCTAGATCAAGTGAAATTTCCGTCATCACAGCCAAGTACCAAACTCAGTTGTGCCGATCCGGCAGATCTTGATACTAAGTCGATATTCCCTTGGTGTGCTCGTACCAGTAGTCAGCATTCTTGAAGGATCCCCGACCAAGGGTGCGAGCAATAGCTCTAAGTGGATATTCATGGCTGATCCTGCCAAAGGATCTGTATCCTAGCTTATACTGATACAAGTTTGACTGCTAGTTCGGGCTCACTACAGTCCTTATTGATACTATGCAACGGTCTAAGTTGATCTTTTTGATCATTGCACGCCTGCGCGGAAAAACCGCGCAACATCTCCCCCAAACTAAAGATCTGACCGTCCCCGGTCATCGCTATGGGTAGTGTAGGCTCGTATCCCTCGAAAGGAGTGGTACTGTAGCTGATCCGACAGATCATTCACTTTTCCGCAACATTCTGACTTGATTGTACCCGGTGATCTAACAGATCAAGTTGATCCGTTGATCTTTGCACCCGTACCGACAACTCCGCTGTCCTCTTGTCGAAGACGCTAAGTCCTCGGTTTGTTGTCGGCGCTTAATTTCCGAGTGTGATATCATGACGTAAATCGCGCTTCCAATTCTATCACATCACATACACACTTCCTCGAAACAACTTCTTTTCAACATTTTACATACTATCCCAGTGCCTAGGCCTGGGATTAGCAAATGCTGACAAAGGTTCAACGGACTTGGAAAATTTTCTAAGTTCGTTTCTTCCTTCGCCTCTCCCCATCGTTATCCACGTCCTCGATACGATGGCCTCTTCGTCTAAACGTCCCGTGCCTAAACCCACGACCACTTCTTCTGCTGCGACCACCGTCAGGAAGAAATTATCCGTCCGTCCGCTAGACGTACTCGACATCGACGCCGTCCACCACATTCACTTCGACCGGGCTATTCGGGAGGTGGGCCAACTGGCCAACGACTCCTCAGCCCTGTTTCTTCCTGCCTCCGCCGAGGAGTGCTCCCTGCTCGTAAATCGGTGGAAGCAGTTTCCCAACACAGCCAGTCCTGCTTTCAGTCTTCGGCGCTATACCCATCCAGAGGAGGTCGATTTCAAGGCGGTAGCGGAACAGGACACCAATGATTCTCGTCTCACTACCTTTTACCCTCCCCAACTGACCACATTCTGTTCCACCTTCTCGACTGGTTTCACCTCATCTGGGGAAGCTTTCCAACTGTTCCAGGCTCTCTCCTTCCTGCACCGTGGATTTTCCCGCCTCATTCGAGGACATCTTGCCAAGACCGAAATCCATCGTCGCTTGATTGCTTTCACTGACCTGCCCAACTTTTCTCATAGCTTGGTAGGTTCCCTTCTCGTCTGGCTGCCTCCGCGGCTATAGCTTACTCCCCTTTCTGCAGCAATATTACCAGTTATTTTGGCATGGTGCCCACAACTGTCCACTGGTCGCTCCTATCCTCGTCATCCTTATTTGCGAATTTTGTGAAGAGCATTTAACTGAGGCTGAGTACGCCGCGCGCGTTTACAACTCCAAGATTCGAGACGGTCCTGGAATGAGTACTCGGACCCGCGATCGCCTGATGGTTTGTACCATCGCCATTTCTATCTCCTAGCTTTACTGACTCTGTCTTGCCACTAGGAGGATATAACCGAAATCTTTGATCTGCAGGACCTCGCCATCCCAATCCCATTTGATCCTTCTACTCGGGAGGGCCAGCTTTTATTGACGGTGGTCAGCCAAGGTTCCTCCGTTGATCAGATTACCCATCCTGTTTCCAAACGAGTGTTACGACCGGATCCGGCTTACACTGTCGTCGTTGCTGCTCCTGCTCCTGTTCCTGTTCCTCCATCCCCGCTCGGCGGTAAGACGCGACTTCGCCCACCATCACCGGATTTTGACAATCCTTCCTCACCTGCCTCTTCTTCCCTTCAACCTCGCCGACTCGCTCGCCACCGGCCAGTCGTTTCGTCAGTCGTTGAGGCCGAGGAGGACGAACCATCCTCTGATCTCTTCAAGTCACCTAGTAAACCCGATGTCCTCTTGATTCGACAGAGCATCGCCCGGGTGGCCAAAACGAAGCCGAAGATCCCTGAGGAGTTCCGGAAGGTTCCTGAGCCACCTCCTTCTTCCAAGCGCCCCCGCTCACCCATCGACTTTAAGCCCGAAGTGTCACTTCCCGACCCCCCGGCTAAAAAGCGTCGTATGCAGAAAGCCGCAGGCAAGGTTCGTGCTGATTCTCCGGCCGTCGAGGAGTCTTCCCCCTCTAAGGAGGAGCCTCTCTGTATACAAGAAGGGGAACCGGACTATTTTAATGGGGACGACACGAAGACCTCTGCCCATTCCCAGTTTCTTACGAACCCTCACTTTACGCCTAAAACTCCCTTCTCCGAGTTGATTTCTAAGACTGTGGAGACCAACAAACGTGGGGCTAAGATTCCATTCCTGCGTGCTCCCAAGTGGAAGATTACCGAGGAATTGAAGAACTTCGGTGCTTTTGCCACCATCGGGGACACCACTTTCTCATTGCAGGGCTTAAGCCGTTTCGGGTACGCCAGTTCCAGGTTTTTGTGGCCTAACAACACCCGTACTCTGCCTTCCCCGGAGTCCTTGTACTCGACGAATAATTGTATCACCTGCATTAGTCGCGGAGAGATCTGTGAGGCCAGTGAGAAGCACGGCGGAGCCTGTCGCCAATGCAATGGCACACATCGCTCTTGCCCAAGCTGCCTCTCCCTAGACGAGCATCGTGACCGTTTCCTCGCTATTTACAATCATGTCCAAGGCTATCCTGATGGTAAGTACCACTCCTTGTTGCCCTCTCTCATCGACCTCTGTCTCTGACTTCTTCAACTCAGGTTATTCTGCTTCCCTCGACCAATATGCTACCGCGTTGGACCGTATCACCAAGCTTCAGAACTCTTTCGCTCCCCTTTTCCAGGAGGCCCAGCAAGCGTTGTTACAAGGCATGCAGAAGGTCCGGGACTCCAGCTTTGATCTAAACGTGGTCCTTTCTCGATGGGCTGACGACAACCCGAACCTTCCCTTGGACTACGATACTCTGACCTGGCTAGCGACCCTTTTTGGCTGGAATTCCGCCTGTAACCTTATAGACTACCTCAGCAATCCGGAGGACATTCCTCGTTTGGAGGCGTTCATGCGCGAACACCTGCCTCCCCCCCCGGAATCCTCTGACCAGTCTCAAGCCGTGGCCCTTCGTTCCACCCAATCTTCTTTTCCGCCTTCCCCGTTGAAGCCTACCACGGTTTCGGATGAACCAGGGCTGAAATCACGCCGTCGTCCCGCCGCCGGTATCCCCGTTAACTTCGTTTCGTCTCCTGGGTTCAGGACTCCTTCTACCTCTGCACCTCCTCCATCCGTGACGGTCCCTGACGATGACATGGACGCAGAAGGTGGTTCAGCAAGCATTGCCGCCGTTCAAGAGTTAATGGCCGACCCGGATGCTGACGACGACGACGGCGAGGGAGACGGTGACGATGACCTGGCGGAGGGAGATGAACAGACTTAGCTCGTACCTCGTCCCATAACCTAGTAGTGTAGTGATCAGACTCTTATCGTAGAGCCAGACTGCAACTACTTTTGTTTTGATCGACTCTAGCTTTTCCGTACATCGTTTGCTCCCGATTTTCTTTTTAAGTAGCACTTTTAGCAGATCCGCGAATGTCAATACCCGTCTGGGTTTTCTTTATCCTGTCCACTACTTGGCTGAGCTCTCTTGAAGAGTCCCTAAGTGAAACAATTAAACCTCTGAGCTCCTTCTAAGATAGCTTCTGAGCTTAGGTCTTCCCTCTTCACTTCCACCTGAAGGACACTATAAGTATTTTCTGATCCTACTGTGTCCTTCTAAGTGTTTGCTTCAGCCAGTCAGTGTCTTTGCTGAGGCTTTTGCCTTACTCTCCCGTTGTCTTTTGAACCGAATTTCCGCTTGATCTGCTAGATCATTTTGATCAGCTAGATCAGACTCATCAATGTTATTTCTTCGGTTATCAAGTTGGTGGTTGCAGCCTCAGATGGCTTGTTAAATCCATTGGGCTTTACAAATTGCAAGCTGCGTCGGTTTTAGATCTAAGTCTTTGCGTTGTACACATGCTTGAGCTGTCAATGAACACAGGTCTTTCAGATCTCGTAAAATTTTCATGAAATTTTCCGAAATTTTCGAAAATTCTTGAAACACCGTGTGTCCCCTCCCCCAAACTAAAGCTCAGCAGTCCCCTGCTGACCTGAAGCATCGGAAAAGGTATAAAAGCCCTTGATCTAAGAGATCCGACTCCCAACTCAACGAAAAATGGCTCCCAACTTCGAGTACCACAATCTCCCTATCTCGCTTGAAGCGGACTTTGCCAACTGGTGCGTCGACGCGGAGTACTGGGCTGCTCGTGTTAGCGATGACAAAAGCCTGGCCTGGCAAGGTGCCAAGTACAGTTCTAGCAAGGACAAGGTCGAGTTCACCACGTCCAACAAAACGATCTTTCTGAACGATGTGCGTTGCGCATACACTCATCTGGTACGGAAATCATTTGATCTGCTAGATCTAACAAAACTAACCATTTTCTGTTAGCTCATTCGAGTGTCCCGCGACGCTGCGTGTATGAACAAGGAATATCTGCGGGCGTACGACAATCTCGCGGAGGAATTACTTTCCGCCGTGAATGCGTACCGCACTATCCGTGACGAGATCCCTAAGCAGTTTCCCAAACTCTCCGAAGAGCAGCTGATGTTGTAAAAATACTTTAAAACAAGCTGTGAACTTCACGGTGGTGTATTGTAATCCATACCGTGAACTTCACAGTGCACTAAAAAGTTCACCGGGGCTGCTGGAATAGCTCCGAGAACCTGCTAAAAATTGCCGGGGGGCCCTCATATAATTCCGAGAGGTCTGTAGATTATTTCCTTTTTGGTTATATTATTTAAATAAATGTATATAGGTAAATAAAATATATATAAAATCAGTAAAATACTCAAAAATTAGGAGAAAAATGATTTGCTTAAAAAAAGGAGAAAATAACCTGATTGATACATTGCCTTTTTCGGTAAGAATACATATAGGGTCCAAATAGGTCCCTGAGAATATGGGGAAAAAATCATAAATAATCCAAAAATATACACAGTAGGCATAAAACAATTCTATTGTTAGAAGACATATGTTTAGGGTATATATTGGTGCCTGATAATAGAAAAATGTCATATGGAATCCAGAATTAGCTAACACAGGACACTGATTACCTCAGGCACATCAAAACTACTCAAAAAGGAGATTGGTCTAAAAATAGAACTTGATGTCATCTTGTAGTAAAAAATCTGAAAAAATCATAAAAAATATTGAAAAAATTCAGGGGTGCCTCATTGTCCCTGAAAATGCAAAATAAAAAAAAATACGCAACAAGTGTAAAAAATTTTATCACTCCAAATCATACTAGATCCTCTATTCATTCAATATATCTGATGCACAAGCTATTTTTAGCACCCCCAGTACCCTCAGGCACCTAGAATAGCTTATATCATTCAATATATTCAGCATACTCAATGCTTATTATACTTAACACACTTAACAATGAAAAATCTTAAAATAGTATTCATGTGTATTCTACTCAACACACTCAACAATGAAAAACCTCGAAACAGTGTTCATGTGTATTATACTTAACATACTCAACACACTTAACAATGAAAAAACTCAGAACAGTGCTCATGTGTGTTATACTTAACACACTTCATCAATCAATATAATATACTTAACAATCAAAAACTCGGAGTAGTGTTATCACACATTATACTTAACACACTTCATCAGTAAGTATAACATACGTTCAATAGGACATTGTTATACTATAACACACTTATAACAACGAGTTTTGGGCGCTTATGGGCGCTTATTTGGTGTTTTTCAGTCGAAATTCATTAATAGCTCACTCAATAATTTTTGTGTGGGCTCTATATTGTGTCAGGATGTTGTCTATATCATATTCCTCTAGATATAATTCGGAGAACTCAAAAATCTAACCTGTGTGGCTAGCTATACTATAATCTTTTGTGATATAACAGTGTTTTATATAAATGCCAATGCATATGTCCATGTAATGCAAGTATACTGATGCTGGTCCATCAGGAAAGGACTCCTACAGTCTACTGGCAGTGTCTGTACATGATTCAGATAGCTATCATAAAGGTTGGACACTGTGATACACATGTACATGTTTCATGTACACTATAGATGTCTACACTTACATGTAACAATAGATGTCATATTCAATGACCCCCATTACAGATCTCTTGGCTGTATCACATAGAGTTAGCATAGAATAAGTTGTAGGATGACTCTTTTCATGACCCAGCAGCAGTTTGACTTCATACCATGGGTGTATGCACTGTCATTTACATAAAACACTGTTATATCACAAAAGATTATAGTATAGCTAGCCACACAGGTTGTATTTTCGAGTTCTCCGAATTATATCTAGAGGAATATGATATAGACAACATCCTGACACAATATAGAGCCCACACAAAAATTATTGAGTGAGCTATTAATGAATTTTGACTGAAAAACACCAAATAAGCGCCCAAAACTCATTGTTATAAGTGTGTTATAGTATAACAATGTCCTATTGAACGTATGTTATACTTACTGATGAAGTGTGTTAAGTATAATGTGTGATAACACTACTCCGAGTTTTTGATTGTTAAGTATATTATATTGATTGATGAAGTGTGTTAAGTGTAACACACATGAGCACTGTTCTGAGTTTTTTCATTGTTAAGTGTGTTGAGTATGTTAAGTATAATACACATGAACACTGTTCTGAGAGTTTTCATTGTTAAGTGTGTTATGTGTGTTAAGTATAATACACATGAACACTGTTTCGAGGTTTTTCATTGTTGAGTGTGTTGAGTAGAATACACATGAATACTATTCTTAGATTTTTCATTGTTAAGTGTGTTAAGTATGATAAGCATTGAGTATGCTGAATATATTGAATAATATTAGCTATTCTAGGTGCCTGAGGGTACTGGGGGTGCTAAAAATAGCTTGTGCATCAGATATATTGAATGAATAGAGGATCTAGTATAATTTGGAGTGATAAAATTTTTTACACTTGTCGCGTATTTTTTTTAATTTTGTATTTTCAGGGACAATGAGGCACTCCTGAATTTTTTCAATATTTTTTATGATTTTTTCAGATTTTTTACTACAAGATGACATCAAGTTCTATTTTTAGACCAATTTCCTTTTTGAGTAGTTTTGATGTGCCTGAGGTAATCAGTGCCCTGTGTTAGCCAATTCTGGATTCCATATGATATTTTCCTATTATCAGGCACCAATATATACCCTAGACATATGTCTTCTAAAAATAGAATTGCCTACTGTGTATATTTTTGGATTATTTATGATTTTTTCCCCATATTTTTAGGGACCTATTTGGACCCTATATGTATTCTTACCAAAAAAGGTAATGTATCAATCAGGTTATTTTCTCCTTTTTTTAAGCAAATCATTTTTCTCCTAATTTTTGAGTATTTTACTGATTTTATATATATTTTATTTACCTATATACATTTATTTAAATAATATAATCAAAAAGGAAATAATCTACAGACCTCTCGGAATTATATGAGAGCCCCCCGGCAATTTTTAGCAGGTTCCCGGAGCTATTCCAGCAGCCCCGGTGAACTTTTTAGTGCACTGTGAAGTTCACGGTATGGATTACAATACACCACCGTGAAGTTCACTGCTTGTTTTAAAGTATCTTTACTGCTACAGGTGCGAAGAGGGAGGGAAGAACGCTGAGATCGTCAGTTTCTACATTCAGCTGAACGACCTTCGTCGCAAAAAGCTCCGTGAGGACCAAGGCAGACAGGGTTCACCTGCGGTCAGTACTCGCGGACCTAGTGTTCCACCTGCTGATCCTGAAGGACCGTCGAAATCCAAGTCGAAAGGCAAGGAAGTTGCGACTGATCCAGCAGATCCAGCAGTTTCTGATGCTGATGCCAAGTTCATGGCAGAGGTGGTGCGTTTCCGCATCTATTTACGAAGATTCGTTTATTGACTAAAGGTTCCAGGATGCTGATCTTGCAGAACATGGGCCTTCTCCTCCAAAAGGTCCTCGAGGCGCACTTGCTAACCATTTACGAGGCCGCGGACTTCCCATGCGAGGCCACTTCCGTAGTCCACGCGAGCAACGCTTTGAAATGCAAGAATCACTGTGTATGGGTGTGCCTGTTCCGCGGTATGCCTCTCCGGTAAGTATGGTACCTTGATCTGTTAGATCAGCTGCTAACGGTTTATCCAGCCTCGTCGTGCTGAACTCGTCATCGATCATATCATTGGTATGGACGAAAGGATCAAGCACGCCAAGGAGGAACGTGAAAAAGGCGAGAAGGGGAAGAAGACCGCGGAAGCGACTCCTCCTCCTCCTACCAGGCCCTCTACTCGTTCCAAAAGCAAGAAGAAATCCCCTGACGACAAACCGGCTGCTCTGGCAGATCAGGATGTCTCGGTACGTTGCTGATCCTGTAGATCAGACAAGTTTATGACCAACCCGTGCCATAGATGGCTGACGAAGTCGAGGATTCTACTCCTGCGAAGGCTAAGACCAAAACCAAAAAGCGCGACACCGTCGACGACGATGACACTCCGAAGTCTTCCAAGACCAAGAGTAAGCGCAAACGTTCCGAACGCGATGTTGGTCCCGCGGATGGTAATGAGACTGAGCGGGCTCTGTCTCCTCAAGCACATAGTACTGTGCATGCTGTAACCGCGATCTCCCAGCCTCGTGCTGTTGGTGAAGATCTGATTAAGAGGGTGAAGTATTCGTTGGAACTCGCGGATACTAGTGAGTAGCACTTCCACTTTCCGCTTTTTCGTACGGACTTCTACGGAAACTCGTTGATCTGCTAGATCACGCATTTTCCGTTAGATAATTTCGTTTTGCATAGTCCGGAGACCTTCCGCAAGCTTCGTGTTACTGATTATCGTTACAGGTACCCCCGACGATACAGATCATCGAGATCTCGTGCAACTTCTTCACAACATCGGACTCGCCCACAACCCGGAGGTTGAATCGTACACCGAAGAGCAGTACAATGCCTTCACCAACTTCCATACGACCCAACTCTTCAATTGTGTTATGAAAGCTCGTTTCTATGCACACCGTGGGGAGGCTAGTCAACGGATCATCGACAACGCCAGGGCTGCTTGGAAGGCTGGTGAACCTCTGCCCAAAGACGAGGACACCACCATGACTCCTGCCGACGTTGAAGAGGTGTACGTGTTTTCCGCACCACCGTCGCTGCCACCCGTAATTAAAATCGCGCAGACAGACTTAGAGGATCCCGAAATGCAAAGGCCACGCTCCGCACGTTAAGCAAGTGCTTATCGAGGCTGACCATCTAGATCATCGTTCATTCTGCCCGGTCGCCTATTTTTATACCTGTACTTTTGTCAAGTCAAGTATCATTGGTAGTTTTTGAGGTAATCCAGTGGCAACTAAATTCCTCGAGTGATTATTGAGATAGAATAAGTTGAAACATCGCGGAAACTCCCCCAAACTAACTGATCTGTTGGATCAGGCATGTTTAGAAAGATTTCCGACGACCACTTCGTCGTGGACCATTCGGCGGAGACGGATTCGACTCTTCCTCTTGATCTTCGGACTCAGCAGCCTTCAGATCCTCCGGATCAAGCTGTTCAACAGGCGGAACCAGTGGTGGTTCCATGGAATTCGACTGATCATCACCGGAAATGTTTATTCGAGGGACAGTACTGAAAATAAAGTCCTCCACTTCCTCAGGTTCGTCTTCCTCATCCTGTACCATAGATTCTAACTGCTCAGGCGACAGATCTATCAGATCATGTATGTTTTCCGGCAGTTCGATTGGTTCGTAACGAGCATGATGCGGGATCACACGGAAAGCACCCACTTTGTCTTTAAGTACAGTGCCATCCATTTCCGCAATGATATATGCACCTCCTCGTGTCCTCCGGATGACAACCATAGGTCCACGATATCGAAGGTACATTTTCCAATCCAAATTCTTCTCGATAGCAGTGTTCCGTACTTGTACTAAGGTTCCCGGTTTGAAATCCCAGTCCTTAATGGTGTACTTGTACTTTTCCTCGAAAACTCTCGCTTCTCGACGTTTGTTCTCGTCGATCCGTGATTTCATGTTCTCGACGAAGGAACGATGTTTGGAAAGAGCCTGAGCCCGGAAGCCCAGTAGCTCTTCCCGTGATAGTATTCGATTTGGTGGATTGACCAAATATGTAGATTCAACAATATCGAAAGGTAGCAGAGGTTCCGTACCGGTAGCTACGAAGTATGGGGAACAGCCTAAACCTCTCCATGCAGTAATACGATCAGCCCAAAGTATCGGTTTCAAGAAGTAGTACCATTTTGACAGATCTCCCGCACACGCTTTCGCAAGTGCTTGTCTCAGATCAAAGTGAGCACGCTCAATCTTTCCGTTAGCTTGTGAATTGTAAGGTGATATCTGTATTCCACGGATCCCGTATTTCTGTTCGAGCCATCTCAACATAAGCTTCATCTGTGGTGCATTGTCCGAGACCACGATTTCCGGACATCCCCATCTACATATGATGTCTTCAAAGAACCATTCCGCGAGTGATCTCGCGTTTTCAACTCTCAGTGCCCTAGCTTCCGACCAACTCGACAATGAATCCCTTCTGTGAACGATATATCTGCAACCATTACTGGCCGGAGACATAACCATAGTATCGATATGTATCTTTTGGAACAAGGATGGCGTGAAGGTCACCGTTGGAGGGATCCGTACCAAAGACCTAAGTCGATCTTGGCAGGCTTGACATGTTTTCACATACCACTCCACGTCTTTCTCCAGATCAGGCCACCAAAACCTCTTTTCTAAGAAGTCTTTCGTAGCATATGTGCCCTTGTGTCCTAACGCATCATGCACACTGTGCAATAGATACATTCGTTTTTCCGGTTCAACCACTAAACGCAGTTGATCTGTGGATGGTTTCCGATGGAACAATCGACCTTCCAAGTCTATTGAAAAGGACAGCGTTTTCCGGTCCATTTCCGCTCGTTGTCTTTTGTCCAACTTCGCAAATTGTTCAGCATTCGGGTCCTTAAGCCACGCTCGAATTTCCGGTAACTGCTGATCTAGACGGTTTCCGCCATCCGATCTATGAGATATCGGATATTTGTGATCAGGCCCCCATGTAGCATTGTCGGGGATCGCAGTATACTGCAGAAACTGAGAGGTCAAAGGCATTCCCGAGGCCTCTAAACGTTCTTTGAGGAATGCATGCTGGATCTCTTCCTCCCGGGCAACTTGAAGATCTTCCGCAAACTCATCTTCAATGGTCTCGCAAAAGTATCCTGTCCGGGGATCTATATGATCTTTGAATGATTCAAAGGGCAATGGATCATCCGCTTCGTCCGCTTTGAAGAACCTAACGTTGTTGGAGTCATCCGCATCTTCTGCTAGATCCTCTTCGGTTTCCCGACGAGGGGTAGTCCAACCTCCCGGAGGTCTTCGAGACAAACCATCAGGTCCAAAGGTTGCTCCTTTGACATGAATCAAATCGAAATGGAATTTACGGATATCTTCAATCCAACGGTTGATCGTAGCGTTTGGACCACTACTCGGATTTTCAAGCATTCCTTGAATATAGCTAGCATCCGTTTCCACCGTGAGTTTCCGACATCCATAAAGAAGATAGTGTGTTGCTCGGAGAGCAACCTTCAAACCATAGAGTTCACGCTTAGATTGAGAAAACCGAGCTTCACGTTCATTATACGGGATGGATCCGAAGTAATTATAGTAAATCTTCGTCTGATCTACAGGATCAATCTGATAGATGTAAAATCCCGTACCCATGTAAGAACTATCCACTGCTAAGTGTGTTTCCCAGTCATATACTATGACTCTTAAGGCTGGTGCATTACGGACCCCGTCTTTCAACAGATCCATGGCTATGACATGCTCATCCTTCCACTCAAACGGAATATTCGCCGTTAATTTGGTCAAAGGTGAGGCTTTCTTAGCGTAATTGTGAATGAACATCCGGAGCTGACCAACAGTTCCCAGAAAGGCTCGGACCTGTGTCTTAGAAGAGCACGGAGGCCAAGTCAGAACCGTAGTTGCGATTCTGTCTTCCGGTTTCTGTCCTTCGTACGTGCAACGGTGTCCAACCACTACAGTTTCAGCGCAACACAGGAATGCTTTAGGTCCCGAGAAGGTTCCGCCGCAATACCGCATCCGCTGAATGATTCGGTTCACATTTTGGAGATGCTCCCAGACAAATCGTCTGATCAAAGGGTTTTCAGGGATAGTTTCGTATCCGCCACCCGGTAATTCATAACGAGTCCCGGGGCCTCTGATAGGAACATCATCGACGTAAGGAATAGTATATTCCGGAATTTCATCCCGCATCATGTAAGTTACATCGTCATGGAATATCGGAACGGAGTTCGTCCAACCCATAGGTAACTTTACGAGACGGTGTGGTCCGTACGGAGTTTGGAATGTAGTCAGATCTCGCGAACTAACATCGAGTGGTCGTTCATCATAGCCCACATAGATATCCAACAAACCACCACAGGCACGACCCGCAAAATGACGAGCAATATCCGCGGTAGCAGGAGGAATCCCGGAGTGTTGAATGGTCACCTTGTTCAGGGGTTCCAAACTATGTACTAAACGAAGACTCGTTCCATCCTTCTTGACCACACAAAACCATTTTGAACGATAACTCGAGCAAGAGGGTTCATAAACTCCAGCATCAATCTTATCCTTGATGATCTTACAAACCTTTTCGAAGATTCCGGGAGGAATTGGAATATTTCGTTCGACCCAGGGCTCATGAGGTATGACCGGAATTTTCACGGGAGGAAAGAAGTCCTCTCTGAATGTTCCGCCCTCGGAAGCTTCCCAAGCAAAACCCATTTCCTGCAACTTCATCATATGATGAACTAGCTTCATTTCCTCGTCGGTAAGGAAACCTTCCGCATGGTTTTTCTCGATGATCTCTTTCCGTTCTTGCGTATACTGAATACCCGGCGTGAATTCCGGAGGATGAGTTGGTAGATCTGGTAGATCAGCCAAAGGATCCCCGTAAATGTGTCTCCGCACACGGAATTCTTCCGGTAAATCAGCCTTGACAGGGCGAACTTTCACCGCTACAGGCTTATATTTTCGAGAACCGAAGACCGAAACTGGCTGATCTGGCAAAAACACATCATTATATGCGCATATATGCTGGTCAATCGTCTCGTTCTTGAGTTCCCAGAGCTTAACACGATGCATCGCAGCCTCCAAATCTTGGGTCATTGAAGACAATTCCGCATCTTTTGTTTGATCTACTGGATCTGGTAGATCTTCCGTGTTATCATATGGACGAGTTAACCCGTGTAAGTCTTTCCACCTAACGTCCTTTGTCATGGACTGGTAAAAGGTCTCCTTCAGGTCCTCAACGGTCGGATCAGCTCTGAATCCTTCCTTCCACGGGTTGATCACACGATTTTGTTGATGATCTACACCTTTGTTCAGGTATAGTGATATGGTTTCGGCAATTCCGGGGTGTGACTTCTCGATCGTTGGCAGACAGCATTGTACATACACGTCCGCTAATTCTTCATCGGAGAAGGTACCTAGTTTCACCTGATTCGACTCTATAACCACTTCCTCCGCTTGAGCATCCCAGTACCCACTAAGAGCGATTTCTACCTCTCCCTGGTCGCTACTCAGATCCCAGAGGTTATTCAAAAATTTGGTTGCGGAACTTTCTCTGCCTCCTCGTGAGTGTCTTCCCGTCTTGATTCGGGTTGCAACTGTTGAGTTGGTTGTGATACTTTTCGTTCCACCACCTTTCTTGGTGCTCTCGGTCCATGTCCTTTCGGATATGTACCCATGGTATACCGTTTTCCAGTATTCGGATCCGTAATCGTGAGTTCCTGATCACCCGATCCAAAAGTCTGAATGACACTCTCAGTCAACACATCAAACGGACGTCCCAACAGTATTTCAAAGGGAGCCTTTTCTTGAACATGTAACTGCAAATACACTGTGACTGGTCCAAATCGAAAGGGCACATTTCGGGCTAAACCTTTGGTCCGCGCGATCCCGCCATGTACATTTTGCATCTGTATGGTGATTCCGGGATCCCAACCTAGACCTAAGCCTAACGCCACGCTCATATCGATTGCGACTATCTGTGATCCTGAGTCCAGGAGGTTCTCTACTTCGAGATCTTCCCGATCATTCACAACAGGCCACACTGCACGGAGACCGTTGCCTATGGTAGCAACTATGGTCATATCTCGTCGTTCATCATTCTCGTCGACATCACTTAAGAATGATTCTACTGGATCTACTTGAACAAACGCTCCTGCTTTCATCCCATCCCGATCCTCAGATAATCTTTCAAAAGCCCAAGCTTCGGGCAACGCTAGATCATCCACGGAAATGACTTGTTCGTCTTCGGAATCATCATTTGAAAGGGTTTCCGTAGCTAGATCTTGCTGATCAGCCACGTTCAGCAGCATTTTCTTTCGATCTTGCGGAAGTACTCGCTTGTTCCGTATTTTTCGTGCTACGATCTGCCTGATCTTCCCCGAAAGCTGTAAAGCTTCGGAAGAAGTCAATTCAATCGTCTTTCGCACTATCCGGTCAGCAAGCTCTTCCTCTAGACCAGGCGTAAACAGTTCATTCTGCAGCCTGTATTTTGGTGCCTTCGAAGATCCCTTAGATTCAGGTATCTTTTCCGGCTTTGGTTGATTTCGAGGGTGAGGTGTAACTTCTCTGGGCTGAACATCATCAAATGGTCTTCTCGGATTTTCCGTACGAGGAGGTGACGGATCGCGGAATCGTACTTGCTTCGATTTCCGTTGATCTGCCTGATCAGGCTCGCGTTCCGAACCTAACGCACTCTCATCCGTTAAATCGTCAATGGTCACTGACTGTATCCTTTCCAAAGCAGCTTCCCTCAGTGATTGAGAAGAATTGGGGTCTGATCCAGCAGATCTGTCATGATTAGGCGTAGAATTGTCCGGATTGGACTTCGGTTTTTCGGATGTTTTGTTTTTACTAGGGTTATTTCGATCTATGGGTATATGCACCCCGTCAAAGCGTTTATTCTTGACGGCAGGTATTGCTTTTGGTGAGTTAGGCTTTGGGGCACCCTCATGAGTTGTTGCCTGTTGCTGAGACCGGGTCCTTGGTCCAGAGGTCAACTCAATCATTGGATTCCTCAGTTTCCCGACTCGTTCGTGTACACCGTAGCCACACCATTGCTAGATCTCCCTTGCACCATTTCCGCCAGATTGGCAATGACCATCCAAGCTGGGGATCCGGCTAACTGTTCCGAGTAATCCTCATTGTCCGGGATCATCTCGTTCATCATCGTCGAAACCTCGGGCCATCCTTTGGCAGCTGAGGCTGTAACTTCTATGCATAACATATGGGCAAGTGCCTGAAGCCTGTTTTGCATAACAGCGGGGCAGTTGCCCACCACTCAATAAGCCTCACTATAGCTCACTATAGCAGTAGATGTAATGCATAACAACTTGGGCAACATGTTATGCATAACATATAGGCAACAACAATTTTCAATATTTTTGAAAAAAAGAATTAATTGTATCTCTTGAAATATCCATTTTTGGAAAAAACTGACACCCCCTATAGGGGGTCTTTTTTTAAGGTCTATCAATATATCCTCAACCCCTAACCCCTAACCCAACCCCTAACCACCCTAACCCCTAACCAAACCCCTAACCCTAACCCAACCCAACCCCTAACCCCTAACCCTTATTGGCTTATATTTGGCACTGAATCAGACCCCTCCCTAATGTTGGGGTTAGCATAGCTAACCCCAACGGGAGGGGCCTGATTCAGTGCTTAATCCCAATTTAAATATTCATTTATTGACTGAGTGGATTAGTGCCCCGCTGTTATGCAAAACGGGCCTCAGGGACTTGCCCACTTGTTATGCATAAAACCTACAGCTACAGGTGCCTTTGGCCTGACCATATTTCATGATCTTTTGGTATCTACTCTCACTTCCGAAGTTATTCGGTAGCGGAGACCCATCCTTCAACTTAAGACGCTTTGGATCTTGCGGATCACGCATAATCCAACCTTTCCCTAAGAGTTCCAAGAACATTGGGCAACTTTGCATCATATGGTTCGGTTCCTGACAAAGGAAACACAACATCTCAGACCTTTGACCTTGTGCATTATTCGGATTCGTGTTAATGATTCCGCGGGGAGGCCCACTGTTTCCGGGATTACCACTACCAGAAGCGACAGCATGGGGCTGCACCCGTTGCGCAGGTTGTACATTTCCGGTCTTGATGTTAGCCAGCATTTGAGCCAACGTCTCAAGTTCCTCTTTGTAGGTAGCCTTAAGTGCTCCCAAATCTTTGACCAACACACTGTACTGATCCCTATTTGCAGCTAGTGCTCTTTCCGTTTCCTCGGAAGCTTCTCGTTTCACTTCAACGGGCTTAGCTGGAGACCAGAAGAAATGCGAGAGATCCGGTACTTCTTCTTTGATCACCAGAGGACCACCAATCGGAACATATACGCCTCCTCTTGAGTGGGTTTCCGCATTGAAGACCACACCATCCCGACTTGTAACCGTACGGTACAACGATTCCAAGGGTGGGTGCCTTGCTACATCAGCAAAATCACTCTATCCCTGGAGACCCTAGAGACACCCCCCAAATCCTGAGCAGTCTGAGAGTACTAAAAGTACTTTGGAGTCTCTGAGAGTACTTTGAATGTCTTTGAAGATCTTTGAGGGTGCTAAATTTTCTCTGAGCACTCTGAAAGTGATAAAATCTCTCTAGGATTTGGGGGGTGTCTCTGGAGACTCCAGAGACAGAGTGATTTTGCTGATGTACGGCCTCTGCTGCTTCCTTGTACTCTATGAACAGATATGGATCATCGACCCGACGTTTCTCTACGCGGAAAGCAGGTACCTGCTGTTGAACCTTACGATTCACAGCTTTCCGTAACTCGTCATCGAATGCTGACAGGAAAAGAGACACCAATTCCGTGTTTCCTATCGCCGGAGGCGGTTTCAACAACTTATTGGCTTCTACCTCCATCAACAGACAATATCCGAGCAACCTATCTCCGTCCCGGACACCCAAAGGAGCATAGTTCTGTACGATCTGCAAGAGCGTATTCTTCGAACCCATTGGTCTCCCTAGAGATGCCGGGAATCTTTCACACAGGGAACGCAAGAAACAGTCCGCGTCCTCCCTTCCTTCCTGCGCGCCGGGAAGATGCTCGAGAGCCTGCTTGGTCTGAAGGGTCATCCAAGAAAAGATCTTTTGCATCTTCACCTTCTCAGAGGTAACTTCCGTAGCCTGGAACGTGTTCAAACAGAACCTCACCCACTCGGGGATCATGCTCGGATTGGCCAAGTCCAGGATCATAGCAGTTTTGTGCGTAAGCGGAAACTTGGTATTGTTATACTCTGCTTGTTCCGCGGGAGTCAGTTCAGGAGGACCAAGCATCCTTATGATGTCGAGTTGATCCTCCGGTCGTTTTTGTTGGGCAGCCGGGTTTGCTGGTGCGTTAGCATTCGCTCCCGCGGCTCCCTGATCATTTCCGTTATGTACTTCGGACATATTGTTGGGTAAAAACAGTCGTATCAAATCAAATGGTTCGGGTTGTAATGTAGGATCTGAACTAGATTGCGGATCTGGTCCAACAGTAGCTGCCTTCTGTCTACCGTTTCCTGGCACTACGTTAGATCTCTTCGTTACTGGCTGTTCCGAAGATGGTCTAGGAGCTCTCCCATTATCTGGATTGCTAGTACTCGCTCTTCCGAGGTTTCTCGGATCGTAAACAGGTACAGAGGGTTTCTTTGTTGCGCGCTTTCGCTGGATAATATACACTTAAATAGTAAAATATGACTGAAACGATACAAACACGCAAGGAAATAGTAAAGAAAACAGAGAAAAAGATGAAACTTGTCCGTATTTCGTCGTACTTTCGCCAGATCTAGAAGACCAAGCAAGTTCCGACCATGGTCTGTGCGGCATCCACATGCTAGGGTGCCTAACTCGTCAGAGTGGCTCCTGCCTGTGTTGCTCAAGTGTTTCCGACGAATTTGCTTCCGCGGAATGGTAGTGGTCTTCCCAAGTTAATGAGATAGACTCGTAACAGTGGTTGATCTCGCGGATCAGGTAGGTCTGGTCCGTAGCTTTCGATCGGTATGCATATAGCCTGGTGTTCTGGAGCGGACAACGAAGATAAATGCTTCAGAAGTGTTTTCCGTAGGTTTCCGCGCGTTTCCGTGAGTGCTGGTCAAAGCTGTACATAGCATACGCTATGTCCCAGTTTAGAACTTGAACATATGCGTGTTTCCGCTGCGGGTTTCACCCGTACTGCCACGGAAATACTAGATCATCATGTTTCCGACGGTTTCCGCTACTTTGCGTAGGGTTTCCGTGTGGTAACTCGTCCGGATAGGCTCTCATCGTGTCTGATCTGCTAGATCAAGTGAAATTTCCGTCATCACAGCCAAGTACCAAACTCAGTTGTGCCGATCCGGCAGATCTTGATACTAAGTCGATATTCCCTTGGTGTGCTCGTACCAGTAGTCAGCATTCTTGAAGGATCCCCGACCAAGGGTGCGAGCAATAGCTCTAAGTGGATATTCATGGCTGATCCTGCCAAAGGATCTGTATCCTAGCTTATACTGATACAAGTTTGACTGCTAGTTCGGGCTCACTACAGTCCTTATTGATACTATGCAACGGTCTAAGTTGATCTTTTTGATCATTGCACGCCTGCGCGGAAAAACCGCGCAACAGCGAAATATCTTGAAAATATTCTCGGCCGGCCGGAATTTTCCAAAGGTCAAGTTTACCAAAACGGGAGAAAGGTAATGAGCAATTATGGACAAAATATCATGAAAAATAATATTTTTTTGTTCATCATAAGGGTCGAGACTTATGCTGAACTTATGCTGAACTTATGATGACTTATATCAAAAACATATCTTAATCGGGCGATATTCAGGTCAAAATATCTTTCAAATAGAATCACGGTTATTGACTTCCTTTTTGAGGGTAATATCTTGAGCATTTTTGACACAAAAGGTAAATATGTCCAAAAAAATTACAACAAACATTTTTTGTACGGTCAACCTAGATAAGATGATATATAATGAAATTATTGTAATCAAATTGTACGCAATTTCTGAGTATCCATTGTTGGCTCTTTTGGGACTTATCTTGATTAAATGAATGAGATAAGTCACCAAGAATTGACCATAACTTGAGCAATTTATGATGATTAAATGCAAAATTTATTACAATTCTGCGGCAAACTCTGATCACAATAAGCATACGGCCTTATTTTCAACATATTTTGAGATTTATGTAGGATTTTATTGTGAAATTATTGTGAATGGATTCATGGTCCGGTAACGGTTCCGTACTAGCTATAGCCAGTTCCTCATGACAAATATTCTTGCCAAAGTAGCTTAGTCAGCAATTTGAGCGCGCGCAGCATCTTGCAGGCGCCAATTCTGTGTTGTCAAATTCCGGACCGACATCCAAGCTCCCGAAGGAATGGAACTCTTTGTCTCTAGATCTAATTGTTGTTCAACACTTTGTTCATTCATTCATGAGTGCCTCAAAGGCAAATTGGGATAAAGCGTTCATTCATTCATGAGTGCCTCAAGGCAAATTGGGATAAAGCATGATTATGATCATGATCATGAGGTACGATGTCTCGTTCTTTCATGCATTCTTTCTCCTTTGAACCTTTCAAACCTCTCAAGACGGCTGGCCATGTAACTGAAAGACCTCAACCAAGGACATAAGAACAGACCCGCAGAGTCTCAGTCAACTTCCATCCCCAGATGCCCTTACTCGTTCTCTTACCACTACTCGACTTCGTTTACACATTCCCCACTACTATAATCAAGATGGTACTACTTGCACTTGTCGTCGGTGCATTTCGACTCTTCTTACACTTTATAACATGCGGGCTCGCTGGAAGACTCGCTTTTGTTTGGTGGACGACGCTGAGAAAGGTGGTACACAGGCGGGGATCGCGTCCATCTTGTATAGATACCTAGAGTCGGGCTCCCAAATATTGTACATGTTGAACTACGGTGAATTACCTGCAACATATGGAAATTCCTGAATCCTGAGCGTGGAGCCAAGCTGAGGAAGTGAGCCACGGAATTGGCGCCTGCAAGATGCTGCGCGCGCTCAAATTGCTGACTAAGCTACTTTGGCAAGAATATTTGTCATGAGGAACTGGCTATAGCTAGTACGGAACCGTTACCGGACCATGAATCCATTCACAATAATTTCACAATAAAATCCTACATAAATCTCAAAATATGTTGAAAATAAGGCCGTATGCTTATTGTGATCAGAGTTTGCCGCAGAATTGTAATAAATTTTGCATTTAATCATCATAAATTGCTCAAGTTATGGTCAATTCTTGGTGACTTATCTCATTCATTTAATCAAGATAAGTCCCAAAAGAGCCAACAATGGATACTCAGAAATTGCGTACAATTTGATTACAATAATTTCATTATATATCATCTTATCTAGGTTGACCATACAAAAAATGTTTGTTGTAATTTTTTTGGACATATTTACCTTTTGTGTCAAAAATGCTCAAGATATTACCCTCAAAAAGGAAGTCAATAACCGTGATTCTATTTGAAAGATATTTTGACCTGAATATCGCCCGATTAAGATATGTTTTTGATATAAGTCATCATAAGTTCAGCATAAGTTCAGCATAAGTCTCGACCCTTATGATGAACAAAAAAATATTATTTTTCATGATATTTTGTCCATAATTGCTCATTACCTTTCTCCCGTTTTGGTAAACTTGACCTTTGGAAAATTCCGGCCGGCCGAGAATATTTTCAAGATATTTCGCGTTACTTAGCATCATCAGGTTATGCGAGAATTCAAAATAAATTCATGATATCTAAGCGCTACTTATTTGGTCGTGCATGCAGTGCTACACAATGACAACAACATATATGATAAAAAGGACTCCTACATTAGATAGAGAATGATATTCTGAAGTACCTGTAGGAGCTATATTTTTGATATACTATCTATAAAAATGTTTTTCACAAGTTTTTTTTGGGAAGCTCAGATTTTACTTCTAAGACATCAGGGAGCCTTTTCGAAATTTTGGTCACCAGAATTGGCGGTCAAAGCTGTATGCCGTAATTACCTTATTGGGAAGTTTCCCAGCGCTTAATTGGCCAAGCGCTTATCTTTTTGGCTTGAAGTAGTTTGATGGGACTCATGGGGGCCTGGGGGGAGGTGGGCAGCATGAGCGAAGAGTAGTGTATGGCACGGGTCGGGTCGGGTATCCCCGAGGCCATCCCGACCCGGGACCCGGCTAACACCCGTACCCGTAGCCCCGGGTGCCGGGTACCCGGCCTCAACGGGTGTCGGGTTTTTTGACGTCGGGTTATGGTCGGGTTGCAGTCGGGTGCTTGTTGCGAGAGCCACTGGAGCCTTGCCTAAGGAGGGGCTGGGCTTCCAATGGCTCCTGCAGGGGCTAGAGAAGGTATAACTAGGGTAGAATTGACAATTACCACTATTTACAATACAAGATACCCATTATTTGACAGTAGGTACAAGAATTACAAGACATTGACGATTGTTCGAGGTTACAAAAAATTAGCATCCACAAAAGAAATGCCATCCTCATCAACAGCAGTCTCGCCCAGCAAGAAACCTACCAGCTCTTCATTGGTAAAAATATCCTCATGCGACCAATCTCCAAAGCACATCAATGCTTGGATTGTGGCCGCGCGAAGGCGATTCCGAAGGTGCGGGAGAAGGATGCGTCCGCGAGAGAATGACCGCTCGACGGCGACAGAAGATGCTACAAATCAAATGAG